>CM042244.1:13336282-13936282 GCA_023566225.1 Romanogobio albipinnatus
TCAGTAATTAAGAAAAAGTGTTTTTTCTGTTACAAGAGCCAAATTCTGCTGTAGAGCAGCTTTAGTAGCAGTGTAGCTCCAGACAACTCTAAACAAACACTGTGAAAATACAAGCAGCTGTTGAATTTGAGCGTCACATTGGCAGTTGTTGCACCATGTTTTTGGAGAAATCATTTTATACTGTTTGTAAGTATTGCCAGAGAGATTGCTGTTCCTTTTCAGGAGGTTTTTTCTCTCGTCCCTGCATGAAGTTTTGAAATATATTTGCTGTTCAGTCGAATGGTCCCCTAACGGATGCAAAACATTATACTGTGACCCATGATTCATTCCCCATGCTGTCTAATGAAGGAAAATAATCTTTTCTCTGATGTTGATGCTGGTTTTGCTTTTTTTTATTTGTACCAACCTGTGTGGATACGGTCATGTATTTACAATCAGACATTGTTCTGGTATGAGTGCAATGTAAAATTTCCTCTGGCGTGACATTTGGATACATTGAAATATGCTGTTGTGCTCTTTGACCTTGATGCATGCCAAATTTGTACCTTCGTTTGGGATCTATGGTTAACTTTTATCTTATTCCTGTGGTTAAAGCAAATTTGCATATCTCACATATATACATATATATATAAAATCAATTCTGATTCAAATGTTACAATTAAATTATACCTGAAATGGGGGTTTATATCTGTTACACAAAAAGCAAATATAACTCTTAAACAGTTGAGCTTTACTTCCATATTTGGTCATGAAAACGGCAGTCGCCCACATTCCAGTTTTAATGTTTCTCTTGAGAACTTTCTATTAAACCATTATTGTCTATCATCTTGTA
The DNA here is from genome assembly GCA_023566225.1 of Romanogobio albipinnatus. Lineage (NCBI taxonomy): Eukaryota > Metazoa > Chordata > Actinopteri > Cypriniformes > Gobionidae > Romanogobio > Romanogobio albipinnatus. The sequence continues at coordinate 13,337,115 of CM042244.1, forward strand.
ATAAAATTTTGTATTAAAACAGTTTTGGGAGCTGGCCTTTTTTCTTTATGGCTGTTCAGATGTCAATTTGCTGGTGATTATAGCAGGAAGGAATTGTCAAAATGGTGGGATGGCCTTTTTTCTCTTTACTTGCTGACTAATTACAAAACAGTAACTCTCAATGGCCACTAGAGGTCGTGAAACAAAGAAATCATTGTACCGACGAAGACCTTAAAATATTTCGAGGTATTTCGAAGTAATATCGTTATTTCCGAATCAAATTAGGATTAACTGTCTCGAGCTCAGATGAGGAGGACAGTCTCGTGAGACAGATCGAGAAACGGAGCAAACATTATACAAGCAAACTTCAGAACCATTGGAATATAAATTGAGTGTATATAAAAACAGGACATCTGAGCATTTCTTAAAAATAAAGAATATCTTAGAATATTTTCAACAGTCTGATAACAGGAAATTATATGTAATAGTAATAAAATGTCATCCCTGCTGAAAAATCCAGCCTAAACTGGTTGGCTGGTCTTAAGATGGAAGTAGCTGGTTTTAGTAGCCTGACTTAGCTGGTCAAGCTGGTTTTAGATGGTCTCCCAGCCTGGCTTATCTGGTCAAGCTGGTCTTCCAGCCTGGCTTAGCTGGTTTTAGCTGATCTCCCAGCCTAATTTAGCTGATGAACATTTTACCTAATTACAAATTAATCAGATTACATCGTCCATATACAGATATACATTATTTGTCTAAACACCCAGTGTCAGAAAAAATAGGGACATTCAGCCAGCCTGACCAGCTAAGACCAGCTAAAAGCAGCGAAGACCAGCTAAAACCATCAAAGACCAACAATTACCAGCTAAAACCAGCAATTACCCGCTAAGACCAACAATATCCAGCTAAGACCAGTTTGACCAGTTAAGACCAGCTACATTTTTTTTTAAAAACCCCTCTAAAACCAGTCTGATAAACCAGCTATGACCAGGCTGGGAGACCAGCCAAAACCAGCCTGACCACCTTAGGCTGGTTTAAGATGGATTTTTCAGCAGGGATGCGTGCTTTTTGCACAATGGTAACTAATTACTACAAAAATACAGTTTTGTATACGTTTTGGCTATTCATAAATATAAGGCCATAGACTCCCCTACATGTATTTATAAATATAAATGTCTATGCCCCTGGTCACCTGAGGACCTTTCTTTATGATGCACATTTTATAATTTTCTTCATTAAATATATTAAGCCCACAATTCACAACAATAACCACACAAACACAATGTTTCCATAAACACTTTATAATAGGATTTTGATCTAACAGGTAAACACAGTTCGCTCCATGACATGGCTTTTTCTCTTAAATACTTTCCATTCTATAAAGAAAACTGTAAAAATATTTAATCATAACTAATTAAAAGTTCTCTGGGAGTAAGAGAGGGTGGATGATGGGCAGTTGTATTGTTGTCCTGATGGGGCTCTGATGATTTCGGGCGGATGGAGGGAGGAGCAGCAGCAGCAGAGGCAGGGCTTCACCGTGATGATGGCGTGGTGTTGCCATTCAGAGCAAACCTGGTACAAAAGAAGTGTGTTTTACAGTAAAATGTGACATTTGCACTCATAAGAGCTTTTCACTTGTTAATGAATCAACCCTGGGTCCTTGTAAACCCTTGGTAAAACAGAATCCTGGGTTGTCTTGCTTTACATTGCTCAATCTATCCAGGGTTAACAATTAATCCTTGGTATTCATGGACTTTTCAGACTACAAAAGGATGAAAATGAAACGGTCTCTTCTTCACTCATGTCGCGTTCAGTCACTATTTGACATGTTTCCCCCTCAAACATTGACACTACGGTTTATATGACACGCAGTGTTTCTGTGACTGTCCAGAGCTTGTGACTATAAGGCACGCAATTGGTTGTTGGTTGCTAAGCATCTAGTCATAACCAGACATGTTTTTTAATCCAAAGTCTCAAGTCTTTGAGCACATGGTCTGATCTGAAGTGGTGCAGGTGCACTTTTGCTAGTTTAACGACGGAAAAAAAAAAAAAAAAATCTGCGCGCCAGGCGCATGGTCCAAAACGAGTCTCTTAATGAGTCACGGGTGTTTTGGACGTAATGTGCAATAAACCAATCAGAGTCTCATCTCCCATTCCCTTTAAAAGCCAGTTGCGCTTGCACCATGGTGGATTTGCTATTTACATGGCGGAATTTTCAAGCGGAAAGTCTGAACGCTTCTCTAGAGAGGAATTTATTTTTAATACTTAAAAAAGTTTGTGTGCCCTGTGTAACAAGCAGCGTACGCACGTTGTGCACTTGCCTAAATGCCATATTACTAACATGCCCTTAAAATAACCAAAAATACTGCGCTATTGACTTTAAACCAGGTTTTTGTTGGTCAGTCGTTTTCAGTTGCCTTAAAATAGCAACGAGCCAACAATGCGCCTGAACACACCTCGTTTCCAGACCAGCACGCCCATGGACGAACAGATGAGCATTTTCTATTTAAACAACGTGGTGCTGGATGTGATTGTGAAAATGGTTACTGCATCAGGCTGAAACTTGCAAAAAACACTTTTGCGTCGCATTGCGCCGGGTGTATGATTGGGCCCTTTGAGTCAAATCTCAAGTCTTTGTTTTATTTTTAACAATAGTACTTACTAGTGTTTGTAACTAACAATGTTTAGAAACATCGATACGGATTTCTCCTTCAAAAATTTCTAATAAAGCACACAAAGTATTTCTTAAAATCATTGATTTATTTTTATTCACAATCCAAAAAATATTACATTCAACTATATAACATTTTACCATTTGGAAAGCAGGGACTGTCACCATGAGAATTTTTTTTAGTATTTTGAGCTATTCGAGCTGCCATCATTTTCTGTAGTTCTCAAGCAATGATGGGTAATGTAGTCTTCCAGTGTGCACCGGCGGTAACAAAACCCATTTATAAACAAGCGTTACAGTAAACAACACAGAGCAACATTCCCGTCTGTGTGTTGTTTGTGATAAGGCGATATCATAAATGCACCCGAACATGAAAAGGACATGGAAACGTGTACTTCTTGAAAATGGACAGCAATCAAGCCTCTTGACAGCTGTGTAACACTGAAGCTCCCCTTTAAATGAATTGCTTTTCAAATTAAATGACACAAACACAAGGATTATCACAAGGTAAAACTTGGCTACATTGTTACTGTTTGTTGTTCTTTTATATAACGGCATTTTTTCAAAGGGTGATGAATATGTGTGCCTTCAGATGAGTCCCGGGCGTATATATAAAAATGCTGGCTTGGTGTGTTGAATGAATTAGGAAGGAATAGGAATTTAGGAAAATGTTTCATGCTGTCATATGGGGTAGTAAAAGGAGAACGTAATCGGGAATGGTATGGTTTGTGTGTATTATGTCTTTGATCAGTGTATGTGGGCACCAGAGTCCAAGACAAATTTCCCCATTGGGGACAATAAAGTGCATTGAATGCTGTACCAAAATGACTTGTTTTTCACGAGTCTCTGTCATGTCCAAGTCAAGTCTTGAGTCACTTCCACGAATCCAAGTCAAGACGACTTAACTCGAGTCTGCGACTAGAGACTTTCCATCTTTGGACGTAACATTTGACATTTGGACGTAACGTTTCTTCATACAGATCTGCTCACCTGCACACTCTCTCCATCATATGCGTGACCAGGAGGTCAGAGATGCCAGGGCAGGACTCTTCTGCCAGGTTGAAGGCATTCTCCAGCTCCTCTATGGCACCCATTCCTCCTCCACATGCCCTTCTCTTCTCCTTCAGCTGGAGAACAGATTGACTTACATTTAACTCTATAACATATAGAGTTTATCACTCTTTATTACTTAACTGCTACGTTATCTGCTGCCACCGTGATAAAAAAGCTTGAAGCTTACAGCGAGAACTCCAGTCAGGATAGGTTATATGAGGTGAGATATTGATATTGTGTGTTTTTACCTCTCTGAAGATGGGAGAGACCAGCGCTGACAAACATTGTGACTTAGGCTGCCTCTTTACTGTCTCAGCTGCCTGTAAAACAAATTTGAGTGCAAAACATTTACCTTTCATGTAGGGATGTCAAAAAGGTCAATGCTAAAATAATATGGTGTAAAACAGGTACACAGAAGTGTTATTTTAGTATTATTGATATACTATTATAGTTTTTGTTAATATTTTGAATTTAAATTTCATTTAAACAAACTTGTTGTTTTTACCATTTAAAAAAAAGTCTTAGATAGTTAAGTTTTAGATATTTTAGTTTTAAAACTAAATGAAAATGAGAAATGTTGTATTGGCACTTTCATATTCATATTCTCTGATGCAGGAATTGTATCTGTATGTACACTGGGCCTTGCAGTGTAAATGCAGCCTAATAGACCTTATATTATCATATATTAAATATTAAAGAGAAAAAAAAGAACAGCAAGTATTTAAAAATCTAATTTAAGACCTGCACAAATAAAATCACTGTGTGTCGATAAAGAACAAACCCATAAAATCTCAAAATAAATCATGCATTTCATTAAACATGTGGCACATTCCTCGTTTTATTCCATGTTTACATATTTATTGAAACGATAGCGTGTTTGAACAAAAAGGCAATAAAGGAAATAAAATAAGCACTCTTACAGCCATTTGCAGCATATTGAGATATAAACACCATAATGTAAAGATCCTCATAATTCATCACCAGTAGATTATAAGCAGGGATGCCAGGTCAAAACCCGCATAATTACTAATCGAAACTAGTCCATTTGCATTCCGGGGGGTGCCCCAGTAAAAATCTCGTTCCAGGGGGAAAATCACTTTCCAGGATGGTTCGCTTTAAAGGAACATGCCGACTGTTTGGGACTTTAGCTTATTCACTGTATCCCCCAGAGTTAGATAAGTCCATACATACCATTCTCATCTCTGTGCGTGCCAAAACTCTGTCTGACACACACCGCTAGCCTAGCTTAGCACAAAGACTGGAAGTAAACGGCTCCAGCTAGCCTACTGCTCAATAAGTGACAAAATAACGCCTTCATTTTCCTATTTACATGTTGTGATGTGTGTAGTTACATTGTGTACTAAGGCCGACGGAAAATTAAAAGTTGCGATTTTCTAGACCAATATGGCTAGGAACTATTCTCTCATTCCTGTGTAATGATCAAGGAATTTTGATCCGTACCATGGGTGCAGCGGCGCAATGATATTACGCAGCACCTGAAAATAGTCCCCAGCGCTCTCTGTGCAAGCAGATTGTCATGTTGTGTAGCGGACCCTGTCCGAATGATGGCCAGACTTTACTGATGTTTCATGGAGTTTATTGAAACTGTTTGAGCTCCAATAAAATCACTGTAAGAGCTGAACAAATAAAGCAAAGAAGTGCGCATTAACACCTGAAAACTTTGAATCTGCCTAACCACTCCGATGAACCGCAAGCTCTCACTATCTTTCCGTAGACTACAACATCCGTCAAAATAAAAGTCCCTACTTATTAAAGACAGATAATGCAGACCGTAAACCTATTTAAACACACAGAAATGTCAAAAATGTATACAAAAAACTAATTATAAAGATAAATCACAATGAAGTCTGTTACACGGAAGTTAGCCTATTTTCAGGTGCTGCGTAATATCATTGTGCCGCTGAACTCATGGTACGGCAGTAAAATTCCTTGATCATTACGCAGGAATGAGAGAACAGTTCCTAGTCATGTCGGTCTAGAAAATCACAACTTTTAATTTTCCGTCGGTCTTAGCACACAATGTAACTACACACATCACAACATGTAAATAGGAAAATGTTGGCGTTATTTTGTCACTTATTGAGCAGTAGGCTAGCTGGAGCCGTTTACTTCCAGTCTTTGTGCTAAGCTAGGCTAGCGATGGGTGCGTCAGACAGACTTATGGCACGCACGGAGATGAGAATGGTATGTATGGCCTTATCTAACTCTGGGGGATACGGTGAATAAGCTAAAGTCCCAAAAAGTCGGCGTGTTCCTTTAACCCACGGCAACAGTGTAAAAGTAGCAACACTTGGCATAAAGGCATGGTATTCATCGACTGCAAACTGCTATGAAACCATGAGCCTGTAAAAGCCTGCAACAGTGCTGCATTTTGACCTTAAATGTGAAACGCTCACATTTATTTAATTAAATCACATCCTTTTTAAGTTTAATAAATCACATTAGGCCATGTATCGTGAAATGTAAGACCTCATAAAATCTCATAAAATAATGATTAAGACTTTTGTTATTCCATATATAGACTTTTTGTGACCTTGAATTTTATCAAACTGAATTGAAGTCTTTTCAAAGACCTGCAGGAACCCTGGAATAAAAACACCCACTACTCTTCATTTCTGTCTTTATTTCTGACTTATTTGAATAATTATGGGAAACATTTGAAGCAATGTTGCCTCTTTGAGAAATTAAACATTTCATTGTTTTGTTTAATTTATTAATATTTAATTGTAACTTTTTTTACTTCATATTACTTTTGCTGTGATATCAAAATTGGTATCACGAATAGTGAAATTTCACTACTAAAATTTTAGTTTTGTGAACTTTGTGTCTACAACAACAGGGCACAACCCCAACTGATGCATTTCCAAAACAAATGTTGAATGTTGAAATCCTCACCTCTGAGTCTGTGTTTGTGTAGCCCTTTTGGAGCTTGTTCATGGAGCTGGGTCGAACTGTGGGGAACGTCCACATGGGACACTGGTCTCTGTCATCATTATCGCCATCCCTGTTTGAGTATGAGGAGAAACAGAGGCTATAACTCACGAGGATCAATTCACCAGAGATCTAATTAAAAGGACAGGGCTCAAGTAATAGGAAATGAATAATACATCATGATGAATTAGAGGGCCGTTATTGATTGTGGAGTATGCGCATTATAATAGATAGATGGATGACATACATGTCAGAATCATCAGAGCTAGACTCGTCTCCGTGGCCTTCAGACTTCCAGCGGCGGTATCGGTCAATCAGCTCTGTTAGATAGGAGGTTTTCTTGGTGTAGCGTGTGATGAATTTGTGCTTCAGTAACTCCTTGGCGGTGGGCCGCTGCACATAACCAGAATAGTGATTCCTTGCTCAGGATACACAAGGTTTTTACTGAGTCATGTCAAAAATCTTGAGGTGTCTGACTACAATAAGTGCTTGATAATTTAATTTAACAAGTTGTGTGCTATATTACAGCTACTAGAAAACTAATGCCCACCAAGGCTAAATATTTATTTGGTAACACTTAACAATAAGGTTGTATTAGTTACCATTTGTTAATGCATTAGTTAACATTATCTAACAATGAACAACACCTCTGTTCAGCATTAGTTAATCTTTGTTAACGTTAATTAATAAAAATACAGCTGTCCATGGTTTGTTCATCACAGTGCATTAACTAATGTTAACATGATTTGAATAATGCAATAGTAAATGTTTAAATTAACATTAACAAAGATAAATAAATGCTTTAAAAGTGCAGTTCATTATTAGTTCATGTTAACTAATGTAGTTAACTAATGAACCTTATTGTAAAGTGTTACCATTTATTTGATGAAATATTGTTAAAGGGGTGATGAATTGAGAAATCAACTTTCCTTTGAGCCTTTGATATATAAAAGTTAATCGTGATATAAGAATATCCTTTACGTTTCGGAGCTGAAAACGTCCTTTTAAGTCAAAGAAAAGCTTTTATTGACACCAGGCCCAGAAAACACTCGATCTCAGAATATGTCAACCACTGACGTCATCAAATGCTGAAGCGCCGCCTCAAGCCCGCCCACGACTTGTGGAGCTAAACAGGTCGAGCAATAAACATGCCGGTTCCAGCTCACGTGCGTAAGACATTGCGTGTTTATTCGCTTCATTTCACAGCGGAATCGATTGTAAACAAGATAGAGGTCGAGACTGGATCTGCAGACATATTGAGATTAAAACACAATGCTGTGCCTTCTATATTGGATACGACAGGAATGGTGCAATGTGAGTAAAACATGTTTTTGATATCTATAAACAAAACTTGATATCTATTGATTACATACCTTAGCACGCTGTCACAGGCTCCTTTATTTGAGGTGTTATTGGTTCATCCGTGATCAGACTCGGACTTGTAATGTTATGGGCCAGGGCTCGCAAAGCCCAACGTCCTGGGCCTGTGTGTTTTTCAGACGGGCTACCAAAACGTATCACCGGCCTGCCGACGGGCTATCTTAAATAGTGAAATAACATTCCTTTCCTGCGTGCGTGTGTGTGTATGTGTACGGTTCGTAGTTATATTCACTGATCGGGCCGGCCAAGTAATACATTTTTTTTTAATTCCAATCAATCGCAGGTGGATGAGAGATTAATCATTGTGTTTGTTTGATAAAGATATTTTGCGAGTCCTGTGAGCATTTCCCCAGACGCTTTCAAAACAATCCCCACATGTACTGAGGAAAGCTGAAGCTCATTAAATATGCAAATCTGATCCAATCCTAGCCGTGGGCATTTACTTCCAAGTCTTCAGTGCGGCACACCCATTAAAACCGAGCGTTTCTTCAGAGAGCCTCAAAACCAAGGCAGAAAATAGTCTATTACTTATTCATTATGATGTTTTTGAATGTAAAAACCACGCGAACGTCATAAGTTGACCTCAGACAACAGTATACAAAAATAAAAGCCAGTTCATGACCCCTTTAATAATGAAATAAACTGTTTTCTATTTTCATTTCATTTCATCATTCCTCCAGTCTTCAGTGTCGCATGATGTCGCATGAAAAACAATTTATTATTATCAGTGTTTTTGCTGCTTAATATTTTGTTGAAACAGTGATAGACTACCATTCAAAAGTTTAGGTTAAAGAAAAAGTTTGGGTTAAAGAAATTAATACTTTTAAAAAATAATACATGACTAAATTGTTTTTTTTACTTTCTATTCATCAAAGAAACCCACAATATATTAAGCAGCAAAAACTTTTTAAAATGTATAATAATAAGAATTATTAATAACTGAGCACCAAAACAGAATATTAGAATTTCTGAAGGATCATGTGACACTGAAAACTGGAGTAATGATGCTGAAAATTCAGTTTTGCCATCAAAGGAAAAATAATATATTTGAAATACATTTAAGTAGAAAACAGCTCTTTTAAATTGTAGTAATATTTCACAATATTACTTTATTACTATATTTTATCATCAACTAAACGTGTTTTGGCCAGTATATTGCGGTTATCTGGAGAAATTCATTGCCGAATACTCACAAAGCGAGGGTCTTTATTGAGGCACGCCTCCACAAACTCTTTGAAGGGTTTGCTGTAGGAGCCCTCCAGCGTCGGGGGAGTGTTCTTGGGAATGAGAAACAGCACTCGCATCGGATGCAGTTCCGAGTTTGGGGGTTCCCCCTTCGCTAGTTCAATAGCTGTGATTCCCAAGGACCAAATATCCGCCTGCAGCCAAAAAAGCAAACCAAACAGTCTTCATTGATCTCCACTGGATATCATACAAATATGTATATGATTAGCTGCTACTACACTACAATGTAAACTCTGTTAGTGACTGGTTTCCATGCCTACCACTTAAAAAAAAAAAGCAAGCTGAATGCTTGGGAACAGTTTTACCACTCCAGAGTGTGTTTTCACAGCTCTGCAGACACATTTGCACATTAATATTCATATTGTTCTTGTGCACGCTGAGAAAAGTCCATTTATCTGGATCTCCGCACCTTGAAATCATACGCAGACTGTTTGATGACCTCTGGAGCCATCCAGAAAGGAGTTCCCACAAAAGTGTTTCTCTTGATCTGGGTGTCTGTGAGCTGTCCCGCCACCCCAAAGTCTGCCAGCTTCACATCCCCCTGCTCAGACAGCAGTACGTTGGCAGCTGCCACAAGACGCAACATGAATCATCAGCACAGAGTTCAGATTTCACACAAAGCAAACTATTCAATATGAAGCCATTTCTAGCTGGCCTGATTGAGTAGGCAGACGTGCATTTTATCACACCTTTGATATCACGGTGAATCTTCCTCTCCGAATGCAAGTATTCCAGTCCCTTCAGAATCTCCCTTAGAATAGTGGCGATGTACGTCTCCTCTAGTGGTCCTGGTTTCAACTGAGACGTGTGGAGGAAAGTAGAAGACAAAATCAATTTCTAAGTCGAAAGACTCTTATGATCACATGAAAACACACACAAGCCGCTGTTATTCTACTTACAAGATCTAAAGCAGAGCCGCCTCCTAAATACTCCATGATGATCCACAGCTTAGTTCCCTATAGACAAGGGCAAAAATAACAAGCACCATTTCTTCAAGTGTCACATGACATTTGTTGTATTTAGTGGTCATATTTCAATGTGACTCCACAGTAGGCATTTTATCATGCGGCTTAAAATAAAGGTTCTTTATTGCATTGATGGAATGAAGAACCTTTAACATCCATGGAAAAGTTTTCATTGCACAACAGTGGAAAATGTTCTTCAGAGTAAGAAAAAAGATGGTTCTTCAACCTTTAACCGTTGAGTAAAATGTTTTTTGGGGAGCCTGAAATTGTTGTTCTGTGGCATTGCTGTGAAAACATTTTAGGAGTAAAGGTGCAGAAGAATTTGTCAGAAATCATGACAGATCTGGTATTTTGCATGTATGTCAACATAAAGGATTATATAATAATAATAATATTATAATATATATATATATATATATATATATATATATATATATATATATATATATATATATATATATATATATATATATATAATTCCAATTGAAACAGGATATTTAATGAGAGAAAATATAGGGTGGGATTGAGATCATTCATAAGAAATGGATTGGACAACGGACATTACTAACTAAATGAGTTTGGGAAGGGCTCAATGTTTGACATAGCCCATCAGTCCCTGCTTGCAGATGCAGTTATTACACCATTGAGCAGCAATGAGCATATTTTTCCTTTTGACAACCATTCAAATTAGTTGAATATTGACGATTTTTCAAGCAACATTGAATCCGAAATATTTCAGGATATTATAATAGATGTTTTTTTTGTGTGCGTGTCTGTGATGCAAACAGCAAATCAGCATTGTTATGACATCATTAGTAACATGTCATTTCGGTTAAGGTGATTGACTAAAAACAACCTGACATCAGAAAAGAGAAGCCATGAGTAAATATGGCAGATTTAAGAAATGCCCACACTAGCTAAACAAGAGCTATTGAAATGAATGGGAACGCTAACAGATATCTCTCTCCAGGTATTACACTGAACTCCTCATAGAAACCTAGCCATTTGGCCATCGGTTAACATTATTCAATATCTCACATGGCTTAAAGGGATAGTTCACACAAAAATTATCCCATAATTTACCCACCCTCAAGCCATCCTAGGTGTGTATGACATTCTTCTTTCAAACGATTACAATCGGAGTTATATTAAAAAAATGTTCTGGCTCTTCCAAGCTTTATAATGGAAGCCCAAAATTTGAAGTCCAAAAAAATGCATCCATCCATTATAAAAGTAATCCACACAGCTCCGGGGGGGTTAATATAAAGAAGCAAATTGATGGGTTTTTGTAAGAAAAATATAAATTTTTAACACATTATAAAGTAAAACATCTAGCTTCTGGCGGACCACCTTCTGTATACAACTTAAGGCCCTTTCACACCGGACGCGTAACGAAAAAGCGAAGCGGAAAAACAAATATTTTGTGTGCGAATAGTTTGCGTCAAAACCATTCACATCAGCCGCGACGCGAGTTCTGTGACGTTTTAGAGCTCCAACATTCCATAACAATCTCGGCGACAGCTGAGAAAACATGGACACTTCATCATCCAGTGAAGACGAGCTTTTCATTTTATTTAAAAGACCGAAAAGAAGGTATTGGGTGCACCCAGTCTTAAAGAACAGAGAGTCTGAAGGGGGTGCTAATCTTGTACAGGAGCTAAAACTTTATCATGGCCGGTTCCGCACTTACTTTCAAATATCCGTGGGACAATTTGAGGAGCTCGTCCAGCAGCGCATCGGACGAGACAAACACACACTTCAGGAACCAATCGATCCGGAGCAGCTATGTTTCCAGCTGAGTCACAATGTAAACATTTAAGTGCCACAGTCGTACTGACGGAAACACATTCACTTTCCATAGTCGCGCACACAATTAGGTTAGAAAAAAAATCTACGAGTTTTAACTCAAAAGGTTATGTTATCGTTGTCTAGCCTACAGTGGGCAAACTCAGCTGCAGCTGTACAGCTGTAACTGCAACTACAGCTGTAATCTCATGAGAAATGCGATACCTGGCAAAGGTTAATGTTGATTGAATAGCTAATGACATCAACTTGACATTTCGCAAACTTTGTTTCCTTGTATGTGATTGGTTTAAGATTTTTCTGTCGCTGCGTGTTAAAAAAAAAAAAAAAAATCGACATCGAAACTAAAAAAATAAACATCGCTTTTTAGCCGCAGCACATTCGCGTTCAGTGTGAAAGCACTCATTACACAAACAGCTGATCAAAAAAATAAAACCATCACGCGAATTATTCGCACGTCAAAATGCTTACGATATGTCCAAATTCATAATCGAGCCAGTTTTTTTTTAAACTTTATAATGTGTTAAATATGGATATTTTTCTTACAAAAACCCATCGATTCGCTTCAGAAGGGTTTCATTAACCCCCCAAAGCCGTATGGATTACTTTTAAAATGGATGGATACACTTTTTTTTTGGTCTTCAAATTTTGGGCTGACATTCCCTGCCATTTTTAAAGCTTGGAAGAGCCAGGACATTTTTTAATAGAACTCCAATTGTATTCGTCTGAAAGAAGAATGTCATATACACCTAGGATGGCGTGAGGGTGAGTAAATCATGGGCTAATTTTCATTTTTGGGTGAACTTTCCCTTTAAGTGGTGACAGCGAAGGAGGAAAGTTACTTCAGAAGAAGAACAAGGTATTACATTTTAATAAAAGGTAAAAAAAAAAATCTTTAGAATAATGCATTGATAAATCATTTCAACATGCATTAAGAAAGTGATTTAATGTTGATTTAAAAAAATGCTGTAATAACGTTCAAAGAAAAAACCTCTTACTATTGTTTGTCTGTACACGCCTGAGATCCCAAACAATGGGAGAGTGTACCTTCAGATATGAGCCATAGTATTTGGTGACATAGGGGCTGTCACACTGGCTGAGCACCGTGATCTCCTGCTGAATGTCCTCGATCTCATCTTCCGCCTCCTCCAGGTCGATGATCTTGATGGCCACCACCTCTTTAGTGCGATTGTTGATGCCCTTGTAGACCTCACCAAAAGACCCCTTGCCAATGCGTTCCTGCTTTGTGAAATACTCCTCCGGGTCAAGCCGGGAATTCTGCAAGAGAGAGACAGCACAGTTATGATGTGAGATACAATGAAAGGTGTAGAAGAAAATCAGTGAGCATTTACTATGGACCCTTGTAAACTCCATCACCATCCTTTGGGATGCTCTACTTTGTATGTTTGAGCAACATATTAAGTATTTACATATACAATAATATACCATTTCAACTAAATGAAACAGATATGACATGAAATGTAACAATAAACAGACGTTTCTTCCAAAAAATTTCATTAAAACAGTTACACAATATAATGTCAAGACAGCCTTCAATTACTCTAAACAGAGAAGGTCATGACATGACAGGCTCACTAAACATCACTGTGATTTGACTGATTATGAGATGAATACCCCTGCATGCAGGGTGAACAGACTCGGCTGGGGAACGGATTTACCTGGTTCTGCATGTCGCGGAGGTGCGCCATCCCTTACGGCAGGTCGGTGTGGATGAGAGCAGATGTAGCCCTTTCTGCCAAAGGAGGGGTGCTGTAAAAGTCTTTAAGGTTTTGCTGTTCCTCCTCCGATCCCCTGCTTAGCTAGCTAGCTTTTACATACAAAAACACCTCTGCATGTCCTGTTCGTCTGCCGTGTTTTCGGCCTCCAATCCCCTGATGGCGGACCCCGCAGCCAGGCGAGAATGACAGTTAGGTGTCGTGTGACTCCATGTATGAAAGTATCTGCGTAGAAAATCGCTTTCCGCTTGTAACTGTTTTATATTGATCAACGCACGTTCGGGCGGCTCTTCATTTATTGCTTGCGGGAGAACATAATAATAGGAGCCACAGCGCACGCGCAGCTTCTGATTCATGGAGCGGGGAATTGTGGGAGTTGTAGTTATACTTGCAGCAGGGACAGAATTTAACATAAACATGAAAACATTATGTAAATTTCAGAACTCAAAACTTCCTCTCGGTAAAACAACAAAAACAAAAGAGCATGTATGTGCAACAAGCTGCACAAATTATTTTGTTTATTTAGTGATACCTATTATGTGATGAGAAATGGCCCACCCAATCACGATGTGGTAATAAGGAGAAAGTAGGATAGATGCTATCATTTCTAAACCAGAGAACAACTAATGATAAGAGTTTGTCTGCAAGGGTACTGTTTAAACGCACAGTTACCTGACAAATATTTATAAATTAAACCTGACTCTCCATTTTCTTCCACTCCAGATAGGGGTTATACTATATATATAGCACTTTGAATTGTCACTGTGTATGAAATGTGCTATACAAATAAACTTGCCTTGCCTAAAATGAGGGTAAAATTGTCACATCTTGTGATGTTCCTGGCTGCATGTGGCCCATATCCCTTCAGAAGGATCCCAGTGTAAAAGTCGGCATGAAACGGAAGTTGTGATTATTATTTCCTTCCTTACTGTGATGTATATCTGAGTGAAATGGCTTCTCAAACAAGAAAAAAATGTATGTCGGGACTTGATTTTGTCAATTTAGAATGGATTGGAAGGTTGTGATTTGCTACTGGTCAATCTCATGAGAGTGACAGGTTGTCCCGCCCTCACGCCAGTAAACATGCCATCATAGAAGAGATGTCACTGCAAGAGGGAGGGGAAGTTATTTTGTAACATGGGGACATGAATTCAAATAAAAAAGAATGATGTTCATGGATAAATAATTTATTATAAATACTGCAATATTCCATACAAAAAATCGAGAATTGTGATTTTGATTTCACGGTGACTTTAAAGTCGGTATGAAATGGAAGTTGCGATAGTCTTAGCTAGCTATATAAAGGCCTATTACCACTTAAATCTACACTAAATACATGTATATGGCTTAACAGTATAATACGATTGCATAAAAATTAGGGCTGTCAAAAGATTAATCACGATTAATCACATCCAAAATAAAAGTTTGTGTTTACATAATATATTTGTGTGTACTCTGTTTAATTATTATGTTTATATAAATATTCATGTATATATTTAAGAAATATTTGCATGTATATACTGTATACATTTATATAATTTATATTATATATAAATATAAATATTTTATATATAAATATAATAAATTTTTCTTAAATATATGCATGCTTGTGTGTGTTTTTATATATAAATAATAATTATACACAGTTCACACACATATATTATGTAAACACAAACCTTTATTTTGGATGTGATTAATCGTGATTAATCTTTTGACAGCCCTAATAAAAATGTAATATGATATGATAATGTGTACAGTAGGCCTACTTGGTGCATGAGCAGGATAAACCAAATACAGTCTATGAATTATAGTAATTTAATATCAAATGTGTATGGGTCAAAACAAACAGTTTTGCTACCCACTGGATCCACACAAGTACTTTTTTTATTTTAGTTATAGTATGGCATTCAGTGAATGAGCCTATATGAATAAAGCATGAATGAAGGTGACATTCCTGTAAACTTGCAAGTGAACTCTTCTGGAATTAACACTTTCACCAACATGTGAAATATATCAGATAAAGATATGCGCATACCCACACCGAGGTTCATTCACGAGTCAAACACAGGACTTTAAACTGTTGTGTTGGTTTGTAGTGAGAGGATTAGCTCGCTAAACATAGACAGATAATAACTTACACGGTCACCACCAGAGCAAAGCATGAATGAACTTCCCACTGATCATTAGGGAACAATCATTTTATGAAATTAGCATTTTATGTGAAGCCTTTACGTCTGGGTCTGTTTGATAAAAGCCTCCTCTTTTAATATGAGTGTGGTTTTAATATTAATGCGAAATTAATATTAATGTTACATGATAGCCTACTGTATTAATTTGACAACCTAGGATTTGATCTGATTGTATATATGAGTAGTTTTCGTGGACTAAAGGTATTGTGAGCCGTGCCAGGATGCCATAGACTGTTTATATTTGGACTAAGCCGTTCACTTGGTTGATTAGTGGTTACCTAAGCGTTCCAGGTAGAGAAAAATCGCTTCCAGTGCGCGATGCGAACAGCAACCTGAGACAGAACGATTGTAATATAACACAAAGTCCATTTCAACATTTGATGCTCTCGTGCGAAATATGGAAGAAGAGACATTGAAGATGAGAAATGATCAAATCGGTAAGAGCAGCGGAAGTTGGTCGATCGATCAGCGTAAATCGATTTGCTAGCGAGGGAATTTAGTTAGCTGTTCAGTTGTAGATGTTTTTCCTGATTGGCTATTGACGTTTCGGCGAACCTGTTTCATATTTAATTTGTATGAACTTTCGTCGTGGGAAATGCGCTTCGTATTGTCAGTGGAGTCTGTGGGGTGTTTATGTAGGCTACCTGTCCAGTGAACACGACCAGTGAAGTTGCTGTAGCTCGTGCCAAACAAACATGCGGGACACGAGCGTGTTTGAGCGATCCCCAGTGACCGTGTTCGCCGCGGAGATGATGGTGTTTGAGCGGACTCTCACGGACAAAGAGCTCGTCTTTCAGTCCAAGGAACTTTGTAGAGACTTCATTCACTCCAGACTCATAAGGGAAGGTCTCAGCTGGTCAAAAGTTGAGTCAGACCTGCCCGAGCCACACGGAGCTCTTCTAGATGTATCTGTGGTGCTTCTTAAACTGGGTAAGAGAAGTGAGAAGAGAAGGAGTGAGTGTGAAGTGATGCTCGTAACAGGTGTGATGATATCTATCTATCTATCTATCTATCTATCTATCTATCTATCTATCTATCTATCTATCTATCTATCTATCTATCTATCTATCTATCTATCTATCTATCTATCTATCTATCTATCTATCTATCTATCTATCTATCTATCTATCTATCTTGGGAAAGGGATTAATTTGTCTTTAATATCACAATGTTATACTGTGATTTTATAACAAGTGTGTGGGATTAATTTGTCTTTAATATCACAATGTTATACTGTGATTTATAACAAGTGTGTATCAAAGCTGTAAGCACACATTGTGTATTCGGGGGGACCAAATGTTGATTTTGGTCTGGGGACATATACCTCTCATTGTCTATTGCAGGGGTTTTCAAACTTTATGATGTCAAGGACCCCAGTATATGATGAACCTTTTATGAGGGACCCCCTTCCTAAAAAACATCTATATATTTTTATGTATGAAAAAAACATTTAAACTGTTAGATAAGTAGGAAGTGTGACATTATAAATACAACATACTGTTTCCGAACATAAATCGGCTATGCTTAATGTTGTATGTATAAACCCGAAGAAGAACATTTTCAATTAAAATTGATTTGTATTAGCAACTTTAACAATAAATGTATGTAAGCAGCTTGCGTACTGTGTTAAGAATACTGCCTTACAACCCCAGTAAGCAAGATAAAGGGGACTATAGTGTGTACAATTCTGGAAAGTATGTATATGGCAAGAAAGGAGAGAAACATTTAGAATGTTCGGTAGACTTCATCTATTTTTGCTTTGCCTTTTTAGTCTCTGAAATTTTCTGGGGACCCGTTAGAAACCCCCTGGTCTATTGAGTGTATATTTAAGCCATTAAACAGGTTTTGCTTTGTTTTACAGGTGATGAACTGGAGTGTATACGCCCATATGTGTACCGTAATATCGCAAAGCAGCTGAACATCAGTGTAGCAGTCGAGGCTGTGGTGTCAGATGCGTTTCTCTCTGTAGCAACAGAGATCTTAGCCATGGGTAAGTGAGCTTGAAGACAATATAACAGGTGTTTCACAGGCAGTTTTTGTGGGCATGACCTCACTGGCTCTGCATTTAATTATATATATATATATATATATATATATATATATATATATATATATATATATATATATATATATATATATATATATATATATATATATATATATATATATATATAAGTTGGCATGAAATGTTTTCCACCCAGAAACGTCATCAGAGAAGAGATGTCGTTTCAAGAGGAAGGGGAGGTTATTTTGATTAAAGTTTACAAGGGCATGTGAATTTAAAAAAGAAAAAGAATGATGTGTGCATGAGTAAATCATTTATAATAAATACTTAATGTTCCATAAAAACTATTTTGATTTCATGGTGACTTTTTTTTGTTATTATTATTAATACTATTATTATATTCTGTACGTAATTGGCAATTGAGGCTATTTTGGGACAAACAAAAAAAACTGCAGCACTGCACGAGGGCATCTTTACTATAAATGGAGGGAATTTGGAGATTGTGGGATTCGTTCCAAATGTAAATGAAGCGATAGCCTGAGCAGAGTTTGAGCTTTAAAAAAACTGTTCAGGACATTAATTTATTATGTTTATGTTTTCATTAAATTACATTAAAATGGTCTTTTCTGGAAGAGCTATTGACTTTAACCTATTATTGGATTTCAGTAGTGTGTTTGAGAGGGGCACTTTGATCATCAACATCTCTTTGGTTTAATGACAAGATCTTCAGTGCTCTTTTTTCGGAACATGGAAAAAACCCTAAAAAGGACATACCCACATTCTTCTCTTTGCACATATTTGGTCACATATTTGATCTGGGTTCTGCTTCATCTTGATGTACATGGTGGTTGTGATAGAGTCCAAAACCATGGCAACATCGTTCTACTCTGCCTGACAATCTTCCCACAACATTTCTATCTTCTGTAGTAAGGTATAGATCTGTGAGGAATTATCTTAAATGAATGCTGTAGATGAAGGAACGTAAACAATTGGCATAGTCCTTGACTCTTGGCTCATCATTAGTGAAGGATGGCAGTGTGTTAATGGTGAGACTTAATGGTGTTAGCCTTCCTGTTACATCATCAGCACAGCAGAGCTGCGCCTCTATGTAGTTGAATAGATTTTCAAGGAAATTAATCTAAACTGTTAGGTGGTGTTTTAGATCTGGCCCTGCTTTTTACTTAGAATGTTTTTCATGGTGGAAAGTCTTTTGTTGAAAGTTGTAGACACTAATTGGAGGTTGCCATTTCTAAAATAACTACAAAATGATGTACAGTAGTTTAACTATTAATTCATTTAAATTACCTTTGAAGATACTCTTGATTGAAAGAGCATAAAGAAAAGCGTGATTTGTGGGGGTGGAAAAATGGTTTGAATTCTTTTGCGATACTTTAACATTTAATTTGCATTTAATATGAGCAAATCTAGGACTCGCAGCCCTTACAGAATTGTCATAATTGCCAAAGCAAGAGAGCGTTCTAGTTCTTCTCACAGAATTTATTTTACTTTCAAGGGATTACATGGGGAAAAGTGGTGGCCATCTACGCTGTAGCTGCTGGGCTGGCGGTGGACTGTGTGCGACAGGGCCATCCAGTCATGGTGCACACCATTGTGGACAGTCTGGGAGAATTTGCACGTAGGAGCCTGGTCCCATGGCTCAAAAAGAGAGGAGGATGGGTAAGTGTTCATTCTCTGCACTGCCTTCTGCATAAACCAAGATTGGTCCTGACCTCTAGAGGCCATATGAGGAAATGAAGTATTGTTACCCACCTGTAGCCATTCTGTGTTAAAGGTGGGGTAAGTGTTATTCCAAAACTGCTTTAGCAAAGTGTCTGCCGTGGACCAAAACAAACGTATAGCCAATCAGCAGTAAGGGGCGTGTCTACTAATGACAGGGAGAAGAGAGCGCTCAGTGCACGTCATAATTCAAAAGACACGACACAGGACGGACATTAGCCGAGCGAGCGATGACAGAAAGAGAGATGGCAGATAAAAAACATGTGTAAAATGTCGAAGGAACAAAAGGCGGCTTACGATCAGCCGAGAAGAATCAGCTTTCCAGCGCTGGAGAGAACTCAAGGTGCACTAAGGCCTGTAATCGGACGCCAAGGTTGCTTTTTCTTCTCGATAAGCGAGTAAGATTGGTTTTGTTTTGTTTCACAGAACTAATATATGCTGGCTTTTGCTTGAATATGCTTGTGTGTCATGTTCGCTTGTTTGTCCATTTGCAATCGTATTGTCGTTCACTTTAGTGATGATAAAGACCCATTCATTTCCACATCCTATAACCAGTCCCTCCAGAAAAACGCGATTATGCAATCGCGCGATTTAACGCATTTCAAGAGGAAGGGGAGGTTATTTTGATTAAAGTTTACAAGGGCATGTGAATTTAAAAAAGAAAAAGAATGATGTGTGCATGAGTAAATCATTTATAATAAATACTTAATGTTCCATAAAAACTATTTTGATTTCATGGTGACTTTTTTTTGTTATTATTATTAATACTATTATTATATTCTGTACGTAATTGGCAATTGAGGCTATTTTGGGACAAACAAAAAAAACTGCAGCACTGCACGAGGGCATCTTTACTATAAATGGAGGGAATTTGGAGATTGTGGGATTCGTTCCAAATGTAAATGAAGCGATAGCCTGAGCAGAGTTTGAGCTTTAAAAAAACTGTTCAGGACATTAATTTATTATGTTTATGTTTTCATTAAATTACATTAAAATGGTCTTTTCTGGAAGAGCTATTGACTTTAACCTATTATTGGATTTCAGTAGTGTGTTTGAGAGGGGCACTTTGATCATCAACATCTCTTTGGTTTAATGACAAGATCTTCAGTGCTCTTTTTTCGGAGCACTGAGGTGGGGTAAGTGTTATTCCAAAACTGCTTTAGCAAAGTGTCTGCCGTGGACCAAAACAAACGTATAGCCAATCAGCAGTAAGGGGCGTGTCTACTAATGACAGGGAGAAGAGAGCGCTCAGTGCACGTCATAATTCAAAAGACACGACACAGGACGGACATTAGCCGAGCGAGCGATGACAGAAAGAGAGATGGCAGATAAAAAACATGTGTAAAATGTCGAAGGAACAAAAGGCGGCTTACGATCAGCCGAGAAGAATCAGCTTTCCAGCGCTGGAGAGAACTCAAGGTGCACTTGAGAGAGCACTTGAGAGAGAACACCTGGAGAGAACTCGCATTTGCAATCGTATTGTCGTTCACTTTAGTGATGATAAAGACCCATTCATTTCCACATCCTATAACCAGTCCCTCCAGAAAAACGCGATTATGCAATCGCGCGATTTAACGCATAATCAGCCAAAGTCCGCATATTTATGCGGGGGCCGCATTTTTTCAAATACGCCGCACTTTCGCCGCATAAATTGCCTATTTCCGCGTGCAAAATATGCGGGGCTAGCATGATTTCATAATCCCTGCATTTTCGTTGCAAAAAAAGTCATATATATTAGCAGAAAGTTGAAAATGTTCGTATACTTCACACAAGAGCAGCCATTTCCGCCTATTGCCATGGGAACGTTTTGAAGTGATGTAATTACCCGACGCGAACGTCATCGAAAAGCTACAAACCCCGTGGAGAAACCATAGAGATCGGTGAAACCATGATGAAGCACGCAAATTCCCATTTGCCAACAAAAATAACAGCAAAAGATGGTGTGTTGACCGATTTCAAAACACAGCATCATGAAGCTTTGAAGCGTTATGAATCAATGAGTCGATTCAGCGGTTTGGATCGCCAAAGTCACGTATTTCAGCAGTTTGACATGCGATCCGAATCATGAATCGACTCGCTGATTCATAGCATCATGATGCTGTGTTTTGAAATCGGTCATCACTATATAAGTCGTTATTTAGGTTTTTTTTGCGCACTAACTATTATCGTCGCTTCATAAAGTTATTGTAGAACCACTGTAGTGAGATGGATTTTGTAACGACGTCTTTAGTACCTTTTATGGGTCTTGAGAGTGTACATTGTGCCAATGGAGGCCTTTCTGAGCCATCGGAATTCAACTAAAATATCTTCATTTGTGTTCCGAAGACGAACGGAGGTCTTACGGGTGTCCAACGACATGAGGGGACGTCATTAATGACAGAATAAAACTAACCCTTTAAGAGATTGCACTTTGTGCATTGGAAGCACTCAAATGTCTGTTTTGTAAAGCTACCTCTGTAAAACAGGAAGTTATTTATTCATTTTTCAAGTTGTAGCATATTCCTTTTGTAAAGCTACAGAACTTGTTTGACTCAATGTTTTGTAAATTTGAGCCATGTGTTTATTAAGGTCTTCAATAAAACAAGATGGGAACTTAAATATTCCCAGCACTTTCTGTGATGTAGTGCTTTTTTTCTCTTTTTCATCAAACAGCAGTTTTTGCAAGTTCCCGCAATTTCATCGCATAAAATTGCATAAATATCCCGCATTTTTCATCGCATTTTTTAAGAAAACATGCCGCATAATCAAGGATTTTTGCCCGCAACAATCACAAAAAAAAGCAGCATTTTTCTGGAAGGACTGTATAACGTTAAACCACTGTCAGTTTCAAGCGTCAGCTCGCTGTGTGTCCGAAAAGTAAGACAATTAACTCCTAATATATGTTTGTTTCCTTTGATTCCTCTTTTCGTGATTGATATAACCCTCTAATCTTGTCATATTTGTTATATTTTCGTCTGTCGTGCTCGTGCTATCGAGTTGTTCATGAGAACTGTGTTTGTGTTTTTGGGATGTAAGGGATCGACTTTTTCACTGAGCATTCGACCTGGATTACCATAGTAACACGCATTGCTTTCACTTATTGATGGCATCATACCCTCGGCCAGTTGGCACAGCAGATTCCGCCATAGTCGTTGCCTGGGTTACGTATGTGTGGGGCGGAGCTATCAAAATAAGGGCGTGTTTGTTTTGGTGATTTGAAATATCAACATTGATTACTACCAGAAAGCACTTACCCCGCCTTTAAAGGTGCCTTTAATTATTTTCTTTGTGCTACTGTAATTTCATATATATATTTAAAAGCATAATACGATACTACCCCCAGAAAAAAAACTTTTATTGAGCAAGAATGTTACAAAAGATTTCTGTCTCAAATAGATGCTGTTCTATTCATCAAAGATTCCTGAAAAAAAAGGATCATGGTTTCCACAAAAATATTAAGCAGCACAATTGTTTTTAACATTGATGATAATAAGAAATGTTTTTTGAGCAGCAAATCCGCATATTAGAATTTCTGAAGGATCATGTGACACTGAAGACTGGAGTAATCAGAGACTTCTTTCAAAAACATAAAAAAATCTTATCGACCCCAAACGTTTGACAATGTTTCTTTTCATCTTTCATTCCAGGGGGACATTTCAAAATGTGTGGTGAACATGGACTCTAGAGTGCATGCCCATTGGTTATCAACAGCTGTGTTAACATGGAAGGAGTTCATAAAGACCATGTACGTCCACCTGACGAAGTAGCCTTTTGCAGGAAGTCATCCTGTTGACTGACAACTGAGAATCTTTTCCTCCCAGAACTATTTGAATGGTCCATTGTACGGTTTGTGGAGCCCTGGGGAGCAAACGGCCCCTGGCAAAGGATATAGCACATCACCCAGGTTCAACTGCACCTTAATCATCTTTTACCTTTTATTATTTCTTTAAAGTATATTCAAAAGAGTGAAACAAATACTATGAGCTGATATTGTGTGGAGGGGATGGTACTGTGAGGGAATACTGTTATATTCTTTGTTGGAGTGTCTTCCTTACTTTAAAATGACCGAGAAATAAGGTCTGCAGGTAAAGGAGCTCCTTTCGTGCTGATGATGCATTGCATGGATTCATTCTACTGATATTTTTATATTCAATAACTGTGGCATGAGTGAAACATTTTAAATGTTTGACCATTTTCAGATTTATTTTATTTTTTACTAAATTGCTGAGTGTCACTTTGCACTTTCAGTTCGTACAGTTTATGTGGTGTGTGTGTGTAGCACTATTGTCACCAGTTGTATACATAAATAAAGATTTTAATGTGGGTTTTAATGTGGGTACTGAGAGAGAAATTCAAAGTTTTTACACAGAGTGGGTTCCAGCAATCATTGAAAACCTGGAAATTGTTGTGCCCAAGAAAAAAACTAAACTAATAAAGTCACAAAATAAAACATCATAAAACAAAATCTTAATTTCTATGATGAATATTTACTGTTCAACGGTTTAGGGTTGGTCTGTTTTTGAAAGAAGTCTCTTATGCTCACCAAGGCTGCATTTTTGATCAAAAATACATTCCTACAATAAAATAGAATTTATTCCTGTCATGTCAAATCTGAATTTTCAGCATCATTACTCCAGTCTTCAGTGTCACATGATCCTTCAGAAACAAAACAAAAAAAACGATTTTCTGCTAAAGAAACATTTCTTGTCAATTCTTTCCATTAAATAAATATTAATGGAACAGCCTTTATTTGAATTAGACATATTTTGTAACATTAAAAATGTCTTTACTGCCACTTTTGATTAAATGAATGCATCCCTGCTGAATGATGGTATAACTTTCAAAAAAGTACATTTGAATGATATTAGAGTAGACTTTTTTTATTGACCTGATCATTGGGAGTACAATCACTATTAACTGATTTTATGATTTAAATTATTCTCCATTTGTTCATGATTACTGGAAATGCCATGACAATTCATTTATTAAAAGTTAAAGAGCCTTATTGAGTCTATAAGTGAATTAATGTAGCCCTCTGATTTGACATTAAACATATGAAAGAAGACGTTTAGTGTTAAGTTTTACTGGAGAGATAATGTATGTGATGTGACATATTTTGATTATTATTCAATTTGTAAACTTAATCTTATGGACATAGACATGCGAAAATGAACAGCATTTTCATCGGAGACAGACTTTGCCATGAACTACCTCTAAACAATTTACATTTGTAAAGAGATTTTTATTGTGGTTGCTCTACATTATACCCCTTTATTTATTGTAACAATATTTGCTAAGCTTACTTTGATGGTAAAACAGGTCAGATCACATCTATTACTTTAGATAATGCTCTTAGTCACAAATATATTGGCATCACCTGCGGGTTGCTATATATAAACCATCAATATTTTAGGTCAGATGAGTGCATTACTTCAAGTGCTTTTCAGAAACACATCTTCCTCCCACGTGACAGCTAGTTAATCAGTCAGTCCTGCGGTAAGTGATGTGCAAATGCTGCGTCAGAGACTGTCCTTCCAGTGCCATAGAGACGGTCTGTTCCAGCCTTCCATCCGGCCTCAACTGGATGTGCCTGGAGATCTAATCAAAAATCAAAATTCTTAGCTACATTACACAATGCTACATTAGAGTTTGTTGATCTGAAAAGTCAATCAGTTTGTTTTGTGAGACCTGTTGAACATGAGGCTGCTTGGCAAAAGATGTTCTAGCCAGGGCAGTACTGTGTAGAGTCAGCTGCTGCCCAGTGAGTTCCCCCTCCTCAATCTCCACAAGACCTGGAAGAGGTATAAACAGATCCAAATTAAAAAGATATGCAGTAATATAGATGAATGTATCTGATAAACGTCTTTATAAATTAAACACCTGAGTTCTGGGCAATGATGAAGGCCACCCTGTTGGTGCCTGGCTGAAGCCTGATGAATCCACACTCCCTGTGAAGAGGCTTTTTGCTCTCAGCATGGAATGCATTAAACCTGAGAAAAAGTTCACAACTTTCTCACCGTCTGCATTGCATTCTGATTTGCAGTGTCTCTGGGTTATTTTGCTACTTACATAAAATTGACCACGGGCTGTCCTACATGTGAGAAATGAAGAGTCTCTGTGTAACGAAAAGGCGCGATGGAGGGGAAGGAGCCCTCTCCTGGCTCATCGGACTGCCAGGTTCCCAGGAGCCAGTCCAGCGGCAGCACTGCGGGGTTCGGCTCCGCTGCGGAAACACAGGCGGCGGGTTAAATCAGATCAAAGAGCGCCTATCCGTGATATAAAATATGTTCACGGCACGATCACATTCTGATGCACCTGCAGTTTATTTAATGTTTGACTTATTTTAATGATAACAAATTTGACGATTGATCTACAGACGAAATCTCGGAAATAAGATATTATATTACAAATAAGACATTAGAAATAAGAAAAATCAGGTGTCTATGAATTTAAATTGAATCGTCAGGTTGTCCTACCAGAGCGATTGAATGGGCAAGACATTCCGCTCGAATATTTTCAAATAACTTTAGATTTTAACTATATAATTGACACTAAATGTATTTCTCGCTGCGGCTGCTGAACTACTATCTGTTTGCCATCACAGTGCGTAATCTACTTCCTGATTAGACACTATGAACTCTGGGAGATGTAGTTATTAGGCGTTCTGACGCTATTCATAACGAAGTCTGGAGAACACCTTTGCTCCACTATCAATCCAATTTTCTATCAAGCAAAAAGCAGTTAAAATGTTAAAAGTTTGCAAACTTTTCAATGTCTTTTTGTAGGTCTCGTTTAAACCTTCCCCCTAGTGTTTGTTACTTTTATGTTATATTGTCTTTGTAATTTTTGTTTTTTGTAACATTTTGTCTTGCAATAAAAATAAATAAATAAAACAAAACAAAAACTTTGCTCCACTACGCATTTTATATAGCGCAATAAAAATGAATGTACATTTTGATAATATTATATATATTTTTATTTAGTTTTTTATGTCATTACATTGTTTAGAGCACAAGAAACCAGTGGAAAAAAATATTTTTTTGAAAAATGATATTTTATTCATATGTTATGCTATGTCCTCGTAAGTGGACACCAGGACTCAGTTGTTTAAAATAATATATATATTACTTGAAATGACACGTATAGGCAAAAACAATTGGATTTGTTTTTAATTCACCAATTAATTTTTAGGTTTCATGATTTTTTTAAATTAGACTTTGTAAAAAGATGATTCTCAACTATGTTATGAAAGATATAACAGAATTAATTGATATACCATTGTACTTCATGCAATATGTGGGTAAAATGGTCATACATGGGTTTTTCCCATTCAATGCAATGTATACATTTATCTATCTCTAATTTGCGTATTAATGTGTTCTTGGAGCAAAATGTAATGAACAAAGAAGTTAAATAATGGGAGTAATAGTTGGCAGCATTTTATAAGAATATAAGTGAATATATTCACTTGTTTTGTCTCCAAAAATGCCTGATAAACGTCCTGGTGTCCTCTACAGTGGATATGTATGAAATCAATGCCCTGTTTTGTCATATTTTGATTAGAAACCCCATAACATTTTCCTGAGACGTTGATTTATAACACACAATTTGAAATGATTCAGATTTAAATGATAATAAATAAAATGTTACAAAATATGAACATTTTCTATAAGAGTGCTATATTTGACCATTCAGTCATTTTTTTTAAAACCAAAGTGATGGGTGTTATTTATAACAATAATAGGCCTAATACTACTACTACTACTACTAATAATAATAATAATAATAATAATTTTTGTTCCCAAAAATAACTCTGTTGTTGTCCTGGTGAAACCTCAAAACAAATGGTATCTTTGAAAAGGCCCGAATGTGCTCTTTAAAACGGTGACATAGTGTCAGAGAAGTTCACTTAAAATAATGTATGCAGTGGCACCCAGGAGGTTATGTAACTACATTTAGATATTATATAAAGGTAATATGATACAGGCTCGTTTGCAAATAGCTGAAAGGGTAAAAATAATGACTAAAGACTAATAAAACCCACATAAATAGAGCTATCAAGGCTAATATATATATAAAAAATAGATAACAAGATTAAAAACACTTTATTTGATTTACTTGTACTTGTACTTTTAATATTAGACTACTTTAATTACAAAATGCTTCTTCGTGAAATAAAGAAAAGAAAACAAAGCTGTTTATCTTTGTTTATAGTTTTAAGCAACAGCATTTTTTATTAATATGAGGGACAATCTGTGAGAAGCCAATATAACACATACACGATTTAAAATCATTAAATTGGTTTTAATTTGATCTTATAATTTATATTTCATTTGAATTCATTCTAAAATCTACATTCTAATTGAAAATAAAGCATTATGGTCTGCGGTATCTCTTCAACATAATATATTGCCCTCTAGTGTGTTAAGCTATCAGTCGGGTTATCAGTAATTAGAGTGAGTTCAAAACGCCTCGAAGTCATCATGGCTACTGGTCTTGGTGATTTTCTCCGGCGTTTAAGACAAGGCCACGTGAAAGATGAAGAAACTACACATAGAGAGGCTCAGAGAGGGGAAAGAAGGTAGACAGTTGAGTTGTTCCCAAACCTGTTTTGGGCTACTCATTCGCTAATGGCATAGACTGAATGCTTATTTTCCATTTGGCGTAGGCCGAGAGATCATGACATCTCCTCGACATCTTTGCAACCTGGGTCGTGTAAAATGTTGCCTGTGTCTGAACAGTACGGTAGGGGCAGTCGTAGAAATTTCTTCGAGAGGTAAGTTAATCAATATTTTACATATCCACCTTTCACAGACAAGGCTTAAACCTAGTCCCAGTGCATGCATGTGAGCTTTTTTAAAGGGGACCATGCCCCCTTTTTATTAGACGTAATATAAGTCTCAGGTGTCAGCAGAATGTGTTTGTGAAGTTTCAGCTCAATACCCCACAGATAATGTATTATACCATGTTGTAAATGCCCATTTTTGAGTGGAAGGAAAAGCATGCTGTTTTCATGCATGTATCTTTCCAGAAGAGGCCGGAGCCTTTACAGCTCTGACAAAAACGAACAAAACATCTGTTAGGTTTTGATTTATCATCTCTATCGTGGTCACTCTCACGTGACATTGCAGTTCTTCATCATCACCATAGTTTATTATCTGCATGCGTTTTAAAGCCATATCAGTCTAAACTTCTGATATATGGTTTTCTGAGCGCACACCTGAAGCACGCGCACAGAAAGCTGGATGTCAGACGGCGCGTCCTGTGAGTATTAAACAAAGTTCTCTTTCACGTCTTATTGCGCTTACACCGTCAAATACACACAAGGTTATGTAAAAAACACTCAAAGTGCACGTAAACGCAGTCAGATATGTCTGTGAACGTAAACAGCATGTAAAGAAATCGCATGTGTCTATTAGATATGTGTATTAAAGTGAAAGCAGCGTAATATTAAATACCTAGTGCTGTATATGCTTTTAAAGGGATAGTTCACCCATAAATGAAAATTTGATGTTTTTCTGCTTACCCCCAGGGCATCCAAGATATAGGTGTCTTTGTTCCTTCAGTAGAACACAAATTAAGATTTTTAACTCCAACCGTTGCCGTCTGTCAGTCGTATAATGCATGTGAATGGGGTCCAATTCTATTAGAGTAAAAAAACATGCACAGACAACTTCAAATTAAACCCTGCGGCTCGTGACGATACATTGATGTCTTAAGACATGAAACGATCGGTTTCTGAGAGAAACTGAACAGTATTTATGCTATTATTTCAGCTAATATCAGACGAATGTCATCAGCTCTCCAGACCACCATAACTTCCTGCGAATAAGGTCAAAATACCCACTCGATCATAGAAATATATACATAGATTCCTCATTCGGCCGATCCGCGCAGGCACTAATGAGGCATCTATGGATATATCTATGACCACACCGGTATTTTGACCTTATTCGCAGGAAGTTATGGCGGTCTGGAGAGCTGATGACATTCGTCTGATATTAGGTGAAATAATAGCATAAATACTGTTCGCTTTCTCGCAGAAACCGATCGGTTCGTGTCTTAAGACATCAATGTGTCGCCACGAGCCGCAGGGTTTAATTTGAAGTTGTCTGTGCATGTTATTTTTACTCTAATAGAATTGGACCCCATGCACATGCATAGTATGACTGACAGACGGCAATGGTTGGAGTTAAAAATCTTCATTTGTGTTCTACTGAAGAAACAAAGACACCTACATCTTGTAAGCAGAAAAACATCAAATTTTCGTTTTTGGGTGAACTGTCCCTTTAAAGTTAAAACGAGATTTAAACAATAAGACTAACTGTGTTGAGATGTACACTCACCTAAAGGATTATTAGGAACACCTGTTCAATTTCTCATTAATGCAATTATCTAATCAACCAATCACATGGCAGTTGCTTCAATGCATTTAGGGGTGTGGTCCTGGTCAAGACAATCTCCTGAACTCCAAACTGAATGTCAGAATGGGAAAGAAAGGTGATTTAAGCAATTTTGAGCGTGGCATGGTTGCTGGGATTTTCACGCACAACCATTTCTAGGGTTTACAAAGAATGGTGTGAAAAGGGAAAAAACATCCAGTATGCGGCAGTCCTGTGGAATAAAATGCCTTGTTGATGCTAGAGGTTTGAGGAGAATGGGCCGACTGATTCAAGCTGATAGAAGAGAAACTTTGACTGAAATAACCACTCGTTACAACCGAGGTATTTGTGAAGCCACAACACGCACAACCTCGAGGCTGATGGGCTACAACAGCAGAAGACCCCACCGGGTACCACTCATCTCCACTACAAATAGGAAAAAGAGGCTACAATTTGCTCGAGCTCACCAAAATTGAACAGTTGAAGACTGGAAAAATGTTGCCTGGTCTGATGAGTCTCTTTCTGTTGAGACATTCCGATGGTAGAGTCAGAATTTGGCGTAAACAGAATGAGAACATGGATCCATCATGCCTTGTTACCACTGTGCAGCACACGTTAGGCCCCTTAATGCCAATTGGGCATTGTTTAAATGACACAGCCTACCTGAGTATTGTTTCTGACCATGTCCATCCATTTATGACCACCATGTACCCATCCTCTGATGGCTACTTCCAGCAGGATAATGCACCATGTCACAAAGCTTGAATCATTTCAAATTGGTTTCTTGAACATGACAATGAGTTCTCTGTACAAAAATGGCCCCCACAGTCACCAGATCTCAACCCAATAGAGCATCTTTGGGATGTGGTGGAACGGGAGCTTCGTGCCCTGGATGTGCATCCCACAAATCTCCATCAACTGCAAGATGCTATCCTATCAATATGGGCCAACATTTCTAAAGAATGCTTTCAGCACCTTGTTGAGTCAATGCCACGTAGAATTAAGGCAGTTCTGAAGGCGAAAGGGGGTCAAACACAGTATTAGTATGGTGTTCCTAATAATCCTTTAGGTGAGTGTATAACAATGATTCGTTTTCTGTCGATGAATGCATCCAAACAGTTTCTCACCTGTCTAATTAAACACATAATATATTAAAGCATCTTTGGTGTTTCTATGGTTTCTACAAAATAAAACTGTAAATCGAGGGTAACACCGGTATGATGTCATTAGATAGGCGACGCACGGACACGGTTCGTGTCCTAGTTAAAATTGTTTATTTCACCGAATTTAAACATTCTTGGACACATTTTGGATAATGTAAGTACACAAGTCAACAAAATATATAACATTGTTCTATTGGTTTTTGGATATTTTAATCCAGAAATCTTACATATTGTGCCTTTTAATATGAATCAAACAATAAAAGAGATACAGACAATCACTCAATGCTCTTGATTGAATAATACGTTTAGTAGCTTTAATAAATTACATTTCTTACTTGAATGCTGCTGAGGAGATAAACATGGCGGACTGGGTACAGCTCATTCGGGGGATGGGGACATCTATGCTAATAGGGCAAAGTCCGTCAGCAGTCATAAGCGGGGTCTAAGTTTGTGACATTTGTGACGTCACAAAAGCTACAATCTGCAAACAGCTTGTTCTGAGACACTGCTTATTATATGGGGATTAAAAAAGAGGAGTGGGTGGATTTTTACCATTATAGGGTGGTTGTGTACACACACTGCTGACACACGTTTATGTTCAAACACCATGTAAATGCGAATTTTGCATAATAGGTCTCCTTTAACTAAAAATAACTTGCACTGACATATCTTAAAATATGTCAGACAATGTTTTCTCTCAAAATGAACACCAGTAATGTTTTTATTTCTAGTGCACATTTATAAAAACTACTTAAATGTCCAAATTTAACTAAGGCCTAAGCCTTGTTTGTGAAACCAGGCCTTTAAGGGTGTCAGATTTCAGTCTGGGTGTCACACTTAGCCCTTTTCAGGGGTCTGAGCGCAGTTTGTGTGAATTTATTTTTTTTGCCCATATGTGAACACTCCTAATGATCTCAGACCCCTTTAAACGCTAACGGTACGGTTCGTTAAAAATGTCCATTGTGAACACATCAGTCTGGGCTCACTTTTTTCCATTTGCAAATTCCAATGTAGTTTGGTCATCAGATGCCTCGGTACAAATCGGCTTCATGGATGCTGCTTCTGGCAGATCTCTACAAATTATTAGTTCACAACATACACTTGTTGTGATTTCAACCACTTCCAAAGTGTGTAAGAGAGACGCGGCAAAACCTTTGATATACGGTTTTACAAGTGCACATACCTAAAGCGCATGCACAGAAAGCTAGCCGTCACAGTACGTGTACTAAAATAAATTCTCTTTAGTGTATTATTGCATTTAAAGTGTCAAAAACACACCAAAGTTCACATAAACAGTTGGTTTTGTCTTAAGTGAATGTAAACATCTGGTAAATAAATTGTGTATGTGTATCATAATGTGGATCCGTGCATTACTGTAGTTCTTAAAGTGACAGCAGCCTAATATAAGAATCTGTAGAATTTCATCATACAGTGAAGAATAAGTTTCTCACTTGAATGCTGCTTTTAGGTATACTTACTGTACCTGGAAAATGTAAAGCAGTTTGTTTCATTTGGATCTTTCTTTTATTGTATTGTCCTATTGTTTTTTTTTATTATCATTGCATTCTGCAATAAAAAAACATGATTCAAGGAAAACAATTCAAAACAAATGTTATTTACTGAGGTGGCTTTGTGATATAGTGCAAGAATAAGGATGTAGTATTGCAACACAATTTGTGTGCAAAAGATAAACATCTTAAAGTTAAGCTCATTCTACAGCATTTGTAGCAATGCCATTTTACAAAATATCTTGGTTAGTGAGGCACATACAATGTAAGTGAATGGGATCCCGTGGGGTTAGGTTAGCCATCAAACATTGAACTGGACTAGATACAAAAAGCAACAGTATGAACGCAAAGAGATCTGGGACCACATTCCTACTTAAGTGGACCAAAAAAGGATCTGAGGGGTCAGGGACATGGACAGGGATGGTGTGAACGTAAAGAGAACTGGGTCCTTTTTCACTTGGTTCCAAGTGGCAACCTCCCCCAGTTTCTCTTGAAGCCAATACGGAAGTAACTGAAACTGCAATTAATCGACTGGCCGCTAGGGCTCCAAAAGAGAGCAGAATCTCATTGAGCTCCATGTTAAAATGCCCAACTAAAACATGTTTACAGCCTGGTACAAATTTTGCCCTTCATGACAACTGTGAGGGGGTGAATTTTTTTAAAAACCCATTCATTTACATTATGGTAGAGTGACAATAAAGTGATTTGATTTGATTTGATTTGATTTATATAAAGCCTTAAAGTTCTGCATAATTAAGGGCGTGGCCACTTTGAGTGACAGGTGGATAGCCGTTTGTCTGCTGTCTGTTAGTCATCGCGTCACCTCAGCTCCGCCCACGTCCCGCCTCTTTGCCCATGTTCTGTTATCCGGGAGTGACACGCTGCTACGATAGCAACGGCCAGCTCGACCCTACTTTACGCTTCAAAACTCGCTCTTCAGAATCCTATGGGTGACGTCACGGACACTATGTCCATATGTTTTTTACAGTCTATGCTTGGTTCACCTTATAGTCCACTTAAAGGAGTCTTGAGTTCAGTTCTTTAAGAGGACTCAAGTGTGAAAACACTCCCAAGTTTAAGATGCATTTTTGCATGCCATTTTTAGTCTTTCATCATACAAAAAGCTGCACTATTCCTTGTCCGTCCAGGTTACCTTCTGAGATAATCCTGAAGATTTGTTCTTTTCTGGATGCCTCCTCTCTGTTCAATATCAGCTTTGTCAGCAAGCGGTTTCATGATCTGGCTAACAGCAAGTGAGTTCATGATATAAAGAATTTGTATAAGGAATAAAATATATTAACATAGATGTCCAGTGCTCTGTGGTCTGTGTTGTACGCTTCTGAGTTTGAGAAGAAAAAGTGGAGACCCAGAGGAACCATGACGACAGAAGCCGTGAGCAGCACAAGCGTGGAAGAGAAACCTGCGGGATACTGGAAGAGGCTGCTACTCAAGGAGATGGCTGGCTACAAGGACACCATGTGGAAAACAGAGCTATTACACATGAACCCGCACACAGGCATGCCAGCTCTAACAGAGCAAGTTCTCAGGTAGGCCATGTGTACTTGCTGCTTTTCTTTGAACTGGGCAGAAATAAATCTCTGGCTTCACAAATGCATGTTTCATTATACCTACATAACATGTATCTTGTATTATCTAGAACTAAAGCAGACCCCAAAAGTAAAAAAGTAATTTTGTTATTCAAAATTAATATTAGTTTTAGTGTAATTTTCCCCCAAACACTGATTTTCTTTGTTTTGTTTGTCCAATAATGGATATAAAAAATATAAAGAATATTTGTAATCGTTCTAATATGACTTATTACAATAATAAATAAGTATAGGTTCACCACTAAAACATAAAATGTGTTATACAAATATTTTTAAATAAATAATATTTCAAATATTTAATATGTACTGTAGTGGCCAAAAGATCATTTACATGATCACCCTTTATTTAAATACTATTAAAAATGTAAGCATATTGCATAGTTGTGCTTGGAGTTAATTGTTTTTGATAACGCAATAAAACATGCCAACTTGTGTGGACATCATTTTTGGCCAGGCTGTCATACAAATAAATGATGAACACATGATATACAATAAAATATTAATAACTTATGTTGTACTCAATTAATGCTTTGTCCTGTCAACTCTGTTTTTTTGCATAGATAAAACTTAGTTGTAGTTTGGTGCTTGTTGCCAAATAATGTGGTAATTTCACATTTAAAATATTTAAGAAATGTAACATATTTTCCTCATACTTTGAACATTTAATTCAACTTGTAGGGTATCCCCTCCGGACGCCACTACTGTACATGCCATTGTATTTCTGCGGTTTTACAATCTAAATGGTCAAACATTTAATTTAAATATTTGTTTTGGAATGCCTCATATAACATGGCAAGGCGTATATTATTTTTAAATATGTTCTACATTATTTAAATAATATGCTCTTGCTTGATATGAGAGACAAATAAAAGTAAATGCATTTTTAAACTTACTTTTAAATTGAGTAAATTAATGGAAGCAGAAACGGGTGAATACAAGTAAAAAACAAAATTGGTCAAAACGATTATTTATACTAGCTATAAAGTTTAAAGCATTTGTCAAGTGGAACATATCCATAGTTAAAATGAGGAACTACATCTTTGGTTATTTTGTTTTACAGGAGATTACACATTCAGTGGGAGATCACACTCACAAACATCAATGGACGTGAAAGTGTCTATAAGCAGACGCACACTTTCTTCGAAGATTCATCGGTTACGGTGTGCTGGAACCATGGTACCTGGCCGTGCATGAGCAGTCTTAATGGCCTGCAGCTTCATGGAATAATGTGTCCAGCTCTACCAGCTCCAGGAGACAAGTAAGGAACACAGCTGAAAAATCTGAAGCATACAGCCGCTCATACATTCATACTCTTATCTGACTAATGCCTCTAATGTGTAGGCCAAGGTGGCGCTCTCTGATTCACAAGACAAATTTAAATAAAACTGTACACTGGACATTCCTTGGTGCTGACAAGTTTGTGAAGTTGCTGCGCTTTAATAAAGGGATCGTTGTCGGAGTCTGGCGGGTATGTTGACATATTTAGCCAAGTTTAAATAATTTCAATATATTAGAGATGCACAATTCAGTAAAGTATTCCTGTACCATATTGGCCAACAGACAAGTATTTTTTTTACTGGTTGATATCGGATTGGTTGATATCGGATTTTTAGTTGAGCATTTCAAATTTTACATTTAGATGTCATCATCTAAGCTCACTTAAAGGAACACTCCACTTTAAAAAAAAAAAAAAAAAGTTCATTTTCAACTCCCCTAGAGTTAAACAGTTGAGTTTTACTGTTTCCGAATCCATTCAGCCAATCTCAGGGTCTGGCGGTAGCACTTTTAGCATAGTTTAGCATAGATCATTGAATCTGATTAGACTGTTAGCATCTCACTCCAAAAAATGACCGAAGACTTTAGATATTTTTCCTATTTAAAACTTGACTCTTCTGTAGTTACTGTCTGTGTAATTCTTTTCCCATTTAAAACTTGACTCTTCTGTAGTTACTGTCTGTATTATTCTTTTCAACCACACAGTATTATTATTTGCCTGTTACAATAATTCAAATTATTGTTCAAATCACTGAATAACTGGGCTAAAAGTGTATAGTTTGGATATAGACACTGTTGTGTACAGCAGTAGTTTTCAAACCTGTCCTGGAGGCACCCCAGCCCCGCACACTTTGTATGTGCAGGGCTGGGATGCCTCCAGGACAGGTTTGAAAACCACTGGTCTACAGTAGTGATCAAAATAGAGTAAATCTGGTTTTGATAGTAAGATTAGGTCAATTAAGCAGGATTAATAAGATTGTATTAAGTCTTTATGAGTGAGTCATTGAATCATTCATTCAAACAGATTTAAAAAAAAAAAATCGATTCAGGCCACATCCACACGAAGCCATGATGACATCACCGTTTCACAAAATGTACAGATTGGCTGTACACAGGAAAACGCAAGGGTGTCGGTTTCAGATTTATCCTCTCTGGAACCCGGTTTCAGGCTCCTAAAACGCCGGATCTGTCTGGACGAAACGCTGATACGATACAACATTTTTATGTATACAGCTAAACGTGACTCTGTGTGGACGGGGCCTCAAATTAAATACATTTTATAATATTTGAATCTATTTTAAACAAAACAATTCTCAATTTCCAGAATTTAATAACACTGTTAAATATAATCTGTAGCAAATCTAAAAATGAAAATGTACCTTTTAATGTTGTGATGCCTATATTTACTTGCAGCATTTAAAATTAATTTGAATATCAGCCATTTATTAATTATCACCCATAACGTGAAAAAAGTGCATCTATTGGCTTATTGTTGCATCCCTAATATAAATGATACTGATTGTTTTTAGAAAAGAAACTTTATATTGTTATTGCAATATTGTTATATTGTACCACAATATTGTAAATGTTTTATGCATGTTGTTTTCATTTTATGTTCATTGGTGGTGTTTGCAGGGCAACTGGAAAATTGCCTTTATCATGATCAACCTTCACTTCCACAAACTGATTGAAAGAAGTCTCCTTGGGTCAAGATTTTGGTATTGAACCGCATTACGGTTATTTAGTATGCTGCTAAAGTTGATAACGCATAGTCCCTAAACATTCTTCGTTCACATCAATAGTCCCTACATACCCACGGAGGACCCGGCTCTGGACCCTGACCATGGACGCCATGGATACACTCTGCTCATTGTGCTTCACAATGCAGTTCGGCGAATCATGTGTCAGCGCTTTTCCCCACTGTACACCAGCAGAAGTAAATATATAATTCATTTTTGTAATACAATTAATACAATTTAAAAAAAAGTATGCTAAAAATGAAAACTTGACTAGACTAATTTATTTTCAACATTTTGATATTTAAATGGTATGATATGAATGTCTATCATTTTAATGTTTTATAACAATAATTAATAAATAAATAATCATCATGTTTCACCACTAAAACATAAAATGTATCATTCCATTTTATTTAAATATATATTTTTATGTGTACATGCCATTTTTACAATCTAAATGGTCACACATTTAATTGTTTCCTTTGTTGTGGAATGTCTCGTATAGCCATAGCAAGGCGTAAATTGCCAAAAACCCATTTTTACTTTCTTTTTTTGCAGTCTGATGTGCTAAACCTGAAAACTTCACTAAACAAAATTGACTTTGAATTATGATCAACATTTTGATATTTAAATTAAATGATATGAATGTGTTTGCACATTGTTCTTGTGCTTTTAAAGTGCCGTTTCAAGAGGACTATGTGCGGTTGATCGCCATTGATTTGGGTGATGTGCCTGAGTACAAGCCTGTGGCGAAGATCAGTGTCCCATGGCAAGCTGAGGGATTTCAGGGAGATGTTGAGGTACCTATGATTCATTCCTGATTCTTACACTCAAGACTTAATTTCTCCCTGGAGCTGACTGGTTAGTCAGTGCTATGCTATTCTTAGGATATTGTCTATAAATAGATTGGTAGGTATCATGCCGTGTGAATGGGGTTGTGATAAACAAGTGTGCACCATTTATTATGCATTTTGTTGAGATATACATGTCGTCTTTATCGAGAAATTACAAAAAGTAACAATGTTTACTTGCTCCATCATACAGCGTTGCTGTATGATGACTCTGACAGTTCTGGATGAGGCTCAGCGTCCCTTCTGGTGTGTGAGTTCTCCTGTTAAGCTGTCCAATAGACTCAGAGTTGTGGACTTGGAATACGAAGGTGAGCAGTTCGTCATCCTGTACGAGGATATGGATGGAAAGGTCAGAATGACCTTTGTGTGGATGGAGGAGCATCAGCAGTACTTTTTAGTGCAGTTAATTACTGCATTCCCAGCAGCCAAAGTGAAAAGGCACTTTGGGGGAAAATCTTGAAAATGTTGCAATACCTGGCTGGTTTACGTTCAGAAAAGTTGGAATGATTCTGGCAGTGCTTTGAGTTGTAAATATCCAAAGATGATTTTGGAGTAATTTTATTTTCCTCAAGCTTGTTTCTTATTCATGAAAATGTTGATTTTTTTTTTTGTCAGTTTGTTAATATACATGTCTGACTCTTTTTTTTGTGTTGAGTTTCAGGGACTGTTGTTTAGTCTGGAAATGCCAGAGTGCTATTTTTATTTTTAGCACCAGTTCAATTTTGGTAAAAGTTTGCCATAAAGTTTTTCATAGTTTAATGAAGTAGAGTAAATTCAGTTAAGACAATCAATAACACAATGGTCTGAACATCCTGTTTACTGTGTATCTAAACTCAGATTGTAAACTCAAATGTTGAATTTATATGAATGATTTATTTCTCAGTAATGTTTTTATGAAGTTCATTCAAGTGCTGGAGTGATGCTTTTCGAAACGTTAAAAAGGACATTGAGAAACGCTGTTCAAAACAGCTGGTTTTGACTGATATGGTGACATAATCAGTTAAAATTCTTCTAATTATATACCAGCTGTTATGAAAACGTATATAATAGCTCTTCCTTTACATTCATGTGTAACATCCACACTACAAGCATCACCATAAGAAATTGCAAAAATAAACAGGTAAACAAGTAGCCCTTTAGGCTTTGGTCTTTCGACAATGCTTTAAAGCGTCTTCCAGAGCTGCAAGAGCCATCTCAGCATTGGCCTTGTTGCAGTTGTATCCCATGAGTCCAATCCGCATTACCTAGAAATCAGTTCAACAAATAATTATCCAGCCATGTAGTTGAATGCGTTTTTATGCACTTATGTCTTGTTGACTATTTTTTTACTCACCATGCCAACAGAGGGCCCTAGACCTCCTGTAAACTCTATTTGGTGATGCTTCATGATGTAAGCCAGCAATTCCTTCCAGTTATATCCCTCGGGGATGGCAATAGTGGTGACTGACGGTAATCTCAGATCCTTTGGAAATGGGAAAATAGTTTTACTGTTTTCTCTTTTAGCATCTATTATTATTATTATTATTATTATTATTCTCAGAATTAGCAAGTGAATTCAACAACAAAAGTTACCTTGTCCTTGATGAACAGCTTCAAGCCCAGGTCTTCCAAGCCTTTCCAAAGATACTCTGCAACTTCTTTATGATGCCTCCACGAGTTCTCAAGACCCTTGAGTAGGCATTTTGGAATTATTAACCTCATGACATCACATACTACTTATTAAAGATCCTTCAAATGTATTAACTCCCTATTAGCAGACATATTTTGTAACAGATATACACTACTGTTCAAAAGATTGGTGTCAGTAAGGTTTTTTTTATCACATTAAAATGATCAAATGTGACTGTAATTTATATATTTTTAGAATATTACAAAAGATCTCTATTCTATTTATCAAATAATCCTGATAAGAAATGTTTCTTGTGCAGCAAATCAGCATATTAGAACGATTTCTGAAGGATCATGTGACACTGAAGTAATGACGCTGACAATTCAGCTTTAGTATCACAGAAATAAACTGCATTTTAAATTATATTACAATTGTACTCTTTTTACTGTATTTTTGATCAAATAAATGTAGCCTTGGTGAGCATTAGAAAAAAGGAACTCTAATCGACCCCAAACTTTTGAATGGCAGTGCATGTAATATCATAGATTCATAAATCTAAGCACCCAGTCCGTTATAGTTTAAACAAGTTGAGAAAAAAAGCAATAGGACTAAAAAGTTAAACAACATCTGAGATTGAACTATTATGACCAGCTAGGTGTTAAACGTTTACTTTGAGTAAAATATATCTAGCCCCTACCTTTTCAGCAAGGATAGCTAAACTTTCCCTCAGGGCAAAGAACCCAGACACAGGCCCTGTGTGATGATATCTGAAACATAGTTCAGTTAGTTTTACGCAATCCTTAACTCAATACTCTACTGAGCCAGTTTGTGTTTGCCATACTTACATTCTGTCTGGCCTGCCATCATTGCCCCAGTAATTGGATAAGTTGGTCATATCAAGGAGGTAGGATACTGGCTTTGTATTCCTGTTGAACATCTTGTGGCTATATCACATTTGAGGGGAAATGGATAACATTAGTTAATTCCACTAATTGTTAGAACGAATAATTATTCACAAGTCCCTCCTCACCATGCTCTTTCGTTAAATGAAACTGGTGCTGTGCCAGGTGGAGCATTCAAGGCCTTTTGGGATCCAGTATACAAAATGTCAATCTCTAGAAAAGAAATAAGATTCATTATGTAGAACACAAATGGTTGAATTGAATCCACAGGCTTTTACACAGAGATTTAGGATATGTGTCTGATGCACATGATCAAATCGTCCTTCACTCACTTTGTTGGTCCATTAAAAGTGGTGCAGCTCCCAATGACGCCACTGAATCCACTAAGAGCAAACAGTTGTGTCTGTATAGACAAAACCACGCAAGAGCACATCAGTGGACAATACAGACATTTCACTTCAAAATTCTTAGAACACAAACGTGTTTTGAATTAACCTTTTATTTTCCCTTTTAACATATTCCTCAGACCTCATTTAAACCCAGTAGCCACACCTAACAGTTGAGTATTTGTGAATATCCACAGTGTGTATACCAATCATAAAATCTGGCATTTAAACAAAAGTGTTTTTTTGTACCTGGGGTCTCTGAGACCCCAAACAGAATCATGAAAGTGTTTACCCAAAAAAGAAAGAAAGAAAGTACAATAGAAGTCATACATTAAGCTAAATGACTGTAGAATATTCTTACTTTTGGCACATTTCACCTATGCCGTCCACTGGGTGCACCAGACCAGCTGATGACTCTCCATGTGTAAGAAAGAAGAGAACTGGCTTATGTTTAGCCAGAGCCTGTAAAATGACAAATGTCGGTTATAGATCTGGGATTTGCTTTGCTAGATATATAACTTACAGTGGCCATAGTAGAAACCATATGCAATGGAAACTTGTCTTAACATCATTTATATATGATGCCTTTTTATATATATATATATATGATGCATCATTTATTTATATATACCTGTTTGATTTCTGCATTTGTAAAATGTCCTCCAGGTGTTTTTACCAAGGTGTGAACCTTTGCCCCTATAGAAAGAAAGATGTTTAAGTGTGCTCTCATCAAGAGATAAAGCATTACAGAACAATGGAATTATTAGATTCATACCCATCCGCTCAGCGATTTCTGCAACTCGTTCTCCCCAGATTCCATTGATGGCAACGAGAACACTTTCTCCCGGCTCCACAATGTTGAACACTGCACATTCCATCGCCGTGTGGCCAGAGCCACTCATGGCCAGAGTCATGTTGTTACTGGTCTGAAAAGCGTACTGGATTCCTTTTTTGATGTCATTCATAATCTACGACCAAATATGTGCATTGACTGTTAAAATCTTCAAAACATCCGAGTTTAGTCGTTTCCACAGATCAGCTTATATCTATGACTCAATTATTAAAAATAGATTAATATGACTTTTTATTGTTATTTCGTTAGTGCAAAAACACAGCGCAAAATTTACCTCAAACA
This sequence comes from Romanogobio albipinnatus, assembly GCA_023566225.1. Lineage (NCBI taxonomy): Eukaryota > Metazoa > Chordata > Actinopteri > Cypriniformes > Gobionidae > Romanogobio > Romanogobio albipinnatus. The sequence goes on from CM042244.1 coordinate 13,379,363, forward strand.
TTTCCGAGTGCATATGACCTATTATAGGTCTCCCTCCTGCCGCTAAAACACGAGGCGGCACATTGGATGGTCCTGGTCCAAACAGGTGCCGGAATGGAACCTCGAGTGGCCGAAGCATGCATGCAGGTGGAGGGATGGTCACAGAGGACATCCCGCGGTGGACGCTGTGTTTGGTGGACCGCGCGCATTCCAAAGGCACCTGCTTCGCCAAGCGCGCGCATCTGGAGAGGACAGTCCTCGGCATCATGTTTCTTCTCGTTGCAGTTCGTTAAAAGGATAAAACTTTGCGTTCGACCATTTTAAACAAACGGGTATTTGACCCCTGGAACACAGAGCAACATGCGTCATGCTTTTAGCACAAAATGCCCCCGCCCTTCATCTTCCAAACAAGGTATAACGGTCCAGAGGTAGATATGAGGGATGTTCTGAACAGCATAACAAAATAGAAAAAGGGTGGTAGCAGCCTAATAAGCGAGAAGCTGTCCAGTATTATTATGTAAGGCTGTGTTTTTTTGTTTGTTTTTTCGTCCATTGATTCGATATTTTAACCATTCTAACAACTCACAAAAATAAGTAAACAGAGCATGTGTTTATCTGAAACTTTTTCACAGAGTCAAACTGCCCTGAACTGAGGGAACAAAAAGGTTGCTGTCGATAGTCAATGGGTTGACATGGATTTAAATGCAGTAGGCTATATTTGCAATAAATATCAAGCCTGCTACTTATTCGTATTTTTAGATTTGGAGATAAGTGAGTTTGATGTTGGTTTAGTTAGCTGAAAACTTAAGTCTGCTCTCTTCAGGTAAGAGATATATGTAGAAGTTCTTAAGGCCTATATTTGTATAAGGGTTTCATGAAACAGACAAAAGTGAGTTTGTTTACATCCTTGAAAACAAGGTGCTTTATTGATTAATTTATTGTACACTTGTTTACCAGCTCAGTACTGTTGTTGTAAACAAACACAGAACGCACTGATACTTACAACTCACATTTCATTTGTTCCTCACATGGTCAGTGTAGCACATGGCCTTAAATCATCAGAGCATGTTAGTGGCTTGTGTTCTGATATTTCGGTTTACTAACAATTTTATCTCTTTTTTAAAATGTGGTTTCAGTGTTTAAAAGAAGCTATTAAAAATGGTCAGAATTGTTTCAACGTGTCTATGGTAATAAGATGAAGGGCAGCTGGTGCGCTACTTATAAGTTCACATCAGCTGAAGACTTATATATACACTCTAAAAAAAAAAGGTTCTATATGGCACCAAAAATGGTTATTCGTCGTAATCATAGAGGAACCACTTTTGGTGCTATATAGCACCATATCTTAACATGTTCTGTATATGGTAGCGGTGCTATATAGCACCTTAGTTAGCGGTGCTATATAGCACCTTAGTCAAAGAACCGGTGAAGAACCTCTGAAGAACTGCTGAAGAACCAAAATTGGTGCTATATAGCACTTAAAAAGGTTCCCCTATGATTACGAGTCAAGAACCATTTTTGGTGCCAAATAGAACCTTTTTTTTTTAGAGTGTGTGTGTATATATATATATATATATAAAATTAACTGCAAACAGAGGATTTTCCATATTATTTGCATTTAAATAATTTCTATAATGTATCTAATAACTAAATGCTAATTTATTTTAATTGTGTATATGATTTTGTGAGTTTAAATATTTAATATTCAGCTATATTTAATTTGACCATTTTTATATAGCTATGTATGAGCAAGGCGTTAACATGAATGGATTGTTCTGTTCCCATTCAGTTCAAAAATGCTTACTCCGTACAAAAATACATGATCAGAACACGGTGATTCTCCAAAAACACACACCAGTCGTGTGTCATAGGAAGCAGATGCTGATGTCAGAGCAGGGACTTTGACCAGAGCACTTGTCCCCATCACTTATCCTGCAGTAAATAATTAGTCTACACAGTAAATAAGTGGAAACGCAATGTTTACCCTTGTGTGCCCTTTGCACTGTGGCGGGGCTCAACACCCACTTCACAGGCCAGATGCAACTCAACTCTTGCTATGCTTTTGTGAAAGACAAGACATGTATGCAATGCGTATTGACTAATGGGGACATGGGTGACCTTGACCCCATTCAACTACAATTCAAATGCTAATTCAAAAAATGAGTATATATTTAAATGGACATCCACTTGTGTAATGTAGTGAGCAGAATGATGTCAGCTGCCCAGTAGATGGGGCTGTTCTGCTAAAACTATTTTAGTCCATTGAAGTTATTACTTTTTTTTTCTCAAAAGAAATTTAAAACCTTTTTTTCTTGCTTATGTTTATACATCAGAGTAAAAAAGGAGACAATTGTATCTTTATATATTACAATTTTACTTTACATCTTATCTCAACTTTATTTACTTTTTAGGCTACATTGAATTTTTAACAAGCTTTCATAAACAATGTATAGCTACATATAGCTACATTGTTTATGAAAGCTTGTTAAAAATTCAATGTAAAACATTAAATGTATAATGTGTATATACATGTATGCGTGTGTATTCAAATATACATAATAATTATACACAGCACACACAGATGTGTTATGTAAATACAAACTTTTATTTTGGATGCGATTAGTCCCGATTAAAGGGGTACTTCAGCGCTGGGAAGATGAATGTGTATTAAAACTGGGTCATTTATGTAGTGTGAAATGTGAAATTATTTTTGAATTTGGTGCCTTCTAGACTGAGAAAAGACAGAAAATGTATTTTTGTCTCATGTGGATGAAAGACAACAACTCCCAGAATGCACTTGCTTCGCTGCCCTATGAGGCCACTCCCAAAGCCAAGGTTGTCACTTGCCCACCATGACACCGCCCCTACCATCGTTTTGATTTTCATAGTAATAAAATAATTTCGTTCAGTTAGAGAATAGACACTACAGTTAAAAACTGAACGTGTCTTTTCAATAAAGTGCGAGTGAGCCGAACGAAAGTCACGGCACAGACGCAGCAGGAGTCAGATTTCATTCATCACCAGAGAGAAGAGCTGAGGTAAGCGCGTTTTCAGATCATGCCTATGGAAGCTAAACTTTCGTAGGAATTCATTGAAAAGTTGAAACACTCACTTTGCTCGTTATGAATGCCCAAGCCGAGTGGCTGTGCACATTTACATTCTGTGATGCTGAACTAGCTCCTCCTACTACTGTCTCTTTAGCCTAAAAAAATCCTTCGATGACGTAAAAGGATGATATATTTGCGTCATCGGAGGATTTTTTCCAGAAATAAAATGCATAATTCTCTCGTCTCAGGGGGACATGAGGGGGGAAAGTACAATAATTCGAATATACTACTGGGTTTCTACTGATACAAAGCTTAATGCTAAATCGTTAAACAGCCCTACTTAGTTTACTTTAACTGTTTTCTATTTTTATATATTTTATTTAAAATATTATTTATTCCTGTAATGGCAAAGCTGAATTTTCAGCAGTTTATTATTATTTTAACAATTTATTACTATTACTTTGAATAATTCAGGTCCCCTTTTTTAAGTGAGCCCAACTTCTTTGTCCCCTTGCATAAGCGTAGCCGGCACCCTCTTTACCCTTCATAATGAGTTCATTGAGATGGGTCTGTGCTATGCATGCTGAGACACAGACTCTGCCGGCTAGGCTTGGAATTTAAAATGAGCTCTTTGTGCTTTTAACACTGGTTTATATTCGAGGACACGGAAGCAAATCCATGACCGTGGTCTTTTTTTAACAGCGTCCTGCTGTGATGCTGTTATCACTCTCTCTCTCTCTCTCTCTCTCTCTCTCTCTCTCTCTCTCTCTCTCTCTCTCTCTCTCTCTCTCTCTCTCTCTCTCTCTCTCTCTCTCTCTCTCTCTCTCTCTCCCTCTCCCTCTCCCCCTCTCCCTGTGCTGCATCAATGCTGCTAGCTCCCACACTGATGATGTCATCAGCGACTCACGGCTGATCAGCATCCTTGGCTCCACCATAAGAGCCATTTTGTGTTAGTCTGAAGAAACGCTCTCTCTCAACACATCCCCACATCCATTAACCCCTCCCTCTGCTTGGCCCTTCTTGATGCACCACTGCGTACCAGGCCCTGCAAAACCAGACTCCCTCAGTCTGATGGTCTTGCCAGGGGGGGCTCCACCTGCATTGGTGTTGCTGAACTAGGGAGAGGCTGAGAGCCTATCGGAAAAAAAAATCAAACAACTGGGTGAGGAAGAAGACGGCGTATGGAAGCAGATTTGATGGAATAACCCACTGCTGTCCGCAATCTCAACAGGATATTGCCATCAGGAATCAGTTAAGTGAGGTCTTGATTATTGTTTGTGTGATTTATGTAGACCAGTCTTTTTCATGTGCTTTTATGAGAAGGAGGGTGGTGCACTATTCCACTCTTGTTTTGTCCGGAAAGCCACACAGAGGCTGTTGGAATACAAAACAGTCAGCAAAAAATGGAAAAAATCTGGGGATGGATGTTTTTAAAAGGAAAACTGTCTTCACAGAAAAGATAGATATATAATTATTTGATCTTGTACTATAATTATGCTATTTTAGCAAGTATACTCATAAATAACATTATTATTGGACATCAAAGGATATTTAATGTATAATTGCTGTATTCAGTCTTATTTACATGTAGTCTATTGACAGTTCTGAGATTGGCCACAGTGCTGAAGGATGCTGTTTATGGTAGGGTGAGGCCATGTTATGAAATCTGGGCCTTTTTCATCATTTGGATGTTTTCAATTTCAAAGGTCGGTCAGATTTACTCAGTGAAATGCCTTCTGTATTAATATAGCCTATGTAACGACGTGGCGTTTTGTTTTAATTATTATTTTGATGTGCGTTAGGGAGGGTATATACACTAGCACTAATGTTTATGGAGCAGGAAACGATATTATCGAAAATCGGTGTTTTTGACTGTATTCTGCTAAAGATTCGGAGAAAATATTGCCATAGTAACAGAGGCGTCACACACTTTAACACCCCACGTCTACCGCGACGGAACACGCTGAAACGCTTCTATAGTAACTCGCGATTATACAATGCAAAAATGTCAATTATAATTGTGTAGATATGATTCGTTATTATTATATTGGGAGCGTTCTTATATGTCGCGTCTCAAGCAGTGTAGCCTATGTGGGTGTTGCTGCCGCATCACAGCATCTACGCAGAGGCAGCTCTAAATAAACAGATGACATACATATGTATATATGATAACCTTGTTTAGGATATCTGTGGTTTGCTCAGTGGCCGTTGAAACGGTTTCATTGCGTTTGTTTTGCCGGGTGGGCTGACGCAAATGCCCGTCCATCACAGCTGATTCATGGCTGTATTGGCTGACGGTCAGGGCAGCCATTTTCAGTAGACTCTACGAGGACTGTTCTGTCTGTAACGTATGTGCGAATAACATTTGCTCAATGTGCCGTTTTGTGTACAAACATAACTATGATTTTGCACTCGAAGGATGACACCTAGCCCAGTCCTTTTCTGGATATGAGAACAGTGGACAAATCTTGTTCAAATTTACCCACAGCTTGTTTTTAGTAGCCTAACGTTACATTTCATTTTTATTTTCAATATTTCACTTATTTTTGACAACGTGTTTGACAACCAGGTTATATCGCACATGAAGTTGCCAATAAAACGTAGAAAGAATCAACTGTAAATGACCAGGAACATTTTTCGTATTAAAGCTTGAAATAGGCTGTATTTCTATGTTTCTCCCATTAAGGCACCTGAGGTAAATTTGGTTCTTTGGTAAAGAAGAAACTTGAACACTTTTTTCTAATCCATTATATGATTTAAACCATTGTAGTCTGATATATTTTGTAGTATGAAATCATTTAAGCTACATATAACTTTGACCCACTTCCTTTTTTATGGATTAAGACTATATCCACTGGGCAGTTATTAATGGGGTTATGTGAGGTGTCATAGTACAGAGTTGTTGAAATGAAAAGTCACTAACCCTGAGTTTGATTTACAGCATGTGACTGTTTGTTAGTTATTTTAGTAAATATGCACATGGATCCTGAACCTGTTTATAAGTCTGATTTGCTACAGAGGTTATGAATTCACATAGCCATATCAAGTGTACAGTAATCTACTGAATGTGATAGTCCTGATGAGTCATGGTCTGGATCTCAGAGAGCTCCATTACCTAAATTAGATTATCAATAGCGTAACTTAGCCAGCACATTATCCTGAACAGATTCATGGGGATTTTCCTTAATTATTTTTCGAAGAAGTGAATTGCTGAGGTACTAAATCTAAAGTGTATAGGACTAACACATTTTAGCCTCGTTTTGCATCTTTACTGTACTCTTAAAGGGTTAGTTCACCAAAAATTACTCACCCTCAAGTCATTCTAGGTGTATATGACATTCTTCTTTCAGACAAATTAAATCGGACTTATATAAAAAAAAGTCCTGGCTCTTCCAAGCTTTATAACGACACTGAATTGTTGTTTTTGAAGTCCATAAAAGTGCATCCATCCATCATATAACTGCTCCACATGGCTCCGGGGGGTTAATAAAGGCCTTCTGAAGCGAAGTGATGCGTTTGTGTAAGAAAAATATCCATATTTAAAACTTTAGAAAGTAAATTATCTAGCTTCCACCAGATCGCCGTCCGTATTCAAGTTACGGAAAAAGTGTAGTGCCTCTCGCAGCTCAAAATGCTTACTCTACGTCTGACGTCTTTGCACACCAGTTACGTTTTTTTCTGATCTGCCGGAAGCTAGATATTTTACTTTATAAAGTTTTAAATATGGAGATTTTTCTTACACAAACGCATCCCAAGGCCTTTATTAACTCCCCGGGGCCGTGTGGAGCCATTATATGATGGATAGATGCACTTTTATGGACTTTATAAACGAAACAACAAGTCACTGCCATTGTAAACTTGGAAGAGCCAGGAATTTTTAAATATAACTGATTGTATTAGTCTGAAAGAAGAATGTCATATACATTACACCTAGCATGACTTGAGGGTGAGTAAATCATGGACTCATTTTCATTTTTGGGTGAACTAACCCTTTAATTCTGTAGTGAAGTAAATTTCACATATATAAGAATAGAAACCTTTTTTTATAGTTCTTTTGAGACGGCAACACATAGCATGTCAGTGTTTCTCTCTACAGGTGGCAGGTGGCCTCTGATTCCTGGCTGGGCTTCATTCCATCAGATCCTGTGCTGTAGCAAAGCCCCAGCACTCAGACACCATGGCAGGTGCCTCGGTGAAAGTAGCTGTGAGGGTCCGACCCTTCAATTCACGAGAGATTGGAAAAGATAGCAAGTGTATCATCCAGATGTCAGGCAACACTACCAGTGAGTGCTCTTTCAAAACATCTGTTTTCACTGGCTGTCAATGATTATTCGAACTCATTTGCATAAGAGATGAGTGTCAGTGTGCTCACTGTGCTGTAGTAATAATTTATGATCGTAATGAAATATTTATTCCAATGGTCTCTTATCAGCACCCCATGAGAGAAAATATTGCATCTCTAGGCTTACAGGTTTGAAAATGTCGAAGGGGTCATGCTTTTTTTTTTCGGTAAAGGTTAGCTTTAATTGATTGGGTGTGCTGTCATCATCTGACCAGATTTGTTGATTTAAGATTTACTGTTTGGTTCACAGTAACACAGTTTTTGGTAGTTCTTAGTAATTTATCCCCCAGTTTCACAGACAAGGCTTAAATTAGTCCCAGACTAAAATGCATGTTTGAGCTGTTTTCACTGAAAGCAACTTGCACTGACGGATCGTAAAATATGTCAGTGCCATTTTTTTGTCTCAAGATGCACACCAGTAATGTCTTTTTAAGGCAGGTTTAAAAAAAGCTACTAAATGTCCTAATTGAACTAAGGCCTAATCCTGGCGTAATCTTAGCCCTGCTTGTAAAACCAGGCCTATATGTAATATTCTTGTATTAATCTATGGAAACAAAAATGAGGAACAAAATCACATTTTCACTAAGACATGGAGACTGGTTCATCTCATATACAGCATAATGCTGAGAGTGGCACAATAACACTAATTATTTGCCAATAATATGCAAGAAAAACAGCAAGATAATCCTGCCATAATGATATAAAAATGTGTAATATTTTTTTAATGAAATAATGAAAACTACTGTTTCATGGACATTAAGAAATATTTTTCAGTGAAATGAACAGTGTCCATTTCAGGCCAATTCTGTGGCATTTCCAGCCCCCGTTTCTAGAGCAGTTCCAAAAACTGTAAACCGTCTTGTTGTTCTGCCTGCAGTATGAGTGGTAATGAGTGGTAAAACATAGTCAGCTGATGCAGAGTGTGAGGTCAGACACACTGCACGGCTTTGTGCTGGTGAGAGGATGCAGGGAGGTTCATGACCTCATTCCCAGAACCCAAGGGATGGCATGATTCATGCTTCCTTAGAATCATCTGTCTTGAAACATGCCTACATTATGCATATATAGCCCTATACACTGTAAAAAAAAAAGTCAGTAAAAATAGGGCATAATGTACTGTCTAAATATGAAGGAATTTTCTGTATTGTTTTTTTTTACAGATGTTGTATCGGTATTTTGAATTACACATTGCATTAGTTTGTGTTTTAAGGGTTCATGAAAATTTCCGTAAAATTACTGGATAATGTCCTGGCAGAAAATTACCAGTACATTTTCCATTTCAATTTTTTACAGTGTAGAGTGTATATCCAGTATCATGTTATGATGGCTACATTGAGATATTGATTGATTTGTATTATATTTAGACATGGCTTTTGTGGACAAATAAAAAGATGGTCATGTCTTAATGCATATACAGTAAATGGCATATCATTTATAATTATAGTTAAATATAATTTACTTTGGATTTTATTTGGAGTGTGTAAAAGTTTGGGTTTGGTAAGATTTTCTTTTTTTAATTTAATTTAGGAAAGAAGTCTGTTATTCTCACCCAGGCTGCATTTATTTGATTAATAAATACAGTAAAACTGTAATATTGTCAAATGTTATTACAATTTAAAATGACATTTTCCAAAAAATATATACAGTGAGGAAAATATGTATTTGAACACCCTGCTATTTTGCAAGTTCTCCCACTTAGAAATCATGGAGGGGTCTGAAATTGTCATCGTAGGTGCATGTCCACTGTGAGAGACATAATCTAAAAAAAAAAAATCCAGAAATCACAATGTATGATTTTTTAACTATTTATTTGTATGATACAGCTTCAAATAAGTATTTGAACACCTGAGAAAATCAATGTTAATATTTGGTACAGTAGCCTTTGTTTGCAATTACAGAGGTCAAACGTTTCCTGTAGTTTTTCACCAGGTTTGCACACACTGCAGGAGGGATATTGGCCCACTCCTCCACACAGATCTTCTCTAGATCAGTCAGGTTTCTGGCCTGTCGCTGAGAAACACAGAGTTTGAGCTCCCTCCAAAACCCATTTATTGGGTTTAGGTCTGGAGACTGGCTAGGCCACGCCAGAACTTTGATATGCTTCTTACAGAGCCACTCCTTGGCTATCCTGGCTGTGTGCTTCGGGTCATTGTCATGTTGGAAGACCCAGCCTCGACCCATCTTCAATGCTCTAACTGAGGGGAAGGAGGTTGTTCCCCAAAATCTCGCAATAAATGGCCCCGGTCATCCTCTCCTTAATACAGTGCAGTCGCCCTGTCCCATGTGCAGAAAAACACCCCCAAAGCATGATGCTACCACCCCATGCTTCACAGTAGGGATGGTGTTCTTGAGATGGTACTCATCATTCTTCTTCCTCCAAACACATTTAGTGAAATTATGACCAAAAAGTTCTATTTTGGTCTCATCTGACCACATGACTTTCTCCCATGACTCCTCTGGATCATCCAAATGGTCATTGGCAAACTAAAGACGGGCCTTGACATGTGCTGGTTTAAGCAGGGGAACCTTCCGTGCCATGCATGATTTCAAACCATGACGTCTTAGTGTATTACCAACAGTAACCTTGGAAACGGTGGTCCCAGCTCTTTTCAGGTCATTGACCAGCTCCTCCCGTGTAGTTCTGGGCTGATTTCTCACCTTTCTTAGGATCATTGAGACCCCACGAGGTGAGATCTTGCATAGAGCCCCAGTCCGAGGGAGATTGACAGTCATGTTTAGCTTCTTCCATTTTCTAATGATTGCTCCAACAGTGGACCTTTTATCACCAAGCTGCTTGGCAATTTCCCCGTAGCACTTTCCAGCCTTGTGGAGGTGTACAATTTTGTCTGTAGTGTCTTTGGACAGCTCTTTGGTCTTGGCCATGTTAGTAGTTGGATTCTTACTGATTGTATGGGGTGGACAGGTGTCTTTATGCAGCTAACGACCTCAAACAGGTGCATCTAATTTAGGATAATAAATGGAGTGGAGGTGGACATTTTAAAGGCAGACTAACAGGTCTTTGAGGGTCAGAATTCTAGCCGATAGACAGGTGTTCAAATACTTATTTGCAGCTGTATCATACAAATAAATAGTTAAAAAATCATATATTGTGATTTCTGGATTTTTCTTTTTAGATTATGTCTCTCACAGTGGACATGAACCTACAATGACAATTTCAGACCCCTCCAAGTGGGAGAACTTGCAAAATAGCAGGGTGTTCAAATACTTATTTTCCTCACTGTATATATGATGGCAAAGGTGAATTTTCAGCATCATCAGTCTCTTCAGTGTCACATGATCCTACAGAAATCATTCTAATAGAAATATTATGCAGCACAAATGTTTCTTGAGCAGCAAATCAGCATGTGTAAACTGATTTTAGATTTTTTTTTGTCCCCCTAAAATTCTTTGAATAAAAAGTTTGTTTATAACATAAATATTTTGTAACATTATAAATGTCTTTACTGTCACTTTTGATCAATTTAACGCAGCCCTGCTGAATAAAAGTATTATTATTATTTTAAATATTACTGACTCCAATTTTTTGAATGGTATATATGTTCACAGGAATAGTGAATTTCTTCTATCCTCATTATGGAGTCTTTAGCACTATCTAGAAATTTCAGGACTGATCATGAATGAAATTTAATGAAAATGGGAAAATAGTTTAATGTATGTTAGTTTGTTGTTTTGTCCATTAGATTGTAGATTTATTCTTATAGACATGTTCTTTTTGCTTTCTAGCAATTATAAATCCAAAACAGCCCAAGGAGAACAAGAGCTTCAACTTTGACTATTCCTATTGGTCACATACGACGGTGAGTTACTTGACACAATTAACTGGTGAAAATCTGCCTCTTACGCGACTCACTGCTGCTATTTTTTATTCTTCTATGATCATGATGGCTGCTCTTGAGACATTTAAGATGATTTTCTTTGGTGCTCTTTGTGTTTCTTTCTTCAACAGCCGGAAGATGTGAACTTTGCATGCCAAAGGCAGGTTTATAAAGACATTGGGGAGGAAATGCTTCTGCATGCCTTTGAGGGATATAACGTCTGTATCTTTGCCTATGGGCAAACTGGGGCCGGAAAGTCATATACCATGATGGGCAAACAAGAGAAAGACCAAGAAGGCATCATCCCATTGGTAGTGTACTGTAATACCATCTGTTATTGACATTATCACTGTCTTTGATATTGTAGCAAATAGCTTAGATGCTTCCAAGTTTGTGGAAACACATTCTTAATGATTCATTTCTCTGTGACAGCTATGTGAGGACCTGTTTACCAAGTTCAATGACAATAATGACAATAACATGTCATACTCGGTTGAGGTAAGAACAACACCATTATAATTATAAATTGCATTCTTTACACAGAATCTGTATAGAAAGTGAAAATTGTTCTGCTTCTTCAGGTCAGTTACATGGAGATCTACTGTGAGCGTGTGCGGGACCTTCTGAATCCAAAGAACAAAGGGAATCTGCGTGTGCGAGAGCATCCTCTGATGGGGCCGTACGTGGAGGACCTATCAAAACTGGCTGTTACTTCCTACAATGACATTCAGGACCTGATGGACTCTGGAAACAAAGCCAGGTGACACAAATTGAAGTGCAGTATGGGGCATCTCTGAACTACACTACCCTTCAAAAGTTTGTTTTTGAAATCGACTCATCAAGACTGCATATATTTGATCAAAAATACAGTTGTTTTTTTTGTGAAGTATTATTGCAGTTTAAAATAACATTTATTATTTTAATACATTTAAAATGCCATTTATTCCTGTGATGGCAAAGCTGAAATTTCAGCATCTTTAATTCAGTCTTCGGTGTCACATGATCCTTCAGAAATCATTATAATATACTGATTTGCTGCTCAAAAAACATTTCTTCTTATTATCAATGTTGAATCAGTTATGCTGCTTAATATTTTTGGTGGAAACCATGATAAATTTCTTTTTTTTTCAGAATTGTTTGATAAATAGAAAGTTCAGCATTTATTTATTTGAAATCTTTTGCAACATGTATTAATTAAACTATTTCTTAAAATAAAATAAAAAACACTACTGACCAAACTTTTGAATGGTAGTGTATCGTATTTGTATGGTATAGTGTATAGTGTATTTAACAAATAATATCGCCACTGCTTGGCTTTTGCTTACTATGCTGTTCGTCCTCAGGACTGTGGCGGCCACCAACATGAATGAGACCAGCAGCCGCTCCCATGCTGTATTCAACATCATCTTCACACAGAAACGACATGATAGTGAGACAGACAACACGTCTGAAAAGGTACCGCATTCTCTCCTTCTGCCTTTTCCACCAGGCCTCCATGTATGGCAGTGTTTAGCATTGTTCTATAAGAAAAAATTTGACTGTTCAGAAATAGACTGGAATGTACTAGACTCTCTACAGTTGGAACATCACTAATGGATATTGGCAGTTTGACAGTCGCTGAAGTTGCTGGTATATGCATTTGAGTGCTTTACCGTTCTCAACATTTTCGTTTTCAAACAGGTCAGCAAAATCAGCTTGGTAGACTTGGCAGGGAGTGAGCGGGCTGATTCAACTGGAGCTAAAGGCACTAGACTCAAGGTGGGTCACTTTAAGTTCAACAGAGTTTCAAGAAATGTGTCATTTCAGATGAGTGCATCCATTAAATGTGCATGCTTTGTCCCTTTTCTAGGAAGGAGCCAATATCAACAAATCTTTAACAACACTGGGTAAAGTTATCTCTGCGTTGGCCGAGGTGGTAAGAATTCTTTCAATTTAAATAGGAATGTTATTAAAAGAAAAGTAACAATCTGAAAACATTTTAAAAAATCTATTATTTTATTGTTTTGTAGGACTCTGCACCAAACAAGGTGAGGATCGGTTTAATCTGTCTTTAATAATCAAGCATCATGACTATAGCTTTGACAATTGACATGACTTCTGTTCTCCCTACAGAACACCAAGAAGAAGAAGAAAGTTGAGAGCTTTATTCCATACAGAGATTCAGTTCTGACATGGCTGCTGAGGGAAAACCTTGGTACGTGGCTTCATGCACCTTGTACACACCTTCTTAACAATAATTTGCTCTCCATCAGTTGAAGCATTTCATATTGCAGTCAACATGGCCAATTTAACTGAGGCGTGCAATGGGCGGAGCTAAAGAGTCACGAATGTCACACACACACACAAACTCACACACAATAAATCCGGGCATTATCCCTGGATAACTTTCGATTCACTATACATTTGTGTTGTTTACATTACATGCACTTACGCGCCGATTGCCAACAAAACACAGACATTTGATGCAGTTTTACTCACCGCCTGCGGTTTCGACTCATGACCGGGAACAAACAAACACACTTGCAGTACTCTGTTGCTGCCCCGGAAAAACAAACTGCATCCACTGTTTCCTTAACGCTGGGTTATTTGGGAAGCTGAACAATGTTATCTTTCCCTCACAACCAAAAACACACTTCTTTAGTGACATTGTTGATTTTGTGATCTAAAAACAAAAGGACCGCGCTGCCGACGGCTACCGTAACCCGAACCAAGCTCGTTGATGGACACGCTCTTGTTCTCGCTCTGGTTGATTTGCACACGCGCTCATCCGGGAGAAGTGCCCATACAAGGAAGTCCGCCCTTTATGACATCATACAGGGCCATACTCTAAAAAAACCATCCGAAACTTGTTCAAATCCTGAAGGATTGTATTTGGCACAGAATTACTCCGTCATACATCCAACTCTTTTTTGTACATTTTGGCCATGTTTAACTTAAGTCAGAATGCATGAAATAGCATTAGACCCCCCCCCCCCCCACCCCCTTTAAAAACATTCCTGAAGATCACAATGTTTTTCACTTATCAGGAGGTAACTCTCGCACTGCCATGGTAGCAGCTCTAAGCCCAGCTGATATTAACTATGATGAGACGCTCAGCACGCTCAGGTAAGAACCACATGATGCCATTAAGGCATTACTGAATATTAGACTAATAGGGTCACAAAATACTACACACTTTTTTGGTATGTTAAAAAAAGTCATGTGTTGCACCCTTATGTTGTTCAAAACTCATAGGACTTCCTTTCATTTGTGGAAGGCAAAATGAGTAGTGTTGATGTAGCTTTTTTGTCCATTTAATGAAAGTAAATGGCAACCATAAAATGACTAAAAGCACCTTAAACCATTATAAACAAATGATGGCTGATGTGAGTGTTCAGTCTGAGTTGTGGTTACTACAAAGAATGTATCTACAATATGTCATTAGATGTCATTAGGCTTAGCAGTTGATGTTGATTCTGAATACTAGACTATTTGGGACATTCTGATGCTGTTTTGGATTATTAATAGCAATATCACTGTCACAGATATGCTGACCGAGCCAAGCAGATCCGTTGCAACGCCGTCATCAACGAAGACCCCAACAACCGCCTGGTGCGTGAGTTGAAAGAAGAAGTGGCTCGTCTGAGGGATCTGCTCTATGCTCAGGGTCTTGGAGACATCATTGAGAGTGAGTCACCTGTGATACATTTCAAACCGAGGAGTTACAATATTTCATTCTCCTTAAAATTTAAAATGCAAATGCTGCCAAGACAATGATCCTAGTAAAGCAAATATTCTCTACCTGAGGGTCAGACAGCTCTGGGAATGTGTCTGAAAGTTTTGTCTTCTCTCTCCGTTTCTCTCAGCATATCGTGCACAAGCTCCTGGGATATCTGCTCTCAAATGTGTGTATTTTGGCACTCTAAATGCTTTACAGCTTACAATAACCCAGGGGTCGGCAACTTTTTAATTTTTTTTATGTGAAAGGCAGTTTTTTATTTATGTATTTATTTGTAATAAAGCCATCTTTTTTTGAGGGCAAAAAAGAAAAAACAGAGCAGTGCCAAAGCGTGTCACCCATGCAGCTCTGTGAACTGGACTGCATGACTCACAGGATAGGCATTTATTGGGTTTGCACAGGTCAGTTTTTAGTTTGCGCTGGGCTGTCTGAAATTGTTCTTACATTTTTGCTTTGGTGGCTAAAAAAGATCTCTCTTTAAGATTTCACCAACAAAATGAAAATTCTGTCATTATTTGATCACCCTCATGTCATTCCAAACCCATATGACTTAATTTCTTCTGCTGAACATAAAATATATTTTGAGAAATGTATTTTTTTCCCCATTGGAAGTCAATGGGGTCCAACATTGATTGGTTACCACCAACCAATCTGCTCCATAGAAGAAAGAAAGTCATACAGGTTTGGAGCAATATGAGGATGAGTAGACAATGACAGAACTTTTATTTTTGAGTGAACCTTTAATTTGAGGAATATTTCACATATGTGTTGCCACTTAGAGTTTTGGAGAATTATGGATGTACTTGATGAACTGAGGTTGCGACAAATGATCAATTTGTTAGAAGATTAGTGTGCCTTTAATTTGAATTGTGCACGTCACATATCAATGTGTGTAATATTATTATTATATATATATTTTTTTTTTTCATTCAGCTTCAGGTCATACAACATTTACTCTCCACAAACTATTTTTACTCATATTTGTTGCTTGACAGAAGTTAATTTTGGACTTTGACATCAACATTTTAGAATAAACAACTAAATAATATTACAATCATATAACAATCATAAATCCTCTGTCCTTTTCATGTGTCTGCCAATATTGACCTAATATATTCATAATGTTGCCGACCCCTGCGATAACCAAAGCAGGAATCTCTGGACCACCAAAGTCCAAAGTCTGTGTGGTTTCATCTAATCAGATGAAATAAAACGTATTATTCTGACATGATTGTACACTGCTGCTCTGATGGTCCAGAGGCGCTCTAGACGTTTGCTTGGAATTTGCCTCTATGTAAAGCACAGGCATGTCATCCATGCGGTCTGTGCAGTCACGGATCAGTATTACATTGAGTGTTCAGTTCATCTCCATGCTCATTATCTCAAGCATGGTCCAATGAATTTGAGGCATGAGGGATAAATCCATTAATAATCATGTTTTTGATATTCTGATTCACTGATTTACTGATAAAAAAACACAACAGCGTCTGAAGTCCTCAAATTGATGCCGTCTGCCCTGCGCCCTGCAGCTTTATTACTTCTTTAATTAGCTGTTAAGCTTTATGTTTGACACTTTCTACTCTTCCTCCTTCCCCTTCCTTTCTGTTTCCATGGTTTTCCTTTTTCTTTTTTCACAATTTTCTCCATTGACTCTCCGACCTGACGTTCCCACTTGTTGCCCAGACTTGTCCAGTTACAAGACTAATATCAATAGCATCCAGGCTGTCAATCAAAGGGGTGATTTCTCCACAGTGACCCATGCCATGACAGGGATGAGCCCCTCCCCCTCTCTCTCTGCCCTGTCCAGCCGAGCTGGCTCCATCAGCAGCCTGCATGACCGGATCATGTTCAGCCCTGGAAGCGAGGAAGCCATTGAGAGGCTGAAGGTGAGCGAGAGGATGATGGGATGGCTGGATGGATGGTTTGATAAATTAATAAGGGCCAGTGCTGATCTTTTTAATGTCGACCTCTTTTCCAACTAGGAAACTGAGAAGATAATCGCAGAACTCAATGAAACTTGGGAAGAGAAACTTCGGCGCACAGAGGCCATTAGAATGGAAAGGTTGGAGACCCCTGGGAGGGCTTTTATTTGAAATTATGTGTGTGAAGTTATTCAAGTTCAATTGGAAAAAACAAAAAACATCTATTGTCATTAGGGAGGCACTTTTAGCTGAAATGGGTGTGGCGATGAGGGAAGATGGAGGAACCGTTGGAGTCTTCTCACCAAAGAAGGTTAGAGGATTGTTTAGTGTATTCTAAAAGGAAGTTCGTCAAGTCGTATGCTTCAACCAGCACTTCTTTATGTTTCAGACTCCACACCTGGTCAACCTCAATGAAGATCCACTGATGTCTGAGTGCTTACTATACTACATTAAAGATGGAATCACCAAGTAAGAATGTTGTTTATTTACAACCAAGATTTTCAACCATGGACCACTGGGAGTCTGCAAAGATATTGCAGTGTCTGTAGACACTTAAATAAAAAGGCCCACCCTGCCCACCCTTACATTTTATATGATTTTTAAACAAAGCAAACCATGTCTGTGATTTAATTTTCACACAAAATGTGTTGGCCTATCAATGTTTAATAAAAACATGTAACATGTACAAATATATATATATATATATATATATAAAATTTTTTTTTTTTTTCTGCTGTCATAAACTATGAGAGTGAATTTTTTTTTTTTTAAGGTGTGCCTTTAGCCCCATTGTATCCTAAATTAAATCCAGGATCAAAAGGATGGTTTAAATGTAAACCTGCTTATTTTTAAACAAGGTTTATAGTTTGGTGCAACAGAATTGTTAGATAGACCTTGATTAAACCCTTATTGGTGCAACCTTTGTGTCCTAAGTGATTCACATGCTATATTTCTGTGATTTACCATCTATTAATAAGTAAACTGAACAATACACAAATCATTGTTTAATTAGTGTTAAAATTGTGTAATAAAGACAATTTGTCCCTCTGTTCTAAAATGAACAGTATATCCACATTAATTATTGTTTTGGCACACATTAAGTGATGTTTATTCACCAGAATAAGCCGGAATATGGCTAATATAAATATTCCTTAACTATTAACTAGTGTTAATGCTCAACTACCACCTGATTATGGACACTTAGAATACAATTTACCAATTTTTTTTATATAAAAAAATTCATATATATTAATATTAAATGATCATTATAATATAATTTTTATAAGAGTATTAATTAATATTGTTTTTTTCCAATATCTATTTGGTACTTTCCCATGGCATTCCTCTATCTGTATCTGTTTCCCTTAATCCTGACATATGGCCTCCATATTTTCTTCTGCAGGGTTGGCCGTGAGGATGCCAGCAGTCGGCAGGACATTGTCCTGAGTGGCCATTTCATTAAAGATGAACACTGTATCTTTACAAGTAGTACAAATGCCTCTGGAGAGGGTATGGTGGTCCTGGAACCCTGTGAGGGAGCAGAGACTTATGTCAATGGCAAGAGAGTGACAGAGTCCACTGTTCTCAGATCAGGTAACCCCTCAGTTTCCAGGCTAAAAACATGTTCAGTCTGACGAACAACACTTTTTTTGGTGCCTGTACGAGCCAGATTGTGACCCTGTCTGTAATCTTAGGTAACCGTATCATTATGGGCAAGAGCCACGTCTTCCGTTTCAATGACCCAGAGCAAGCACGGCAAGAGAGGGAGAGGACCCCGTGTGCAGACACACCTGTGGAGGCGGTGGACTGGGCCTTTGCCCAAAGAGAGTTATTGGAGAAACAAGGCATTGATATGAAACAAGAGATGGAACAAAGGTATCACTTCTGTCACTGGCCCTTTTGTGTTCCTAAAACAGCATGAATCATGCATTTTTATCATCCATTACATCGAAAGGCACTAACAGCCCATCTAAAAACACCAGATTAACCAGCTAAAACCAGCAAACCAACCAACCTATGATTAGTTCCAGCTGCAATATCTAGTTTTTGTGGCTTTATTCTGATGCTTACATCATTTACAGGTTACAAGAGCTGGAGGATCAGTACCGCAAGGAGAGAGAAGAAGCAAGTAACCTTCTGGAACAGCAGAGACTGGTAAGCCATTTCAGACTAGTAAGAACTGAATTAGTCTTTAAGTGTCGAAGAAGCTGGCAATTAAACCAAATGTAACATTTATTTTTGTTTAGGACTATGAGAGTAAGCTGGAAGCTCTTCAGAGGCAGGTTAACTCCAGATATTACCCAGAAACCACAGAGGAAGAGGAGGAACCAGAAGAGGAAGGTTGGTAACACAGTTTGAATGACATGGGTATGATCTGATTAATATATATCAAATACAATTATAAGCTGGCAAACTTGTAGATCCCAGAAAAAAATGTAGAAAAGGTTTAGATGTTTCTCATTTGAAATGGGTTCATATTTTGATCCTACAGTGCCGTGGACAAAGCGAGAGACAGAACTGGCCCTCTGGGCTTTCCGCAAATGGCGATTCTATCAGTTCACCTCTCTAAGAGACCTGCTCTGGGGAAATGCAATTTTCCTCAAGGAGGCTAATGCCATTAGTGTGGAGCTGAAGAAAAAGGTACATTGAAATCATTTTAGGTCAGCCTAATGATCATTATATAATTTTTTTTTGTTGATAAGTTACAGTACCACTCTTAAAATAAAATAAATAAATAATAATGTTTCTCCTCTTTTTCTCTGCAGGTTCAGTTTCAGTTTGTGCTGTTAACGGACACACTGTACTCCCCGCTGCCCCCTGACCTGCTGCCCCCCAGCATAGCCAAAGACAGGGAGAAAAGGCTGTTCCCTCGCACCATTGTAGCAGTAGAGGTTCAGGACCAAAAAAATGGTGCCACACATTACTGGACACTGGACAAACTCAGGTGCAGTGAGATTAAATATACATAAACATACAGTTTTGCCCTATAGTCATGGATCAGGAGTAAGTGACCAATTAAAAGCAGCGACACTGTTACTAACCACATAGCTTAGCTATTTTCAAAATGCTGTCGCTTTTCCAGTAATTAGCTACTTTTTACACCAGAAGTGGTGTAACACACAAAAAAAAGAGTCTCATATTGGGAAGTCTGATTAATTTCAGTTGTTAAGCGGTTAATTCAGATGGTTCATATAAATAAACAAATTACTGAAGATGCATCTTTGAGTTTTACAACCCTCATTGTTTTAGCTAAATACTTCTCTGATTAAATTATATATAATCTGCTTATGCATTCAAAAATATATTGTCCTATTAAAAATCTTTGTTAATAGTAGTCTTTGTTAGTAGCTAGTTGTGTGTAACTATTTTTTTTCAATTGAGTAGCTTGGCTGTAGTTGACTAACTAAAATTATGATTGGCCTGTAGCTTGTTAACATCCTCAACACTCAAGATCTCAAACAAATTCTCATTTTCTGCTCTATCAATGTTTATCCCCCTGAATTTACGTCATAGCTATGAACCATTCATTTGGATTGCTAATCAGAGGCAGATGGTATTAGGCTGAGATTCATTCTCATTCAAAAAAGCATTTGATTAGACAAAAATTTTGATACATCATGAATGTGTCATTAATATTTTTGCTGTTTTCCTAGAAGAGGAATATTGTACATTTTAAATGCTTATAGCTACCACAGGTTAATTTCACTTATTGTTTTCCTTTTGGGTTATGCTTAAAAAGTCAGCAAATAGAAAGAACATAGCAGATAAACATTACAGAGTATGTTTTGTTGCTTTTGTTGATGCATTATTAATATTATCTCTGCAGACAAAGGCTGGATTTGATGAGAGAAATGTACGACCGAGCAGCAGAGGTGCCCAGTACGGCAGTCGAGGAATGTGATCATATGATGTCCGGTGGTGACCCCTTCTATGACCGCTTTCCATGGTTCCGCCTGGTTGGTCGGTGAGTAATCAATAAGTCAAGCTTATACTGTATGTTGTGCAACTCTGAAGTGCGAAGTGGATGCTGGTTTTTCCACTATACATGACTGGAAACTGACTATTATTTGCATTATTCCTTCACTTTTGAGTGGACTGGCAAGCTATGTGCAGCCTTCGTTCAATGAGCAATCTTGCACTGATTTGTCAATATTCAGACAATCCAAATGCTAAACCTAAGCTTGGACACTCCTTACCAAACACCCTAGATCATTAGCCGAACACAGATTTTGAGGCTCGTGGCTGGGCTTATCCTGGCATACTACAGTGCCCTGTACATGTGAGCGAGTGTGTGCACGTGTGTTGTACTAACCCAGTTCCCGTGTCTCCGGCTGCACCAGCACTCCCATTCTCAACACGTGCATGAGTGAGCGCATGAGTGACCTTACCCTCTCCCCCACCCTCTCCGACCCTGACTCTGACATAACCGAGCTTGCCGATGAACGGCATTATGGGAAAGTCGAGGTGGAGGATGAGGAGTTGGAGGACCTGGACGATGAGATCTTTTTGGAGGACCCTGGCTCAGAGCTTGGGAGAGAGGAGGAGGAGGATGGTGTGGGGGAGCACTGCCCAGGTGTCAGCGATGGCCAGGACCCCTTTTACGACCGCTGGCCTCTGTTCAGTTTAGTGGGAAGGTTGGTGAGGTTTCAGGAGCATGCTGTCAGAGGAAACTAGCTCTTTCACACTGAGACACAGACAACAGGGTCTGTTACTAGAACTTCCTACCAGGGCATCAAACACATCAACAGTGCCGGCAGGGGTCACAATGTCTATTGCCAAGAAGTAATAAATAATTAACAATGATGCATTATGTCAACAATATACATATCCATTTATTAATAAATGTGTGAAACTGTTGGCCTGAAGAAAGTTTTAATGCCTCTTTGTACATGTTTTAGACAGCCCTTTCAATGGTAATTGAAGTGTTCAGTAACTGAATGAGAGGAAACCAAACAAAAGGAATTGCAAAGTGAAGATACTTCATGTGAAAATCACCATAGACTACTAGTGACAGATCCTCAATGGATGTTTATCGTTACAAGGGGCAACTTTTTTGCGTTTGAAGCCATTTGAACATGGGTGGCTATACAGGACTAAATTAATATGCAAGTGTTTTGAATGCCAGTCGCATCAATTCTGTTTTGAAAGACACTGCACTGAATGGCAGTATAATACATTTTTGTCTTCTCTTTTCTGAAATGATATTGGCGTCTGCAGAATATCGTCGTTTCTGTGATCTGAATAAATCAGCAGATTGTTTTGTCTGAAAAGCTACAGCGCTCAAGATGAAAGAGCTGGTTTCGACTACAGCAGTTTCAATCAGGCATGCCAGAGCTAAAATTTGTATCACGGTTTTGGATTGGCTCTCACACTCCCACTTCCCTGCACACATGCAACATACAAGATTTGTGACGTGTGTTGACTTTGATTTCTTTTTTAAGTTGATGGCGGTCAAATTCATGTATGTTAATGTCATTTCAAGTTTTTGCTTTCCAGTTTGCATCTGGCCCAACAAGCCAAATTTGGAGTTTATTTTTTATCACTAAACATTTTGTTTATCTGAGCATGCTGTATTTGCGCCTCACCAATCTTGTCGAAAGCTCCTCCCCTCTGGCCACGCCTCCTGCCACTCTTGACCCCTGCCTGTCAAGCTTCGTCCAGCAACACATTGGGATCAAGAGGGCAGATCTGAAGTGAATTATTGAATTTGTAGGCCAATCTGTTATCAAACTTGACTGCATACAATGTCAGGGATTTCATAGACTCATAAATGTGACATTTAATTGTAGTTAATCCTTCAATCAGTTACTGAAACATCACTAAAATCTTGATGTGTGACAATGCATTTCCCAATCTTTGCTTGTGAGTATGACTCAACAATTTACACAATCAATCAGTCAAAAGTTATAGCGTAAAGTAGCTTGTGGTGCAGTTCTCCTCAATATGCATGTTCTTGAAACACTTCACCAACCCCCACAGAGACCAAAACCCACGCTATCACCACTTCTGTATCATTTTTTGAGAATGGGGGCTATAATAGAGTGTTCACAGATGAACCGCAGACCTAAAAGGCACTTTTAGGCTTTTGCTGGAGCAGCTTCTTGTTTGGTTGCTTTTTTGTGTCTGATGTTGTGTTGTCTAGTGGCAGTGTGGCTGAATTGATCTTCAATAACATTTTTTCCCAACTTTTTTTCTCCATTAATTTTAACCCTCTTTTTTTCTTTTTTCTTTTCACCCATCAACTGTCTCAAATCCCTCTTCTTTCTTTGGCTCTCCTCCTTTTTCCCATCATCCTCTCCTTTTTCTCCCATAGGGCATTTGTGTATCTGAGTAATCTGCTGTACCCTGTGCCATTAGTGCACCGTGTGGCCATTGTAAGTGAGAAAGGCGAGGTCAAGGGGTTCCTCCGAGTAGCAGTACAAGCCATATCAGGTAAGGTCATCTTCATGATGCTTTGACAAATCCATTTTGAACAGATTCCAAACAGAAATTATTATTTTTTTAAAGGTCCCATGGCATGGCATTTTTCTATTATTTTATAATGTTTCCTGAGGTGTACTTATATTGTTAGTATGACTTTTACATCATAAAATGTCATTATTTAGAAATAAAAGGCATTTTTTCAATACTGCTGTTTGCCCTGTGGCTGAATGCCCTGCTTCAAGAGGCGTGTCTGCTGTGAGACTTCAGTAAAAACGCCCACTGTTGTGATTGGCTGACATCTAGAACGATTCAGTCCGATTTGGTGAACTGATTCGGTTCACTAAAAAGAACCGGTTCAAAAGAAAGATCGTTCGCGAACCGGACATCACTAACGTACCAGAGACGGAGCTCAGCGATCGCTAACAAAGTTATTTATAGTACCTTCTGAGTTATGAGAGCGCTGTCAGTCAGCGCGAGTTTATTGTGTTTGTATCTGAGAGTTCTGAATAAACACGAGTCCCAGTCACACCGACCCTGTCTTCATCATTATTACCAACTTTGTAACACATGCAAAGTACCATTACAGCTGTCGAGATGAACGAGTTAAAAGTAAGTGTTGATAATAGCATTATTTTTAAAATAAAATAAAAGCGTCAGTGACGCGCGTTGAGTACACAGCGCAAACAAAGACACAACAGCAGTAATCGAATGTAATCCAGTTTATTGTGGGGCTAGACTGGTTAGCCCGGATACGCTCATGCTTACCCCCCTTCTGCTTAATCTCACGCCGCATTTGGTGCCTCCGCTGTGGGCCAGATGCAGTACTGGGGGTCGGGGATGTTGAAGGCCAACGGCCAGTGCAGCCCGAGCTTCGGCGTGTGTGAGGCCGATGTTGAGCAGAAACTCACGACTGTATGCACATTTTAGAACCGGTAGACGCGACGAGGACGTACAAAAACACTGACTCACAAGATAGAAAACACGAAAACACCGTTCTGTCGGGAGAGAGAGAAGCCGCATTGTGTGCACGAATAATAAATAATTAGCTACACATCAGAAATTACTGATCACAGAGCAGAAGGAACTGAAAAAAGACTTCTGTTTTCATTTGTACATCCAAACACTGAGAAACTGCCAGCATTCACACTTTCACAAGGAATGATCTCTCGAGCGTTTGCATGGGCGTGCCAGATTCTCTGGGCGGAGGAAAGGGAGGTAACCGTTCCTGCTTGGACGTCAAAACAGGAGGCTTCAGGATTGGCTCGTCTGGCCTGTCATTTTCTCAAAGGCAGAGAGAGACAGCCAGAACTCGGGTTTACACCGATCAACATTTCTATCCACTTGGGGACAATATAAACCTCATAAAATGAAAATTTCATGCCATGGGACCTTTAAATATAGTAAAGGAGTACCACAAGGCTCAGTATTCAGACCTATTATGTTTTCTTATTTCTTTGGTTAATTCCTTTTTTTATGAATACAGGATTTTGTTTTGTTTTTTGTTTTGTTCCTCATAATTTGTTGCCTCTGGTCCTGATTGTGTTTAGATACACTATATTGCCAAAAATATTGGGACACCCCTCCAAATAATTGAATTCAGGTGTTCCGATCACTTCCATGGCCAAATGTGTATAAAATCAAGCACCTAGGCAATGCAGACTGCTTCTACAAACATTTGTGAAAGAATGGGCCGCTCTCAGGAGCTCAGTGAATTCAAGCGCGGGACCGTTATAGGTTGCCACCTGTGCAATAAGTCCATTCGTGAAATTTTCTCACTACTGAATATTCTACGGTCAACTGTTAGTGGTATTATAACAAAGTGGAAGCAATTGGGAACAACAGCAACTCACAGCGGTGTCAACGAAAGCTGAGGCGCACAGTGCGCAGAAGTTGCCAACTTTCTGCAGTCAATAGCTATAGACCTCCAAACTCCATGTGGCCTTCAGATTAGATCATAAGATCAAGAACAGTGTTTAGAGAGCTTCGTGGAATGGGTTTCCATGACCGAGCAGCTGCATCCAAGCCTTATATCTCCAAGTGCAATGCAAAGCGTCGGATGCAGTGGTGTAAAGCACGCCACCACTGGAGCCGTGTTCTCTGGAGTGACGAATCACGCTTCTCTGTCAGGCAATTCGATGGACGAGTCTGGGTTTGCCTGCACAGAGTCCTGACCTCAACTTGATAGAGCACCTTTGGGATGAATTAGAGCGGAGACTTGCGGGCCATGCCTTCTCGTCCAACATCAGTGCCTGACCTCACAAATGTGCTTCTAGAAGAACACACTCCTAAACTTTGTGGAAAGCCTTCCTAGAAGAGTTGATTCTGTTATAGCTGCAAAGGGTGGGCCAACTCCATATTAAACCCTACGGATTAAGAATGGGATGTCATTAAAGTTCATGTAAAGGCAGGCGTCCCAAAACTTTTGGCAATATAGTGTATGTTTTGTATATCATCAAAATGACCTTAAAAATTAAATATGAATAAATAAATGTTCATATACAGATTCTGTGCATGGCATCGCTTGTACTCAGTCCCACTTCTCCCCCTACTAGCGATGTCCCTGTACAGATGAAATGTTCAGCCATAATCTTTTATTTCTTGTCACAGCTGATGAAGAAGCTCCTGATTATGGCTCCGGTGTGAGACAATCAGGAACTGCTAAGATTTCATTTGAGGATCAACAGTTTGAGAAGGTTGGTTGTGTCACTCATTTTATGTAACTGCTCATTCTCACAATTATTATCTCAGTAGTTGAGTTGGCTTTGGAGTTTCAGGCATTACATTGTTTTCATAGAAGGTGAGACACCATCAAGAGTAAAACCATCAAGTTTTTCTCTCTGCTCAGTTCCAGACAGAAACATGCACTGCTGGGATGTCTTACTCAAGCACATCTCAAGAGGAGCTGCGCATCGTAGAAGGAGAAGGACAAAACTCAGAGATGGGGCTCAGTGCTGATGAGGTTAACAACAACACCTGTGCAGGTAAAAACCAGTTAAAAAAACCAATACTTATGAATAAAATCATATTCATTTATTGATTAGTGATTTATAAAAAATGTGCAGAATGTATTATGATTAATTTATACATGCCACAACATAAAATAATATGCCCAATAATCATGCTGTGATAATTAACTGTTAAAGTAGTGGTATATGTGTAAATAGTGACTTGTGTCAGCAAGTGTTTGTATTCTAATCTGATGTTTTCTCATGCATTACTCCATCTAGCCTCTCCTGATATTCCTGACAGTCCTCTGAAGGGTGTTCTGGAATGTCCTCTTGATGTGGCTCAGGAAAAATCATTCCAGCACTTAAAGATTGGCAGCAACTTCACCTTTAGGGTCACAGTGCTTCAGGCCTCCAGCATCTCTGCTGAGTATGCAGATATCTTCTGCCAGTTCAAGTGAGTATATGTATTCCAAGTAAATTGCATTCATTCATAATTTATCAGGGTTTTCCATAATAAAAACTGCGCTGCACATTGTCGTGGCTGACAGATTGTAGGATTTGAAAGGCAAACACTTTTATGCACGTTTCTGCCACAGTGTTAACAGTGTCTTAATTTTCAAATCTATGTTTTTTTTTAAAGTTCCCACTAGAAAATAACATTCCCCCTCCGTTTGAATGGGGTTGCCGCTATTGCGTTGCACTGAACACTGATCCAAGAAGCTTGTAAGACATCTGATGCAATCTCGTCTCAGCCTCCCTGTCTTTTTCTAGCTTTATTCACAGGCATGACGAGGCATTTTCCACTGAGCCATTAAAGAACACTGGCCGAGGGCCTCCTCTGGGATTCTACCATGTACAAAATGTAATCACAACCTTTGTGCCATTTACTTATCAAGTAATTCAACCATATTTGAGATGTTAGAAATAAATCTATGCTACTATTGCAGATAACCGTAGAGGTCACCAAGTCCTTTGTGGAATACATCAAGAGTCAGCCAATTGTTTTTGAGGTATTTGGCCACTACCAGAAACAGCCCTTCCCTCTTCTCTGTAAGGACTTGATTAGGTGAGAAATCTTTTTCTTTCATTATTATTATTATTATTTATTTACTTATTCACCTAAAATGTCAACTAAAATCTTCCTGCCCTGTAGTTCATTACGTCCAACAAGAAGGCAGTACCCTAGGGTTATGCCTTTGTCAAAGCCAGGTGAGTTGATATTTGGACTCAGTTCTTGACCATTTCTTGTGGTCTGTCCATGTCTGAGCTCTGCCTCTGTCTCTGTCTCCCCCCAGTGCCTGCCACAAAACTGAGCACACTCACACGCTCTACCGCTGGCCCCTGTCACTGCAAATATGACCTTATGGCATTCTTTGAGATCTGTGAGCTGGAGGCCAACGGGGAGTGAGTATCTGATAAACTTATGACTTGTGGTATATCAGTGCCTAGTAAGTTACTGATTGAAGTCTGTATGCATGGTAAGTTATTCATATGTTATGTAACCCTTGTACCTGTTTGTGTACTTTCTTAGCTACATCCCAGCTGTTGTTGATCACAGGGGTGGAATGCCCTGCCATGGTACATTCCTGCTGCACCAGGTAAACATGAATCCATCTTTCTGTCCCTAACAACTCAATTATTGGTAATACAGAATAGATGATAACAGATTATATATTTTTTACACTACTGTTCAAAAGTTTGGGGTTGGTAAGATTTTGTTTCAAATGTTTTTTTAAAATAACTTCACCAAGGCTGGATTTATTTGATCAAAAATATATAAAAACAGTAATATTGTAATATTATTACAATTTAAACTGTTTTCTATTTGAATATATTTAAAAATATAATTTATTCTTGCGATGTCAAAGCTGAATTTTCAGTCATCTTACTACAGTCTTTAGTGTCACATGATCCTTCAGGAATCATTCTAATATGCTGATTTGTATAATATTTCATGTGATCAATTTTGAATTATATAGAAATCTTTTTTGTAACATTATAAATGTCTATACTGTCACTTTTTATCATACATCCTTGCTGAAAATCTTACAGACCCCAAAGGTTTGAACAATAGTATACTTTAAGATTGAAATTTTCAATTTTCGACATTTTCCGCAGGGCATCCAAAGGAGAATCACAGTCATTATAGCCCATGAAACCGGCAATGATATTGTGTGGAAGGAGGTTAAAGAGCTTGTCATAGGTTAGAAAATGCTCTTTTTCTCTCTTAAAAAATGGTTTATCAGAAATTCTGGCTTCCATCACATTAAACGCCAGCTGGCATTGAGGACAAATGAAGATGTAATGGTAAATTTCCAGGCAGTTTCATATGACTCCGCATCAATTCTGTTCTTTTTTAGGGCGCATCCGTAACACACCCGAGGCAGATGAGACTATCATCGACCCCAACATCCTGTCCCTCAACATCCTGTCTTCAGGCTACATACGACCATCTTATGATGACAGGTACACCACGATATGTAAAGAAAGATCCTTCCTCCAGTACCTCTAAATAATATAATGTCTTCAAAAGCAGTTTTTACTTCCTATTGTATCATTTTTAATTAGCAATGTTAGCAATACCAAAGTATTTAAACAATTTGTGTTAATCAATTACAGTATTTTTATTTGTATTACTAATTAAAGTGTTAACAACACTAACACTTCTTAATTTAGATGGTAATTGAAACAAATGAAATATAATTATCTCAATTAATAACATTGTAATTCACTAACATTCACTGTTTCCTGTCAGAGTGTCATTGGGAATTGACCATAGGTATGTTTTTTTTCCTTCAATATACGGTATACGTTTTTTTTATTGTAACCCCCTTAAGCCTTAAATTGTTCAAATAAAGAAAATATATAAGCACTGACATAAATCACAATGCTGTTTACTACTTTTCAGGACATTTTACCGCTTTGAGGCAGCATGGGATAGCTCCATGCACAACTCCCTTCTGCTGAACCGTGTCACTCCATATGGAGAGAAAATTTACATCACCCTCTCGGCCTATCTTGAGGTGAGGAAAACTCACCTTTTTCCACAATAAAGCTATCAAAATATGACATTTAATCAATGTGGGATATTTTGGAACTCATCAAAAGTAATATCCACACAATCACAAATATAGCTTTTTTCATTTTAATTGTGAGTTTAAATGCTTGTCTGTTAATTGGTTAGGAAATGTTCCACTAAGTTTTTGCTATAACTTTTAGATGGAGAACTGCACTCAGCCCACTGTCATCACTAAGGATTTTTGCATGGTGTTCTACTCCAGAGACGCTAAACTTCCTGCGTCTCGCTCCATTCGAAACCTCTTCAGCACTGGTGCCTTTAGGCCCTCTGAGAGGTGAGGAAAGTTTGCTGGCTTCTTTCTGCTGTCAAGTAAATTGATCTGGAGTCAACCAATGCACCATTTCGAAGCTTTAATGCTCAAGACTTGATATAAGAAAACCTTTTCACTTGAATTATCATCGCAATAGCAGAGTTAAATGTTTTGTTAAACACTATGGTGCTCTTTTGTGTCTCAGTAACCGTGTGACTGGAGTGTACGAATTAAGCCTCTGCCATTTGGCTGACATTGGAAGTCCTGGTAAGATATCGTGTACAAATTCAGACAAATAACCTCAATTTTATCACATATATATGTACATTTATCCCAGTTGTTTGATTCATTTTGTTGTTCCGTTTTGACCATGATGGTGCAGGTATGCAAAGGAGGCGCAGACGGGTGCTGGACACCTCAGTGGCATATGTGCGTGGAGAAGAGAACCTTGCGGGTTGGAGGCCCCGCAGTGACAGCCTCATCCTGGACCACCAGTGGGAGCTGGAGAAACTTAGCCTCTTACAAGAGGTAAAATATGATCCATCTGAAAGTTTAAGGGCTTTTAATCTTGGCTATAATCTGACATTTGTTTTCAGTCAAGTAAATGACTCTGAGGTGTTTATTTACAGGTGGAGAAGACCAGGCATTACCTTCTGCTGAGAGAGAAGCTAGAAGCATCTCTGCTGCTGGGACAGGACTCTTTCTGTGGCAAAGACCTTATGGACTCACCTAAAGCCTCCAGCCCCTTGCTCAGCCCGGTAGTCAGTCTGGGTCTGGATAGTCCCAACGAAAGGCAGAGGGAGCTGGCTGCCAAGGTGAACGCCTGCTGCTACATATCCACATAATGTCACACTAATAGCTTATTCACACAAGTTCAGTTTGACTAAATCAAACAAAAGTATATTAAATAAATGTAATTTAAATAAATATTTGCCAATTATGTTTTGCACAAAAACAACTCTAATAAATCATTTTCTTAATTTCTCTTATATTCAGTAAAAAAAAAAAAAAAAAAAAATATATATATATATATATATATATATTTTATTACAATGTACTTCATTCTAAAAAACATCCAGATTAATTGTTTGTCCTCCCAACAACAACAGCAACAACAACAATATTACTAATAAAATCGGACTGGCTTTTTAATAGGGGGGAAAAAAACAGAATCTTTGCAATATATTATTTTAGATTCTGTTATAATTTGGCCCTGGTAAGACTAAGCCAAAGTTTTTAAGCAAGTTTTTATTGCTGTTACTGTAATATTAAATTAAAACACCACTCTGAAATGCTAAAACCCTTTGTTACTTTATGTATTTTATTCCTATTTTTCCCTGCTTTTTTTCTCTCTTCAGTGTGTGCGACTGCTCATGCACACCTTCAACAGGCAGTACAGCCAGGTGAGCAGCAGTCTCAGTGAGAGCAAGGTGAGCCTTTACTGCCCTAGTGTCCATACAGACCTTGCCTCATTCTCTCGCCCATGCAGACCAGATCTCTCTTTCTCTCTCTCCCTCAGTCTCATTTATCAGTCCTTTTGTCATTTAAAAAGACATTAAAGAATTTATGTTCACTTCACTTCTCTCATTTACTATTTAGAGTAGAGCAGCATGATTAGTGTAATAGATGCTTTAAGGGTAAGCATGGCATTTTCTGGAATATGATGAATGAGACACCTCAATGTTTTGCCCGCTTTATCATCTGGTGGTGCTCTTTTTCTTTTTTTAGCTGTCAGAGATGTCCGCATCCCTTTTAAGAGACGGTTGTTCTTCACCTCTGAGCACTCTGACACCCTCCTCCACCTGCCCATCACTGGTGGACAGTCACTATGGCAATTCAGACCTCAGGTCAGTGTATTTTCAAAGCAAAACCCAGGAGTCACCTTCTAATATTTTTAGGGCTGGAATGACACATTGACTTAATCAATTACATTGATTATGCACCATTTATGTTCCCTAATCCCCTGTCATGTTTCACACAAAACAAAACTCTAGAGCAGATGCTAATGGCTAGTATGGCAGTGCCGAATAATACGAGGCTGCACATTTTCAGGATTCCAATCCACATTCAGCGACAGTATCGGTCCAAATGGTGGTCCAAAACAATGGATTTTATCACAATTATTAACCCTCTCGAGTCGGCCATCGCGCTGGCGTGAGCAACTCACTTTTTTTCTTATCAGTGCAAAGAGACTCAAATAACTCTGTCGTTTTTTATCATTCCGGCAAGTGTAATACATCATTATAATCTTTTAAGTTTCTATTTTTTTTGTGTAGTCACAATAAAAACAAAATGTTTTGCTTTTTGCAAAATAAAGAAAACAAACATGATGCGCGATCTGCAGCCTCTCTGTCAAAGACGTTCATTCAGATAGTCTTCAGAAAAGGAACTCTAGCTTAGTGAATACTTGTCTCACAAACATGAGACATATGTCTAAAGAAACGTTGAAATGTCAGGTTTTAAACAAAGTAAACCAAATCAAAAACAAATATGCTGTGTTTATGTAATCTGTTTGAAAATAGAGTGATGTCAGTCACCCGCGAGCCTCTTCATTATCCACTAATGCGGCCACGCCTACGGAGCGCGTGCTCTTTCAGATTCAAATACTGACGATCCAGAGTCGACGCCCACACATCAACTCATACAAACAGATCTAGTCAGTGAAGTGCTATAACGTTACTTCAGCCACATCGGTTTGAGATGCGTTGAGCAATAATCCTGGAATTATAAACCTTATGTAAAGCCGTTCATTTCTTAAAATGGATTCAGGGCTGATTGTAAGGTAGGCTTTATTCTGTTAAGTTTATTCTGTTAGCATCTGTGAATATTAAACGCAAAAAGACCGTTTAAATATGAATCCTGCTGCAGCATAAATTGTCATACAAGCAAGACTGTTTAGACAAGATTTATTTGACCTGTTTTGGACAGATTATAACGTGTTTATTGTAAAAGAGCCTAGTGCCACATCAATAAAGCTTTAATTCGCAAATGTCTGCTCAGATGCGATAAATATAGTACCAGTCAAACTTATTTTTCTTCATATTGATGTTTAAATATTACAGCCTAATGTTATTTTTTTTATTTCATATCAAAGTTTGTTTTATCGAGTTAATATCGAGTTTTTTTTTGTAGAAAGTGATTTTTTTGTTTTGTAGAAAGTGAATTACTTTCTTTACAGATGAATTTCGTTTTGTATAAATTGTATCTTAATTTTAATTATTTTAGCATGAGACTACTTTCAAAAACAAAAAAAGTATAAAAATGTATAAAAAATGCTCTTCTTAGTCATTTTTGTCTTGTTTGTAGTCTAAATATTTAAACATTCTTAAATCAAGATGCATTTAATAGATAAGTACAATGTATAATATATGTCCTTTGTCCTGTTGCTCTCTGTCACATAGGCCTACCTGAAGCTCATTCATTTTGCAGCTCATTATGCAGGTCATTATGTGGGGTATTATGTTATTTTGTACTCTCAGGTGATTTTTTTTGTGAAGAAAAACTGTCTTACAAATTTAAATCAGTGTATTGTTTTATGTGAATTAGTAGGCTCAATGATTCTCACATCAGTTTAAAGCAAAAACTCTATGCAAATACTCCCATTAGTCAAAAGTCTTGTGGACACATATCTATTGTGTGTTTTGAGGCCTTAATTTAATTTTTTTTTCTCAAAAACCACGCATAAACATTTTTCTCTCAAAAATACAAGCAAGTACATACATGTTGCTCACATATGGTAGCCCAGTTTGTGCTGAATACAGTGTAATTACACTTTTGCCATTAATGTGTTTATAAGCAACTGAAAAAAACACAAATGTCAGAGCATGTCAACTTCTAAAGGGCCCCAAAACAGCTCAGACTCCTAGGGGTTAAGCGACAGTGTGTTGTGAGTCCTGGAAAGGTGTAATTTCAGTTATAGAATGGGATTGAACGCAACTATATTAAGCGCTGCTGCTGTACTAGTCATTAGCATCTCTTGTAGTTTTGTTTTGTGTGAAACATGATAGGGGATTAGGGATGAACATAAACCATGTGTAATCGACGTAATTGATTATGTCAATGCTAAATATGATCACAGTATGGCTAATGCCAGTTCTCGGAGAATCAGATCTGTCTGTTCAGTCTCAATGCTTTATTTCTAACAGGACTTTCTTGTTGTGTGTGATTTTACAGAGGAGCTGAGGCTAACTCGGGTGCCTCTAGCCCTGATCTCGACCCCTTCAGCCCCATAGAGAGAAAGCCCAGGAGCTGCACCTTCATTCCGAACATCCAAGAGATTCGTGTCAGGTAGGAGATATTTACATGGACGTTTTGGTGTATCTGAGGGGGGTAAAAATAAAATAAACAAGGGTCATATTTTATATTAGGTGTCTTTAACTACTTTGTACTTGCATCAATAAATAAGTACAATGTACTTATTGTTTTCATATTGTATTTCAAAACACTTTTGCTGCTGAGGTGGGATATGGGTAAGAGACAGGTTTGGTGGTTTTGGGAAGGTTTAAGGGAAGGGTCAATAGTGTAATTATAGATGTAGTTACAGAGCTGT
The DNA here is from genome assembly GCA_023566225.1 of Romanogobio albipinnatus. Classification (NCBI taxonomy): domain Eukaryota; kingdom Metazoa; phylum Chordata; class Actinopteri; order Cypriniformes; family Gobionidae; genus Romanogobio; species Romanogobio albipinnatus. The sequence continues at coordinate 13,413,456 of CM042244.1, forward strand.
AATTACATGTAGGTATTTTAAAAGTATAAGTACAATGTAAAAACATGTACGTAGACAATAAGTGCATTGTAACAAATTATTATTTTAAATGTTAGTACATAGTAGTAAAGACACCTAATATAAAGGTTGACCAAAAACAAACAACAACTCTTAAATCATTGCTATATCTGGTGTATCTACATCAGTTTCAAATATTTGTATAAATTAATCAGATCACTTGCAAAATGACAGTGCAGACACTCAGTCCAAAAAATCAGATTAGAAAACCAAATTAGATTTGTACGCAGTGTGACCAAAGCCTATTGTTACGACCCCGTCTAGGGTGAGGCCGCAACATAAACTGGTATTGGAAACCGAAGATCCTTTGTACACTTTTATTTACAGGACCACAAAAGAAAGCACAACTTCAGGGATGAGCTAAGGCCAAAATAACAAACAAACACCAGCTAAACTCCTGACAGGAATTTTCTAAATTCCCTAACAAAAGAAAACAAATAAAAATACAACAAATTAACCTATCTACCTATCTGATGAAAAACAGGAGAAAACAGTATTTACAAAATAATTGGCACTCACCCCCTACAGCTTCCAAGAGTGGAAAGATATTTACAATAATCTACAAAATATACAAAGAAAGGAAATGAGATTGACAGCCACTTATCAACTCAAAACCAAAATTCACACTGCACACAACAGGCAGGTCAACAAATTAGCTAGCAGTAGCAACACACTGTAGCAAACACACAACAGCACATGTGCAATTGAACAACAGGAAATCACAGGTTGAGCAGAGCTCCCTCTTCAGGCACTGCAGATCCTTTTATTGCCTCTTGGTCCCATTAGCACCAATCAGATCTGGAGTTCACTTCGATAGGATCCAATCCTGTGAAATAAAGGGCAGGACAAAAGAGAAAAAGAGCATAGCAACACATATACACAATACGTCTCAGGACGTAACACCCCCACCCATAAATGTCAAACCGCGTTTTAACCACAAAATCCACCACTAAATGTCAAGTTACAGATTTTAGGGGTTTGACACAGTAGCAAATCACACGTCACCCAGGAGTCGCTACAGTCATTTGGGAGACCATCTTATGTCCAGCCAAGTCATTACCTTTGGTAAGGTCAACATTATCAACAGGAAGTCTGGAGCATGCACCAACTTGCCCTAGTCCATTTTCAACCATGAGAGACTGAACTGCTTCTGTGTCCCACTGACTGGTGATTGGCCTAGGTTTAGAACTCTTAGTGAGTATTCCTGATCCAGACAGCATGAAAGGCTTGTAGACAGAAGACAGAGGTGAGAAAGAGGAAGAGGAACAATCTAAGACAGGATGAACAGATGCAACACCAACACATCTGGTCTGAGCTGAGGGATTCCTCCGTTTCCAGGCCTCACAATTAGCGACAAGATGATTCGACTCAAGACAGTAGAAACAAACACGCTTTTTACCACTATGTTTGGGAACAGATTTGTGTTTTTTCTTTGGGTGGATTTCATTAGAGACAACATGGAGATTTTCTTCTGTCGAAACACCATCTAAACAGTCTTCTCCCTGTTGACTCTCTGAAATGGAAGGAACTGTCTGGCGGGTCTGATAAAACTCATCGGCTAACACTGAAGCTTCATAGAGAGAAGCGACTTTTTGTGCATTTAGATGAAACACAACTTTGTCTGGCAGACAACTTTTAAAGTCATCCAACAATAACAACTCACACAGTTGTGCAAAATTGGAGACTTGACTTGCTTCACACCACTTCTGCAACAAAGCTTGCTTCTCATTGGCAAACTCCACAAAGGTTTGATTTGCAGATTTCACATGGGCTCTAAATTGTTGTCTGCAGGTTTCAGATACCAATTCATAAGCCCTTATCACAGCCGTCTTCACAACGTCATAGTCCAGACTCTGTTCAGTTGATAAAGCAGAACACACTTCCTGGGCCTTGCCTACAAGCTTGCACCGCAGTAGCAATGCCCACATTCCTTTGGGCCATCTCAGGATAGTTGCAACCCGCTCAAAGGCAGGGAAGTATGTTTCCACCTCAGCTTCACTGAAACGAGGCAACAATTTAATATGCTTACTAGCATCAAATTCAGATGGAGGACTGGTACCTTGCATTGGTGTGGAAACTCCAGAGAGGGTAGAATTAGAATCTACGACTGGCTGAACAGAGGTAGAAGAGCTAGGTCTTTCATGACCATGCATTTTTGCAATCTCCAGCTCTATCTCCTGCAAACGCAACAGCTGGTTCTCATGCTCTTGCCTTTTTATCTGCAACTCAAGTTCTTTTAACCGGATTGCCAACAAGGGATCATAACGAGCAGCTAAAGGACTCACGTCAGAAGGAGACTTCACATCGGCCACCACTGATGCAACCGCCACCGCCACCTCCACTGGCTCGGCTGGCAAGATCTGCAAGTTCATCAATTTGTTATACAACTCAGCCTTTAGCAGTTGTTTAGAGGCATTAGAAGACACTACAACTTGAAAGAAATCTGCAATCTGTTGCAGGTCATCTTTCCTACACTTATTAAATACTTCAAAAGATGGATTTTGGATAAAAGCAAATAGATCAAACTCCATTACCAACCTCTTCCACACCAAATGAAAATATCCAATTAAACAATGACTCAAGACTGATCTAGTTATCTAGTTTTACAGGATCCCGGACGAGCCCCCACTTGTTACGACCCCGTCTAGGGTGAGGCCGCAACATAAACTGGTATTGGAAACCGAAGATCCTTTGTACACTTTTATTTACAGGACCACAAAAGAAAGCACAACTTCAGGGATGAGCTAAGGCCAAAATAACAAACAAACACCAGCTAAACTCCTGACAGGAATTTTCTAAATTCCCTAACAAAAGAAAACAAATAAAAATACAACAAATTAACCTATCTACCTATCTGATGAAAAACAGGAGAAAACAGTATTTACAAAATAATTGGCACTCACCCCCTACAGCTTCCAAGAGTGGAAAGATATTTACAATAATCTACAAAATATACAAAGAAAGGAAATGAGATTGACAGCCACTTATCAACTCAAAACCAAAATTCACACTGCACACAACAGGCAGGTCAACAAATTAGCTAGCAGTAGCAACACACTGTAGCAAACACACAACAGCACATGTGCAATTGAACAACAGGAAATCACAGGTTGAGCAGAGCTCCCTCTTCAGGCACTGCAGATCCTTTTATTGCCTCTTGGTCCGTCCGGGAAAGTAATCAATTTTTCCATCCAGTTTTACAACTTAAAGCCACAGACAGGGCTTAGACCAAGCCAAGATTAGGCCTAAGTTCAGTTACGGTATTAACGTAGCTTTTATAAACGTTATTTTTTTAAAAATTACATGGTGGCTGCCATGTTGAGATCACATGACAAAATCTCTTTAATTGTCCCAATGGACCCTTTTCACATTTCCGGGGTTCTTAGAAGTGGAATTTGCCAATTTGTCTGAACACAAATATAATTTTTTTCCCCCATTTGCTCCAGTAACAAATAAAAAAAAATCCATGATACTTTTACATTCTATTACTTTTTTATCAAAAAAGAAAGAAAAGAAAGATAACAATTAAAATATGAAAACTTTCTTTCTCAAAATATTTGTACAATATTTGTACAGCTTTTGCTTATGTATGCCGTTGCATCCGCACCACTAGGTGTCAGTATAAAGTCCAAGACCACTGTGGAATTGTGCAATGAAACAAACTTAAATGTAATTTAGTGCAAACTGTTCTTTTAAAGTTGCAAATATTGCAAATATAATTACAGCAAGTAGGAAAAACTCACTGTCCTTAACACTTTTAACATCCTAATGTATCATGTTATTGATTGCCCTAATTCGTTGTATATCTGTTGTAATTTTTCTTATAACTGCAGCCCAATTGTGTCAAAGAAAGGCTATCTACACTTTCTTGAGCCACACACCAGTGGCTGGGTGAAGCGGTACATTGTGGTGCGACGGCCATACGTCTACCTGTACCGCAGTGAGAGAGACTGCGTGGAAAGAGCCGTCATCAACCTGTCCTCTGCTCAGGTGGAGTACAGTGAAGATCAGCACACCCTGCTGAGGGTAAGATTCCTCGTCCAGTGACATTATACACATGATTACTGAGGAAAGCAGTCAGCTAGCAATAGCTGCCTAGCTTTTTGTCAGCTGATTTTGTTAACCCATGTGATGTTTTGTTTCCAGGCTCCTAACACTTTTGCAGTGTGCACTGAGCACCGCAGCATTCTCCTCCAAGCAGGCAATGACAAAGAGATGCATGACTGGTTGTACGCATTCAACCCACTGCTGGCAGGAACTATCAGGTATTCAAAATTAACTCGGTGAATTAATTTCCTTCAAGTCTTCATTCAATAAATAGTCAGTGCTTCTCAACTCATTTAGAATTGTTCAGATTTTACATCACATTGAACATTAAGAGCAACCCAACACAATAATAAATGTGTTTATAAAGCAAAAAAAACTACCAAAATGCCCTTAAAATCAATCATTTAAATGTATTGTTATTCTATTAAGCTAGTAATTCACCACTCAAAACAAACTAGCCATGTTTTTATATAATTATTTAATTAATTTTTTTTATTTCACCTTGCATGGTGTTTTTTTTCTGTGTTGAACACAAGCATTGTTATTGTTAATCATTTTTGGTAACACTTTACAACAAGGTCTCGTTTGTTAACATTAGTTAATATATTAACTAACATGAATTAACAATGAGCAATACATTTCTTACAGTATTTCTTAATCTTTGTTAATGTTAGTTAATAAAAATTCAGCTGTTCATTGTTTATTCATGCTAGGGTTGGAGCATTAAATAATGTTAACAAATGCAGCATTTGATTTTAATAATGTACTAGTAAGTGTTGAAATTAATATTAACTAAGATTAATAAATGCTGTAGAAGTATTGTTCATTCTTAGTTTATGTTAACTAATTTAACTACCAATTTTTTTCATTAATTGAAATAAAGCTGGAATAAAATATGAAATATTAGTTGAAAAACTTTGGCAACTAACTGAAATAAAATGTTCAAGTACTGAAATGACTAAAAGCTATATTTAAAAAAAAAAAGACAAAAGCACAAAACAAAGTGACTAAAATTTAAACTACAATTAAAACAAAAAATCTAAATATGAATAAATACTTTAATAGTATTTAAAGTGCAGCTATTATGTTTTTTTGAATATTACTTTCATGTAGTGTGTAATATAGCTGTTTGTGAATGTAAAAATTCTGCAGTTTTAAAGATTAGTGCATGTTATTGTCTCCTAAAAGAAAGAATCGATGCTGCGAATCAAATCATCTGCAATTCCATTCTCACTTCCTGTTACATACCTAGAAAACTATGTCACAGATTTGCATAATGTCAACCTATGGGCGTCATTGGCTGCCGCGAACAACGTCTACTGACCCGGCCTCAAACACTGTAGTTGTAGCTAAGGCCTGGAAGAGTTTGGTCCACTTTGTCGACATGAAGAGAAGACACTGTTTTCAGCGCTGTAAATTCAGTTTGTGCACTCCAAAACGATGAGGACTTACTCTGGAAATTATACGGAAAAAAACTGACGCCATCTTCATTGTTCGTATGACTGTGTATCAAGCCCTGAGGAAGCTTCCAGAGCTAAAATTCAGATATGGTAATAGGCGTTTCGTTTCCGACACGTGCTGTAAGCGGTAGACCAATCACAACAGACTGGGCGATCTGACCAATCAGAGCAGAGTAAACTTGTGGAAAGGAGACGGAATCTTCGAACAAACTGTTTTCAGGCTCTATGAGAAATTAGGTGATGTGCAATGTATATTATGAGAAAATTAAAGTGTTTTTTGACCCTGGATGCTTATTGTAGCAGACCTCCGATACAAAAGGAACCTTTTAAATAGCATAATAGGGGCACTTTGAATAATACTAAATTAACACTAAAGTGTTGACATCTGCCTAACCAAGACAGATGAATTTGCACCAAATGGCCCTGTCCCAAATGGCAGCCTAAACCCTCGCGGTATTCCTATGAGTCCGTACTTTCATGACGTAACGCCACTCTGACTGTCGGGAAGAAGTCCACTGCGAAACCCGCAGAAGTGCGCATCGAGGGCGCATGTCGACCGCAAAGCGGGCGCTTGCGAGCACCCTTCTGAGACCTAAAATGACAAATGGGACACCCTACGGTCTCGTGGACTTAACGGACACGCGTACGCGGCAGCCATTGTAAGTCCACAAGACCGAAAGTGCATATGAAGTGTGCCATTTGGGACAGGGCCAATGTCATAGTGACATTATACAGAGTTAGTTTAGACGGTTACAGGTCTGTTTTGATATCAAAGACCTTGTGTCTCATTTTTGGGTTGCAGCTCAGCAGTTGAGAACCACTGTAAGTAGTCATGGTCAGTGATTTTCTCCTAATCTCTCTCTCTCTCTACCCACAGGTCAAAGCTTTCCAGAAGAAAATCAGGACAGATGAGGATGTGAAATCATTTTCTCTGGCTCAAACCATAAAAAGGCCTAACAGGCCTTTGTGATGTAATTAGGTCATGTGATCATAAGTGCCCTGTCCCCATGTCATCACAGCTGCCTCTTGCCTGCCCGTCCCAGCATTCCCCCCTCGGTCTGTCCATGCCAACCATAGACTGTGGACTTGGCTTCACAGAGTGCGTGTTATGTGTGTGTGTTCAGGCCCTATTTAGTGTAAATTTACAACATTGAAATATATTCAGCACTTCCCGCTAACATAGCTAAAAGCTAGAATGGCAAAACAGCATCATAGACACAGCCCTACTCTTAATGGCATTCGTTCATTTGTAAATGCGACTCGATGCTCTGTTTGTGAATGTGCTGCTTCAGAGTAGATGTCAAGTGCTTTACCTGGGCCTCAGTAGTTGCCTCTTAGTTTTGATCATTCTGCCATGTTCATTGTGGGATGCAGAGCTTATTTTCAAGTCACCTTTTATGCATTGGATGATAAAAGATAGAATTGTGATGGGTTTTAGACTAAAAGAGGTAATTGTCTGTTATTTCGACAATAATCAGCATCGGCAAATTACAAAACGTCTACCATACAGAAGTTTAGTTTGTGTTTTACTTTCATCTGTAATGTCTTTTTTACATTACATCTTTACGTTTACTTATTTATTAAGCATTGTATGTTTTATAAACATAATTTATTAAGAGGAAAAAATACTTTTTCACCTTGCACTTTTGATAATGAGCTTTATTTACCAGGTTCGTTTTGGTTCATTTGCACAAGAGCTCTGCTGCTAGGAGAATCTGCTTCTTTAACTTTCCTTTTTCATCAGCTTATTTTTGCGCACAAAATTAGAGAGCGGCGTTGCAGAATGTCCTGTTACTGATACACTGAACGCAAATACATCAGAGCACGTTATATCACATATTTCAAATAATATTATACAGGAGGTTTATGTTCAGAAACACTGCATAGTTCCTCTTTTGTAGCTGCTATGTTTAGGTCGTCCCAGCCTTATATGTTATAATAGAATATCTGTATTCAAACCTATGGTGTTTTCCTAGGGAGGCGACATCTTGTTAGAGAAGATCCGGTTTTAGTGTTACAACATAAAACAAAAAGTGATGCCCAATAGAGAACATTTTATTTAGCTCAGCTAAACAGTACATTTTTTATAATAAGCATATTCCATACACCTTGTTTTTTGCTCCACCCACTGCCTTGTACGATGAAGATGCGTGTATACTATAAGTATAGAATATAAGTATACTATAAGTATAGAAAAGCCTTGTTTCCAGTCATGACAGCTACATCTTAAAGAGGTATTACCAAAGGCCGTGTTCACCGTAGCGCATGCTGATGAACTCAGAAATCTTTTGTTTGGTCTGGGCTCATGCTATTGGTCAGTCAGCCATTTAGCATGTTGCTCATGAGGATTGATGTTTTGCGCAATGGGTCAGCCAACCCAAAGAGCACAAAACGTAGCAACGTTTTAGCTGTGAACGTATCTGAGAGATTTGAGCGGTTCTGGTCTTTACCTCTCCAAATGGTTTCTTCATAAGGAGCAGAATAAGTATGCCTTTATACACTCTTGCATTGACTGTGGATCTGAAATGTAAAGTAGGGACGGACGATTAAGTTTTGGACAATATGTTGACAGTCATACCTCCCAGTGCCCTGACGTTTTTTTTTTATTATTTTTTTTTTTATCCATTCCTGTCTTTGATAATGCTATGTGTATGATAGCATGCTGTACATATTTATTCAACTTTTAAATGAAATGTATCAGATGTATCCCATTTACCTCCATACAGTATAAGAGTAGCATTTACATAAAATAATAGATTGAGTCGTATTATTTTACCACTTTGAAGGATCACAGTCGATTATGAGCATGTAGTGTTCGCATTGATGCCCTGAAAACGAACCTTTCAACAGGAGTCTGTCAACATACATATATATTGCAGATAAACATGATTTTTAGGGTTTGTAGTTGATAATGTGTCTCTCTTTTTCTCTCTTTCACTCTCAATGAAACCACGTCTTTCCGAGCATCATTTTGAATAAACATCTTTCATCCATCCAAATATTCCAAGAGAAACTCAATATAAACTAAGTGTAGCTACTGTAATTGCTTCAATATTTCTGTTGATTTGCTCTGTATATAAACCCAACTGTGGTCTAGCACACAGCTGTAACCACTTTATACCATAATGAATGGGCTGTAGTGTACTCAGTGCTCAAGTTCTTTGAGTGTTGGACCTGTGTCTTCTAATGTCTGTGGACACTTAACACTTTGTCGGGTGTGAAATAAATGTGAAATATGCGCAATGTTACAAGAGTTTGGACTTCTTATTTTTCTAGATGCAGAGTCAACTTTTTACTACTTGATTGAAAGTAAATGCTACATTATATTTGACACATATACACATATATATACATACATTATATATATATTATATATATATATACAATATATATCCTATACTTACAAAGCATGTAGAGGTCTGTAATTGTTATCATAGGTACACCTCAACTGTGAGAGACGGAATCTAAAACAAAAATCCAGAAAATCACATTGTATGATTTTTAAATAATTAATTTGCTTTTTATTGCATGACATAAGTACTTGATCACCTACCAACCAATAAGAATTCCGGCTCTCACAGATCTGTTAGTTTTTCTTTAAGAAGCCCTCCTGTTCTCCACTCATTACCTGTATTAACTGCACCTGTTTGAACTCGTTACCTGTATAAAAGACACCTGTCCACTAGGGATGGGGAAATGAAGCCTCATGGCTGCCCACTGCTCCGGGTGTGTGTTCACTACTGTGTGTGTGCACTTGTGTAACCCCTCCTGTTCGAACCGCCCCGCTCCAAGCGGGACTCGAACCCTGGTCCGCCGGCATGCGAGTCGGACGCTCTAACAAGGAGGCTAAAGGCTGCAACCTCTAGCGTCAGTCGCTAGAGCGTCTCTTGAGATCAGAGGAGTGAGGTTTACTCGCACAGCAACTACTAGCTGGCCTCCGTTACACTTGGATGGGTTAAATGCAGAGCACAAATTCCAAGTATGGGTCACCATGCTTGGTCACACTTCACTTCACTGAAGCAGTGAGGCTTTCCCCTGACTGTTCTGGGAAAAGATTCGAAGCTTCAAGAGTGTCGAGAACAGCGCCATCTGGTGCTTATTTAAAATAAAGCAGCCAGAAGCCTGTGGAAGAAGCTCTTGTCAGATGAAGCAACCACAACACACTCCCATCGTTTCAATGTTATGTGTACAAATAAAAGCCTTACACGTTTGTGTTTAATTTGTCCATTAAATAAATTAATTTACTCATTAAAGTGTGACAATAAAATATAATATGAGCTTATATGATTCATAAGATCTAATATAGGCCTCTCTCTCTCTCTCTCTCTCTCTCTCTCTCTCTCTCTCTCTCTCTCATAATTCCCAGATAGGGGAAGTCTTTCTTTTTTTTGCCTGTTGCCATTGCTCTAAATACAAACCCTTCACCAAACACCAACACCCTATCCCCTAATCCCACCCTAACCCCAAATTACCTAGAAAACAACGAAATTGCAGAGATTTTACCAAAATAAAAAGACACAAAAACAAATAAATAGTGGTTATCTAAATGTAATGTATTGATTAACTTTCAAAGTACAGCACTCTCCTCACAAACCCATCAACCAGACTGACTGAGCCAACAAGGACTCTGGGGTTCGAACCTTCTCACACGCAAAGCGAAACGCGCACGGAAAGTGAAGCTTCATTTGTCATCGATCACGTGACTCTGGGAAATCAATACACACCCCGAAACGGAGCTTCACTAGAAATTGTCTCGCATGCGTGATACGCGCATCGAAGCTTCAGTGTCATACGTAACATCACTACTGTCCACACACTCAATCAAACAGACTCCAACCTCTCCACAATGGCCAAGATCAGAGAGCTGGGTAAGGACATCAGGGATAAAACACCTGCACAAGGCTGGGATGGGCTACAGGACAATAGGCAAGCAACTTGGTGAGAAGGCAACAACTGTTGGTGCAATTATTAGAAAATGGAAGAAGTTTAAGATGACGGTCAATCTCCCTCGTTTTGGGGCACCATGCAAGATCTCACCTCGTGGGGCATCAATGATCATGAGGAAGGTGAGGGATCAGCCCAGAACTACATGGCAGGACCTGGTCAATGACCTGAAGAGAGCTGGGACCACAGTCCAAAAAACCCATTAGTAACACACTACGCCTTCATGGATTAAAATCCTGCAGCGCACGCAAGGTCCCCCTGCTCAAGTCAGCTCCAGTCAAGTCATGTCCAGGCCCGTCTGAAGTTTGCCAATGACCATCTGGATGATCCAGAGGAGGAATCAAACCATAAAAATCATACAATGTGATTTTCTGGATTTTTGTTTTAGATTCCGTCATTCACAGTTAACGTGTACCTATGATTAAAATGACAGACTTCTACATGCTTTGTAAGTGGGCAAACCTGCAAAATCGGCAGTGTATCAAATACTTGTTCTCCCCACTGTATATATATATATATATACAGTGAGGAAAATAAGTATTTGAACACCCTGCTATTTTGCAAGTTCTCCCACTTAGAAATCATGGAGGGGTCTGAAATTGTCATCGTAGGTGCATGTCCACTGTGAGAGACATAATCTAAAAAAAAATATCCAGAAATCACAATATATGATTTTTTAACTATTTATTTGTATGATACAGCTGCAAATAAGTATTTGAACACCTGTCTATCAGCTAGAATTCTGACCCTCAAAGACCTGTTAGTCTGCCTTTAAAATGTCCACCTCCACTCCATTTATTATCCTAAATTAGATGCACCTGTTTGAGGTCGTTAGCTGCATAAAGACACCTGTCCACCCCATTCAATCAGTAAGAATCCAACTACTAACATGGCCAAGACCAAAGAGCTGTCCAAAGACACTAGAGACAAAATTGTACACCCCCACAAGGCTGGAAAGGGCTACGGGGAAATTGCCAAGCAGCTTGGTGAAAAAAGGTCCACTGTTGGAGCAATCATTAGAAAATGGAAGAAGTTAAACATGACTGTCAATCTCCCTCGGACTGGGGCTCCATGCAAGATCTCACCTCGTGGGGTCTCAATGATCCTAAGAAAGGTGAGAAATCAGCCCAGAACTATACAGGAGGAGCTGGTCAATGACCTGAAAAGAGCTGGGACCACTGTTTCCAAGGTTACTGTTGGTAATACACTAAGACGTCATGGTTTGAAATCATGCATGGCACACATGTCAAGGCCCGTCTTAAGTTTGCCAATGACCATTTGGATGATCCAGAGGAGTCATGGGAGAAAGTCATGTGGTCAGATGAGACCAAAATAGAACTTTTTGGTCATAATTCCACTAAACATGTTTGGAGGAAGAAGAATGATGAGTACCATCCCAAGAACACCATCCCTACTGTGAAGCATGGGGGTGGTAGCATCATGCTTTGGGGGTGTTTTTCTGCACATGGGACAGGGCGACTGCACTGTATTAAGGAGAGGATGACCGGGGCCATGTATTGCGAGATTTTGGGGAACAACCTCCTTCCCTCAGTTAGAGCATTGAAGATGGGTCGAGGCTGGGTCTTCCAACATGACAATGACCCGAAGCACACAGCCAGGATAACCAAGAAGTGGCTCTGTAAGAAGCATATCAAGGTTCTGGCGTGGCCTAGCCAGTCTCCAGACCTAAACCCAATAGAGAATCTTTGGAGGGAGCTCAAACTCCGTGTTTCTCAGCGACAGGCCAGAAACCTGACTGATCTAGAGAAGATCTGTGTGGAGGAGTGGGCCAAAATCCCTCCTGCAGTGTGTGCAAACCTGGTGAAAAACTACAGGAAACGTTTGACCTCTGTAATTGCAAACAAAGGCTACTGTACCAAATATTAATATTTATTTTCTCAGGTGTTCAAATACTTATTTGCAGCTGTATCATACAAATAAATAGTTAAAAAAAAATTATACATTGTGATTTCTGGATTTTTTTTTTTAGATTATGTCTCTCACAGTGGACATGCACCTACGATTACAATTTCAGACTCCTCCATGATTTCTAAGTGGGAGAACTTGCAAATAGCAGGGTGTTCAAATACTTATTTTCCTCACTGTATATATACATTTTATTTTATTTTTTTTTAAATCTAATTCACTTACATTTCAATGCAAAAATATATATATTTTTAAAACAACTATAAATAAGGATATGCTTTAATGAATCCCCCCTCCCTATTTCCCACACTCTTGTAATACATTCTCAGAAAAAAAGGTACAGTGCTGTCACTGGGGCAGTGCCCTAAGGTACAAAAGTCAAAAGGTACATCTTTGTACCTTACTCACCCCTAAATAATTTAATAATAATAATTTGTTACATTTATATATATTTATATCTTTTCTAGGCACTTTACATAGAAGGGGGGAATCTCCTCATCCACCACCAATATTAGTACCTTAAAAGGTACATATCAGTACATTAAGAGTGCATATTAGTACCTTAAAGGTACATATTAGTACCTTTTCGGTTTTGTACCTTAGGGTACCGCCCCAGTGACAGCAATGTACCTTTTTTCTGACAGTGTATGAACTGGTGCTCCAAATCAAAGGCATCATGGGCCAACTTTGACCCGTGGGACCTAGTTTGGGTGTCACTTAAAGCTTTAGCAACTAAAGGCTGCATCCGAAAGCTTAGGCTGCTGACTTGTTGCCTTATTGTGTTATCAGGTAACGACTTTGCAGGCAATGTTTGCGCACAAAGGCACCTCACGAAACTGATTTTGGACAGATTTCTGAGGCAGTGTAACGGTTTAATGATCTACAACAAAATAGAGTGAGCTTTGGTGATAACTAAGCGAATATTGAATTACTTTAATAGTTATTTCTCGCTATAGAAAAGACATCAAAAGTGTAATTTACACTCAAACTGACCATCAACTGCAACTTTCAGACGTATCTTTATTTTTTTTAGCTCAACTGTCACAGATCAGAACTTGTAGGATATCATAGGCAGTGAAGGATACATCTAAAAATCGATCAGATGAAGATATCAGGAAACAGGAAGTGAAGCTAACTATTAGATTCGGACATGCCTTGATGCCTTTCCTCCAAAGGCTGCATTTTAAAGATATTTTTTGTATCTGTATTTAAATCCAAACCTCTTAATCGTGTTTTCCTATCAAGGAGCAATGAGATGATGTCTTGTACGAGAAGATCTAGCTCTGGCCCACAATATACAGTATATATATATGTCCTCCATACAGAAAGAAACTGAATTTTTGGTAACCTTCCATGCTACATATGGAAGCACATTTCTACATCAGAGTAAAAACATAAAATAGGCATACACTGTATATGCCTATTTTGGCATCGCTGATCTAAATGATCTTACAATTTAAAATATAATCATTCTTGCATCATTTCAGGACAAAATAAGCATTTTAGTCAAAAATTACTCATTTAGGGTCTTTCTAACTTTTGAAAGGTAAGATTAGGTAAGATGAACACCTTTCTTAGGTAAGAATTTTAGGTTAATTTATCTAATTTTGTGTCTTTGGAAAATAGTGATCTGTGACATTGTATTATGCAAAGTACAAAAGCTAAAATTAGACACTTGGGGTAAGATGCACCCCTCACCCCAGAACTGAAACACAGAAGGCAGAGTGGCATGTTGTTTACACTTAATTTTAAGGTGTTGTTCTTACAGTGTAATTATATTTTAAAGTATTTAGTAATATTAACAACATTTACTTACTTTAGGGTTAAGGTAGTGTAGTAAAGTTTGTTCGTATGGGAAGAAGGAGGCGGGAACCGGCGAACATTCAGCAAGTTTAAAGAAAAATAAAATGGCGGCGGCAGCCCCTCACGGCCGACTGCAGCCTACATACAAACACAAATAAACACAAAATAAAATGGCGGCGGCAGCCCCTCACGGCCGACTGCCGCCTACATACAAAAACAAAACGTAAATAAAACACAACACAAAATCCAGGCCTGGTCCGCTCTCGTCCTTCACTGTCGTCGCTCCTCCTTTATACTCCCTCACTCCTCCGTGAGACATGAGATGGCTGCAGCGCGCAGCTGGCGCCCATCCACCCTGATGAGCGCCGCCTCGTCCCGCTCTCACGGTCCCTCGGCCTCGCTGCTCGCCACAGGTAGGAATGGGGTTTGTTTGTTTGAGGGCTAGCATATAATTATGCATAATTTACTGTTATTACTACACTCAAAAAAATACTTGTTGAATTTACTCAAAAAAGCAAGGTCAAGTGGTTCCACGCAACTATATTGACAAATAACAATTTAGTTATGTGAACAAAAGAAATTCAAGTAAAGTTGACAAATTCTTTTTGAATTTGTTACTATTACATAATATTTATAGTTTACTTAATAATGTCATGTTAAATTTATGAAAGTTTATTATGTTAGGTGAACACATTTATCAATTTAATTTACCTTATTAATTTAACTATTTTCTCTACAAGAGTAAGTGCAAAACTATTAATTAACAAGCACACTGGTAAAAATGATGTGTTGGATTTACTTAAAATATATATGCACCATGTTTGCGTCATACTTTTTAAGTAAACCCAACTTGGAATAATTTTACTTAAAATTAACAAGAAAACCTTTGTTATATGTACTTAAATTTTTGAGTTCACTCAACATTCTTTACTTAAAAATATGTGTAACATGCAAGTTATGTTTACTTAACATTACTTAGTAGATTCTATCATGTAACATATATTTTTAAGTAAAGAATGTTGAGGGAACTCAAATATTTAAGTACAAATAACAAATGTTTTCTTGTTAATTTTAAGTAAAATTATTCCAAGTTGGGTTTACTTAAAAAGTATGATGCAAAAATGGTGCATATATATATTTTAAGTAAACCCAACACATCATGAAAGCACAGGGTTACACTGTTTTAGTTTAGTGTTTATAGTTTTAGTTTTTCAGTACAAATTGTTTTTATTTTAGTTTTAGTAAAGCTTTGTTTGTGTACAATTTGGATGCATTTAAGTTTGTTACCCAGCTCCTGCTTTAATAAACTCTGGTTTATATGATCATGTGCCTAAATTTAGTTGAACGTGGTTACAAGAGTGCAGAAGAAGGAATGCAGCCTTCTCGTACACATACTAATATCAAACCATTCTGTGTTCCCTCATTCTGTTTGAACAGTTGCTTCCAATGATCCATTGATGACTTCCACACATATAATAAGTCTGAAGTTTCTTCCATTCAGGTAATTCTGGTGTTGAAGCTCTGGTCACAAGATTATGATCTTTTTCCAGTAACATCAGGCCAATCTACTGCTGTCCAGAATCAAGTGGGTTGTCTTCGTCTGGCATCTCAGCTGAGACCTGTCCACTATGGGTGACCCTCTTTTAGCGCATGTCATTATGGGCTGTTTGAGACTGACACCTGCAGACTGTTTTAACAAATGTTTATTTAATTATAATTACCTGGGGACAGTAAGGTAATGTTAAAGGAAAGTAATGGATCAAAAGTGGAAAGACATTTATAATGTTGCAAAAGATTTCTATTTATTTATTTATTTTCTAAACTTTCTTAAAGAATCCTGAAAAAATTTACACAACTGTTTTCAACATTGATAATAATAAAAAAAAAATGTTTAATAAAATAAATGGTAAACAGCAAATCATATTAGAATGATTTCTGAAGGATCATGTGACACTGAAGACTGGAGTAATGATGCTGAAAATACAGATTTGATCACAGGAATAAATTACATCTTAAAACATATTCAAATAGAAATGTTTAATTTAACCATTTTACAATGTTACAGTTTTTTATCTAATGTAGCCTTGGTGAGCAAAAAAATACTTATTTAAAAAAAATCCTACTGAATTTTTGTGTGGTTGTGTGTGTATTAATTATTGTCATATATTAATAAAAATGTATATATATATATATATGTATATACACAAATTATATAATTATTACAATTATTTTGTTTGTGTATATAGTGGCTTTACTATCATGGTAAAAAACAAATATGTAAATGTGTACAGACAGATTTAACGGTGCATATGCGTATTTGAGTAGAGTCTGCTGATGTGTAAAGTTTCTTTCTCTGTCCATCTAGACGCTGTTTTCTTCAGTCCTTCTGTAGCAGCCGTTGACATCAGTAGTGACAGGTCAGTAATGCTGTTATAGATGTTTCCCTCAGTGAAGAGAGTTTGATGATTTCTACACACACACATACACATACACAAGTTTCCTCTTCTAAACTCTTTGACTGAACCTGTTCATTGGACAGTCTGTTCATAACCGGTAGATCCCGACCCTGAAAATGGGCTGCAGGTCGATATCATGTTCAAAACTGAGCGCTGAATCCAGTTTGAGAGTTTAAAGCAGATCACTCTTTAAACTGGCCTTCAGGAAATCAAGCTCACAGTTCAATCAAAAATGAAAATTGTCATCATTTACTCGCACACATGTCATTCCAAACCTGCAAGAAGATATTTTGAAGAACGTTTTGAATGTTTGTGTCCAGACAATGAAGTCAATGAGGTCCAAAATACATTAGACCACATTGACTTAAAACGGACGGAAAAAATGCCACATTTTTCAGAATATCTTCTTTTATGTTTGGTGAAAGATCCCTTTAATAGATCAGAATAATATATTGCCTTTTGTCTTTATATACATTAAAACATAATCAGACATTGAAAATGAAACTCAGACAAATGATAACTTCAATAAAATGTATTTATTGTAATTGTATTGTAACATTTTGAGATTTGATTGTTGATTAGATTGAAAAAACTAAAGCAATGTTTGATATATAGGTTTAGTTTTTCAGTATGTTTCATTTTTATTTTAGTAAGGCTTTGTTTGAAAAATGTTAAAACTTTGTTACATATTTTGGTTTCTTAAATGTGTTTAGACAGAAGTAAATATTAATTTCAGCACTTTCTATGAGTGTGATTTTGCGTAATTACATATTTTAATCAACTCACAGCTCTAGTTTTTATGTTTAACATGCAGATTTTGATTATTGAAGCACAAATAAGTGCATTACAGAGCTTCTTTTTTATTAATCTCTGGTTTATGAAGTTCAGATTACTGTGACAGTGTTTACATGTTATGAATAGTAATGGTTGTATTTCAATAATTTAATAATTTTCTCTGCTCTAATCGCCAGTGTTTACATGATCATGATTTATTTCATATATACAAACATTTAAGAAATTATATTCAATTGTCATGTTATTTATATTATATTATATTAATTATATTATATTATATTTCACAATCTTCTGCTTCTTCCCTCTACGGTC
Organism: Romanogobio albipinnatus; assembly: GCA_023566225.1. Taxonomy (NCBI): domain Eukaryota; kingdom Metazoa; phylum Chordata; class Actinopteri; order Cypriniformes; family Gobionidae; genus Romanogobio; species Romanogobio albipinnatus. The sequence continues at coordinate 13,431,256 of CM042244.1, forward strand.
CAGTCCTCAAGTCTTCTGTTCTCCAACCCTGTCTGCAACATAGAGAATAGTTAACCTCCAGCTAAGTCATCTACTACCTGATCGCTGATATACTCACCATTGACTCCATCTCCCGCTGTTCTCCAGAACCTGCAAATAAAGAACTGTGTTTTGCTACTCACCTTGTTTGTCCTCTTCTGTTACATGACTATTATATTATATTATTTCAGGTCCTCAAATTTGATTGGCTTAGCGCTGTAGAAAGAACACAGTTTTGTCGCACACCTTCACTAATATTAAACCAGTCTGTTTCCTCGTTCTGTTCGAGGAACTTCCATCGATCCTTCTGCGACTCCCACATATATAATCAGTGTGAAGTTTCTTCCATTCAGGTGATTGAGATGATGTTGCCGTTGTTGTTCGTGAGACCTTGTGATCTTCTGCCAGGAACATCAGGCATATCTGTCCAGAATCAGGTGGTTTGTCTTGGTCTGGCATCTCAGCTGAGACCTGTCCACTATGGATGAGCCTAGAAGGAGATCTGAAGTACCAGTGGTGTAGCTCTCAGCATCACTGACGCACACAAGCCCTCACAGCACGTCAAGCTGCAAACCATGTGAGGGACCCTACCCTACCCTAACCTCACTGTTTAACAGCAACCGCATATCAACCGACCAATCAAAACGTCCTGACAGCCATGTAGCAATGCACGAAAAAAACACTCAGAAAAGTCCAGCAACTGCACAGCAACGCACTAACAACAGCTCAGAAAACCTTGGCAAATGCATTCCAACACACAGGAAACCACCAAAAACATCCTGACAGCCACTTAGCAACACATTAAAAACCACTTGGAACAACCTTGGAGGAGTCGCATAACACAATGACCAAAAGCATCTTAACAATCTTACAGCAGTGTGCTACATTTTTTAAAAATATAAACTTACTCTATAACTATATACAATATTTACATACGTAGGCCAAGCTCGGGTGCGCTCCATGTGACACTGCGATGACTCAGTGTCTGGGCTTCTTTCTTCGGGGTTCCTCAGGAAGGGGCTCTTCACTGATGTCCACGTGGATTTGTGGAGCCAAGCTTCTACCGGGTGTGGAGAAGCTCTCAGTGATGAGGATGCGCCCATCAGGCTGCTCTGTCTCCACCATCGAAGGGCAGCTGAGGGTCTCCCATAGGCGCTGCTTGATCTTCCTTCCCAGCGCAAGACTGTAGGGATGGCGGCGACCACGGCGTGTCTTCATCATGGGCTCCACCACAGAGCGGTAAATCTCCTTGTAACCCTCCACACTGTAGCCATGGATGGAGATAGGCTCTTCCTGCTGACACAGAGGTACCGGGCACACTTCCACCGAAGAGACTGAGGCTGCTGGGAGGATGTCGGGAAGGACAGCGGCGTTCTTCAGGTAGCGCTCTTCCAAACCCCTGGGTCTTTGTTCTTTCACAGAGATGGAGCTGTAAGTGTGGTCCAACCTGATTACAGCTGCCAGCTGTGAAAGCTCACAGGGGTCTTGAATGGAAGAGCCCTCCACCAACAATCCCCTCAAGTGTGTGGGAAGAGCCCTTGTTCTTCTCGAGCGACGCTGTGCCATGCTGATGACTGAAGAGCAACTTCTCAAATTAGACAAATTGATCAAACTTGGAGAGTTGTGAAGAGCTTGTAGCGAGTATGATCAGACTTCAAGGCTTCAGCAACAGTTGTGTTGATTTCAAATAACAACAGTTGCTGTACTGACAATAGGCTCATTTAAATGTAAACAACACTTGATATCAGCAGTATGTATATATGTATATATATATATATGTATATATATATATATGTATATATATATATGTATATATGTATATGTATATATGTATATATATATGTATATATATATGTATATATATATGTATATATATATATATATATATATATATATATATATATATATATATATATATATATATATATATATATATATATATATATATATATATATATATATATATATATATATATATATATATATATATATATATATATATATATATATATATATATATATATATATATATATGTATATATATATATATATATATATATATATATATATATATATATATATATATATATATATATATATATATATATATATATATATATATATATTAGGGCTGTCGATTTAAGATGTTAATTTATTTAATTCGTTATGGAAAAAATAACATTTTCCTCATCAAATATCTATTGGGCTGTGTCCAAAAATGTAGGCAGCTGACTTGTTGCCTTGCTGCCCTATCAGGCAATGACTTTGCAGGCAGTTTTTGTGCATGTAGGTACCTCACCAAACTGATTTCGAATCTCCAAACTGGCATTTCTGAAGTTTTCGGACACAGCCGTGGTGTCTGTAATTTGTGATATCTGGCAAGTGGCAAACTTTCATCTGGAGCTTTAATAAGGAGAACTGTAGAAACATGGTGGCGAAAAATGGTGACTTCACTGTAAGGGGACCCGCGGTGTATGTAGATAGAAATGGCTCATTCTAAGGTAATAAAAAACATAACGGTTTTTATGGTCTTTATACACCACTGAAAACATTGTTATGTATATTATATTGTATTTCTGTCAATAGATCCTCATAAATATTACACATTGCACCTTTTAAGGAGCTTTTATAAACATGCCTTAGAAGAAAAACATTACTGGTGTGCTTCTTGAGACAAAACAATAGCACTGACATATTTTAAGATATGTCAGTTCAAGTTGATTTCAGTTAAAACAGCTCAAACATGTATTTTATATTATAATTAATATTATAATTTTTAGAGGAATTAAAATATAAATAGTTTAGTGGGGTGGGGCATCTTACCCTGCCTTTTAATCTACTTTTGTAAGGGTAGGCCTACACAGAGGCTGCACACAAGTAGGCTATGTGTAAAATAAATGTAGGCCTACAGCAAGCGTTGACGCTAAAACAAGGCCTGCATCTCAATGTGCATACTATCCATCATAGTATGTGACATTAGTAATATTCAATACTATATTTAGGGCGGACTTGAATAAAATGTACATTTTTATACAAAACCAACTTAAAAATGTAAGTGCACTGCTCCAGTACATTCACTATATTAAAATAAATTAGACATGCAAATCACAAAATTAAGCATTTCACTTTATTTTTTTAACACAGGTTGCAAAGCTGTGAAGCCTGAAACCACATATCAGGAATGTACAACAAAATTTGGCAAATTGACAAATAAAGTTCACTTCCTTGATTTTTCACACTTTGCAACATTTTTTCCAATATTTACTTTTGGAACATGCAAGGAATAAAACTAGTACAAAACCAAAGCATTTTCTTTCTTTCTTTTTTGTAAGACAGAGATTGTAATCTTCACAAAAGGACACTTTTTTTTTTTTTTACCCTTTGCAACACTTCTTAAAAGATAATTTTTTTTCCAACATTTACTTTTGGAACATGTGACACACTTCTTAAGAAAACCTTTTTTGTAAGAGAGATTGTAATCTTCACAAATGTTCACAATAGGTCACTTCCTATTTTTTTCACATTATTTTTCTAATAAATATTCTGGAGCTGTTAAACGATAAATCCCATCCAAAATAAAAGTTTGTGTTTACATAATACATGTGTGTGTGCTTTTGTATAATTATTATGTATATAAAAATATATACATGCATGTATATATATTCAAGATTTTTGAACTCACGAAGCACCAAGACGCATGCGCAAGAATATGACGCAGAACCGGCGTTCGGACACGTGACCCAGAAGCGAGGAGATGTGTTTACAACGAGCAGAGGAAGACGCGCCGTATCTAAGCTGTTGAATTCTACATTGATCGTGCTTTAGGTTTCGGCGTAGTGCTCAAAATGAGAATAAAGTGTGCATTTCATGGATTCCCGAACGCCGGCGCTACGTCATATTCTCGGGCATTCGTCTTGGTGCTTCGTGAGCTCACGGCAGAGGCAAACAAGGAAGACAAGAACTTGTATAATAAAGTCGTTATTTAGATTTTTTTTTTCCGCACAAAAACTATTGTCGTCGCTTCGTAAAATTATTGTAGAGCCACTGTAGTGAGATGGACTTTGTAACGACATTTTTAGTGCCTTTTATGGGTCTTGTGAGTGTAAATGTACTGAATGTCAATGGAGGCCTTTTTCTCAGCCATCAGCTTTCAACAAAAATATCTTCATTTGTGTTCCGAAGATGAACGAATGTCTTACGGGTGTCGAACGACATGAGGGTGAGTAATTAATGACATCATTTTCATTTTTGGGTGAACTAACCCTTTAATTGCGTAAATTAGGCCAAGTAGAAAAACACAAGCCTTCGCAACACCTGCCAACTCTGTCATCACCTTTATGCCTTCCAGCACTATCCCAGTCTGTAAAGGATCACCTGTTGAGAAACCCTTTCGTGATGATCCTCAATGTGAGCTGTGAGCTGTCCCTATATATATGATGATCCTCAATGTGAGCTGTCCCTATATATATGTCCCTATATATATGTATGTATATGTATGTATATGTATATGTATATGTATGTATGTGTATGTATGTGTATGTATGTGTATGTATGTGTGTGTATGTATGTGTGTGTATGTGTGTGTGTGTATGTGTGTGTATGTGTGTGTGTGTATGTGTGTATGTGTGTATGTATGTATGTATGTATGTATGTATGTATGTATGTATGTATGTATGTATGTATGTATGTATGTATGTATGTATGTATGTATGTATGTATGTATGTATGTATGTATGTATATATATATATATATATATATATATATATATATATGGTGGGCCGTTATCGGCGTTAACTCGAGACTCTTAATCGGGTGATAAAAAAAATATTGCCGTTAATCTATTCTCAAAGTTGGGTTGGGAGCTGGGTCTATACTACGCCAGCTATGATGACTTTCACCTTGATAGTTTAGCGCGGATGTACATCTAGCCGAATTGCACTGTAGGGGGCGAGAGAACGAGTCTTCGAACCTGTGTGTATGCCTACTAGTGTTGTCAAAAATATCCATATTTCCCTATGTATTGATACAGAAATATCTGAAACGATACGATACTCATTTCTACAGTATTGATATATCAGCTGCGCTCTCCTCTCCTCTCCTCTGAAATCTCCTCTCCTCTCCAGCGAGTGACCCGCACCGCCTCCTCTCATTCAGTCCGGTTAACCCTCTGAACATTGCGAACGCGTGTTCTACTGGACTTTTGTAAGTATTGGTGTGACCGGTCTGAATTTCGCACGGGGTGGCACGAACGTTAACGTTAATTCTACTAATTCCCGCTGATTTCGCACTCGCATCTGAAGCGCACACACACATACCGTAATAAAGCCGCCTCTGACATACAAGTGCAAAAATGAGCTCCTTTTTCCATCTTATTAAAGGTCCCATGGCATGAAAATTTCAACATTAATATGAGTTCCCCTAGCCTGAATATTGTCCCCAAGTGGATAGAAATGTTGATCGGTGTAAACCCGAGTTCTGGCTGTCTCTCTCTGCCTTTGAGAAAATGACAGGCCAGACGAGCCAATCCTGAAGTCTCCTGGTTTGACGTCCAAGCAGGAACGGTTACCTCCCTTTCCTCCGCCCAGAGAATCTGGCACGCCCATGCAAACGCTCGAGAGATCATTAACGTTACTTGTGAATGCAGGCAGTTTCTCAGTGTTTGGATGTACAAATGAAAACAGAAGTCTTTCTTCAGTTCCTTCTGATCTGTGATCAGTGATCTCTTATGTGTAGCTAATTGTTTATTATTCGTGCACACGCAGCGGCTTCTCTCTCTCCCGACAGAACGGTGTTTTCGTGTTTTCTATCTTGTGAGTCAGTGTTTTTGTACGTCCTCGTCGCGTCTACCGGTTCTAAAATGTGCATACAGTCATGAGTTTCTGCTCAACATCGGCCTCACACACGTCGAAGCTCGGGCTGCACTGGCCGTTGGCCTTCAACATCCCCGACCCCCAGTACTGCATCTGGCCCACAGCGGAGGCACCAAACGCGGCGTGAGATTAAGCAGACGGGGGGTAAGCATGAGCATATCTGGGCTAGGCTAGCCATCTTTCCCCACAATAAACTGGATTACATTCGATTACTGTTGTTGTGTCTTTGTTTGCGCTGTGTAACGTTACTCAATGCGCGTCACTGACGCTATTCATATGATTGGAACATATCTAGAAATAATGCTATACTCAACACTTACTAACTCGTTCATCTCGCTGTAATGGTACATTGCATGTGTTACAAAGTTGGTAATAATGATGAATACGGACTCGGCGTGACTGGGACTCGTGTTTATTCAGAACTCTCAGATACAAACACAATAAACTCGCGCTGACTGACAGCGCTCTCATAACTCAGAAGTTACTATAAATAACTTTGTTAGCAATCACTCCGTCTCCATGATGTCCGGTTCGCGAACGAATCATTCTTTTGAACCTGTTCTTTTTAGTGAACCGAATCAGTTCACCAAATCGGACTGAATCGTTCTAAACGGTTCGCGTCTCGAGTCAGCGCTGATCCATCATTTACTAAAGTTACTAACTTTCTGACATGAGTGACAGCCCCTCCGACTAGAAATAAACTAATAACCTGAAGTATATGCTAGTAACTACAACAGTTCACCCTGAACTGAGACTGAGAACTGATGAGAAGTGAACTCAGGTCCATCCGTCTCTGGCAGGCTCGTGCCTCGTTAAACCACGCCCCCTCCGCTCATTTAAAATGCAAAGATGTCAGCCAATCACAACAGTGGGCGTTTTTACTGAAGTCTCACAGCAGACACGCCTCTTGAAGCAGGGCATTCAGCCACAGGGCAAACAGCAGTATTGAAAAAATGCCTTTTATTTCTAAATTATGACATTTTATGATGTAAAAATCATACTAACAATATAAGTACACCTCAGGAAACATTATAAAATAATAGAAAAATGCCATGCCATGGGACCTTTAATGGTCAAATACACTCAAAAACGTCTCAATGCCCATCTTGGTGAGTTTTAACGTAAACACAGTCGTAAGCAGCTCACAGGAACAGTGTTTGGACATGCGTGCGTCAGGTCTTAAAGGGACAGAAGTTATTTATTATTCAAACTACAAAAAGACGGTAACACTTTACAATAAGGTTGTATTAGTTAACAGTAGTTAATGTATTAGTTAACATGAACAACACCTCTGTTCAGCATTAGTTCATCTTTGTTAATGTTAGTTCATATAAATCCAGCTGTTCATGGTTTGTTCATGTTAGTTCAAAGTGCATTTACTAATGTTAACAAGATTTTAATAATGCATTAGTAAATGTTGAAATTAACATTAACAAAGAAAAATAAATGAATTATAAGTGCATTTCATTATTAGTTCATGTCAACTAATGTAGTTAACTAATTAACCTTATTGTAAAGTGTTACCAAAAAGACAAACGATCACTTAAGAGCACACATATTCTGAATGCCTTCGTCAGAATTCAAATGAGCCATTTTAATCTAGATTAATCTAGTTTTTATTATACATTACTTTTGGAAGTCAAATCTGGCACCTTCTCCCACTTTCAATATTGCCTCAAATTATAAAAATTAAAATATATATATATATATAAAACTGTGACATACCGTGAAACCTTCAAAGTCTACAAAAAAACGTGATCAAACCGCCCAGCACAATTAAATAGTCTCATTAATGGAGTTACAAAGCAGATAGAGAAACCATTGACTACCATAGTATTTTTTTTCCTACTATGGTAGTCAATGGTTGCTCTATCCGCTTGGTTACAAACATTCTTCAAAATATCATCTTTTGTGTTCAGCAGAACAAAGAAACTCATGCAGGTTTGGAACAACTTGAGGGTACGTAAATGATTACACAATTTTCATTTTAGGGTGAACTATTCCTTTAAATCTCTTTTTTGGCTCAATTTATCTGTAAAAGAAAACATGCCTAATAATTCTACACACCTGAATATAAGGTGTTTTTCATTTCCAGCCTTCATGAACAATTATATGTCACTTATACTTTTAAATACTAAATGAATAGTAGTTATTACGTTTAATGTGGTTTGGAATTGGTAAAATGTGCCTGGAAAAAAATATGATCAGAAAATCAACGTGCCTAATAATTCTGCACACATTGTAAATCAATTAAAAATACTATTTGACCAGAGGAAAAGATTGAGAAAAACTTTCTTTTAAATGTATTTTTGTACTATTTTGATTTATTTATTAAAAATAAAATAAAGGCAGGGAAAGGCTACTGAATAAATTTTAGCAATGTAACGTGATGCATAGAAGTGCATGATGCATTATAATGGTCCCAAATCCTTGTTAATGTAGGCAACATATTCACTTAAGATTGTACTTTTTACAGTTTAGCAAGACTGTAAATTGTAATATAAGGGCCAATAGTAAAAGTTAGATGCTACAAATATATTATTTTATTGATGACTGTTTAATCTGTATTTTTTGAAGACATATGCAGATAGGCTAAGAGATCACGTTCCTGAAAACATTAAACAGCCAAATAAAATAAAATCTATCTACAAAAAATAATACTAATGTGACCAATTTCGATGGTTTAGACAGAGTCGTCGTTGTCATTTAGGGATAATATTGCGTGAGTTTTTGAATCGAGATCGCAATTATTTAATTATTAATCGTTCATGATGCATTTTTGAATATAATATTTGTACCAGATCTCAAAAGTAACCCGCAGCCAGGCCACCCCCCTTTCCCGCGATCCATGTGTTGCCCCCTGGAGGGCGATGAAAGTACTGACTACGCCACCCCTTGGACAAGACTGGTAAGAGCAAGGGGACTCTTTTCTTAAAGAACCACACACAGGCTTAGTTTAGCAAAGTAAAAAGATACAATGTTTATTTTATCTTAGTTAAAATAATGAGTCGCTTTAGATAGTCAATAAATAACACAAATTCATCATTTAACAGGGATAAGCCATAGTAGAGTGAGCCACCAGAATGTAAGCTTAAACAGGCCCAGGTTTCGATACCACACGTGAGCTAAAGCACACCACTTTAGAGTAGAACAAACACTACAAACTCAGCTTACCCACCACAGCAACATTGCTTGTTAAGCTATTACAACAGATGCACACGTCACAGCAGTACACTGCACACATCGGGTTCAAATGGGTGAAACACTCTAAGGAAACCAGACTAGAGCCCGGTAGGCTAATCGATTCTATGGGCCCAATCCACAATAGGCTATTAATAGGGAAGGGGGGGGGGGGGGGAGATAAACAAAAAGAAGAAACCACTAGCCGGTGGCCACCATCAGTTCACTAACACACATATCTTACAGCCCACCGACTAGTGGTAAAGAAAAGAAAAAAATACAATAAATCAATAAACCAAACGGAAAAAATGTCTATGAAGCAGCACCTGTATATACACACATTCAAACACATTCAAGAGAACAGCAGCCAACAATCTGATTGCTGTAGCCGCTATAAAAACAAACAAACAACAAAAAAAGAAACAAGAGACCCAGTTGAGTGCTCTATACACCTAAGAGTCATAATTGCCAACCTCTCCCACCCACATTAGGTGACGTAGCAATACGGGAAAGAGTGAAAGTGAGCGAAAGGTGGAGAAAGAGGGAGAAGAGGGGGAAAAGAGAGCGCCCCAAATTCACAGGCTACAATCTTGGAGGTAGATGCCAGCCACGGAGGTCTTGGTGCAGTCCTCTCCCAAGAGCATGAAGGGAAAGTACGCCCAGTTGCATTTGCCAGTCGGGGACTCAGAGCTGCTGAAAGAAATATGGAGAACTATAGCTCCATGAAGCTCGAACTACTTGCGGTAAAATGGGCAGTTACGGAAAAGTTCTGTGAATATTTGCTGGGGAATCATTTCACAATCCTTACTGACAATAACCCCCTGAGCCATTTGCACACGGCAAAGCTGGGAGCAACCGAACAGCGGTGGGCTTCTCAACTGGCATCATTCAATTTTACCCTCAGATATCGTCCGGGCAAGAGCAATCAAAATGCGGACGCCCTTTCTCGTCAGTATCTGGAACGCTTCGCCTTCGGGACAGAGGTCCCCGCGTTGGGCGCATTGACCAGCCTTGGTCCGACGCCGGCCATAGAGGGCCAATGCGAGGAGGTGGTGGCCTTACCTGGGCGTACACCTCAGGATCTCAGCTCGCTTCAGGAAGCTGACCCAGTCATCGGGCCCGTGAGGAAGTACTATCAAGAAGGGCGACGGCCAGGTGCAATGGAGCGTGAAGCGTTACCCAAGTCCAGCAGAGCCCTGCTCCGGTACTGGGACCGCCTAGTCAACGAGGAAGGAGTTCTGTACCGCCAGATTCATGCACCGGGGGGGGGGGGGGGGGGGGTCCAGAGACTCTCCAGCTGTTGCTGCCTCAGTGCCTGCAAGCTGAGGTCCTACGGAGTGTCCACGATGAGTAAGGGCACCAAGGCCTGGAAAGGACACTCCAGCTACTCCGAAGCCGATGTTTTTGGCCCAGTATGACTAAAGATGCTGAACAGTGGTGCCAGCAGTGCCAGCGATGCGTTCTGGGGAAGGCCGTTCAGCCCAAGGTCCGTACGTATTGGAGCACGATGCAAGCCACTAGACCGAATGAAATCCTGGCTCTTGATTTCACTCTGTTAGAGCCGGCCAGTGATGGACGAGAGAATGTCCTGATTCTCACAGACATATTTACAAAGTACTCGCAGGCTGTCCCTACTAAAGACCAGAGAGCTCCGACTGTGGCCAGGGCCTTGGTGCAGCAATGGTTCCATAGGTTTGGTCCCCCAGCTCGTATACACTCTGACCGAGGGCGAAACTTTGAGAGCCTCTTGATCCAGCAACTGTGTCAGATGTACGGTATAAAAAAGAGCCGCACCACTCCGTACCATCCTCAAGGGAATGCCCAGTGTGAGCGCTCTATACACCTAAGAGTCATAATCATTCAGTCTATTTACATATCGCTACTAAATGCATGCGCACACACGGCAAACACAAGACCCACAAATTACATACTGTTAGATCCTAATCAAACGTGAGCCAGTAGATTTACTGCGAGAACAACTCATTCAGCAGCGACCATAAAGCACATAACTTGGTTACACGTTTTGCTTTTTACCAAACACATTATAATTAAAACCATAACATACCTTTTTGCAAGCTAGCGATTGGGTGAGTAGACAGTGTTCCGTGCTTCACGCATTCACAAGGGTCACTGGACGCTGGCGAACATAACAACGGAGCCTCATTACAATTAACGTCATAGACCAACAGAGATACGTTAAAACAGATAAAATAAAAGGGTACCTTCTCTATACGCTTGTCACTCTAGGCTTTCCAAACGTGTTTTGGAAACGCATGCACCCACACAAAACAGTAGCGCCGTTGGCAATCACTCGGTAACACCTTAGCCCATCACGAAAACATTAAAACTTCCCTTAGTGCACTGAACCCAAATAACCATTATAGTCATTCAACAACAGCCAGTTTGGACATACCTTGCTTGACAAACAGCACCCAGGAACACTGCTGCACTCCAACGCGTCAGTAGCTAGCTACAATGAATGGCTACCGGCATGAGGACCCCAGGTGTCTATACACCTGCCTGCGCTTAATTGCCAACCTCTCCCACCCACATTAGGTGACGTAGCAATACGGGAAAGAGTGAAAGTGAGCGAGAGGCGGAGAAAGAGGGAGAAGAGGGGGAAAAGAGAGCGCCCCAAATTCACAGGCTACACATGTACAGAGAACATACCAATATGTGAATGTGCAAGATACAATTTTCACATTTGAACACTCATATGCATATATAATAATATACTTAATAATACGTGACAATAACGTAAAGTAGGCCTACAAATTTCTCCGTGGGGGAGCCTCTCAATACCTCCGTCCGAATCGATCTTTATACAATTTGAATGCATATATTGCCTACGTGCCAAGTGCCAACGCAATGCATGGTCATATACTACGGGAAAAAAACAATAAATACTGACCACTATAAACACTTAACCATACATTCGATGGAAGCACACTCGTTTAAGAAAAATAACTTACTCGTGGCTCCCGTGCAAACTCGTTGCAATCCTTTCGTTCATCCATGTACAATGTAACACATTTTCATAAGTATTAGTTAGTAACACGTTTCTAATTGTAGAAGCAAATTCGAAGCAATTCAGAAGTGAGTTTAAAATGCATTTCTTGACCATAAATGCAATTAACGAGTGTATGTAAAAAAATTTAAAAAAAAGTTACTCACCCTTTTCAGCATCTTCATCAAGTGTGCGTTTCACTGAATTGCAATCTTCATCCACTAAAATAAACAAACATGTGTTTATTAATGTTAAAACGTCAAAATTGAATATTTGACTTAGTTTATAGAAAGTTATGCTTACCTTTTTTTTCACCGTCTTCACATGTGCTTCACAAAATGGCTCCAATTTTTGACTGGAAAGGCATCACGTGAAATTTCATATCACGTGGCTCACAGTCATATACTTATAATTTTCTGCTAGATTTACTTAATTTTGGCATAATTGTAATAGTAGTTGATGTGAATTAGGTTTTTTCATTTTATTTATGCATACACTTAAGTTCACCTTGTAACTTATATTTTTGTGTTACATGGACTATATATGTTATGTAAAGGTTGAAAAGTTATGAATCATTAATTTTTTGTGTTTAATCTATTTACTTTTATAAGTAATGGTTGTTCAGCCAACGAATCGTTTTTTTCAGTGCATATTGTTAGAAACAAAATGCAAAAATAACTCATAATAACTGGACAAACTTAAATTAAAGGCAGGAATTCCATCCAATAAATGTGTGTATATGAGTGCCCACAGCCTAAACGCATGCACCCCTCTTCTGCATAATGGTAACCACAAAATTACAGAAACTCCTCTAAATGTCCAACAAAACTGAACATTAAACACTAACATAAACTAACAACATCTCTCCCTTTACTGAAAAGCACATAAAATAACACTTTAATCCCCAAATTTACTCTCCTAATGCAGTCAATTGCAAAGCATGCTGGGAACTACAGATCCCCTGCCCAGTTTGTTCATTTCACTCAGCAATTGTTAAGTTGACCGAACAAACACTTATTAAGTAAAGCTGACAATACTCATTTTTAGTAGAAACAACTCAGTAAATTTAAGTTCAAGTAGTTACATGAGTTTTTTAAGTAATGTGAACAAGGATGATTTGAGTGCAACTAACAACAAAAAAGTAAATTGAAAGTAAATTTTTTGGAGTGTATGTAACATATGTAACAAGGATTTTGTATTTTACATTAATAACATTTTAAAAAATATCTCATTATTAACAAGAACTATATAATTTCCTTTAATAGCAATGCATCATCATCCAGCACATGCTAAACTTCTCTCTAAATATTCTACCATTTAAAATGCACATTGTTCTTAAGCGGAGCATCTTCTCCCATCATCCTACTTTGTCATTGTATCTGAGAATATAAGCAGATGAAAATGTTCAAATGAGGGCTCTCGTTACATTTCTGGCTCAGTGCTATCCACCCCCTTCATCTCTCCCATGGACATCTGTCAGCAAGCTCAGGTATCATTTTAGAGAGGGAGCGGGAGAGATAGCTGGGTACAGCCCAAGGACCCCTGCCACTTTTGTTTCGACTTGCTGAGGTCTAGCATGGTGCTTCACAGGGCCGTTCAGGCAGCTCGTGAGGGGGATGTGGAGGCTCTGAGGGCCCTGCATGTGTCCGGATGCCTCAGTCCAGCCATCACAGACACCCAGGGAGCTTCACCTGTCCACCACGCTGCTCGCTGTGGCCAACTGGGCTGCCTGGAGTTTTTGGTAAATGAAGCTCGTTTCCACTGCCACACCTGTACGAGAAATGGAGCTACGGCCGCCCATGATGCTGCTGCCACTGGGCACGTGCTGGAGTTGCAGTGGCTCCTGAGACAGGAGAGGTGTGGGATTGAGGTGAGTGCCATGATATATTGATAGACAAATTACATTTCACAGCGGGATTGATGGTGTTCTTTAGGATGGGCTGCTGTGTCAGTTTCCTTTACTGTCAATTACACAGGTCATTGATGATGGATGTACAATGTAAGCAAAAAAGCACCTCTTTTATTAATATCACTGATGGTATAATGGCGGATCAGTGTACTGAAAGGTCATTGTGATGTACTACTTACCATGCCCATAATTCAGACCTCTTCAAACTGGGTATTGGGTGGCTGACGTCTGTCTTTGTTTTGGCCTACAGGATCGTGATGGCGAGGGAGCGACAGCCCTGCACCTGGCTGCCAGGTTTGGCCATGCGGAGGCAGTACAGTGGCTGTTGTTTGAGGGAGGCAGTACAGAGGCAGAGACGGATTGTGGAGCTCGACCTGTCCATTACGCTGCAGCCAGCGGAGATCTCACCTCTCTCAAACTGCTCATGTCCAGTTCCCCACGGTGAGGCTCACAGACAGTCCCTGACAAAAGCTTCCACTTTAATTCACCTTTTAGTACAGATTTGTCCACATACTTTGCTCAAAACCAGTCTTATATAACCAGAGTTATATAGGGCCTAATAACATAATTAATTGTTAAGTTCATGTTACTTAGAAATGCGTTCTATTGTGGCCTAAAAGGTAATTCACCATACTCAAAATATTGCTTTGAATTAATGTAATTCTGCCAGTTGGCTTAAAGTAAAAATTCTAGTGGAAAACGTTAACATATTTTATTTTTTTAGAGTGTATACTTTGAACCTCTGGCTTCCCAGTTAGAAGCTTCTCGTAATTTAAAGTAGTTAAGCTACAGGCAGACTGCTCTTTTGAAAATGTTGGGTACAAACTACCAAACATCGTGTATTCACCTTCATGTCATTCCAGAATTTTCTTCTGCAGAACACACAAAATATAATTTGAATTATTTTTTTTGTCTTCATGGAAGTTAAAGGTAACCAAAACTGTTTGGTTACCAGCTTTCTTCAAAATATATTTTGTGTGTGGGTGTGTTCTGCAGATCACAGTTTTGGAATGGCATGAGGGTGAGTAATGACAAATTTGGAATCTCAATATCTTGAATAAATATCATCAAAATCTGCTGGAACAGTTACAGAGAAAAACATAAATACAAATTAAAATATAATTTATTTAATGAGTCGAAAACATTTAAGAACAGCATATATATATATATATATATATATATATATATATATATATATATATATATATATATATATATATATATATATATATATTGACTCATAATTGACTTAGGACCGGTTTCACAGGCATGGCTTAGAATATTCTAAGCCATGCCTGTGAAACCGGTCCTAAGTCAATTATGAGTCAAAATTAGGACATAAAAACTATGACAAAAGGTAAAAATTATGAGATAAACAGTCATAAAATGTCAAATGTTTATCTCATATTTGACTTAGTATTTCAGAATTAATGTCCCGTTTTACAGACAAGGCTTAATTTCTAAGGCTTGTTTATAAAAGCCAGTTAAATTGAACTAAGGCCTAATCCTGGCTTAATATAAGCCTTTTTTATTGCATAATTGACTTTGTATCTCATAATTTTGACTTTTTGTTTTGTATTTATTATTACTTAGTTTCTCAGTAATTCAGTAACTCAGTAATTTTGACCTTTTATATCATACTTACAGCTGTCATAATCATGACTGACCAAAGCATGATTGTTTTTCTTATGTGGTGGAAATAGACTTCCATAGAAAAAGGACCGTTTCAGTGTTTTATCGTAATTGCTACTCATTAGAAAAAGGAACTCGTAACCAGAAAAGCTACATTATTTTTTAAAACAGCTGAGCTACAGTCACTCGGTCACCATAAAAAAATTGTTTAGTGCATCGCAGCTGATGCTCCCAACGCTACACATGACTTGTGTGTTTGCGTATGGGCAAAACCATGAGTCATCATGCTTACACAAATTCACATGAAGGCAGCAGTTTAGAGTCATGTTGCCATTTCTTGGGAGCTGTTGCTCATCAGGGAGGCTGGGAAAAGGTCATCTGACACATGTCAAACCCACCATCTGGGCTCTGTCCTCTATAATACATGAGGAGCCTCTTACCTGCCACATGACGCCCATCTGTGTGTTTACTGTACATCCTCACAACCACCAACTTCTACTTAATGATGCAATAGAGCGTATACCTCTTAGCTATGTTCACATGCAAATAAATAATATGTATGGGAGCTCAATCTGAATGAAATTTCGATTGGAAGGGGTGGTGTAGACCTGAAATGATCGGATCAATTAACTTTTTTCTCACCAGTGTTTTTGAAAAAAGTTGCCAGCCAGCACCAACATTTTGGAATTATTATTATTATTTTTACATTTTCATGACCCTCAGAATATAAGAATATTACAATAATTAGCTTCATGCATTTTTTTAATCAACACTTGAAGTTTCAATTAAAAAAAAGCAACACTTTGAGCAAACAACTGAGAAAATAATGTCTGGATGGGATTCAGAATGATGGAGTGGATTGAGTCCATCAACACCCCCAAAGCTTGCACATTCCTATAGCTCAGCCTGGGTCGAAATTTCATTCGGTTTTGATTTATACATCAAATTCCTATCAGAAGTGATTGATTAAATAATTATTAATAATTGATTAAATTACTTCCTTGAAGTGACTGTTGCATGTTTTCTTCGCTAAAGGACCTGTGGAAGTAGCCTGACGTCATCATACTCAATTCTAGTCAGAATTTGAGTCTGATACTGCTCCGTTGGGCTGTGATTATGGGGCGTGTTTAAACCGAACCAGGAAAGACCTCAATTGGATAGACCTACAACCAATCAGAGCAACGGAGCGACGCATAATGTTAGTTGTCAAATGTCAACAGAACTCAACTGCGCTGTGTTGCCAAGTCCGCGGGTTGAAGCGATCCCAATTATGTGATATACAGACCCAGGAATGCAAATTTTAGCAGGCAGTCCAGCCACAATAACACATATTTTACCCCCCAAATTCCATTTTTCCCGGAGAACCCCCCCGCCCGGAAAGCTATTGGGCTTGTTTTTGGCTAGTTTTGAGTAGCAATTGGGCGAGTTTTGCTGTAAAAACTTGACAACCCTGTCTGTGCGCGCTGGAATAAGTCACATTAGAAGAAAAAGATGAGTGTAAACGATCTTTGCCGGTGTTGTAAAAAAGAATTTAAGGATACACAGAGTACTTACCAACACGATCATCATTTCTGAGAGAAATAGTAAAGGTGAATGCATATACGAACAAGTTCTCCGTTTAGGATTAGAACAAATTCAACCCATGCGCCTTTGATGACGTGGATGATTACGTTACTGTTTATCATCTGTCCATCATCGTCTAAAGCCCGCCCTGACAATTTCATTGATCCGAACAGTTTCTGTTCGGGCATAATTACTTCTCTATGGATCAAGTCCAGACCGAACTGCCCGTGCAAAAAATTGTGTGGGCGGGGCTAAGTTAGTCTGGCATCCAGGCTACTGTGGAAGGGCCCATCGTGGAGGTATTCAGTTGTTCACTTTCGTTTGGAACGCTCCTACAAGTGTCATCCTGAAATGCCCTTCAAGGGTGCACACATGCTTTCTGGAATTTGCACATATGCTGTTTAATGATGATGATAGCGTTATTATTTTACATATGCTATCACTTGTTTCTGCTTCTTTGCCTGTGGTGTCATGGAAAGACAGAAAATTCCATCAATGGCAGGGAAGCATTGTTAGCCTGGTCTTACCAGACTCCCGTACATTTCATTTGTACAGAGAGTCTGGCCACTCTCCATTGACAAGCGTTTACTTCCTTGAAGACGGGTACTCTGTTGAAGTTTAAAACTGTTGGATCTGCCAAGAGCCACTCTGGATCTGCCATAACCAATCGCTAACGTTTGGTTGTGAGGTATGTCATGCGCCGTTCGCCTCTGTTTCTCAGATGGAAATCCGTAAAAATAACTGTGCAGATTGTGCACGCCACCGCAGTGATAAAACCTAAAACTTGTGCATTCGGATTGTGATTTATTTACAGTGGAGGGGAGAGTTTTGGGATTGGGAAGGCGCTGCTCATGTGGTCCGTAACATGATTGTGTGCTGTAAATAAAATATGCTTGGTATGATAAGAATGAATGCTGCCGTAAATAACGGCCCAATTCAAATGTTTACGTGCTTTTCTTCTTTTTATTTTTTGAGCGGTGATGAAATATATTGCTCTTGTAAATACTTGCCAGCATTTAAAGAAATACAAGTCTAGAAATGCATCCAAATTACAGCGAAGCGCAACCGCACGGTGCTCTGCAGTGGTCAAAAAGGATATAAACAGTGAATTTTGAAGTGATATATTCTTGAAAACTCAGAGATGTGGATTCGGACAGCAATTAAATTACCACACAACCTTGGTGTTTGTCTAAAACAGTAGGTAATTCGGTGGGGATTTTTACGCGGGTGGTGGGAGACGGACGGCAATAAAATCACTGAGCCCCTGTAAATTATGACAATACCTTCCAACCCCACAAGAAACAATTACCGTCCGAATAGGGCTTCAGCCAACTCTTTCACCACTAACGGAGCGAGCTGGAAAGGCTTTAACTTCTGGAAATTCGGCAGCGGTGCCACAACGGAATGAATGGCTTCGCTCGCATCTTTCTCCGCCGCCATTACTGAACTACAACTCTACAAACTAGCGCACGACATCAACATCACCGTTCTCAGCCACTCCCTCTGTTCGCTGATTGGACCGGTAAAAATTTGTTTGGAGAAAAACTAAGCATATATACCGCAGTCCCAGATGGAGTACTGAAGGAAAATTAAAATTGAGCGGAAGTACGTAGGAGGGCGGAGCCAGGCTAAAGCATTATCTCATAAATGACGGAAAATTCCATCAATGGCAGGGAAAGAGTTAAGCATGTAAACAATTTAATTTGACTATTTTCTCAATCAGGTTCAAATATATCTTTCAAATAGCCTACTTCATGCGCAGCGCTGTGATGCCTATATTTCCATACGTTTTACGTCTTGGGTGAATAGTTTGGTCAGTGGAGTTATATGTTCTGACATGTAGCCAATGTCAGCTTTCTGTCAGGTTTTTTTTTTTTTCCTCCAGCAAAAATGACAATTATGAACACTGGGCACAGTGTTTTGTTTGGAATACATGCAATACACAAATAAGCGAACTGGTTTGTAAATGGATTGTAATACTTCACTGAAATGAGCTGTAATCATATTGAATGTGACTTTTAAGAAAGGATTTATATTATGCTGTTAGTCTATGGGTGCAAAGTCTAATATGTATTATTTTTGCAGGTGTATGGACTGCCAGACAGGTACTGGGGCCACGCCACTCTATCTAGCCTGTCAGGAAGGGCATCTGCATGTGGTTGAATACCTGGTGAAGGACTGTGGTGCAAATGTTCATGTGCAGGCCAAAGATGGCATGAGTGTGTTGCATGCAGCTGCCCACATGGGACACTATGCCTTGGTGGTCTGGCTGGTGAGTTACAGCTGCTTCGGTCACTTTGGCATGATTTCACTCAGGTTTTATTAAATATATTTGAGCGTTGTGTTAGAGTTGACTCTGTCTCTGACATGGATCTTTAGGCCTCCTTCACAGATCTGGATCTGTCCTGTCAGGACAAAGATGGAGCCACAGCACTGCACTTCGCCGCTAGCGAGGGCCACCATCGCATCATGGAGCGTCTCTTGCTGATGGGAGCAAAAGTCCTGCGAGACCTCTGGGGTGGAACCCCCCTGCATGATGCAGCAGAGAATGGAGAACTGGAGGTGCCTGTCACTGTTCCTTTAATTCCAATCACAAATCCTTATCACAATCACTCTGATTATACAGTTTAAGTAGTGTTAGAAATGCTTTCGCAGAGGTTTTGAATGACAGCTGTAATCTCTCGTTCCCTCAGTGCTGCCGAGTGCTGCTGAATAATCACGTCAGCCCACTGGAGAGAGATTCGGATGGGTTTACTGCAGTGGACCTGGCAGAATACAATGGCTATCATGATTGTGCCAGCTTCCTCCGTGATGCTGATGCTCATGTAAGATAATTAGTCCTTTCCTCAGCATAACTTCTTTAAATGCTAGCCAATTCTTTTAATTAGATGAGATGTTTTTTACAAAGTTAATTCTGTCCATTTGCATACAGTTTCTATATACACTAATGTTCAAATATGTGGGGGTCAGTAAGAATGTATTTTTATTCAGCAAGGACACATTCAATTTACCAAAAAGAACTGTTCCAGCAGATTTCGGTTTAAAATAAATGTTGTTCTTTTGAACTTTATATAAATCAAACAATCCTAAAAATAAAAAAAATCACAAAAATATTAAGCAGCACAATTGTTTTCAACATTAATAATAAGAAATGTTTCTTGAACAGCAAATCATCATATTTGAATGATTTCTGAAGGATCATGTGACACTGAAGACTGGAGTGATGATGCTGAAAATTCAGCTTTGACATCACAGGAATAAATTACATTTGAAAATATATTTTTTTTACATATATTTTTTTAGAATTGTAATAATATTTCACAATATTACTGTTGATTAACTGTTGAACTGTAGTTTATTTAAGGTAAATTATGGATACTGTCAAAATCTTAAAAGTCAGATTACACACTTGTAAAAAAAAAGTGTTCCATGTTTAATTATAATAGTTAAGTATAGCAATTAAGTACATTTACTCAAGTGCTTTACACCCATTAATATTGCAAACCTTGACAGCTGACGTTCTGGGTTTTGGTAATGCTCCACCTTGAAATAGCAAACTGTTACTGCCACCTACGGGCAGACACTCCACTTGTTTAGCATGAATATATTTGAGCTAATGAAATAGTAGCTCATATTGGCTGAGTCATGCTACAAAATAGAGGACACATATTAAAGTGCATTTATTTACCCCTTACACTGCAACCAACTGACTCATTCCTGCTGAAGAAGTTCTCCATTATTTATCAGATATGGGACAATATATTCTTCACAGGAACGCCCTATCCAAAGGCTGAACAGATCCTTTAATCCTTTAATAACAGAGACATCCCTAATTTGGTTATAATTTGATCCACGTCTGCTAAGAGCAAAGGTGTTGACGTGTGTATTTATTCTCTTGGAGACAAGGACAAGGAAATCTAATGATTTAATTGCCTGGTCATTTTTGTGCATTTGTAGACTGATTATTTAGAGAGTTTGCTGGACATTTTATGTCATCCATAACTTGAGTGATGGACAAAAAGGTCAGAATCCAGTCGAGAGAACTGAATGAACTGAATAGTATCAAACACCAATGCTCTCCATAACTCCGCCTCCTTTGTCACTCCTTTGCAAAAGGGCATCAGATACGTCATTTGTTCATAAATGAAGTGGAAACTATGTAGCCTAAGCGTCATCCTTTCTTTTGATAGCATAACTACGATGGCATATTAAACAGTTATGGCTGGCCTGACACGAGCTGATTAGCAAGACACTTAGTACTGTCTGGTTGGCGCATGAAGGACCTATCAGCTATCACTCACGCCCCCTCTCAGCGCGAGCTCCAGAGCTCCAGGGGTGAGGAGGACGATATAAGATCCTCTGTCTCAGGTGTCAGACAGAGGCTCATAAATGCAGTGAGTGGGTTTGTCAGAGGGCGTTTTACTCCCGTGTGCTTGAGACTTTCATGCTCGGTCAATGCATCACTAAGCCGACAAAGAGATGTGATGTTCTCACCAGTTTGTGTGCTGAAGTTGTGTTTGTTTACGGTGGTATGGCTTCAGATCTGACAGCTTGTTCTTGTGTGTACGGGTCTCCCCATAGGAAAGTGTGAGCAGGACAGTGGGGTTCTTAAAAATAATTATTGTTAGGAGGAATATTTACATAAGAGCAGTTTAATTATTACCACAGAAAGCTAATGAAGAAAAGGGCAGACATAATGCAAAGTGGACTTGTAAATTCTAATGTAGGCTAATTCAAAACATTCACCCACAATATTTGCACTAAAAATCTGTTAAAAGAGCACTTTGTAAAATCATTTATAAAGGACACTTTTCTCTACAGGAATGATTATGATTTTAACGGTAAAAGATTAACGGTAAAATGTAAAAATGCTATGGTTAAAAACAGTTAACTGGTTAACAGACAGTTTCCATATGGTGAATAACTGTAATAGATCTAACCTTATTTAATGTAATTTTACAGTAAAATACCGTTAAATTGACAGTTTTTGGAAGTGAAAAGTCGTTGTGTAATTTACAGTGAAAAAACATAAATTGACATTCCCAGAATTCCCTGCATGACACTTCACATTTTATGTGTTTTCGTTGAAATAACTGTTTCTTCTTAGTTTTTTTCTAATCAGTTATGTACATTAGGGTTTTATGTTACATTTAATGTTGTTAAATTAATGTTTATTGCATTTTTAAAATTCCATGTGTGTTGGTGTTTAGTGTTTGTGTCAATGACACTGTGCACCTTCTCGTCTCACTTTGACTCATCACCTTTGTGATTGGTGGGTGTCAGTAAATATCAAAAGCATAACAGATATTAGTATTTCAATAGGTTGTTAATTTAACATTATTTCAGTTAAAGAATTATGGCCATGTCCTGTAAATTTAACTTAAATCTGTAAAACCTAAAATATAGCTACTGTATTTTTTATGGTAAAATTCTGACAACCACAGCTGCTGTTTTTTTTTACCGTACGGGTTTTTTTTTCTTTTTTACAGTGTTGACTGCAAGTAAAATGTTTTCCATATTTAATATAAAATAATTAAGTATAGATATAATATAATATCATAATAATACAATACAATATATCCTGCATGAAGTGCCTGACCCTAGTGATAGAATCGGTGTGATCTGATGCTTAGAACCGCCTAATCTGTTCCTCCTGCATATCTAATCGTCTGTGTAACTGATGTGTTTTGACCTCTCTCTTTACTCCCGGTTGGCTGAGGTGCCTGTGACACAGAGGTATTAAGTGAAGCTCGTTCAAATTTGGCAAATTAGTTACGGATAGATACTAATGTGACACCACAACAGAGATTAGAACTGTCTATTCATACATGTGTATCCATTCACCATCAAGACCTGTTCTTTGATCTTTGCCCTTTTGTGGAACTGAAGTAATTCTCTTACCACATTACAAGCCATTCAGAACAGCAATAGTATTTAGTAACTGTAGTTCAGTAAAGAAAGAAAAAGAAAAAAAAATGTGCGAAACACACACTTGTGCTCTGGTGAATATAAGAAGCGTGGCAAGGAACGTGTGCTGAGGAACGTGAAGCAGCCTTTAGACCTTTAAAGTTGTAAAGAACATCGGTTCACCTAATCCCACCCTTGAATTATTCATACTTTACTATGAAGACCTCCTGTCTGTGCTCACTGGTTATAGTGTGCTGATCCTTAAGCATTTGGCCACTGGATGGCTGGAGCACTGATGCTCTCATTACACTCAGCTGTTGACTGGTGAAGGACTGTAAGTTATTTCAGATTTGATCAACTTTCTTTTACTTCTAATATTTTGTATGATGTGAAACCTATTATTGAAATGTGTAGGATTTTAGACATTTAATATAAAATAATACTGCTTAGAAAATAATCTTTGAAATATCTTCTAAATAACTATAGAATTGCTTCTTGGATTAAGGAATCATATAAGAGTTTTTCTTAGGTGTTTTCAGTAATGCTTCTATAAAAATGTAAGATCAATATCAGATTGAAAAACAACTGCCTTTGGGGAAATATTGTGCATATCAAAAAAGTGTTCCCTTTATGGTGAGAATAAGAAAAACTAAAACTTGAAAATGTTATCAAGAAAGACTATCAAGCATGACTAATAACATTTCTTATTATAATCAATGTTGAAAACAGTTGTGCCGCTTATGTTTTTCATGATTTTTTGGTGAATAGAAAGTTCAAAAGAACAGATTTATTTGAAATAATAATCTTTTGTGACTTTAGAAATGACTTTACTGTCACTTTTGATCAATTTAGTGCATTTTTGTTGAATAATTAGGTATTAATTTCTTTTAAAAAAAATCTAACTGACCCCAAAATGTTGTACGTTAGTGTATGAATTCATGTA
Source organism: Romanogobio albipinnatus (assembly GCA_023566225.1). NCBI lineage: Eukaryota > Metazoa > Chordata > Actinopteri > Cypriniformes > Gobionidae > Romanogobio > Romanogobio albipinnatus. The sequence continues at coordinate 13,455,286 of CM042244.1, forward strand.
TGCAGTGCATTGAAAAGGTTGTGTCTTAATTTTCACTGCTGTAATGTACTGTAGTCACATTATGAATGTTAAAAATAATTTAGCAAGCTTTAAAAGCAAGGCGAGAGTGGCATAAGTGGCCATAAGAGAAATCAATCACTGCAATTGCAGGTATGGGTCATTTGAACCATCCGATCAGATGACTGAACTCTATAGGCAGTTTTCCTTTGTTAACTAAGTGGGAGGTCTGCTATACTAAACAGTTTGAGCTCCTGTTTCACCCACTGGGGGCAGATCAGGATGTACATTGTGCTTCAACACCTGTATTTTGTGCCATGTTTACTATGAAGAAATATTCAGAAAAACACTGTTCTCTTACTGCTTTACTCCAGCAGTCTGCAGATATTGTTCTCATAGAGGAGGAAAGGACCTTGTTTAACACAACCAACCCCTACCAGGACATTAAGAACCAGTCCTGTGAACTTGAACATAGTGGCCGGATGGAAAATAGCAAGGTGATGATTTTTAATTATAATCTTTATTAAGCAAACGTGACAAGACACACTTGTTCTTAATCGCTTCGGGTGTTTTGGTGTTCCTAGCAGCCGGTGAATGAAGTGCCTCCCCAACCTCGTCCCTCTCCAGCATGTCTGGATACCTCGACCGCATTACCGGCCTCCTCACAGGCTAAGAAAGATGGAGCTGGAACCATTCAACACATGCAAGTGGCTTCTACAGGTGAGAGTGCATGACCCTGCATTTGTTCGGCTCAGGCCAGACTATGTTCTTTGACAAAATAAGAAAAATACATATCTAAAGTTCACTAATTTTCTGTCTTTGGTGTATAGTTGTAACTTCATTTAACATGAGGAAACACCTTGAGGAAGAGGAGGTGGTTTTATCTCAAAAGTCTATGAAGTCGCTGAGACAAGCAGGAATCACAGCGGTCTTCACTGGACAAACAATAAATGTATGTGCTAGCCTCAACATGAAATCACAATTCACCCTATTTACTTTCTTATCAGTGCATGTTTCTTAATAAAAAAAAAATTCTTCATCATTTTTCATCAAAATTTAATAACTTGCTCTCCCTCTGAAACATTTTTTTCTTTTCAGCTGATGTCACCTAGTATATATTTCCACCAGAATTCCAAGGAAACAAAAATAAATAAATCTCGAAATATGTGTTATGAACTTGCAATTAAGAGATAAAAGTGAGAATTACGGGATGGTAACTCAGGATTTTGAAATATAAACTCGGAATTGTGAGGAATAATGTAAAGAAAAAAGTCAATTATGCATCATAATTATCTTTTTTCATTCTGTTGCAGAAGTAGGATATTTTACAGTATAAGCTTAGACTTATAGGATTAGTAATGCAGCGTCTTAAAATCTCACCAAAATGTAATTTCAGGTTTCAAACCTGAACCTTATTGCCTTGATTCACATTTTACTGTATAAATCATATGAAAAAAAACCTTCATTAATGAACATTTTCATCAGGAATTTCGAACTTGACCTCAACTTCCTCAAAAGTGGGTGTCATCAGTGTTTCAAGAGGGGAGTGGTACATTTACATTCAGGTCTGAATGTACAAATGTAAAACAGTTAGCAACGGCCATTTTATTTCGACTTGTGAATGTGTTTATTTGCAACTGAGGCAGTAGTGATATCATATCACAGGTTAATCTGTATGAGTTTGTATGCATCTGTTTCTAGAAAGGAGAGAATGGAATTGTTCCGCTTGCAGAGTTGGAAGCCAATCTTGCTGACATTGATTCTCTGATCCCGACTCATGATGAGAACGGGAGGCCCATTGCTGAATGGAAGAGGCAGGTTATGGTGCGCAAGCTTCAGGCTCGACTGCAGAACGAAGACAACCACTGCAGAAAAGTAAACTGCTCAAACGCCTCCAACATAAAACTGCATTGCTAAAATGTCCTTCCATAACACACTACGTCATACAATAACAATTGTTTCATCTTATACAGGACAACAGTGACAAACATGTTGAGGTGGATGGTTGGAGGTATTCCCAAGTACACAATGTAATTTTGGGCCCCTTTGGAGAACTGCTTACCGAAGATGACCTGGTCTACTTGGAGGGACAGATTGAAACGATTTCCCTTCAAAAACGATGCCAGGTCTATGAACTAGAGCTTGCCCGGCTGGCGGAGGAACTTAGGGCCGTCCTTCCTGCTCCCATCGTTAATATCACCGTCAACACCCAGTGCCAGCAGCTCCTAAACATGGAGGAATCTCTGCCTCTACCTGTGTGGTACAATCGTATCTCGAATATAGTAAAGAGCATGTCACTGCTCCTGACAAACCTCTCAGAAACAAACGGCGAGGATGGGATCTGTAACACGAATCTGGCGTCGGTCTTCACATACCAGCCAGAGAGGCAAAGTTCAATCAGAGGACGACGGCAGAAGGTGGAGCTGGAGATCCAGCAGTCAGGCGTTTCTGTGAGAAATTTGAGGTCCAACTTTGAGGGTCAGATGGGAAACATCTACCCATTTTCTGGCCTTTTGAACAACACATCCGACACACGGCAGCAAAAACTGTCTACATCAACAAATCGAAATGAGCAGTCCATGGGGACAATCCACAGCACTGACATTAATCACGTTAATGACCATAATGCCATAAAATGCCAACAGGCACTGGGCAAAGATGCAACTAAAGTGATGGAGACCACCTGCTTGCGGAAGGAGCGCATCGTTGTCCTTTTTTTGAGCCATTGGAAAAGGTCTGCGTATGCTATATCAATGCGAGCCAAGATGAAACAAGAGCTTGGCACTCTTACAGGAGAAGGAATAACAACTGCAGTATCCAAGCCAGGAACCAGATCACTGTATCATCTCTACAGGCAAAGAACCGCAATAGACAAGATGATTGGCAACTGGAAGTGTGTCGCCTCAGGAGTTCCATCGCGACAGATCCGGAGCCTCCAGAGGAAGCGTGTGACCTACTCACCCGAGCAGTTCCTTCCTCGCGTGGACGGCGCTCCTGTTGCTTACGACAGCCTGACCCTTGACCTGTTCATGCTCGGCTATTTTCACATTCTCGAGCAGGACATCCCAGCTGAGGAGCGCAAGATGAGGCACCTGTTGTGCTTTGAGGTGTTCGACCACATAGGGAACTTTCCCTGGGAGACAGTCCGAGACTTCCACCGAGCCGTCCTCATGGACATTGAGGCTGGGAGACGCGAGTGGAAAGATGGTTTCCAGGACATCAAAATGCAATACTTTGGGAAAAGAGAAAATGGGATTTCCAAGGAATCTGTGAAGGATTCTTGTGCTGAGGTTAAAGTTGTGCCGCAGGTAATCATCAAGAATACCATACCAATTGATGGCAGAGATGGAAGCAATGATTTCTCAATGTTTAGTAATGATGAAATTTGTAAATATATTGATCGTAGTTTCACATTCTGGAAGGAGAAAGAAGCAGAGTTGTTTGATTTTTGAATGCAGTGATGGTTTATACTGTATATGAACACAATGTAATTGATAATTATTTTGAGGCATTTTGAATACAGATAAACTAATGTCAAGAAAGACTATGACTACTGTGTGTTATTGAGTACTTTGTAATGCAGCATCAGGTAAAACTTACCTTATAGGTGATTACATAATGATAAGAATCTGGTCAAAAGCGTCTTACAGCCATGTGCATTCCACAAATTTTGATGTTTGCCCTATATCTCTTTTATAAATAAACCTTTATTTTGTTTGAAAAGTGCTGTTTCTTTCATGAGATTAATCACTTCTGAGTCCCCTACACTCTAAAAAAAAAAGGTTCTATATGGCACTAAAATTGGTTCTTGGCTCGTAATCATAGGGGGAACCTTTTTAAAGGGATCACACAAAAACAATTTTTTTTATGTTTATCTGCTTACGCCCAGGGCATCCAAGATGTAGGTGTCTTTGTTTCTTCAGTAGAACACAAATGAAGATTTTTAACTCCAACCATTGCAGCGTGATAGTTGTATAATGCATGTCAATGTGGATATTTTAGAGTATGAGAGCAATGAGAGTAAAAATACATAGACATACGAATCCTTATTAAACCATGCGGCTCGTGGCGACACATTGATGTCTTAAGACACGAAACGATCGGTTTCTGCCGAGAAAGCGAACAGTATTTGTTATTTTTTTTACCTCTTATCAGACGAATGTCATCTAGTATTCCCAGTGCCATACCTTCCGGCGGATAAGGTCAAAATACTGGCGTGATCAAAGATATATAAACGTAGATGCCTCATTCGACCGATCCGCGCATGCACTAATGAGGAATCTATGTACATTTCTATGATCATGTATTTTGACCTTATTCGCCGGAAGTGATGGCACGGGGACGGCTGATACAGAGCCATAGAAAAAAATTTAATACATTTTTAAATATGGATATTTTTCTTACACAAACGCATCGAATCGCTTCAGAAGGCCTTTATTAACACCCTGGAGCCGTGTGGAGCACGTTATTTGACGGACAGATGCATTTTTTTATGGACTTCAAAAACAGAGCAACTATTACTGCTATTATAATGCTTGGATTAGCCAGAACATTTTTAATATAACTCAGATTGTATTCGTCTGAAAGAAGAATGTCATATACACATCGGATGACTTGAGGGTGAGTAAATCATGGGCTAATTTTCATTTTTGGGTGAACTATCCCTTTAAGTGCTGTATAGCACCAATTTTGGTGCTTCAGTGGTTCTTTTGTTAAGGTGCTATATTGCACCAAAAGTGGTTTATGATTCATCGAAGAACCACTTTTAGTGCCATATAGAACTTTTTTTTATTTTTTAGATAACTTCCTGTTATACTCTCTTTCACGAGAAACAATCTGACCTTCAGCACATTAATATACATGTATGGCAGTGGGAGAACTGTGTGTGTGCCCAGCAGGGATGTTCAGACCGCCCTGAGAGAGTGGTGAAACATGTATAAGATGGAGTGTAACACTCATTATATAACAGCAGTGCTACATGGTATAGTCCAAAATGGAAGAACACTGAACACACATTTAAGATAACACACCTACTGCAGAAGCAACATATCACTCAATACATTTTATCAGACAAGAGATTGATTATTATAACATCACTAAAAAGAAACCTTAACTCGAGTTCAGGAAATGACTTTTGCTGTGGCATGCCATTTATAATCTCCTAACTTGTAAACACCATTTCCCTGCTTGATATCAAATTAAAATCAACTCAACTGAAGAAACCATTTACTACTTCTCTCTTACCTTGATAACTGTACAAAACAGATTTGTAGAAGCAGAAGCACTATACTGTTTTCTCACAATATGCAGTGATTGGCTATATATCAACAGTATCCAAGCACATTTCCTCATTCATTTCAAAATAGTAAAGTCTTGAGCATTAAACACTACTTCATATTAGTTACATTCTGCATACTATTTATATATAATATTTAATAGAACAGTAGGCTAATTGTATACAGTATCCAGTGTTGCATCTACAAAATACAGACTTCCACACCCACCACATGTTATATTCCATATCCATGAAAGCATCGCTCAGTTATACATTCTGGGTGGTTTTTGTGATTTTATTATTTTATTTATCTCCAGTAAACATATAATCTAGTTTTCTAATCCATTTTTTTAGCCCCAGGGCTGTAGATTATGAAGAAAACTGAAGACAAACAGACTTGTCAGGGTATATTACATGCATTGAAGTTTCCAGGACACAGTATCTCACCACTAACATTAGCAATAGGCACCGTCTTAAATTTTATTTGGATTTAATATCATCCTCCACCGTTGCACAATATTTCTCTATTCTCCAAGTGTTTCCATTTATCTGCTGAAAAAAAACATGATCAAATATGATACTTTTTATTTATTATCTCTTCAGACTGGAAGATAATTATTTATAAATAATCCAATAGGTCAAAAGGGCATGTCTGGTGATATAATTTGCATATTTTATTGCTTGCAGTTTTGTCTTTGATGCCAAATATGTAGGCTATTAAATCATGAAAATATCATAATGACGCACATCTATGTCCCTCAATTATCCTGTCTTTGCTCTATCATTTTATCCAATACCACGTCAAAACACATAAATTCCCTTTATTTAATTGCTTGTACTATTAGTTACTTTATAAGTTAGTTTATTAGCTACTGTAAAAATTGCCAGGTTTAATGTTTCTTATTTTCTATATAGCCTATTGATGTCAACTTTTACACTGTAATGTGCACATAAACAAAGGGTTTGCAACACTGTTTACCACCTTCCATTAATAATTATTCACTTGTAGCCTACACATAGAGACAGCGTAGGTCTAAATGCAGTCTCCGAGTGTCTACAAAAGACACACAAAAAAGGCGTTAAAAGTAAATAAATATGCGTTTGCAGATGCAAACATTGCCGAACGGATGCATGGCCTGTGGGTTAGTGTGCGAGGAGAGTTTGCGGGGACGTTTCCGTAAACACACAGTGATATCAGACGGGCGTATCGCCACCGCTGCGCATGCGCACAGGACTGGGGAATTGACATCGCGGAGCAGTACTGCAATATCCATCGATTCGCGACCGAAGATTATCCATCTGCATTCTCGCAAGACTGGTACCACCTGTACATATTAATCCATAACAACTGTGCCATTCAAGCAATCATGTCCATGGGAAGTGACTTTGGGAACCCTTTACGGAAATTCAAACTTGTTTTTCTAGGAGAGCAAAGCGGTGAGTCTTTGGGTTTGCCACGACTGGGTTTGGACACGAACCCCATTAACCTTTCAACACATGCATGAAGTACATTAGTATGTTGTTGAATCTTCTGTGTATCTGCTTGTTTGTAGTCTTATTTCAAACCATGTTATCTCCATATCGAATACCTGTCAAACAAGTCGGTTGCATATGTTTAATTTTTGATTAGTCATGAAAATGTATAGCTATGCAGCGTCATTACACTACCAAACATCCATCTGTGAATATAACCTGATATAATCGTTATTTGAGCAACTGTTATGATTGTCACTTGCATTTTCCATTGGAGGCATCGTATTATTGATCGCTTATATTCTAGCGCAGTCTAAATCGCTCAAAACAAATGATATGAAATATTTCATTCGAAAGAAATGTAAATCGCCTTATTTGTATAGATGTCCCTGTAAACATCCACTGGTTTAACGTGTCATGAAACAGAAAGGCGCAGAGGCTTTTCATTTCCCGTGTGTCTACAGGAGACACACCCAGGTTGGCAGTCAGTGTCTGTGGGATTCTTCAGCAGAGCAAAAATAAAAACCTCATGCATCATTTTATGAGCAGTCATACGATCAGCCTACATAATGGGAATAGATATCGTGGTTTATTCTTTTGGCTGGATGATAGTCTTATCAGTGTCCCTGACTGTCACTGTCGGTGTTTGTGAAGACGTAATCAGACGGGCATTTGAGATCATGTCTGTCATTTGATGACTGGACATGCAAACATTGCAAATGATAACACTGAACATGGCGTCACCGTAAAGTTCACGTGTTCTTGAGGTATTTTTTGCCTTGAGGATGCATGTATTTGCTATACATTACCCAGTAATAGCTCCTGATACAGTGGTTATGTCTTCATCATTCACTGTTCGTATGGAGAAAATGGACAGCCAGTCAGACAGAGGGCCCTATATGCTGTATGAAAGAGCATTAGATTTACGATGAGTGATATTTGGTTTTAATAGCAGAAATTAAGACTGAATTAACAGAGAGACGGCCGTCTGAATGCTTATCTATGAGAATCAATCCATTTCAGCCTGGGTATGATGATAGATATTACCACGCCTGCTAGAAAAATAATTTATGTCAGCTTAATGAAAATTCTCTCATCATTTACTCACCTTTATGTTGGTGAACCTTGTTGGAGATGTTAGGACATTCTCAGTCACCACTCATCTTTTTTCCCCCATACAATGAAAGCGAATAGTGGCCGGAAAGGAAGTCATACATGTTTAGAGCAACATGATGGGAGTATGAAAACGATGACATGTTTTGGGGCGAACTGTCCTTTAACGTCTGAAGACCACTTGTCTTCTGCTGTCCATGGTCCTGAATCCAACTGCTGGTCAGATTTGGTTGATCTTGTTTCAAGATAAAAGCAGAATAACCCTCATTCTAAAGCCACAGAAGAATGGGACCATTATTCCCCCTTGTAATATGAGCTCCAGGATAACTATTGGCATTGTGCTTTTTGATGATTTTAGTATCTCAGTTCAGCATGACAAACAGGCCTGACCAGACAGGCCTGAAAAAAGCAGTCCTGAAATGTGTATTCAGGAAATGTGCTGTCACAGTGGCTCGTTGCACTGACGCATATTTGTCAAAGCTATTTTTCATGTCGTTGTAACTCAACATAACAGTGAAGTCCAAATGACATTCTTTGTGCAATCCTTAAGACAGTGTACAGTCATTTGAAGGACGGAGGTTAAGACAGTGCTTTGTTTCAGCGTATGTTGTAGTCTAATTCAATTAGTCAAAACACAGTGTATTGGGTTAGGTCAGGACAAACAAGACATGAATTACTTCACTGTGTGTGATTCATCTAAATCTGAACGTTATCCTGTTTTTCTTGGTTTATGTTACAGTTGGGAAAACATCGCTGATAACAAGGTTCATGTATGACAGTTTTGACAACACTTATCAGGTATATCTTGTTTTTGTGTGTGCATACATTAATGTAGAAGTTTACAAATTAAAGTTTTTCAGATGTCTAAGCAATTTTGTATCTTACTTTGAATCTTATTGTCATTACAGGCAACTATTGGAATTGACTTTTTATCAAAAACCATGTATCTGGAGGACCGAACTGTAAGAAGCTTTGAAACTAATTATATTAAAAAAAATATATATATAATTAGTGCAGTTATCAAAATGTATCATTATTTCTACAAGTATGTGTTCTTGTGTCTTTTTTGCAGGTGAGGTTACAGCTATGGGACACCGCAGGGCAGGAGCGGTTTAGGAGTCTTATCCCGAGTTACATTAGAGACTCCACAGTGGCTGTGGTGGTGTATGATATCACAAGTGAGCACGCACTCCTACACACTTTGAGCGATTAAACGATATATGTAAAAGCATCTGCTTTTGTGTTGCCATGTTGAAAAAGGCATTTAACAAAACCACTTGATGCTCCAATGAGACTAAGATTTTTTCTTCTCTTGCTCCAGATGTCAATTCTTTCCAGCTAACCTCCAAATGGATTGATGATGTCAGAACAGAGAGGGGAAGTGATGTCATTATCATGCTGGTCGGCAACAAAACAGACCTAGAGGAAAAGAGGTGGAGTCATTGATAATATTAACCAGGGCTGGGCATTGGCACAATTTTCTCGATTCGATTCACAAGCTTGCTATTTGATTCAGTTTGTTTCGATATCGATTAATTCAGGCCTATCAGGTACAGTACACTGCAAATTTCCTCAAGGAAAAGATTATCTCTCAACTAAATTATACAGGGAACCCTAGTTGGTTCATCACTATTATATTAAAGGTTACAATTAACGGATTTGTAGACTACTTACATTTAAATTACACATAAGGACTATACTTTTTTTTTTTAGTTGACTAAGGAGTTTTGAATGGCTTTTCTAAGCTAAATGTGAGATTATGTGACATTGTTTATAAGCTGTTTTATCAACGTCTTTCGGCGGTTGAAACTGATTGAGCGATTACATGTGACATGATAGGGATTTTGGTAAGTTGTACTGTATCCTTCTAGCCTGACAAGCCAGACCCACATCAAGATGTTGGGTCTGGGAACACACCATTGGCAGGGCTCAATCCGAGGGGCGGGATAAACGGTTGTCTTTCAAATTCCCTGTGCACGCAATAGGATAGCACTATAACCAACCAGAGCAACAAAGAAGGTGAAGCGGAGCTAGTTGATAGATTAAACTTTTGCCGTATCCGGTCGGCAAAACTCCGAACACATCGTCCTTTCTTAAGAATGACTTCAGTGCCTTTCTTTGTTCTTTTCTCAAAGAAAAGCTTAACTTCAAGTCTTCGAGCCGTTTCGAAAGACTGCTGTTCGCCAGCTTCTTTGTTTACAAGTAGCATACGGAACTGCCGCAACTCTGACGTTATTATGTTAAGCCCGCCCACCAACTCTGTACACGATGTGATTGGCCTGACCAGAGTTCGGTTTTTCCAGCTCGCAAGCCAACGGAGAGTTGCTAGACTACCCTGGCTGCAAATTAGATTTGCTGCCACTAGGGTGCATCTAGATTTCTAGGCCAGTATTTTACGTTATTTACGTTATTTATTGCTTAAATTTTGTAATTGACAGAATTTGAAAGCTAAGACTTTATATCAGAAATAACAAAGATTTATTGGATGGAAGGCGCACTACAAAGCTTTGTTCATCCATCAGCTGAAAACAGCATAGACTGAAAGATTGATTCGTGGAATTTAAGAATCGATATCGGTTCTTCAGAATGATAATTATTTAAAATCGAGAAATCAATATTTTTAACCAAACCCTAATATTAATATTACATTTCTTTTGTGCTAGAAATGTTCATTTATAAGGGTCACTACCGTATCCATTCTCATTTTTGTATTTAAATGTATTCAGTTTAAATGTAATGAGTTTAACGCATTATGATGGTATTTACTCTGATAGGCAAATCACTATAGAGGAGGGGGAGCAACGGGCCAAAGAGCTGAATGTGATGTTTATCGAGACTAGTGCAAAGACTGGCAGCAATGTTAAACAGGTGAGTCTCAGAGCACTACAAAGGCAAATGGACTTGATCCAATAGAGTAATTTCATTGAGCTCATGCCCTGTAACATGACACATGGAAAGATCTAAAAAGATTTGATTTAACCACTGAATTGTTGCCCAAAGGGCTTTAGCTGTACCAATCTGCTCTGGAAAAAAATCTTTGTCTAATTTCATTCTCTTTCGGTTTGGTTTAACAGTTGTTTCGGCGAGTGGCTGCTGCTTTGCCCGGAATGGAGAGCTTGGATGATAATAACAAAGAAGGAAGTATCCTTGAATGCATGACATTTAAAGGTGATGTGTGTTGTTTTTGAGGATGTGTCCCAGCTTAACATGCAGATAGTAAACCAAATGAGCAAGCCATTTTTAGGTTGATTTTCCTGGAATGTATAAACCCTTGGTGCAATCAAAACATTTGTTTTAGCATCCTGTCCATCCAAACACTGCAACATCGTCTCAACCAGTACTGTGATTTTGGGGCGGGACTCTGTCAGTTCGACCAATGGCAGATGAAATTCAGAAAACAAGCATTTTTTCCATTCATGTTTCCACTAGTGGAACTAAAATTACAACTCACTCAACTCAACTCAACTCAAAGACAGTCAACATACAATTTCCTCATCTTATTGTGCATGATTTATAGGCACACATATATTCTAAAGAAAAAAAGCCTGGCTCTTTTTCCAATAACACCAACTTTTCATGATAAAATCAATATTCGCTATGCATTTTATTCTTTTTGACCGCGTTTTCACCCCAATTACAATAGATTATGGAAGTAAAGATACATTTAATAAGACACATTTTATAAGAGATAACAATAATAGTTTATACTGGGAAAAAAATTGGTGTAGGATTTGCTTTAAAACTATTTTCAAAATGTATTTATAAAGCTGTACAAAACCTTGCTAAAGACGTAAGAATAAATATAAACAAAATAGACCGTAATGCAATGAGGAGGAGGAGAGTATCAAAACACTGATAGGTGATGGATTCTTATACTCGAGAAAGTTATAAGCCTGGGTAAAAAGATACGATATTAACTGGGATTTAAATTCAGATTGAGGAGACTAAGAGAAACCGGAAGAATGTTCCACAGTTTCGGGCCGACAATAGAAAAGGCCTCTCAACTTTAATTCAATCTGGATCTCGGGACCAACAGCACTCTTTGCTCAGAAGACCTCAGAGATATAACGGATGTATTTGGATTTAAAAGATCACAGAGATATCCAGGAGCCGTTCCACTCAGAGCTTTAAAAACAAACAGTAACATTTTGAACTCAATTCTATAACAGACCGGCAGCCAGTTCAAAGAGCATAAAACAGGGGAGATATGATTATATTTGCGGATGCCAGTCAGAAGTCTGGCAGCTACACTTTAGGGGGCAGTCGTGGTCCAATGGTTAGAGAGTCGGACTTGTAACCTGAAGGTTGTGGGTTGGAGTCTCAGATCCGGCAGGAACTGAATAACCAGCGCTCTGCTCCACCCTCAATACCACGACTGAGGTGAGACCCTTGAGCAAGGCACCGAACCCCCAACTGCTCCCCGGGCGCTGCAGCAATATGGCTGCCCACTGCTCTGGGTGTGTGTTTAGGATGGATGGGTTAAATGCAGAGCACAAATTCCAAGTATGGGTCACCAAGATGTTTTTTGATATTTGATTGACTCATTCCAATATAGAGGGAATTACAATAATCAATCCGTGATGATGACAACGTTTCACTGCACTAATTACAAAGAAATTGCAAATAACACTTTGTATTAAATGTGAAATATTTAAGTAGAAAGATTGTATTTTCTTGTAAAACGTACTCCAATAATCTTTCAAAAAAAAGTTTTATCTACAACATTGTGTTGAAGAAAGCTACCTAACACCATTTCCTTGATTTCCTTGACACACTTCTCCCTCCCAGTGATCGACATCAAGCTGGACAAACAACCGGATCCTCCGGCTACTGAAAGCGGGTGCTCCTGTTAGTAGAAAGCGGTTCGGACCTTCATTAACACCACACGCTTGTTCTGTTGCTTCCTATGGGTCCATGTCCTGTTGAACTTTATGATCGGATATAGGCTTTTTACATCTATCTGAATGGGTCTAAAATTATACTCCTCAGTTGCAAGAACAAAAACAAAAAAAACAAAAAAATCGACACTGTCTGTTCAATTGCCAAAATAATATCATAGGTAATTCAAAGTGACTAGCTAACAGATTCATATAGGACAGGAAGTGGCATGTGTACCATCTTCGGACAAAAACATTCAGAGTGGATTATCGGTTGTTATGTTTTGTATTTTTGTACATTACAAAAAGCACTAAATGATGCCTTCACAAAAAAATGAGTTTAAGATTCAAGGCGGATGGCAGAGTGTAACTGTCTTTCGTCCATAGCATGCATGTAAGACAACTTTTAGAATCTGTCATGTCTTTGGTCCATTCGCATCAATAGTAACGAAACGAAGAACTTAATGAAAAAAAGACAAAAGAGAGAGGCCCTGTTCAAAGTCTTAGTGTGGGTCTGTGTTATACATCCTACATGCTAATCCAGTACCAGCCTCCATGAGAGGTGTGCGTACTAACCTGGCTAACCTTTAAAGTGCCGTGGCACTGTTACAAAGAACCAATGGATTTTTCTGCTCGCTTCATGTGTACACTTTAGAGCCGCCAGGCGGTACTGTATTGTATATAGTATTTATATTATTGTGAACATCCATCATTTAGACGTGGTTTATGTTCACCTGTACAAATGTTTTTTTCTTCTTTTTTTAATATGACAAGGGCTTCACTCTTATTTTGTCGGTCTCACCTGTAGCCATACACTGGTAGTAAACTATTATTTATCATTTGGGCATTTTGCTATTGCCTTATACCGTTTTACTCATTCATTAATACTATTATTCCCGGTAAACCCCTTCAGATATTTTACACAAATGTGTGGGTTGATTTTTAAATACGATATTATTATTTTGCAGCCGACTAGAACTAAAAAGAATGCGATAATTGTCATAATTCATCCGGTTGGGGCGAGAAAGGCGATTTTGAGGTGAGCCTTAGGAAACAACAGATTTTCATTTCAAATACATGCACTTTGTTATGGGTTCTGACAAGGAAATGTGTGGTTCACCACATCATAAAGTGATGAAACAGACAAATGATTGTTGTATCCCTCATGTATCTGTGTAGTAAAGCTCTTGTAGCCTCCCGCACATGTCGAATGGATGTATAGATTCAAATTCAAAATGTTGCAGGTGAACGATTTCATCTCAGAGAATCCTAAAACGGGAAGACCTTTTTAAAAGCGCACTGAGAGAGAATGAACCCGCCTGTAGTCCACTCACGACTTTCTGGTTATTGCAACAGTACGTTCAAGAAATGTGAGTTGTTTACAAAACTCTGGAAACATAGTATCTTTAATATTTAATGTATTTGTTTGTTTTAGATTTGGAATTGTTTACATAAATGCACTGATTAACACCACTGATTGTATAGAGATTAATTTAGGATATATTAGGTATTTATAATATATTTAATGTTAGTGCGAGTTTCTTTCTGGTGCCAATACTTCTAATAATTCAAAGACAAATGGACATGAGGAATTACTGTGACTGAATTGTTGGTACTAGGCTTGACTTTAGCTTCTCGGATAATTGATGGGGCCGCTGACATAAACTACGGGGAGGGACTGATGTTCATGAGTTTTGCATTAACAGTGCACAGAGTATGTCATCTTTCACATTCACATTTCTCAAGCCTCCGTTTCCTCTTGTTTGCTTTGTCATCTTTCACTTTTGTACACTAGTTGTGCCTTCTGTTATTGTGGCATCACAATGCAAAGCTTTCATTGTATGGCTACCTGAGAACACACATGTTGTAGAAGGGAGGTCGCTGACTGGATGGCCAGACAACTGACGGATTTATGATGTTGATCTGTGACGAAATTGTTGTATTCACACCATCTAGCCAATTCACAGTGGTTGAGAAGAATTGCAAAACAGTCTTGCGCAAGCGGAAGGTTGTATGTAAGAACAGGAAGTTGCTGCTGATAGTGTGAGGGGATTGAATCTGTCAAAGTTGTTGCGGTAGGGTTGTGTAGAGCAGTGTAGTTGGCTCTTTATTCACTCTGTAAGGACATTTATGAGCATGACATCTGTCTGAAAAAGTAATCAATAAAATCCATGTCTTAATACCATACTGTCTACTGCTACAATGCTGAGTGTGATATTGATTCAAGCTGATATTGATTTCAATGTCTTTATAAAAAGGTGTATACATGTTCAATCAAGCAAAAAAGAGGGAGACTATTTTTGTGATAATGTAAGACAAATGATGTGTTCTATAAAAGCTGAAAGCAATTATAACTTGGAGCTTTACACCTTGTTGGAAAATCTCAACGACTGATAATTCCCACACAACATTACAAATGCTGCATTAAAGGGATAGTTCACCAAAACATGTTTTTCTTTCTGTCATCATTTACTCACCCATATGCTATTCCAAACCTGTATGAGTTTCTTGAACACAAAAGAAGATATTTTAAGGAATGCTGGTTTTCAAACAGTAGCCATAGTAGGATACCGTCAACTGTCCGGTTACAAAACATTCTTCAAAATATCTTTTGTGTTCATTAAACTCATACAGAATTGTCATTTTTTTGGGTGAACTATCCCTTTAATGGCTAATCCAGTACATTTATTGAGATGCACAGAGGCTGGGATTCCCCTTGGCATGGAAACTATAGTCCTCAGGAGAGACAGGTGACTAAAAGTAGATGGCTCACATGATCGAGAAATCGTTTCTTGCCCAACTGTGGACTTTCCAAGCCATACCGCACAAATGCATAAACGAGCATAATGCGGACAAATGAGGGGCAGGTATTTTTATCCAACCTACAAGGTGCGAGTTAGTGTTTTAACTGTAAATAGAAATTCAATGTCACCACTTATCACAGCGGGACTAAAGGTCTTATGAATCAATGGCCCCTAGAGGCCAAGAGCACAAGAGCCATTTATCCACCACAAATAAGGCACGTAAATCACTGACAGCCGTCACACCAAATAAAAGGAAACCAGCTAGGAGATTACAGGTATCTAGTCCTCATCACCAGCATCTGTTGTAAGTACTATGTTCATTTTTTAGCGTGTTTTAACGTCAGGCATAAAAAATCAATACATACCATTATTTTTAAAGGTTGCATGGTTTTTCATTATTTAGAATAGAGGTCTGTAGCATTACTCGCAATTACTGATTTTTTGTGAAAAATAAAAAGGTTAAACCAAAATACAACATGTAGCCTATTAATTTAAGTTTACTTCAATCTTTACACATTAAAATGTATGGTAAGACTTTATTTTACAGAGTCCCTGTTACACATCTTACATGTACTTACTATAGTAAACAGTAAATGATGCATAATTACAAGCAAGTGACCCTAATTATGTAGTAAGTACGTGGAGTTAATTCATATTACTCAGTATTTAAACATAATTCCAAGGACATCTTAAAAAAAAAATATTGGTCAGTTTAAATACAACACTCAAATGTATCATTTGTAACAAGGGTTCCCTTATCTCTTTATCCAACAAGGGGTCCTCCCTGATTTGTTTAAGAACTATTTACATGTACAATAAAAAAAAAATTGGAATCTGTTCAAATTAAAATCTGGAGAAATATGCTCAAGGCAGTGTGAGTTTAGTTGTGATCTATACTGCAGAACTTCAATACTCCATGTGGAAGCATGTCTAGGGTGGAAGGTTACGGAGAGTCTGACCTGCGCTCACAGCTACGAGCATGTAGGACTGAAATAGCCATGGCAATCCATGATCCTTTCCCACTGCTGTATGGGCTGGCGGATCACAACATCATCTCTGAACAGATCCTGAGGGTGAACATTTTCATACAAAAGCACTATTTCATGTCAACATGCATAATGTGAAGAATGTCTTTGGGTTCTAATCGGATGATTGAACAGTTGTGGTTAGTTCCTGAAATGCTAAAACAACAAACTAATACTATCACCGAATTATAAGGAGACTTTAGAGCGGAAGAAAAAGGATGGGATCCACAAAGCTGTCTACTCACTGCTCACTTTGCTACTGGACCAAGACGCTACTGTCCTTCAGGCCTTCTGGAGCAATCTCTGTAAAGAGTACAACAAGGAGTGTTATCCAAAACTGGAAACCCTGTTTATGAACCTCCCCAAAGGTACAGTGCACAGGCCTGGCAAACATACAATAAGTGGGTTGGAGGATAATCACAGTTTAAGTGATCTTAATCTCATTTGGCAGGGTTAAAGCAGATGGCCAGTGGGACACGCTGGGTCCGCAGCCAGTCAGGAAAAAAGAGAGGGGTGGCCGAAAAACACCTGACCCACCGGTCCCATCACCACACCAAGAAAGCCATAACCTCCATCTCAGGTAATGGACACCGGCACACACAGGAACTTCATCATTCAGGTCATATCAAAATGGTGCAAAGAAGGGTGTCATTCCTGGCACTACAACTGTATCATTTGATAGTAAGTTCAGTTTCCGTTTAGTTAATGGATAAACCAAACAAAATTGCAACCACCCTTACGAAAAGAAGTTTATTCAAGTGTGCTATTAGTATATTTCTTTTAAACTAAAAATAAGAAAGTATACTTTCTTTCAGTCTACTTTTTATGCCCTTCTCAGAAATAAACCTTGACTTATACTGACAGAAAAGTCTAATTATTCTTGTACTCAATCTTCTGATCGAGATACTTAAAAGTATAATTAAGTATCCTAAGTATACTTTGCTTGTAGTTGTGTTTACTCTTTTGATTGAGTAGCCTATTAAATACTTACACACATAGTTTTACATACTGTCTAATAAACTTACATTGTTTGAAAATATTGATTTATAAAGAAAACAGGGGGGGTATTCCAGGAAGCAGGTTATGTAACATACCTGGGTATGTTTAAGAATAAGTAAGCGGATAACCTCAACTTTCAGTTCTAAAAACAGAGGTTACTTGAAGGGAATGTAAGTAGCCATAGCAACTCACTCCCTGAACATAACCTGCTCCGGAGAACCGGGAACATACTCCCGGACACGTTTTTGGAACCAGCATACCTCGAGTAAGCAAGGTTTGGGTTAATCAACCGAGAGTTCAGTGTATATGTGACGGTAAGTTAACCTTGATTTCTGGAATACCCCCCTGATATCGAATAAAGAATGTGCTTCGGATGTGTTTTTATGTATTTATTTAATTTATGAAGGTGCTCTAAATTGAATTGTTATATATTTTGTATAGCAATTGTACAATACTATGGTATTTTGTACATGCAACTTAAATAGTTGTATTGTAAATAAAATAAATAATTTCATTCATTTGAAGAAATGTAC
Source organism: Romanogobio albipinnatus (assembly GCA_023566225.1). Classification (NCBI taxonomy): domain Eukaryota; kingdom Metazoa; phylum Chordata; class Actinopteri; order Cypriniformes; family Gobionidae; genus Romanogobio; species Romanogobio albipinnatus. The sequence continues at coordinate 13,473,382 of CM042244.1, forward strand.
CATTAATACTGATGCTGCATCTATGGTGGCTTAAAGTCCCAGTGAAATCAAAATTGACGATTCAGGTTTTTAATGGAATATTATAGTACTATTTATAATAAATTATTTATCAGTGCACAACATTATTTTTCTAACTAATGTTCCCTTGAAATCTTTAAAGAAAATAACTTCCCCTTATCTCTTCTTTTTTTTCCTGATGACATGTTTACTGGCGCGAGTGCGGGACAAACTGTCATTAATCAATTCTCATTTTTTCTTGTTTGCAATGCGATTTCACTAGGATATTAGGCTGTCACAATATGTAAGAAAAGACTATTGCAACTTTTGTTTCACAACTTTCCAACTCGTAAATATGACCTTTCCGACATGACTTTAATGCAACCAATAAATCTGACACGTGCCAGTTTGAATGGGCATGATTTGATGCTTCTGGTTTCAAACACGACTCAATTTCTATACTGTTCCAGGAAGCCAAGGCAAGCCGATGAGGAAGACAGATGGTGCAGCACTTTCTCAGGTCTCAGTGGGAAACGGTAATCCCTTGACGCTTGTGTAAAATGTGTCCTTAGATGACTATGTATTATAGTAGATGAATGAGATTGTGCATGAATAAACATAACTCTCAAAACGCAGGGGTCCAGGCCGTATCTACCTCAGTTCAGAGGGCCGTGGCTGTATCTGCCAGTGAGCATCCCACTGGCTGCGGGACAGTGGAGGGGATTCTGATCCAGCAGGTCATTGAGTCTGGTGAGCTCAGCACACTAATACAGTATTGCCAGACTGTGATGAAAGCCTTTACTTAGCTAATGCTTTAGCTCTTAGCGTGGGTTTTGATAGTGTAACCTTGCCATGTAAACACTTCACTTTGGCAGCATAGACGTCTCAGTTGCGCTTTCCTGCAGGAGGTGCCAAAAAATGCATCAAGGTTGGAGGAGAATTCTACTCTTCTGGCAAACTGGATGAGACAGCTGGAGTGCACAAGGCACAGCCTGCACAAAACTATAGTCACCAGCAGGGAGAGCCAAGCACCAGAGTCATGGATGTAGGTGACCAAGATTCATGGAAAAGTACAGACACTGAAGATGAAAAAAAATATTATGTAGGCATAAGTGGTCATAATGTTTACCTGATATGGTAGGTAATTCAGTATCATCACGTTTATGATGCATGTGTTCAGGTAGAGCATAATGATGATGAGTGTGCAGTGTGTAAAGATGGTGGGGAGCTCATCTGCTGTGATGGGTGTCCTCGCGCCTTCCACCTCAACTGTCTGGTGCCCCCCCTCACCTCCATACCCAGGTACAGAGCAGTCATGTGACACACAGGCCAATGAACAGTATTAGCATAATAATTTGAGTGAAATATTAATTTAAAAACTGAATTTCATGTCACAAATGTACTTATCCGATAATTGACCTATTATAGCGCAGAATCTGAAATTATTATTATTGTTCATATTTTTAAAAGTCACAAAATCCTTAAAACTCTTTATTTCCAGGTTTAAATGAGATTTTAAATCCCACATTTTCAGTGTGGTTTCAGACTTTTGGACTCTGCATCAGTGTTTCTCATGCAGGGGACCAGAACCCACTAGGGGGCCTCAGCAAACTTGCAAAAGGAGCTGCAGGATGACTTAAAATCTAGTACATAATGAATATATCATTATTGATACAATTAATGTTAATAATAAATATATAATATTATTAATAAATCCTTAAAATGGTATGCAATTTTAAGGATGATGTAATTATTATTAAAAGATATTATTATTGATACAATTAATATTAAAGGAACAATATGTAAGATTTTTGGATTAAAATATCCAAAAACCACTAGAACAATGTTATATATTTTGTTGAGATCCAGAGAAATAAGCTATTTTAACCAGGACACGCACCATGTCTGTGCGTCGACTATCAATGACATCATAACCGAGTTACCCTCAATTTCCTCGGTTTTATTTTGTAGAAACCATGGAAACAGCAAAGACGTTTTAATATATTATGTTTTATTAGACAGGTGAGCAACTGTTTGGATACATTCATCGACAGAAAACAGATCATTGTTATATATCTCAACACATTAGTCTTATTGTTTAAATCTCGTTTTCATGATTTATAGGTTTACATGGTTTATCTGGTTTACTGCAGTGTGTAACAAGTGTTTTACAGTAGCCGCCGAGCGAGCGCACAGAGTAGCATTATAACATAACTTTCAACACACTCAAATTTTCCGTATTTTCCAGACTATAAGTCACACTTTTTTTCATAGTTTGGCTGGTCCTGTGACTTATAGTCAGGTGCGACTTGTATCAAAATGAATTCATACTGACTGACAAGAATAAACATTTAGCTACGTCTACAGCCGCAAGAGGGCGCTCTATGCTGCTCCTGTAGCCTACCCCTGGAAAAAAAATTACTGAAAACTGAAAAAACTGTTAACTGAAAGACAACTGAGAAAGACTGAACACAATCAAAATGCCTCCCAAAAAGAAAATCCTATTCTGCAAATTACAAACTGCAGGTAGTAAAATATGCAGCCGGAAACGGTAATCGAGCAGCAGAAAGAAAGTTTGGAGTGAGAAACTTGTGAGGGACTGGCGAAAAGCAGAGGTTGCTTTAACTGTAATGAAGAAAACAAAGAAAGCTAATCGTGGACTGAAAGCAAGATAGCCAGAGCTGGAGGAACGAGTCCGCAGATGGGTGCTTGAATGCTCTGCCAGGAGAGGCTCAGCTGCGCGAGACAAACGCTCTCCGCACTGCTTCTGCCCTGCCAACGCACTGCTTGCGCGTGCAGTGTGAAGCTGGCTTTATAGTTCAGTATAAATGCGACTTATAGTCCAGTGTGACTTATATATGTTTTTTTCCTCTTCATGACACATTTTTTGACTGATGCAACTTATACTCCGGAGCGACTTATAGTCCGGAAAATACGGTATAAAATATGATAAAACAGCGCAGCCATATACACATGAGCAGAAGAACCAGAAGCGGTCGTCTGTGGCATAATAAAAGCTCTGCGAAATCCAGGCTTCATCAAGCTGTGCCTTTGTTTTGAATAAGCGCCCTCTAGCGGCGAAAAATGACATATTGTGGCTTTAATAGTATCATATTAAAAATATATTACAATAATCTAAAAAATACATAAAAATAAGAACCTAAATCCAACCCTAAATACCCCCCCAGGTTTTTTAGCCTTATCGTCTATAATTATAGGGCAGAACCACTGACTGAGATGTGCATCTCTCACTAGTTTTAGAAATGTGTTTGTTTTCAGTGGTACATGGCGCTGTCAGCTATGCCAAAGCAACAAAGCGAAAGACAAGATATACAACCCCTTGCAGGTAAAACATGACAAGATTCCCTTCCCATTCAATTTATTGAAAACAAAATTTCCCATTTGCATTACAGTTGGTCACACATATGCGTACAATATGATGAGCAGGGATGGGAGATTATTATTGGTCGTTATGGCAGTAGTAACTTCTCTGCTTGTATTTTAGCCCACAGTTCACCCTCCAGTGACAGAGACAAGCTCCAGCTCTGCTGTGGACTTCTCCTTCTTCTCCTCTCTGTCCTCCACTTCACTCTCCACAGTCACAGGAGGCATAAGCGCTCCACCCATGGGCCTCCAGGTAACACTCCCAATGTGACTATATGAGAGACACACTGACATGGGAGCATGGTAACACCACATATTTAAGGCCCGTTCATACCATAGACTGTAAAAAAATATGGACGTAGTGTCCGTGACGTCACCCATAGGATTCTGAAGAGCAGTTTTGAGGCGTAAAGTGGGGACGAGCTGGCCGTTGCCATCTTGGCAGTGCGTCATCATAAATGGCTATCCACCTGTCACTCAAAGTGGCCACGCCCTTAATTATGCAGAACTTTAAGGCTTTATATAATGTGAATGAATGAGTTATAAAAAAAATTCACCCCCCTCACAGTTGGCATGAAGGGCAAAATTAGCCGTATAGACCAAAGCCACAATTTGTACCAGACTATAAACATGTTTTTTTCTGTTGTAAAGTTGGGCATTTTAACATGGAGCTCAATGAGATTCTGCTCCCTTCTGGAGCCTGTCCCTAGCATCCAGTCGATGAATTGCAGTTTATGTCACTTCCGTATTAGCTTCAAGAGAAACTGCGGGAGGTTGCCGCTTGGTTCATACCAAGGATGACTGTAACAATGAAGATTATGGAAGTCCAATATTGACCATTGGAATCACTTTCAGAATCTGATGAATGATAAAAACATTGCCAGCCAATCAGAATCCACCCGATTTTAAAGAACTCAAACATTTAAAGTGGCAGACGACAAAATTGCAGTGTGCTCTTATAATAAACAGAACTTTGGTGTGGACGCTAATATATTTACTATCATTATTCAGCCTAAAACAAATTAAAGATCTTATTTATACACCCTGATGTCATTCCAAATCATTTGAATCATATATACTGTATCTCTGACAAGTGGCAGGATGATCGATTTCAGCTATTTTTATATTTAATCTTTGTCAGTCTTCGGATGGTCAAATGGTTGGGATCAGGATGGCTTGTGGAATTTGCCATCTCGTCCAGGGAGAGCTGCTCACCTGCCCTCAGTGCCTGCAGAGTTATCATGCCCTCTGCAACTTCTCAAAGTATTGATGTTATTGTACTGTTATTTTGAATAGAATAACTGTGAAATCTATCATGCTTTGAAGCTCAGTCTCCCTCTCTATCTCTCTTCCCCTAATTGTCCCTTCAGTGGAAAGACACAATGTAGGAATTGCTCCAGGTCTTGGGGACCTGAAAGCGAAACAACATCGAGAAGTTTTCAGGTATCTCATATACACTAAAATAACACTTTTGGGCCTCCTAACCTAACAGATTTATTAGTTTTTTTTTATTCCCACAGGTGAGTCAACACATGAGTGACCAGGGCTTGACTCCATCAGAGCAGCTGTTCAACAGAGATGAAATGGACTCTATAATGGGGGAGGTGAAGTCATGCTTCTTAATAGTATATAAAAAAAATTAAAACATGCATGTATATGCAAATATACCTGAAGCCCCAGATGAGATGGCTAACAGTATATTTGTCTTGATAAATTCAGAGCCCTATAGATGGGATCCTGCAGTGGGCTTTCCAGAACATTTCACGTCCTCTTTCTGAGTCTCAAGGCTATTTCCAGTGATTCAGCGAGTCAGATTCATCTCTGCTGTGCTCAAACCTCAGTATTCCTCCTCAGTGTTAGATGGACTGACATGAAGAATAGAACACAAAGAAAACCAATGTTGCTTTTAATAATGATTATTTTTTTTAGGTCTAGGTCACAAAAGGTAGTTGCTACTACAGAGTGTCTGCCAATTATTGTTTGATCTCAAACAATTTTTTGTGAAAAAAACCAATATATATATATATATACACAATACAAAATGTAATTATCTTCAACCAAAGCTAAAATTAAGAAGATAATGTTCACCTTCCTACATTAAAATGAAACGATGTAAAATAAAAAATGTAAGTATATGTACTGTACATCAATAATGATTATTTTAAAGTAGTGCTATCAAACGATTAATCGTGAATGAGTGTGTATTTATACATAATTATACACAGTACACACACATACAATGTAAACACAAACTTTTATTTTGGATGTGATTAATCGCAGTTAATCGATTTGAAAGCACTAAAGACATCATGAAGTATATACTAGTACACTAATGTTAGTCAGGATAGATGGCATATTTATTTTTTTGCAGATGAAAATTAGGCTATGATGGGATAGACAGTCTTGACAATGGTATGCGCAGTACAGTAAAGTATACATCCTATTAAAAAAAAGAGCTCACAACCTGTTTCTTTTTGTCTACAGAAAGTATTGTCCACAAAAAGATGTTTCACCAGCTAAACAGTTGATGTATTGTTAAACAACAGTACAATGCATTGAACACACATCATACTTCTGTCTCACACAGCCTTTTTTTTTACTCGTCAAAAAATAAATATGGCACTACCCTGAATAAGATCTATAAAGGTCCTTGGCCTGAAAAAGATTGAAGACCGCCCTGGTCTAGATAATAATGAAACCCGGATTTTGATTAAATATGTATTGTTCTGTAATGTTAACATTCGTGTGATAACCTCAAGATATGGGACAATGGCTTAAGCATAAATAAATGGATTTCCACCTAGCAAACATGGAAAACATGTTCCTATCTCTGCATCACTCTCTTCTATATTTGTGTGTGTGTGTGTGTGTGTGTGTGTTCATGTTTTTCTATCCCGGTGGGAACTTCAACCTGAATGCACAGTGACTCATGGGGACTCGTGTCACCATAAGGACCTAAATTGAGTTTCCCATGTGGAAACAAGCTTAAATCATACTAAGTGATGGTTATTTGAACATGTAAAAATGCAGAACGTTTTCTGTGATGGGTAGGGTTAGTGTAATGGGATAGAATATAGAGTTTCGACAGTATAAAAGCCATTTCATCTATGGAGAGTCCCAACCAGTCTGAGTTTTAGACCATTGGAGTGAGCACAAAGAGAGTAAAGTGAGGACATTTTGGCCGGTCCTCACTTTCTGAGGCCCCTTTATTAAAGGCCTGTTTCAGGGTCAAGACTTATGCTGCGTTCCAGGCAGGTTTTTGAGCCCGTAAGTTACTTCAAACCACAACTCACAACTTTGTAGCGTTCCAGGCAATGCTCATTTACAATAAAGTAAAAGGTGCTTACTTTGAGGGAAACGGAGGAGAAAAAACGGCGCATAAGGCAAGAGAAATTGTTATACATTTTATTTTACATTATTTGTATAATCCCACTGCGTCCGTAGGGACTGCCATTGTTGTTTCGCGGGCTATGTGACGTCAGAGCTCGTAACTGGGAGTACATCGATCTAGTACGAGGTCACGGGTATGACTGCTGTTCCAGTGCACTTTCACAGGTAGAAGGTTGGAAAAACATGAGTTCCCTTTCGTTCAGTCACTACGACGTAACGTTAGGGACTAACGAATGGGGGTTTCGCTTAGAAGCCTATCATCTTCGAGTACTTAGAAAACGCCCAATGGCGTGCCAATGCCATGGGCATGCGGAATTTGCATACGTAACTCTGCCTCACCGCGTGAGTATAAAAGGAAGTACGTGGCAATATCGCATTACGTTTCTGCTTTCGGAGCCAAGAGTACCTACCTCTTCACTCCTCACAAGCCTTCTTCGAGACGAGCAGCTTTCCAGTTGGTGTTGGTGTGACGGCGCGTTCCAGTGATCGCATACTTCCTGCCTGCTGATCTGTGCAGTGGTCTGCATCCAGCTGGTGTGTGTTTCCCTGGGCGCGTCGGCATCGACTGCGAGGCTTCCTTTCACAAAAAGAGCTTGCGCTTGGCACGTCCTTTTTAGGATGTCTCGCCCGTGCACTTCTGGGTGCGGTAGATTTCTGCGGGAACATGATCATCTCGGTGTTACAGTCGAGACTCCGTGAGCTGCGTGCTGATGCCGGAGCGAAAGTCCCCTCTGCCACACCCCAATCTGCGGTCTCCACGAGAGGCGGCACTTTGGCTGGTGGCCAGGGTGACCTGAGGGTGACGGTGTGGAATAAAGCTCCGACGCTCATGCCTCGGTCCACACCCCCCTCTCATGCACCGAACCCGGTCTGTGTTCAGGCGTCTACATCGGGGCCGGCTCCTACTGTCCCGACTGTGGCGTTTGGCGTGGCGGAGGACAAAGAAATGTCTATCGCCGCATCACAAAGTGGGCTGGTGTCATCTGAGGATGATGATTTGGCTGTGCTGCCGCCTTCGGGTGTGCCAGCATTGCCCGAGTCGGACCCAGAGTTGACAGCCATGCTCTCTCGGGCCACCGCAGCGCTTGGGTTGGAGTGGAACCCTCCGCCCGACCTGAGCATTTGTGGTTGGATGATTGGTTTTTGGGGGCGGTGCGTCCGGACACCCGTCCGGCCACCCCTCCAATTCCTTTCTTCCCCGAGGTGCATGAGGAGATTGCGCGGTCCTGGAAGAACCCTTTGTCTTCCGGCGACCGTTCGGGGAACTCCTCCGCCTTCTCCGCCCTTGATGGAGCCGCGGCTAAAGGGTACACTGGGGTCCCCCCGGTCGAATGCTCTGTTGCGATGCAACTGTGTCCGCAGAGTGCTTCGACCTGGCGTGGCGATCCTAAGCACCCCTCCAAGGCCTGTAGGTTTTCGTCATCCCTGGTGGCGAAGACCTATAGAGCTGCGGGGCAGGCCGCCGCTTCTCTGCATGCCATGGCAACTCTTCAGGCCTACCAGGCCAAGTTGCTATGTGACATGCACGAGGGCGGAGCTGATCCGGGACTCGCTCTCCGGGCGACGAAGGTGACCGCACGCTCCCTGGGTCAGGTGATGTCCACAAATGTGGTCCAGGAGAGACACCTATGGCTCACCCTGACTGATATGCGGGACGGCGAGCGAACACGTTTCCTCGATGCCCCCATATCACAGGATGGGCTATTCGGCGGCGCGGTCGAGTACTTCGCCCAACAGTTCTGCCCAGAAGCAGACTGAGGCCATAAAACATATACTGCCCCGGCGGTCCGCTGCTGCCTCCACCCAGCCGCCGAGGGTGCCCTCTTGCGTTTCCCTCAACCTCTGCGCCACCCAAGCAGCAGCCTCCACCCGGGCCGTGCAGAGTGGAGGGCCGGGGGAGAATCTTTTGTTCAGCTGCTGGCCCCCGGGTCAGCAGCACCCTAATGTGGTTAAAGAAAGAACTGACAATCCCATCCCTGAGCACCCAGAGATCGGTGATGACGGTGCGCGCCACCCCCGGGTCCCGCCACTCACATCCCTCTCTGTCGCCAGCCTACTCTCAGAGCAGACCCCAGTGGAACGCGCGTCCTTCCCTGGTCTCCTCTGTCAGGACGCAGCCGTTAACCGTGCCCCCACACCGGGACGCCCAAAAGCCTCCCATGTCCGGGCTGGTAATGCTGCATCGCTGCCCCACCCTGTGTACGTCTGTGCTCCGAATGACACCGCTAGTGCAGTTCCTGGGAGCCTGGCTTCAGCTTCCGGGACTGTCCCGCTTGGTCGCGCGGACCATCAGGCTCGGCTACGCGATTCAGTTCGCGCAGGCTCCTCCCCGCTACAGGGGAGTCCGCCATACCATGGTCGGGGCCAACGCCCCCGTCATGCGTGCGGAGGTTGCCACCCTGCTGGCGAAGGGTGCGATCGAGCCTGTCCCTCCAGCCGAAATGAAGTCAGGGTTCTACAGCCCTTACTTCATTGTACCCAAGAAAACCGGTAGGTTACGACCAATCCTGGACCTTCGCATCTTGAACCGATCCCTTCACAGGCTTCCGTTCAAGATGTTGACTGCGAAACGCCTTTTCGAATGCATTCTTCCGGACGATTGGTTTGCAGCGATCGACCTGAAGGACGCCTACTTCCATGTCTCCATCCTTCCTCGACACAGACCATTCCTACGGTTTGCTTTCGAGGGGCGGGCATATCAGTACGCGGTCCTCCCATCCGGCCAACTCTGTCCCCTCGCGTCTTCACGAAGATTGTCGAGGCAGCCCTTGCGCCCCTCCGGCAGCACGGGGTTCGCATCCTGAACTGCCTCGACGACTGGCTCATACTGGGCCACAGTTTGGCGACGCACAGATAGATCTGTTTGCCTCCCGCGACTCTTCCCACTGCAGCCTGTTTTATTCCCTGACCGAGGGCACGCTCGGCACGGATGCACAGCTGGCCACGGGGCCTACGCAAATATGAGTTCCCGCCAGTGAGCCTTCTCGCACAGCTCTTGTGCAAGATCAGGGAGGACAAGGAGCAGGTCCTTCTGGTCGCCCCGTATTGGCACGGCCGGACCTGGTTCCCCGAACTCGTACTCCTTGCGACAGCCCCTCCCTGGCCTATTCCTCTGAGACCGGACCTCCTTACTCAGAGACGGGGCACCCTATGGCACCCGCGTCCCGATCTTTGAAACCTCCACGTGTGGCTCCTGGATGGGACGCGGCAGGTTTGAGTACCCTACCACCTACGGTGGTGGCGACCATCACTTCCGCTAGGGCAGAGTCCACTCGGCATGCCTATGCGTTGAAGTGGAACCTCTTCGTCACCTGGTGTTCTTCCCGCCAAGAAGACCCCTGGAAATGCCCGATCGGGTCTGTGCTCTCGTTTCTCCAAGAAGGGTTGGAGCGAAGACTGTCTCCCTCCACCCTTAAAGTTTATGTGGCCGCAATATCTGCCCACCACAATCTCTTGGAGAACAAAAAGGTAAGTCAGCACGACCTGATCATCAGGTTCCTGAGGGGAGCGAGGAGACTGAATCCACCTGGCTCTCCTCTCGTACCCTCTTGGGACCTCTCAGTAGTTTTAGATGCTCTGCAGAGGCCTCCCTTTGAGCCTTTGCAGTCAGTTGATCTTAAATATTTGTCAATGAAGACAGCGATCCTGACTGCATTGGCCTCCATCAAGAGGGTCGGGGACCTGCAGGCTAAGGGTTCAGGTTAGGCACTTAGTTGTGATGGGTAAGGTTAGTGTCAATGAATGTCCTCACAAAGATAGATGTACAAGAATGTGTGTGTGTGTGTCTAAGTGCCCCTATGTGGGCCTTCCGAGCTCTTCAGAGAACGGTTTTGACACATCCCATGGAATGCATGATCTGGAGCCAGCACTGTCAGTTTTCCTTTTTGGCCTCCTCAGGAGACAAAAGAGAGTGGGAAAGTAAGAGAGGAAGAGAATGAGAAAGAAAAAGAGCGCTTGGAATGTTAATGAGAACCATGTGGGACTCCTGGAAATGTGCTGTTGCTTATGTCAAAACATAATGTATGTCAACACAGAGCAAAGCTTCTCGTTTGCTTTCATAAGGCTTCGTACAAAAACAGTGAAGTGATCCGCGCAGTGGGAATTTATCAAAAGTCTCCGTTTATCGATGTGTTCTTCTACTTCAATCTTGAAAGTGTGTGAATGCTCGCTCTCGGGCAGATGGTGTTGTGACAGGCCAGGGGCCAGACATTGTTGGAATGTTGCAGGGTTGCTATGGATACCTGTTCTTTAAGGCCCAACAAATAAGAAGTGGGGAATGTATTACGGTGAACCCTAAATCTCAGTAGAGCATGAAAGAAAATGTTTTTATATGAGAAGACATTTGGCAATGCGGACAGCATGCATCAATGAGACAGACTGCAGGATACACTGAAAGCTGGTTCTGTTTTATCTCCTGCAGTGCCAAGATACTTCATGTTTATGATGTGTTAGTCTAAGCGTTCAGTCTTGCTTTATATATAAAAGACATTCTATATCCTTCATGTCCTATCGTTGATTTGTAAAGCCTGAAACTGGTGCCAAAGTTCTGCCTGAAAGCAATTCATTGGATATATAAAAAAAAATAAAGAAGGGCACAATAAGCTGACAAACCTAAACTATGGTATCTCTTAGCTTCCATCCCGATGACAGGATAATTTCAAGTGAAAAACATTTGTGAAATGTTTAGTGTCTGATATAGAATTTAAAGCAGAGGTGTGGAATTTTATAGTTGGAATACTTTCACCTACCCTAGTCTTAAAGTCACCATGAAATCAAAATTGACTATTCTTTTTTTTTTTTATGGAATATTCCGGTATTTACTATAAATTATTTATCTTGTTATTTGTGTAACATCCCCTCCCTCTGGCAAGGACAGGACTTTTTTCCGTTTGCTTAAAACTTATTTTATTTGTGATTTTTGGAGTGTTACACCCCACTGCATTATAACACACTTTATTGATGTGCATATCTGAATCTATGAGGTGAGACTTATGCTGAGGTAAACACATTATGAAAACATCAGTGTAAACAGTGATTTTCTAACATAAAAGGCCTTACTAATAACTTTCAAACCTGATTACAGTTCTTGGAAAAGTGATCTTTATCCTTTAAATCTTGAGACATGGCTGTGACCTGCCCAGAGGAATAAATCCCGCTAGGCCAGGGGTGTCCAAACTCAGTCCTGCTGAACTGAGCTCCAATTTGTCTCAACACAACTGCCTGGTAGTTTCTAGTATGCCTACCTTGATTAGTTCAGGTGTGTTTCATTTTTGTTTGGTTGGAGTTGAAATCTGGAGGACAGTGGCCCTCCAGGAGCCCGTTTCAATAAGGAGATTCAACCAACTTTGAGTTTAAACTTGAACTCTGAGATGGGAAACTCTGAGTTTTGGGTTTCAGAACAGCTAAATTGGGGAAGCTAGGTTGCTACTGGGAGAGGTGTTAGTGAGGCCAGCAGGGGGTGCTCACCCTGTGGTCTGTGTGGGTCCTAACATCCCAGTATAGTGACAGGGACACAATACTGTAACAAACCGAGTTCCTGACTCTCTGTGGTAATTAAAAAATCCCAAATTTGCCCATTGGCCCCTGTCCAACATCGCCTCCTATTCATCCCCAAATATTTAAAGCACTATATAAATGTAACAAATTATTATAGTTCAACTCTGAGTAGACTGACTCTGAGTAGAAGTTACCTCTCTTTCAGAAACGGCTTGACTTGGTTTAACATACCTCCCATTCTGAAACAGAAAACCCAGAGTTCCCCTCATTTCAGGGTTAACATACTCAGAGTTTTCACTTAACCTCCTTTCTGAAACGGGCCCCAGGAGCAGGAATGGACAGGACTTTTTTTCACTTTTTTTCCCCAATTATCATTCAGTCACTGCCAGTCTTATCTGCAACCCCTTCCAGATTCACAACAGGAGTGTTTGGGTGTGAGAATGGATCACTGCTGGCAACAGTGATGGGATGCACCTGATGCCCATTTTCCCCTCATACTGCCACCATAAATTCAGCTTCAAGTCTTTTCCATGCTGAAACAGCTTCCTTGATGCGTGTGTAAATTGCGTGTGTCAAGACAGGTCCTTTCAGTTTTTCGTGTATTTGAAAAGAGGGCATGAGCTCAGACTCAAAAAGAGATCTGTAACCATTTCAAGTATTTTCAGTGATTGCTCAAGCTTTTTGTACCAAGGCTCCGTTCCATTCATAATTACTGCAATACAGCATATTGCACAGTTCTGCACATCTATTCCAGCTGGAAAGATAATTATTGGCAGATTCAAGGCATAGCAGCATGGAAAACCCAAGTTACCCCAAATAAAAGCATTGAACTTCTGTTCCTGGATCTCCATTTACTGGAATGGCTCCCTAAATAATGTCAAGTAGTTCACCTGTTTTAAATTAGCTTGAAACCACATGACCAAGCTGTCCGTTTGAATGAGAAAGTGAAGATTAGTTGCAATGCATAACAATAATCCCAGAAAGAGCTGCCTTCTATCTCATCTCTGACAAATCTTGCGCAAGCCAGCACAGAGGAATGTGAATAGATCTATAAAAGGTTAAGAGGCATGTATTCTGCATACCTTCAAAAACGAATGGTACCACAATTATGCAAAAACAAACAGTGTATTATCAGGAACCACATGCTTGTAATTTCTCCACATACTTGTCATGTGTTTGTTTGAGATCAATTCTGAGTTAGTACTCTTTAAGTGCTCGGACAGTTCGGCACACACACTAGATTCTAATATACGTTTTAGCTGTTTTCATATGTCAGTGTCTTGCCATGTTTTTGTTTCTTCAGTTCAACATAATAATTTGACACTGGTGATTAGAGATAATCTTTGAAAGGCACAGATGTTATTAAAGTCTTTCAGATACTTTTACAAAGCTGATGTTTTGTTACCCCTCTCGTCCTTGCGGATGTGCTCTGTGAGTTTCCTGTGATATGCTGTTGGTCATGCCCTTCACATTCCTCCCATTATTCCCACGCTTTTGCTCACCATACACACCATTACTCAAAACACATATTTGTGCCAGACTTCACTAAACATTTGCATTGTCTTTTGATTGATTTAATTGTGCTGATGTTTTAAACAGCTCCTATTGTTGTAAAGAGGATGTTATAAGTCAGGGGGAACTATTGCTAAAGCATAGCAAATATGATGAAGATTAAAACCATAGCTCACACAAAAATGAAAGATGAATTTATTCACCTATATGTTGTTCTAAACTTTTCTGTGTAACAAAATCAAGGAATATACTGATCATTCTATTAAATATATTGAAAAGGAATGTCAATAAAAGCACCATGAAACATTATTAATTAATTATTATTATGACTTATACACTTTATTATTAAAGGCATAGTTCACCCAAAAATGAAAATTAGCCCATGATTTACTCACCCTCAAGCCAGGTGTATATGACATTCTTCTTTCAGACGAATACTATCAGTGTTTGTGTAAGAAAAATATTCATATTTAAAACTTTATAAAGTAAAATATCAAGCTTCCGCCAGACCACGGCTTAAGCTACGTCCTACATTGCGTCAGTTACGTTTTTTTCATAAGTTAAATACGGAAGGCGGTCTGCCGGAAGCTAGATATTTTACTGTGTTAAATATGGATATTTTTCTTACACAAACGCATCACTTCACTTCAGAAGGTCATTATTTACCCCCCGGGAGTCATGTGGATTACTTTTTTAATGGATGGATGCACTTTTTTGGGCTTCAAATTTTGGGCTCCTTGCCATTATAAAGCTTGGATCAGCCAGGGCATTTTTTTATATAATTGCGATTGTATTCGTCTGAAAGAAGAATGTCATATACACCTAGGACGGCTTGAGGGTGAGTAAATCATGGGGTAAATTTCATTTTGGGTGAACTATCCCTTTAAGTCTTCTGGAGTCTTACGATAACATTGTGTTAGGAACAAACCAAATTTTAAGTTGTTATTGACACAAAAATCTAGACATCCAATTCATGAACAAAACATTCTTGTGGTTTTGTTAAATCTTTTAAATAATTTTTTTGGATCTTTTCAATGAATCAGTTGATCCAGTTCACAAAGCTGATCTGAACGATTTGTTCACAAATTGAACAGAATCAGTTCTAAAGTTCAACTCACTGATTTGATGCAATCAAGATATATACAAGATAAGTGGAGTGGAAGATTGTCATTAGTTTCTACATAAATGTCAGGCTTTCCATCGTAGAGCTTTAGCAGACTAAATGCCTGTTCACACCGAGGACTATAAATACCTAGTTCTGGCATGAAACTCTAGAAGGCGCAGTAGATCACATCACTATCTCATAGCGCAGCTGATTGGTTGCTGTTGTCTGTGGCGCGCTTTCAGAAACCCACCATCTTCCCAGCTCCACCTGTATAGATCTGCTATAGGCATTTTTTCATGTATGTAACATGTGCAACAGCAGCATGTCTTACCATGGCAATCTCTTTTACCATGCCAATCACTCTGAGAGTTGTCATGACAAAAATATACCGATAAGGATAAAGATATAGTTCTAAAAATTATTCTAAATGTAAACACTGCAACTATAACAATAATGGCACAGAGAAACAATATCGCTGATAACCTTTTCAGAACATTTTTTTTCAGCTGATGCACGATAAAAACACTATCGGAAGCTATTCAAAATCCATCCTGCTTTAAAGAGC
The DNA here is from genome assembly GCA_023566225.1 of Romanogobio albipinnatus. Taxonomy (NCBI): domain Eukaryota; kingdom Metazoa; phylum Chordata; class Actinopteri; order Cypriniformes; family Gobionidae; genus Romanogobio; species Romanogobio albipinnatus. Next base: position 13,488,831 of record CM042244.1, read on the forward strand.
TTGACATTTAAAGCGGTAGACGACAAAACTGCAACAAACACTTAGAATAAACAGAATGATATCGTCTGCTGGTGTAGATGTTATGTTAACGCTATAGCTAACTTTATATAACTTTATATATCGTTCTTGGTGAGAACGGGCCTTATAATACTTTTTGACATTTTCTTCTTTTCCACAGAAGAAACGGGGTTTCGAACAATATATGGGTGAGTAAATGATGACAGAGTTTTCATTTTTGTGTGAACATAATCCCTTAAATATCCTATTTCTCTAAAGACTCTAAATACTAATAACAACAGTATGGTCAAATGTTGTATCATTGCTCATGAAATGATACAATAATTCAGCAAATGTCTCACAACCTTTAAAGAACCTAGAGTGAAGGAAGTGACCTGTTGCATAAGCAAAACATTTTAACAAAGCGGTTCCTATCGTAATATTTTTAGGGTGTCTTGCAGGTCTTTTCTTCTATGGTTGATTTCCTATCAGGCTTATTACATTAGATTTCGTCTGTTACGATATGAATGACTTTCGTTTCACTTCCATGTAACCTCTGTTATATAATGGCACACTGAAGTCAATATCAGCCTGCATGAAATGGCTGTATTTGTACCTCTTATCCACTGAAGTGTAATGGCACACAGAGAACTAGGTTGGATACATGTAAACAGAGCCTTTGCTCACATAACTTTAACCAGTTGAACAGAATTGCCCAAATAGAAAAAAAATGGGTGAATTCTCCAAAAGAATGTTTTGGCAACAAGTCAGACACCACTTACTTACACAATAATCTGGATTCAGATAATTACCAGATGGCAAACTACCCTGCTGATAAACTATATTTAGCTGAGATGGGAATCAGTATTACATTACAAAAAGACAATATCTGTAGGGCATGAATATATTTTCAAGTTGATGTTGGTATTATCAGTTAAAATGACTTGTATTTAAGGACACTCTTCCACAGGGGTAAAATGTGTTGTGTTCCTTCTACACAATGACTCTTTTTCAATGTGATAAAACACTATTTTAAGGTTAATAAGCTGACAGTTTCTCAGCAATAATGAAGGGGTGTTTAATATGTGTGTAAGTACAAAACAAATGACTTAAGCATTTGTATGACATTCCAAAAGACACACACCTATTATTTGCCCACTATCTTATCAGCATTCAAGCACCATTATAGATAACAAGATGGGTATTGTGCTATAGGAAATAACTTTGTGGAACATGTATATATGCTTGGGGTCAGAAAGATAAAAAAAAAACCCAAATGAACACGTTTATTAAGCAAGAACATAATTTGATCAAAAGTAACAGTAAACACATTTATCATTTAAAAAAAGTATCAAACAAATGCTGCTTATTTGAACTTTATGTCCATTAAAGAATATTGTATCAGTTTCCACAAAAATGTAAAAGCAGCACAATTGTTTTTAGCATTGATAATAATAAATGTTTCTTGAGCACCAAATCAGCATATTAGAATGATTTCTGAAGGATCACGTAACACTGAAGACTGAAGTAATCGCTGATGTGAAATAAATTAAAATACACTATATAGCCAAAAGTATTGGGACACCCTTCCAATTCGTTGAATTCAGGTGTTCCAATCACTTCCATGGCCACATGCAGACACTTCTACAAACATTTGTGAAAAAATGAGTCGCTCTTTTTTGGAGACGTGTTCTCTGGAGTGACGAATCACGCTTCTCTGTCTGGCAATCCGATGGACAAGTCTGGGTTTGGTGGTTGCCAGGAGAACGGTACTTTCTGACTGCATTGTGTAAAGTTTGGTGGAGTGGTGATTATGGTGTGTGGATGTTTTTCAGGGGATGGGATTGGCCCTTTAGCTCCAGTGAAAGGAACTCTTACTGCTGAAGCACCAAGACATTTTGCACAATTTCATGCTCCCAACTTTGTGGGAAGAGTTTGGGGATGGCCCCTTCCTGTTCCAACATAACTGCACACCAGTGCACAAAGCAAGGTCCATAAAGGTCAATATAGTGTATATAACTGTTATTTTAAATTGTAATAATATTTCATTAACAATATTGCTGTGTTTAGTATATTTTGATAAAATAAAAAATACTTCTTTCTAAAACATTAAAAAACTGTTGTGTGTTTATGTATGCGTGTGTGTGTGTGTGTATGTATATACAGTATATATATATATATATATACTAAGAGAATACTAAACTAAAAAAACTAAAAAACTGTCACGGTTCATGAATTCACTATCTCACTCTCGTACGTTTTACGTGGGCGCATGAGTGAATGTGTGTGTGTGGGTTGATTGAATGAGTTGTGCGTGCGTAAGTTGGGTGTGCTGATTATTGATTACACCTGCTGCGATGATCAGCGTTCCAGCTGCGGTTGATCAGCGCACCCTATTTATTGTCTCTCTGTTTGTCATGTCATTGTCAGAGCGTTGTTGGTTGTTGTCCGGTTTGTTTCCTGCCTGCCCTCCTGTTCCTCACCCCGTTGTTCTCCGTGCTCCTTGATCTTCGTGTTTCACCGATTCCTGTGGATGTGTCACCATCACCGTCTTCACCACTTCACCTCACGGGAGATCGCTGCTGTCCACAGAGTCCCTGTGCCGCCAAGTGTCTCTTCCTGGAGGATCTTCGCTGTGTCCAGACCTTCTTGTCACACTCAAAATAAACATCTTTTACTTGCAATTGAATCCGACCATTTCTTGAGTTCCGGACGTAACAGAACGCTCTGACCATAACATGGATTCAGCAAGTTCATCGGACCTGAGTGAGTTTCTGACGCACAGTGTGGCGAGGATGGATCAACAGGAAGAGAATCTGAACATCACGGGACACGCGGTTAAGACCTTGGTGGCACAGGTGTCCGAGCTGACCCAAAGGATCAAACAACTCGCCAGTCCTGCTGTGCCCAACCCACCGCCGTTTCCCCCCACACCTGCAGAGCCGATCCGGCATCCCGAGCCACGCCTACCCAGTCCTGAGTGCTACAGCGGTGAGCCGAATTTCTGTAGACCTTTCCTGACCAAGTGTTCTATGATTTTTTCGCTCCAACCACAGACTTTTCACACAGAGGAGGCGAAGGTGGCTTTCGTGTTAACTCTGCTTTCCGGACGGGCGGCGCTGTGGGGAGCGGCGGTGTGGGAGAATCGTCAACCCTGCTGTTCCTCGTTCCTGGCACTCTCAGAAGAGATGAAGCGAGTGTTTGACCGAGCGGTGGCGGGGAGAGAGGCAGCACGTCAGCTGGCCGATCTTCGTCAGGACAACAGCTCGGTCTCAGACTATTCTATTGAGTTCCGCACCCTCGCCGCTGAGTGCCATTGGAACGAGGAGGCACAGCGGGACATGTTCCTGCATGGGCTGGCTGACCGCATCCAAAGAGAGATCTACACCCTGGACCTTCCTGAGAGACTCGACGGTCTTATCGAGCTGACATTGAGGGTGGATAGTCGCCTCAGTCGCCTGGAGCAGTCGTCGAGAGGAAGGGCTCAAGCCGCCAATGTCGAGTGCTCTCAAACCAACAGATGGGGTGCGGTCAGTTCCAGTGCTGATCTGGAGCCCATGCAGGTGGGTCGGGCTCGGCTTTCCCGGGAGGAGAGAGAGAGACGGAGATCCCATGGTCTTTGCCTCTACTGCGGTGATACAGGACATTACCTGGAGAGATGCCCGGTAAAAGACCATGCCCGGCGGTAAACCAGAGGCTACTGTCGGGCGGGATCTCCGTGGAGAAGACCTCATCCTCTACTCGCCTTCCGGTAAGACTGCTGTGGGCAGCCCAGTCACACGTCTGTCAGGCACTTTTGGATTCCGGAGCAGAGGGTAATTTTATGGATTTTTCACTGGCACGCACTCTGGGTATACCCATCCCTACACTTCAGGACAGTATCAAGGTCAACGCACTTAACGGACAAGAACTTCCCAGTATTACATTCACCACACAACCATTGACACTCATTACATCTGGCAACCACACGGAACTCATTTCATTTCTTCTCTTGGACTCACCCCTGGCTCCCGTTGTCCTCGGTCATCCTTGGCTGGTCCAGCACAGCCCTAGGATCGACTGGGGACATAATTCAGTTTCCACCTGGAGTAATAAGTGTTATGAGTGTTGTCTGGTGTCTGCCGTTTCGTCTGTGTCTCGTCCTGTTTTTCAGAGTGAGGTGATGAATTTGTCTAACGTGCCCCCCCAGTACCAGGACCTGAAGGAGGTGTTCAGTAAGTCCCGCGCTGCTTCTCTTCCTCCGCATCGTCCCTATGACTGTGCTATAGATTTACTCCCAGGTAAGTCTCCGCCTAAGGGCAAGCTTTACTCTCTTTCTATTCCTGAGAGGGAGGTCATGGAGAAATACATTTCTGATTCTCTAGCCTCCAGATTCATCCGACCTTCCTCTTCTCCAGCGGGGGCGGGGTTCTTTTTTGTGGGAAAGAAGGATGGTTCACTGCGACCTTGCATTGATTACCGAGGGCTGAATAACATCATGGTAAAGAATACTTATCCTTTGCCGCTGATGTCTTCAGCCTTTGAGAGGTTGCAGGGAGCATCTGTTTTCACAAAACTGAACTTACGTAACGCTTATCATTTGGTTCGCATCAGGAAGGGGGATGAGTGGAAGACCGCTTTTAACACCCCCAGGGGGCACTTTGAATATTTGGTGATGCCGTTCGGGCTATCCAACTCCCCAGCGGTCTTCCAGGCACTCGTCAATGACGTGCTGAGAGATATGGTCGACCAGTTCATATATGTCTACCTGGACGACATATTGATTTTTTCTTCATCTCTCCAGGAACACGTTCAGCACGTCAGACGAGTGCTTCAGAGGTTGCTAGAGAATGGGCTTTTTGTCAAGGCGGAGAAATGCGTTTTTCATGCACAGTCTGTTCCTTTCCTAGGATACATCGTCTCGTCTGAGGGAATGCGTATGGACCCTGACAAGGTTAAGGCTGTGGTAGAGTGGCCAAGTCCAGATTCCCGTAAGGCCCTGCAGAGGTTTCTGGGGTTCGCCAACTTCTATCGGCGTTTCATTCGCAACTACAGCCAACTAGCCGCGCCTCTGACCGCCTTGACCTCTCCCAGAACTACGTTCAGGTGGTCTGATGCAGCAGAAGCTGCATTTACCAAACTGAAAGGCCGCTTTGTTTCGGCCCCCATCCTTATCGCCCCTGATCCATCACGTCAGTTCGTGGTAGAGGTCGACGCATCAGAGGTGGGGGTAGGTGCAGTTCTATCGCAACGCTCTCTCTCAGATGACAAGATGCACCCTTGCGCGTTTTTGTCCCACCGTTTATCTTCTGCCGAATGTAATTATGACATTGGTAATAGAGAGTTGCTGGCCGTCAAGTTAGCGTTGGAGGAGTGGCGTCATTGGTTAGAAGGGTCGGGGGTACCTTTTATCGTTTGGACTGATCACAAGAACTTGGAGTATATTAGAACTGCGAAAAGACTCAATTCCAGGCAGGCTCGGTGGGCTCTTTTTTTCGGTTGTTTTGACTTTTTACTCTCGTACCGCCCCGGGTCCAAAAACATCAAACCCGATTCTTTATCTCGCATTTTTGATCCATCCGAACGCCCGATTACTCCCGAGTGTATTTTGCCGGAGAGACTAGTGGTCTCCACACTCACATCGGAGGTCGAATCGAAGGTCAGATCGGCCTTAGAAGGGGTAACGCCTCCGCCCGGCGGTCCACCGAGCCGATTGTTTGTGCCGGAGGAGTTACGGTCCGAAGTTATTCAATGGGGTCACTGCTCCAACATTGCTTGCCATCCAGGAGTAAACCGGACTAGGGGTTTGATAAAGCAACGATTCTGGTGGCCATTAATGGCTCGTGACGTCCGCAGTTTTGTATTGGCATGTTCAGTTTGTGCGATTGGTAAGACGTCTAACCGATCTCCTGACGGGTTACTCCATCCGCTGCCGGTGCCTTCGAGACCTTGGTCCCACATCGCGCTAGATTTTGTCACCGCCCTCCCGCCCTCTAATGGCATGACGGTTGTTTTAACCGTAGTGGACCGATTCTCGAAGGCAGCACATTTCATTCCCTTGCCCTCAGCCAAGGAGACAGCGGTGTCTGTCATTGACCACGTCTTTCGGTTACATGGCCTCCCGATGGACGTGGTTTCTGACAGGGGTCCCCAATTCGTGTCCAAATTTTGGCGAGAATTCTGTAAATTACTAGGAGCTACGGTTAGTTTGTCTTCGGGTTATCACCCCCAGAGTAATGGTCAGACTGAACGTGCCAATCAAGATTTGGAGAGAGTGTTACGATGTTTGGTATCCAAGAATCCTTCTTCCTGGAGCCAACAGCTGTCTATGGTTGAGTACGCTCATAATTCACTACCAGTGTCATCTACGGGCCTCTCTCCGTTCCAGTGTAGTATAGGGTACCAGCCACCTATTTTTCCGAGTCTGGATTCCGAAGTCGCGGTCCCCTCCGCCCACGCCTTTGTCCAGAGGTGTCACCGCACATGGACCAGAGCCCGGGAGACTCTGCTCCAAGTGGGGGCGCGCACCAAGGCTAAAGCCGATCGCCACCGGTCTAAGCCTCCCGTATACGTCGTGGGTCAAAAAGTGTGGCTTTCTACCAGAAATATTCCGCTCCGCTCCGTATCTAATAAACTTGCTCCTAAATTTATTGGCCCTTTCACTGTCACCAAGATCATTAGTCCGGTGGCAGTCCGCCTCAAACTTCCTCCTGCGTACAGGAGAATTCACCCCGCCTTTCACGTATCCAAATTAAAGCCTGTTTTTCATTCTCACCTTAATCCGCCTGTCCCGGTTCCCCCACCGCCGCGTCTCGTAGATGGGGAACCTACGTATTCGGTCAACCGTATTCTGGACTCGAGACGGAGGGGACGCGGATTCCAGTACCTGGTGGACTGGGAGGGTTACGGTCCGGAGGAGAGAAGTTGGGTTCCTGCTAGGGACATTCTGGATCACTCCCTTATTGACGATTACAAGCAACAGGTAAGTTCTTCTGGGAGCGCCAGGAGGCGCTCCTAGGGGGAGGGGTACTGTCACGGTTCATGAATTCACTATCTCACTCTCGTACGTTTTACGTGGGCGCATGAGTGAATGTGTGTGTGTGGGTTGATTGAATGAGTTGTGCGTGCGTAAGTTGGGTGTGCTGATTATTGATTACACCTGCTGCGATGATCAGCGTTCCAGCTGCGGTTGATCAGCGCACCCTATTTATTGTCTCTCTGTTTGTCATGTCATTGTCAGAGCGTTGTTGGTTGTTGTCCGGTTTGTTTCCTGCCTGCCCTCCTGTTCCTCACCCCGTTGTTCTCCGTGCTCCTTGATCTTCGTGTTTCACCGATTCCTGTGGATGTGTCACCATCACCGTCTTCACCACTTCACCTCACGGGAGATCGCTGCTGTCCACAGAGTCCCTGTGCCGCCAAGTGTCTCTTCCTGGAGGATCTTCGCTGTGTCCAGACCTTCTTGTCACACTCAAAATAAACATCTTTTACTTGCAATTGAATCCGACCATTTCTTGAGTTCCGGACGTAACAAAAAGCCAACCAGATACAGAGCATTTTTGAGTTTAATAAAATCAAATTTTTTTAAAGTTCGACTGACAGTTCACTTAAACACATATTTAACTTTTTTTTTTGATTTGTGCTACATTTATTTAGTTGTAATTGAGTTACATTTTGTCAAAAGTTTTCCTTAAGTGTCCATACATTTTTTAGGGTCTATATATATCCTTCTTCCTCTTGTCCTCCATCACCTTGGTGGGCAAAACCACTGAGTGTGAAGTATGTGCTGGATCAGCAGTAGCGGGGGCAGCTATTTGCTCAGGGGCACACATTGCCGGTTAAAGCAGGGACTCGCATGAATAAACGGCATTCTCCTGATCCAGTGAAAAACTATTTAGGGGATCTGCACCAACTCTATCTGTAATTGTGTTGTATCGACCTGTCACTTCCCATGTCATGCATTGATTTCAGTGCTTTTGCAATTCAATAAAGTTCCTGTTTGATTTTGCAATCCACAATTCTCAAGAAAAATCAGAGTACGAACTTATGTGAGGAATGAACTGCTGCTCATTCCAAGTTTACGGCTTCTCTGCGAGTCATGAGAAGAGTTTGAGCGTGAGACAATAGAGGTGAGGAATGTTGTAGATTAGGCTAATAATGTGTAGTGACACTTGTGATAGAGGGTACAAAGGATCACATTCACACAAAGATTGCAAATGATTACACCATTTGATTACCACCAATAAAAGTTTTTTTGCAATTTCTTTGACACAAATCCTGGGCAAAATAAACAATGTTCTTTGGTTTTGTCTTTGTATTCAAAGCACTCCATCTTCTAAAACAGAATTACATTAGGGGACAATATACAGCAGCAATTGTGATTTGTATAAACATTTCTTTATCTATTGTTGTGCGGTTAGTGCTCATGTGACAAGCACCGATGGGTTTCATGAGAAGGTCATGTCTCTATTTATTTCTCATTTCCATTCAGTCTCACACATCCACAGTACCAGAGTGAGTCTGTATCCGCTGTATCCCATGTTTATACTATATCTATATGCACAACAGTTTGTTTTGGTCCTCGAATCTGATTGATTGAGCAGCATTCAAAGTCAGAACTGAACTTTTCACTGTTTGCATCACTTGATTTGCCTGTGTTTGTATGTTGTGGGGATTTTACAGTGTCTCTTTCAGCAGGATATATTGATACCCAAGTGCAAATGTTCTGCAAAGTGACTATCTTTATGAGCGAGTCACTGAATCAGATTCAACGATCGCCAATTTAGGAACGAAACAGCTATCTTTATGAATGAGTCATGAAACATTTACTTCAGCAGAATTTGGCCTCCACATTGTTTGAAATTATTTTCGTTAGCAGAGCGATAACAGGAAGAGTGATTGGCAATATTGTGACTAGAATGTAAGTTACTCAATATTAACTATCATTTATATTGAATAAAAGCAATACCATGCTGCCTCTTTGTTACTCCAGCCTTGATGGAAAAATACAGCATAAACCAGCATTTATTCCATGTTTGTCCAGCTGGTCTATGATGGTTAGTGATGATATAGTGTGGGTCTAGCTGGAGCAGCATAGTCATCGGAAATTTTTAATGAAGTAAAAAAAGAAAAACCTGATAAAATGTGAATCACAGTTTATGAATAAACATTAGCAGTATGTAACTACAATGTTGTATAGGCTACTTATCTTCTGTTGCATCAAGTTCAAAATTGAAAGTTGCATTTTTAAGAGTTTCGAGCACACTTGGGATTTTCCAAGTGTCAAAATCCAGCTGACGAGCTGACACCAAGACAGCTTTAAACTTAGTAAAAGAAATAAAAGCACAGTTACAGTGAGGAAAATAAGTATTTGAACACCCTGCTATTTTGCAAGTTCTCCCACTTGGAAATCATGGAGGGGTCTGAAATTGTCATCGTAGGTGCATGTCCACTGTGAGAGACATAATAAAAATAAAAAAAAATCCAGAAATCACAATATATGATTTTTTAACTATTTATTTGTATGATACAGCTGCAAATAAGTATTTGAACACCTGTCTATCAGGCTAATTCTGACCCTCAAAGACCTGTTAGTCTGCCTTTAAAATGTCCACCTCCACTCCATTTATTATCCTAAATTAGATGCACCTGTTTGAGGTCGTTAGCTGCATAAAGACACCTGTCCACCCCAAACAATCAGTAAGAATCCAACTACTAACATGGCCAAGACCAAAGAGCTGTCCAAAGACACTAGAGACAAAATTGTACACCTCCACAAGGCTGGAAGGGCTACGGGCAAATTGCCAAGCAGCTTGGTGAAAAAAGGTCCACTGTTGGAGCAATCATTAGAAAATGGAAGAAGCTAAACATGACTGTCAATCTCCCTCGGACTGGGGCTCCATGCAAGATCTCACCTCATGGGGTCTCAATGATCCTAAGAAAGGTGAGAAATCAGCCCAGAACTACACGGGAGGAGCTGGTCAATGACCTGAAAAGAACTGGGACCACCGTTTCCAAGGTTACTGTTGGTATTACACTAAAACGTCATGGTTTGAAATCATGCATGGCATGGAAGGTTCCCCTGCTTAAACCAGCACATGTCAAGGCCCGTCTTAAGTTTGCCAGTGACCATTTGGATGATCCAGAGGAGTCATGGGAGAAAGACATGTGGTCAGATGAGACCAAAATAGAACTTTTTGGTCATAATTCCACTAAACGTGTTTGGAGGAAGAAGAATGATGAGTACCATCCCAAGAACACCATTCCTACTGTGAAGCATGGGGGTGGTAGCATCATGCTCTGGGGGTGTTTTTCTGCACATGGGACAGGGCGACTGCACTGTATTAAGGAGAGGATGACCGGGGCCATGTATTGTGAGATTTTGGGGAACAACCTCCTTCCCTCAGTTAGAGCATTGAAGATGGGTTGAGGCTGGGTCTTCCAACATGACAATGACCCGAAGCACACAGCCAGGATAACCAAGGAGTGGCTCTGTAAGAAGCATATCAAGGTTCTGGCGTGGCCTAGCCAGTCTCCAGACCTAAACCCAATAGAGAATCTTTGGAGGGAGCTCAAACTCAGTGTTTCTCAGCGACAGGCCAGAAACCTGACTGATCTAGAGAAGATCTGTGTGGAGGAGTGGGCCAAAATCCCTACTGCAGTGTGTGCAAACCTGGTGAAAAACTACTGGAAACGTTTGACCTCTGTACAACCTGATCTCACAGAATTCCGTGAAATGAACACGGGACCCTTAACTCAAAATCCGTGGCAGTTTCACGGAATCGCCGAAAATTCCGTGATGGGTCCACGGAAGTGATTCCTATGCAAGTCAATGACAGTATACAGACGCGTTGGGCATTGTTTTCATCATGAAACTATGATTTTTTTTGCCATTATGACATGGAGTGTGATTCTCGATTTAATCAGCCAGCATAATTTTATTTATAATTATTTTCATTTTTTATTTATTTACAGTATTTAGACACGTTTTGAACACGTAACCCAATCCCTTCCCTAAACCTAACCATTTGTGTATTATAAAAAAACAGGATATAACAGGCAGATACGACTGCAGGCACAATTTATTCAAAAAGTACAAATATTCCAAGTGTTCCGAGGCCAAACGATTGATTTGTGTGAAGAAAATCCTCAAAAGCGATCAGCAGCGTCGAGTCCATCCGCCAAAGATCCTAAAAACACATTTCAAATTTTACCGCCGGAAAAAACGTTACGTCAGCTTTGACAGCATTGGCTGTCGTATGTCTCGTGACCAATTGCGTCATTACGTCGGCTTTGATTGTAAAATGCCATTGGCTCTCGTGTGTCTCGTGACAGATTGCGTCACGCTAAAGAGTCAAGTGTATTATTTGACTGGGATATGAATGAGTGTGCTCACGGCGCGGCGGGATCATCATTTTAGCAATTAAAACATTAAAATCAACTTCTTTACATGAAGACATCGAGTGACTTCAGAAGACTTGGAATGCAACATGAGTTGATACTTTTATGCTGTTTTTGGTCAGTTTTTGCAATAAATACCTATGACTGTACTTGTATTTGCCTGTTATGTGTTTTATATTGTTGAGAAGTGGGTAGGTTTAGGGTAGGAGTGGAGTTAGTTGCTCCAAAATATAAAAGTAGCCTATAAATATTCATAAAATCATGTCTGCTTTTTACTGTCATTGACTTGCATAGGAATCACTTCCGTGGACCCATCACGGAATTTTCGGCGATTCCGTGAAACTGCCACGGATTTTGTGTTAAGGGGCCCGTGTTCATTTCACGGAATTCTGTGAGACCAGGTTGCTCTGTAATTGCAAATAAAGGATACTGTTCCAAATATTAACATTAATTTTCTCAGGTGTTCAAATACTTATTTGCAGCTGTATCATACAAATAAATAGTTAAAAAATCATACATTGTGATTTCTGGATTTTTTTTTTAGATTATGTCTCTCACAGTGGACATGCACCTACGATGACAATTTCAGACCCCTCCATGATTTCTAAGTGGGAGAACTTGCAAAATAGCAGGGTGTTCAAATACTTATTTTCCTCACTGTACACATAGTTACAGTAGACTGCATGCACTGTCAACAATGGCTGGAAGTGAAAAACATTCTATACCCTTACACTAACCCTACCCCTAAACCTACACATCCCAGAAAACCTTCTGCATTTTTACATTTTCATATAAGCTTGTTTCTTCATGGGGACCTCAATTTATGTCCCCATGGTGATACGAGTCCCCATGAGTCAGTGTGCATTCAGGTTGAAGTCCCCACCGGGATGGAAAAACATGAACACACGACACACACACACACGCGCACGCGCACGCGCACGCGCACGCGCGCGCGCACGCACGCACGCAAATTTCTACTATCCATTTTGTCCCCACAACGCAGGGTTTACCAAACACACACACACACACAGGTTTGACTTTATAAGTCAGGACATGTTTTTATATGAGGTTAATTATATTTTAAATGCCCTAACCTGACCCCTAAACAGAGACCTGCATATGCACATCATTACCCCAGTGAAAAAATAAATGTACTAAAACATATTTGAAATACATTTATTTTATGCTAAGTATACATTTACATACTTTTGGTAGACTAAATTGATATACTTAAAGTCTACAAAATTGGAACAACTGTAATTAGTCCGGCTAAAGATATAGGTATATTTGATTTAGCTAAAATGGAACTATTGCAAAAATACTTTAGGTACAATTTAAATATCTTGTATTTACAGATATTATACAGTGATCATACTATCCTTACTAATAGTGACATTAAAACACATTTTAGGCTTAATATCAACAAATGTGCATTGTCCAATAAAGAAGTACTCTAAATAAAGTTTAATTATAATATTTATATATAAGGACACATAAATTGCTCCTGTTAAGAACGTGTTCATAAAATATTTTTGAAAAGAATAGTCCAGCTGCTTTTCTTTGAAGACATCTTATATTTATGCTGATATCAAAGGCATGTCTTAATAGCGTTTTGTTCTTTATATCTAAAGTAGCCCGGGGCAGTGCAGGTCCGTAAACAACTTAGTCCATTGTAGGCTATCTCAGTGGCTCATGCTTCAGTCGCATCTTAAATCACAAATGTGCCATGAAAATATGCCAGGCCATTTGCGGCCAAATAAAGGCAGAATTGTGAGGAGAATAGAGCATCCTCTCTAGTCCCCCATACCAAGAGCCAGCTTTGCACGACCCAAACAGCCACATTTGATCCCTGTTGTGCTGAGTTAATTCTCTCTGTATTTTCTCCTTTCGGTTGTCTTCTATTCTAAGTCTTGTGATTCCTCTAAACAGCCCACAAAGCAGTTTATAGCTCAGAGGTCTAAGATATCATGGTGGAGGCTGAAGGAATGGAGATATTCCAGTTTGGCTCCCAAAGGGGTTGTTGGAGAAAAACAAAGTGAGGGCGCTCTTATTGAGGCCTGTCAAATGAAAGATCACACTGCTAGGAGGTGCTTTGATGTCTTTCCATTTGCTTCCAGGAGTGATATTGAGGAAGACTCCGATTTTCGCAGATTTGTACAGACTTGCCAGTGACTGCTTCATTCATTCACACCTGCAATCAAGTAGTTACATGTCTACAACATACCTGTTTCCCATCGAGTCACCGTCTGGGACTTAGCTGGAAATACCCTGCTATCAGTCTAGCAAGAAGTGAATGTGTACGGCGGATTGCTCAATATCACAACAACTGAGCAAATAAAGTTTTAGTTATTTTAAACATCATTCTCTTTTGTCTTGACTGATTAAAACATTCCTACCCACTAACTCTGAGGAATTCCACCCTTTCCCATGTATTATTGCTTTAGTCAGTGACCTGAGGATTCATACACAACCACAAGGCAAGTAAGAAAAGTTACCCTGTCTGCTTTCTCAGGGTGTTACCTCCCTGTTTCCTACTGGTGACGTGCTGGTTTTAGACTATACTAAACTGAAAGACCAAGGCAAAGACACTGTCCCGTTTTGTGCAATGTTCAGTAGATGATTTGCGGAAAATAGTGTTACAACCTTCTCCGTCTGCTCAGATAATAGTTCTCATACCGGTCAAAAGTTTGGCTCATATGCTCACTAAGGCTGTATTTGTATTTCACAGTAATATTGTGAAATATATTTACAGCTGAGAGTACCTTGTTTATATAGCTATACTAAAATGTAGGCTAATGTATTCCTGTGATGACAATTATCATTACTCCAGTCTTCAGTGTCACATGATCCTTCAGAAATCATTCTAATGCGATCGTTTGAGTCTTAAGAGCCTCACGTTGTCATCTGTGTGAATGTGCTATATGTTTTTTGTTTCTTTAGAAAGACCCCTAAAATGTATTTTCTCGACACTGAATAAAATGAACTCGACAGAAGGCTAAAAGAACAGACTGAATAAGAACGGTAACCAGAGAAAGCATCAGATTCTCACAGTAATTTGAACCATTTATTCAAATAAAGGGTGCTTTGAAAGTAAAAGAAAGTGCAGTAAGTGTGTAACATACAAGGGCAAAGTAGTAAAAATAATTTAGTTGAAAATATGCTTAAATATGTATGAGATATGTTTAAATACACAAAGTTGATCTTCTAGCTCTGGTTATTTGTATTCTTGTGTCAACACGTCTGCATATCTTTCGGATTGGGTCACACCTTTTGACACCTTTTCTCTGTTAAGGTGACATCACTGCTCGGAATCTCTGTAATACATTGCTTTAAGTTGCCATAGATTTTCTTCGACCATAACAACTGGACCGTTTTCTTAAATTAAAGGACTTTCCGTGAGAACCTGAGCGCTCGTAGAAGCTGTGAAAGCCCCCGGTGGACGAAGGCGAAACTACAGCTGCTGTATTAAATGGCTCTTTTTTTCTCTTTTCACTTTTGATCCCTGAGCTCACACATTCCGATCATTCCAGGCGCGCTCAGTTATTTATGAGAGCACAGCGCGCGCCTACCAGCTCATAACCCAACCAGAGCTAAACGCGCGCGCACAAACAAAACGAGGAGATAAAACACAAACAGAAGATATTAGTTGGATTACTTGGATTATTACACATGCCATTAACAGAATCTGTGTGGAATGAAAGTGTTAGCTGGTAAGTTGGTCGTCAATGTTCGTTCGACAGAGTTTAATGGTCAATAGCAACGAGCACAGAAAACCTGAACATACTGTATGCAACTTTAAATGTGACGCCGATTAATCCGAATGGCTTCGAGAGCATTTTTAGACTAAACTGTTTCATGTTTATGACGTTTAATTACCGGTAGCTTGGCACGTATTATAGGAATAGTGAAGTTCTGAGTGCGCTACTTTTCTATTGAGATGAAAACTAGTTCATATATTTAAATAGTTGTTGGCGAATCTGCGGTCTTATTTTAGAAATTGTATTATATAATTTTTTTTATTATTAAGTTCCAATACTGTATATACTTAGCCTACTGTAGCCCTAATTATTTATAAATAATAAAAATAGCTATATTAAAATATTAGTAATTATTATTTTTAACTTGAAATATACTGTATAAAGTGTATCTAAACGTGTATTTATTTTCTTTGGTGTAACTCAATATAGTTGACTCATATCAACTATATTAAAACTCATATTAAATATTTGCATATCATTTGACTTAAGTAAAACCAGTTAAATCAGATGTTGCCCAAAAAAAATTTTTGTGTGTGTTTTAGCATTTGTTTAGATTTATTTTGATATTGTTGCTTAAATATGTCACTTTCTGTAAACTGATGAAAAAATAATGCTGCACTCCAACTTTTGAGAGTTTAAACATTTCTTCTTCAAAAACTGTTATTATCTATATGGAATTAAAAATTCATAATCATTTGTTGAATGGGTCTCTTGCCCTCTAGGTCCAGTTCAGTTCATAAATACATGTCTTCATCAAATAAAATGAGAGGTGAAGAAGCATCTGGTACTGTCCTGCACAGGCTAATCCAAGAGCAGCTTCGCTATGGAAACCCCACAGACGCCCGCACACTCCTGGCCATCCAGCAGCAGGCCCTGCGACGAGGAGGTGGCAGCGGAGGGGCTTGTTCTCCACAGTCTTCATCTGAAAGCCTCAGCCAGGAGGAGCCCCAGTCTCCTCAGCTCTCTGCCCGCCAAGAACCCCAGGGTCAGGAGCACCAGGTTGACTACCAGCACTTGGAGAACTACACAACACACCCACACCACGGCGAGGAGCTGCCCACCTATGAACAAGCCAAGGCCCAGTCTCAGTTTTTGGCCTCCCAATGGGGCCAACCGCACAGGGGCTTCTCACAAGAGAATAGTGTAACAAGCCAGATGCCCTGTGAGGAAGAAGACAGCTGGGACCCGAAGCGAGGCCACGCACGGTCACAGAGCGAGCGGCTTCTGCAGTTTTCAATGGAACACAATAAAATGCCTGCAACATGTTCTGCCAGTTACCCTCAGATACATGGATATCATGCAAACCAGCACTTACAATATAGCCAGCAAGGACTGGAGTACAATAAGCAGGTGCCTTATACTGAGTACCCCTTTCCTGGGCGACATCCCGCGGAGTATGAACAGTTCTACAAAGCACCACCACCATTTAATTCTCAGCACAACAGGTAGAGAAGACCAGAACAATTGCATAATTTACACTTAACCACATTCGATTTAATAACACAGTATATGCATTTCCTGCAGTTCTGACGTACTTTATAGGATGTGTCATTATGACTAACAGTCTGTTGGCTGATGCTATGGCTGAGTATGCAATATGGTACATGCTGGTGTAGCTTGTCATCTAACTATACTAACATACCTAGATGAACTAAATCCCATTGTTTAGTTTTACTTCTAACATGATGATTTTTACCTTGTTCTACTTCCAGACTTCAAACACCAGAAGTTTGCCATAGACTCTCCACATCTCCCCCTGCTGGCAGGGAGGTCGCAGCTTGCAGTCGCATTCAACTGGAAATGCTCATGAACGAGAATAAGAGACTGAGACAGGAGCTAGAGGGACACACCGAGAAGACCCTCAGAATTCAGAAGGTAAAAGACCCTGACATGTCTGTGAAAAGAAAAATGGAGTAATTAGGCTTGTAAATACGGTAAATACAGACACCCATCTGAAGCACAAAAAAGTTTACAACAGGTTATAAGTGGTAACACTGTTTCTCTGAAAACAAAATGCATAGAAATGGCTATGGATACAAAATGAAGTTTTGGAGACATTTGAGAAAGGCTTAGCTGTAAATACATATCTGTATGGGACATCTGTCTGAAAAGAATACATATATTTAAAATATATGTTATATAATAATATTTCACACACACTATAGACAACTACCAAATAGCTTTTCATTTCACTTTGGCTAAATTCCAAAAGGCCATGAAGTGTTTCCAGTGGATTACATCAGTGCAGTTAAGCTGTTGCTCACTCTGAAAGAATGATAATTACACGGGTTTGAGCGTTTACCCATCAGGCCACTGCCTTGTGTAAACATGCCTGGGATGATGGAGTCATGGTTAACGCCATCCTGGTCTTTCCATATGGCACTCCTGAACAGCTTCTCTGTTCTCTGCTCTTAATCATAACCAGGAACATTGCAAACCATCTTTGAGTATTTCTGAGGCCATCATTGTCTGACTGACACATCTGACATGCGACTTAATTGCCTTTATATTTTTTCTGCCAGCTGGAACAAGAGATCCAAAGGATCTCAGAGGCCTACGACACTCTGATGAAGGGCTGTGCAAAAAGAGAATCGCTGGAGCAAGCACTAAGGAACAAGCTGATGGCTGAGATCAAGAGGCTGCAGCATTCAAGCATTCAAGCGGCAAAAGAAGCCGAAGCTGCTGACCAGAACCAGCATGTCATTGAGAAGCTCCTTCTGCAGAGTGAGTTCACGAACACGGCCACATTAAACCTCATTACTGTTTCTGGATACTTCTTAACCCAGAGTTACGTTTTTCTGTTGAGTCATTTTGCTTAAAGAGGGAATGTGTTTCCAATTAGAGCGTTCCAACACAGGAATTTCAGTCACATAACAGCATCTGAATGATCAGAAAAGAAGATTAAATGTCAGATGTGACCTTAGCTTTGTAGGGGAGAACGCCTGGGGACCGTTAACCACTGCCAAACACTGTCAATGCTCTCGTTTGATCCACATTGACAATTAACAAACTACTCAGGCTCACTTCCTGTTTTCTGAAAGATGGAAGAGGTGGGGACGATGATGAGTTTTGCAGTGATTGTTGGGAAATAAGCAGAACAATCTGAAGCTCTGAGATGTGGGTCAAAGGGAGAGTGGGTCGCTGCTTCTCCTTCCCTCTGCATTCCTTAACCGCTTGCGTAAATGAGGCGCTCCGGACTTGGCGATTTTGAATTCCTCTTGTTATGAGCAGGAAGTCAATGGGGAGTGGTGCTGGAGAGGGCCTGCATAAACATTCCTTTAGCCTCTTTCTCACGTCCTCACATAAATGCCTATGCCTGTTATGACTGGACATAATGTCTTAGTATGTATCGAAAACATTTAGGCAACATACAGTACAGTACATTGCCTTCAAGGCATTCATTTCGTCATTTCATGCTTTTGAACCAACAAGCTACAAAGCTTGTCAAAAGGTCACCACCAATATAATAATACAATTTCATATTTTGAATTTGTTTTTATTTTATATTTTCAGTTTTAATTTTGTTATGTGCTTTGTGTGTTATGTGCACAGAAAAAACGCCACCATCCCAACCACCTTTTAATACCAAATAACACCCATGGACATGCTTAAACTTGATTTCTTTGACTCTCTAAGCTGACCTGCTCATATCAATTTAATTTACACAGATCTCAAATGTTTTGTTCTCTAACAGATGAAGAACAGCAGCTGCAGTGTGCGCGTCTGGAGCAGGAGGTTCAGCATCTGCGAAACGAAGCAGAGAACCAGCAGCGCAAAAGCGAGGCGCTGGAAAGCACCCTGAGGTCCACACAGACACGCAGCCAGCAGCTGTGGACAGAGTTGCAGAGGAAGAAAGCGTATGTGGAGAAGGTTGAGCGTCTGCAGAGGGCTCTGGCTCAGCTGCAAGCAACATGCGAGAAAAGAGAAGGGTTGGAAACGCGCCTGAGGACACGGCTAGAGCAGGAGCTGCGGAGCCTCCGAAATCAGCAGGTACTGAGACAAAGCGGTGCTTTGTTTTTAACTGTTCAGATGTGACTTAGCATTGTATTTCAGGGCTATTTCCTTCCAGTGAAGCTAAGAATAGATTGAGACTTCAAATCGGTACATCACAACAATCTCACACTTTGTTTTTCTTTTTCCACAGAGGCAACCTCAGCCAGTCGGAGCAGCATCCAATGTGAGTGTGTCCACACTTCAGGAGCTTCTGCGGGAGAAAGAAGAGCACATTTTGTCCCTGGAGGCTGACAAGACGCGCTGGGAGCAGAAATACCTGGAGGAGAAGACCATGAGGGAGTTTGCGATGGATGCCGCTGCCACCGCTGCAGCTCAGAGGTAAAACAGGGCGTTCAGTGTCAAACTCTTCAGAGCATATTGAGTTTTGAAGCAATTTCTAAATGTTTTCTTCCTATACTTCATAGAGACACAACCATCATCAACCATTCGCCCTGTCATTCCTTCATTGAGGAGCTCCCATCATCTGAGCACAGAAACCAGGAAGTAGAAAACAGGTAAGAGAATCTCCCTCGTGCGTCTAAAATTGAATTTCAGTTGTGCTTAGTGAACCATTCAGGTTTGAAAAATTGTTCAGGACTCACGAGGTTCATATTTTGTCAGGATCCGTGCCCTGTACACCCAAATCCTGGAGAAGGACACAGTGATTAGCATCCTAAAGCAGAAGCTGCAGCAGGAGCAGAAGAGAGAGTCAGGTGACTTCCGGCAAGCTACTACTGATCCCTCCATCACCATCTCTCATTCAACGGTCATACACACGGCCCAGGGCAAAGGTTAGTGTCTGAATGCTAACATTTACATTAAGGTTTACTGCTAATTAGTGTTACTAGCGAAGCTTTTACTAGTCTGATTAATATTAGCATTAGTGCTCACTGCTAATTAGCATTTCCTAGCTAAGTTAATGTCTGACTAACATTAGCATTAGTGTTCACTGTTAAGCACTTGGTTCTCAGATTGACAAAATTAGCAGAGTAGCTAGAATTAGATTTTAAAATTGTAATTTACTCTTATGAATCTTTGTTCCAGGGAAGAGTCAATCCAATGACCAGGCGGCTGGTATGTCATATTCCACGCTCGCTTCCGTAGCACCCCAGAGACATCCTGAGCCGGTTCTGTCAGAGAAACAGACAACAGATCAAGCCCCCTGCACAGAGCCCAACCCCAGTGAGTCAATTTTTAGTTGTTTCTGCATCATATGGGAAATGAAAAAGTAACTAAAAAATGACACGCTTCAGTGTGAAAGCCCATTATTCATCTCAGAGTAAAAAAAACCCCAGCTAATTGAGAAATGAAGTCACGTTGTGTGATAATTGACTAATTTTTGTTCCTGTTTTTCACAGATCACATCCAGAAAGCACCATCTGCTGTGGATCTTTTTAAGGGCCTGGATGATGTGGCGGCTGATGCAGTGGAGATCTTCATTTGATGAAGAACACTTGGACAAGGCAAAATAAATACATCATACCCGTGTGATGAGGAGCTCTGGAAGATATTAAATGACACCACATCACTACACTGTTGTGAAGAAAGAATCCCATGTAAAAGAGGGAGCTGAGCTCTTCTCTTACAAGTCTTAAATCTCCAATCTGATATGTTTTGACAGATTAGGTAGAAAACTGCATTACTGACACTTTTGCTTCTGGTGAGATTGTGAGAATCCTACATTTTGGGTATTTACAGCCATCCCGTACAGGAAGACGGGCACAAACTCCTAAATTGTCATTACTATTGCATTGTCCCTCCTCTCAGAAGACCTGTGGTAACTTCACCACATTCCAGTTCAGTCGACTTTCTTCTTGAGACTGAGGCTCTCACATGCATCTTTTCCACCCCACCTATATTGATTGTTATAAGTGGTTACATTTTTTTCATGTTTTTCTATTTATGGCTGCTACGCCCTTCATCGAAGTTATTCTTTTACATTGCAAGCTTCACATTGTCACATCGTGCGAGACAAAACATTATTTAGACCTGAGTGTCTAAGAGAACGGTCGGAGAGAAAACCAGTTGCATTCTTGTATTTTGTTTTTGAATGTGTTTGCTCCTAAACGGCACATTTGCTGGTCAAGGTGTCGTTTCAAAGTAAATATTAATATATATTTTGTACAATTATTTTGTGTTGTGTTGGAATGTTATGCTGAGGAACTGGTGCCAAAGAGCATTTCAGTAAAGTTGTGTAAACACATGACCTAGGGTTGACCTCTTCTATTTAATCCGTGAAAGATGTGAATGTTCTGAAACATTTCATACATTTACAATAAAGCTATTAATATATAAAAATGTTTCTGTTGGTTTGTGAAGTCCTTGTGAAATTGTTTGGTTCTAGCAAGCACCATTTACTGGATTTTCTCCCATTTCGCACATTCTCTGCCGTGTTATTCCGGGTTTTCACACACAGCCCGAGAAAGATGAGTAATTATATGTGAATGCCAGTGAGGGGCATTCCAGCTCTCAAATTTCACCACAGAAAACCTCGCACTATTTCCCTCAGGCTCACCTTTATCCGCATTTTAGACTTAGTCATTCAGACAAACATTCTGCTTTTGAGAGAGAACAATAGTTAACTCGCTCAAAGCTGACTTACCCAACACACTGACTAACCTATACAGCCTCCTATTCTGTGAATACTACTGTCACTGACAGAGTCAACTCAATATTTCTTAGTGTAGTCACATGCTTTTTGACATAGTGTTGATGTCACACTCTGTTTCCAAATATACGTAGGACAAGGCTACGTCTGTATTAGATGCATTGTTTCGTTTTGAAATAACTGATCTTTGTAAAAGTAATGAGAGGCATCTCAGACTTGCATTGCTCATGAGGAAGTTGTTTGTTGGTGATCTTACTGTAAGTCAGTTGTTTATAGTGCCAAGGCATGCTAGCCTGTAATTTAACTTGCAACTGTGTGAAAACTGGGCAGCTCACATGTACGTTCCCCACATGCGTTCCAGCTAAATTTTGTATGTACGACCAAACAATGAAGTCCAAAAGCATGAAATCATTGAAAGTATAGCATTTAAAAAATGAATTAATCAAGAAATAAAAACCAGGAAATAAAAAGAAATAAAAACAATGTATCTAACATTCCACAAACTTGTAGACTTCCTGCAGCTGAAGTGCTGATATGATTAAAGCAAAAGGGAGACAGACCAAATACTGAGACAATGAAATTCATCTTAATTTCATGTAAATAAGTTTTCAATCAAATTGTTAACGCTGATAATATAATTTGGGTAACATTTTATTTTACAGTGTCCTTTTAAATTACACTTAATTACATTCACCTAACCCTATAGTAAGTGCATGTTGTTAAATAATATTACTCCGTACAAATATATAGGTTGAGGGTTAGTTGCATGTAATTATGCATAATTGACTGTTATTACTATGGTAAGTTCATGAAACATATCTACAAGGACACTGTAAAATAAAGTGTTACCTAAAGTGCTACCAATATATAATTACAGTGTAACACGGACACCTTAAAATAAAGGGTAACCATAATATGTAATGAAAGAAAAATGGATCAAATGGAAACATTTTCACTTGTGTTCTCAGATGTTTGAACCCCACTGTGTGATTACAAATGCCAGTTTTTATGTGATCTTTAAATAAAGTGTTTGAAAGGGGAAGGTACGGTCTGTGGTTTTAATTATACTTTAAGAAGTTAATTTAAGAAGTCAAAAGGAGGCTCAAAACCTTTAACACTATTTTTAGGGTGCAACGAGAAAAAACAACAACATATGATATAATCTATGGAAAGTAAGCTAAAGCATGCTAAGATGCTTCACTATTTATGGTATTTTACAGACAAAAGTTTGACTGATGAAAGTATCTCAGGAATTCAGATCTCCGTTAACAACAGTAAAAAAGGGTCATAATTACTACTAATTATGAGACATGTAAGAGGTGGCCGTCATATTTTCAACAAGCATGTGAATTTAAAAAGAATGTTCCCAACCAGACTATTTTTCCTGAAGAATGTTGGTGAAACTGAAAACTTTTAAACTATCTTGCCAAGTTACAAGCTACTTTTTAAAAGGGATACTTAAAACAATACTAACTAAATGTAGCTACTAATGCTATATGGATGCAATATATTTGAGATTTTTTATTTAACATTAAAAAGAGTATTTATGATAGTATGGTATAAGAAATAGAGGATATTAGCTCAAACCAAGAAAATTTACAATAAAGACAACTAATAAAGAAAGCAAAAAATAAAAATGTATCATAAAATATATTAAAAGCAAATAAATTTATTTTGCCAGAAAAACAAACAAAATATTTTTTCTATTGTTTTTAGTTTTTTTTCTCCCAAATTTGTGAATAATTTATTTCAAATTCAATTTAAAACCCTAACTTACAGGACAGCCATAACTGTAAAAAAAAAAAAAAAAAAAAAAAAAAAATATATATATATATATATATATATATATATATATATATATATATATATATATATATATATATATATATATATATATATATATATATATATATATATAATATGGCACCAGAAAGTAATACGGAAAGTGTCAGTTGAATGATACGTGATCTGTTTTGTTTGTTTGTTTTGTCATTTCAGGAATGTCTAAAAGTCATTTTAGGAAAATGTGCTTTCCAATTCAGTTCTTGAAACACATTCAAGACAAAACAGTCATATATACACTCACCTAAAGGAACACCATACTAATACTGTGTTTGACCCCCTTTCGCCTTCAGAATTGCCTTAATTCTATGTGGCATTGATTCAACAAGGTGCTGAAAGCATTCTTTAGAAATGTTGGCCCATATTGATAGGATAGCATCTTGCTGTTGATGGAGATTTGTGGGATGCACATCCAGGGCACGAAGCTCCCGTTCCCCCACATCCCAAAGATGCTCTATTGGGTTGAGATCTGGTGACTGTGGGGGCCATTTTAGTACAGTGAACTCATTGTCATGTTCAAGAAACCAATTTGAAATGATTCGAGCTTTGTGACATGGTGCATTATCCTGCTGGAAGTAGCCATCAGAGGATGGGTACATGGTGGTCATAAAGGGATGGACATGGTCAGAAACAATGCTCAGGTAGGCCGTGGCATTTAAACGATGCCCAATTGGCACTAAGGGGCCTAAAGTGTGCCAAGAAAACATCCCCCACACCATTACACCACCACCACCAGCCTGCACAGTGGTAACAAGGCATGATGGATCCGTGTTCTCATTCTGTTTACGCCAAATTCTGACTCTACCATCTGAATGTCTCAACAGAAATCGAGACTCATCAGACCAGGCAACATTTTCCAGTCTTCAACTGCCCAATTTTGGTGAGCTTGTGCAAATTGTAGCCTCTTTTTCCTATTTGTAGTGGAGATGAGTGGTACCCGGTGGGGTCTTCTGCTGTTGTAGCCCATCCGCCTCAAGGTTGTGCGTGTTGTGGCTTCACAAATGCTTTGCTGCATACCTCGGTTGTCATGAGTGGTTATTTCAGTCAAAGTTGCTCTTCTATCAGCTTGAATCAGTCGGCCCATTCTCCTCTGACCTCTAGCATCAACAAGGCATTTTCGCCCACAGGACTGCCGCATACTGGATGTTTTCCCTTTTCACACCATTCTTTGTAAACCCTAGAAATGTTTGTGCGTGAAAATTCCAGTAACTGAGCAGATTGTGAAATACTCAGACCGGTCTGTCTGGCACCAACAACCATGCCACACTCAAAATTGCTTAAATCACCTTTCTTTTCCATTCTGACATTCAGTTTGGAGTTCAGGAGATTGTCTTGACCAGGCCCACACCCCTAAATGCATTGAAGCAACTGCCATGTGATTGGTTGATTAGATAATTGCATTAATGAGAAATTGAACAGATGTTCCATCCTTAGTGTATATGAAGTATTAATAAATACAGTGATGGATTATCATGTCTTAGACTCAGCATCAGAAAGTTTTAAGTACAGTTTATAAGGATTGCCATCCTCACAACAGGATTGCCATTTAAACTGATAACAGAAAAAGAGAGGGAACAGTGGAGGAGTTCATGACCCTCGCTTATATACATTGACATTATTCACATGTGCTTTCAATATTTGCGATAACCCGTCTTCCAACAAACAACATTTTAACAGGCAAATATGATGACGACACCGTGGCACTGGATCTTCATACTAACACAAGAACAAACTTGGCTGTAGGTGAGCTTATATAAGCAGAGAAAATCCTCTTGGTTGGAATGAAAAGGTTTGAAAAGATTTTTATGGTGGTTACAGCCTGTATGGGAACCGGGAGACATGTGATACACTGCAATTCATCTTGTTTATAAGCGCAGTGGAGGCCTTTTCCTCCTCACAGCCAGAAAAGCTGCCAACATTCTTTCGACGTTTGAGAAGCACTTGACATTTTTTAACCTTGGGCTTCTTCCTCAACATGAACAAAATAGAGGGCTGTGAAGCATTTCAAGGTCAAAGGACACATTCCTAAAGCTTGAAATGTGGAGCGCCAGCATATATGAATTTTTCTATCCGTTTGAGTGAGGCCACAGTAATCCGCCTTACAAATCAGAATTAAAGCGGTTGGGAACATTGGTGTTTGTCAAAAAAACAACAACATTAGATAAGATGTTAGATGAATTTCGGATCAGTCTAGCCAGGAACCAAACAATGTTGAAAACCAGATTAATTTTCAAACAAACCCAGCATGAATCAGGCCAGCTTTCTAAAATAAAATGTTGTCCTGTTCATTGTCTGACACATGTTCTGTGCTCTCAGAGAGTAGATTGATTGCTTCAGTTCATCCGCACACATTTCCAGCATTGATTGATGACTGGATGGAATAACCTTCAATTTTGACTCTCTCTGAATGATAGATCTGAAACATGCTGCAAGGCGAATAAATTAAAGCAGCCTTCCCTTCATATTTTTAAACTACACCGCAATCTGAACCATACCTCGCGACTGCGGTAGTGCAAGTGCAATGATGAAGAGCAGTAAAACCACAAGGAGCCACACATACCCCGTTCATGACTAAAGCTTTACCATGATGTGTTTTCATGGTTAGGAAAGACAACATTTCAAATGCTAGTCACGTGCATGGCCGCATTTTCCAGAGCTGCTGCTTTATAGTCTCAGCACTTGGCCATGATTGCATTTGCTGGGCTATTTATTTAAAGGAATGCATTAAAGCATTCCTGATCAATTCTTTGGCATGGGTAATGTGACAGTTCAGAACACAATAGGCTTTCCAAAAACCTGCCTGTGTGAGTCCCAAAACAAAACAGATCGAGTCTACTCATCTTGAGCATTAAACTAATGCACAAAAGGAAGAGATCATTAATACAGGGGCTTTCAAACTGGGATCCAGGGCCACAAATGGGAATTATGATGCCCACAGAAAAAAACTTTGGTAACACTTTACAACACGGGTACACTAATATGATTAAATAATGCTTAACTAATGCACAGATAATCACAAATTAATTTAATGTATGACTAAACCATTTACTATCGATTACTGCATCAGCAATGAACATTATATATGATTGATAGATTAAGTAATAGGGCAATTCCGCGGAAAACTGTCACATCCATAACACCAACACAATGCCATGGTATTTAGTTGGTGTTATGGATGTGACATTTTTGCGTGGAATTACCCAATATATGAATTGCTATTAATTAAATGTGTCCATGTATAAATTCTAGGGCTGCCACTAACGACTATTTTTATATCGATTAATCTATCGACTAATTTATCACAACCATTTTCTACAATTTTACTTAAAAACATTTAATTTAACTTGCAACATTGGCATTCAGTAGTGTACTATAAAAAAGTATAAATGTAAACAAGCCCTTGACAAAATGTAAAACTAAAAGAGTAAGAATGTAAAAGGGTACAAATTTGTAAACCAACATAAAAAAGAGAGAATATCAGCAAATACTTTTTATGTAGAATAGTGTTGTCACGATACCAAAATTATGACTTTGATACGATACCAGACTAAAATACCTCAATACCGATACTAAATCGACTGAATTGACAGAACTTACTATTCATTGTTTTAGGGTTAAAAAACTCCAAAGCACGTCCCAGCCTCGCCGCACTTTTCTGTTGCATTCTTTTTCCTGAGCTGTGGTACGGTGGAAGCAGAGCTCACACACACGTCCTCACTCATACTGTCACACATCGACGCAGATTAAGAAATACTGCTCTTATTAGAGTGCTGTTATATTTAAAGTACCGGTACTAATACAATTTCATATCGTACCCAAGACCAACTTACCCAGTCGACTAAAAATATTGACGTCGACTAATTAACAGCTTCGACACAGTCGATTGTATCGACCAATCGCGACAGGCCTAAATAATTCCCTAATAACATATTATATTAATGTAAATTAATTTGTTAATTACCACAATGGTCAAATCTGTACTTTAACTTCCAGTTATCTGCTTTAATTAATCATTAGATAATGATTTGCAAAGGTATCATTATGTTATGACTTAGGCCCTGTCCACACGAACACGGGTATTTTCAAAACCGCAGCTTTTTCTATGCGGTTTGGCTGTTCGTCCACACGCAAACGCAGTATCCGGTTACTGAAACCGGACTTTTTTGAAAACTCCGGCCAGGGTGAAGTTTTTTAGAAACTCCGGTTACAGCGTTGTCGTGTAGACGGTGAAACCGGAGATTTAGGCTTGTTAAGTCAAAATGTGCGCCGTTCTCTCCTTTGTTTGACGTCAGTTTGTGCGCCGTTATCGATTTTGTGTCACTGAGTCCAAGGTAAACTTGTAGAAGGGTTTCACTGAGCCCATAGCATCCCTCCGTGGATGGGACCCATGTGGAAATCAGGCAGCCAATCATAGCGCGGTTTTGCGTTTTCATGTGAACGGAGATTTTTTTTAAACCGTGCTTGTGTGGACGCGATTGTTTTTTTAAACGGAGAAGGAAAAACTCCGGTTATAAAAATACCCGTGTACGTGTGGACTAGGCCTTAACTTGTTGAGGCAGTGTCTATTAAAGGTGCAGTGTGTAGTATTTATGAGGATCTATTGAGAGAAATGCAATATAATATACATAACTATGTTTTCAGTGGTGTATAAAGACCTTACATAATGAACCGTTATGTTTTTATTACCTTAGAATGAGCCATTTCTATCTACATACACCGCTGGTCCCCTTACAATGAAATCGCCATTTTTGATAGGTGTCATGTTTCTACAGTAGCCCTAAACGGACAAACTTCTCTACAGAGCGCTAGTCACTCTATGCTGTCTCAAACGACGACATCGTTGTACCGTGTCGGCCACCGTAGCTTCTCTATGTGGTTCGAAAAGGAAGGGTGAGCGGTGTGCTGTTGCAATTCGCAACCTCACCACTAGATGCCGCTAAAATGTACACAGTGCACCAGTCATGTGCCTCAACAAATAAAGTCAGAATTATACCTTTGCAAATTATTAGCTAACGATTAATTAAAGCAGGCAACTGGAATTTGAAGTACAGCTTTGACCATTCATAACATATTTACACATTACATTAGTTAATAGGGTGAATTCAGGGTGATTGGGACTCTTTTTACAAGTCATCTCAATGGCAAAAAGTGTCCCAATCACCCTGAAATCACCCCTAGTATATGTTATTAGGGAATTAATACATTATGACACATTTAACTAATAACAATTTATTGATTACTTAACCTATTAATCATATAGAATCTTCATTTGTTGCTGATGCAGTAATCCTTAATACATGGTTTAGTTCTTCATGAGTCCATAAACTCATGATTATCTGTGCATTAGTTAAGCATAAATTAATGCATATTAGTGTATCCAAAACCTTTCCTGAGACAAATAGATTTTAGAAAATGTATTGTATAGACAGTTGTTTAATAAAGAACCCAATTTTTAGCATCCACCAGCATCCTAAGGTTTCAACAGTAAATGCTCCGGACGGAAGGTTTCAGATGTCTCCATGGCATTGTGATATCAAGAACATGTTTCTAATAACATTAGGCTTATGTCAGTAAGACTAAATGAAGCTCATGGCTATAGAGAAATGGATACATGGCGTGAACAACATGTTTTTTCTCTCCCACAGTGCAGTGTTGTGTTTCTGACGTCTCTTTCACTAGCCCAGGGTCCTGTGTTTTTATTTGGTAATAGTGAGCACATGGCAAAGTATGCGTCAGGGCCAAAAACCGTGCTCTACACTTGATTACCATGATTGCTGTGGAGTATTCATGCTGGATTTTCCCGTTTTAGCACAAGGCTTTCTTTCAGTTTCATGGAAAGGCTGAATTGTTGGTCAAGAGGCCAGGGGTTGAGAGGGGCACACTAGGATATTTTTGGTTTAGTGGAATAATTCAATGGCAAGAGAGGCTGTGAAAATCCCAAAAGCCAGTGCATGTTTCAGTGGATTTGGAAAGAAATAAGCAACTTTAATGCTATATTTGGTGTCTTAACAGTACAGTGAGATTAAAACCTAGCTGTTCAAAATCTGGTTGTTATACATTCATTGCGAGCCAACATGCCTAACAAAAATTCTTAAGAGTAAAATGCGACATGCCTTTAGGCATTTTAAATCAGCAGTCATGAGAATAAAAATGTACATTACCATTCAAAAATTTGGGGTTAGACGTAAAAAAAAACAAAAAAATTGCTTTTATTCAGCAAGGATGCATATAAATGATCAAAAGTGACTGTAAATACATTTACAATGTTACAAAAGACATTGATAATAATAAGAAATGTTTCTTAAGATTCAAATCAGCATATTGGAATGGTTTCTGAAGGATCATGTGACACTGAAGACTGGAGTAATGATGCTGAAAATTCATTTTAAAATATGTTAAAATAGAAAAGTTATTTTACATTGTATTAATATTTTACAGTATTACTGTTTTACTGTATTTTTGATTAAATAAATGCAGCCTTGGTGATCGTAAGAGACTTCTTTCAAAAACATTTAAAAAGTCTT
Source organism: Romanogobio albipinnatus (assembly GCA_023566225.1). Lineage (NCBI taxonomy): Eukaryota > Metazoa > Chordata > Actinopteri > Cypriniformes > Gobionidae > Romanogobio > Romanogobio albipinnatus. Next base: position 13,518,929 of record CM042244.1, read on the forward strand.
GCCAACCGCAAACTTTTGAACAGTAGTGTAAAATTCCCGATATAATGTGTTAATGTGTAACATTTCCTATTTGATCAAACATGACCCATTGTCTGGTGTGTAAAGAGAGTCAGTCAGTGATATTCCCCATTTTTAGTTACTGTATTGTAAATAAGCTATTTTAAAGAATAACCAAACTGAAAATACTACAAACTGAAAATACTGCGAACAACAAAAAAACCCTCATTACATGGAGAACATATCAAATTAGTGTAAATTAAATTATGGAATATTATTTTTTGATTACAAATTGCTTCAAGTCATCATTCACAGACAATTAAAATCAAAACAATTTAGAATTTTACATTTTATTGTTAAATATAGTTGTTCCTTCAAAGCAGTAGATAGATCAGAATTAAACTGTAAAAATACTGCCACCTAGTGTACAATTGCAATGCAAAATTGATGAAAAGGTGGATTGTTGAAATAAAAATAAATATTCTAGCCTATACAATGATTATTTAAAACACGTGCATATAGAAGTAGCACTAAGCAAAAACATTATGATTTAAACAGCTGATTCACTGACAGATCTATAGTGATTGTTACATATTAAAAAGTGATGCGCTTAAAACAGATTTCTGACAGTAATGATAAATGGTCATTTTACTACAGAGTACACCAAAACTACCAAAACAAATTCATAGTATAATTATTATGGTAAAGATAAAACCAAAAAGGCTCATGATGATTCAAGAGAACATTTGATTTCTGGGCCGCACCACTGTTATCTCCTTCATATACATGTTCTTGTAAGAGGACAGGAGATCACTTATTTTATAACCCTGCAAGAAACAAACAGTCAGAGAGGATATTAACATATAGTTGCAAGAAAAAGTATGTGAACCGCTTGCAGAATCTGTGAAAATGTGAATAATTTGAACAAAATAAGAGAGATCATATATTTAGTGCTGTCCTGAATAAGATATTTTAGTTAGTTCCCTGGATGATCCACGGCTGCTTTTGTGTTTTGTGATGGTTGTTCAGGAGTCTCTGGTTTGTCTTGAGCAGTTAAACTGACCAATGTTCTTCAGGAAAATCCTCCAGGTCCTGCACATTCTTCAGTTTTCCAAAATCTTTTGCATATTTGAGCCCTCTCCAGCAGGGACTGTATGATTTTAAGATCCATCTTTTTACACTGAGGACAGTCGAGGGACACAAACACAACTATTAAAAAAGGTTGAAACATTCACTGAAGCTCCAGAAGGAAACACGACACATTAAGAGCCGATGGGTGAAAATGTAAATATTTTTTAATTTTGTTTAAATATATATTTTTTTCATTTAGTACTGCCCTTCAGAAGCAACAGAAGATACTTACATGTTTCCCGGAAGACAAATAAAAGGATTAGTTAACTTCAAAATTAAAATTTCCTTATATTTTACTCACCCCTTCTCATTCAAGATGTTGATGTCTTTCTTTCTTCAGTCAAAAATAAATTACGTTTTTTGAGGAAAACATTCCAGGATTTGTTCTTCACATAATGGTTTTCAATTGCAACCAAAATGTTGAAGGTCCAAATCAATGCAGTTTCAAAGGGCTTCTAGCCTATTAACGTGCTCTTAACGTGACAGTTTTTTTTTTCTTTTTTTTTTTTTTTTTTCTGGAGCATCAGTGAACGTTCGTTTGAGTGTGAAAAGGTGGATCTCAAAATCATACAGTCCCTGCTGGAGAGGGTTCAAATATGCAAAAGATGCTGGAAAACTGAAGAATTTGCAGTACCAGGAGGATTTTTCTGAAGAACATTGGTCAGTTTAACTGCTCAAGACAAACAAGAGACTCATGGACAACCATCACAAAACACAAAAACAGCCGTGGATCATCCAGGGAACGACACACAGTATTAAAAATCAATGGTTCATAAACTTTTAAACAGGGTCATTTGAATAAACATCAGCTTTTTTTTTTCTTATGGACAAAATGTAAACATCTTTTAAAATATCTTACTCAGGACAGCACTAAATAAAAAACGACACTTGCTGTAGTTGTGTGTGTGTGTGTGTGTGTGTGTGTGTGTGTGTGTGTGTGTGTGTGTGTGTGTGTGTGTGTGTGTGTGTGTGTGTGTGTGTGTGTGTGTGTGTGTGTGCTCTATATTTACCAGTGAGGTCTCGCAGAGCAGAGTGTTGCCCTGCACTAGATTGCCAATGGTCATGTGAAAATAGGTGCTTCCGCTAGACCAGGAAGTGATCTTACTGAATGGATGCATCACAAGCACTTCCTGCAGACAAGCCAAAAAACTTTTCAACTTCACAAGCTACACAATGCTAGGGCGAGCTGTACATTATAGTTGTATTATAGATGTACAGTATACAGACAGATCGGTACCTTTGTCTTAGGGTTGACGAGGCTAACTCCTTGTTTGCTGATTGATATCATGATAACAGCGGGGTAAATCTTCTCTGATGTTTGCTGGGAGAAAAAGCACAGTCAGTATCAAGAAAACAATCTGCTTCTTAACAATTAGGCTTATTTTTAGTGTTGACCTGCTTACCTTTACTTCGAAGAAAGCACATCCAAAGGTAGGCAACTGTGAGATGGTCTTCAGGAACTGGAGTTTGGCTTCATCTACAGTTATGCCTGCCTGCTTGTTGTATGAGCTGATCATGTTCTGCAAACCAAAGGCCAAAAGGATTCTGTCATTTATCATGATGTTAGGGTCAGGGGATGCTAAAATATATGATTAATTACTGATTTATACATTCTGAAGCAATATCACTTATGAGGTTCCTCTAAGTTAGGATGCTGCTAAACTCTAAAAGTTTGGGGTCGGTTTCTATGTTTTAGAAAGATTCTTCCCAAAGCTGCATTTATTTTATTTGTAATAGTGAAACATTGATATTTCTTCAAAATAACTATTTTCTATTTGCATACAAAGCTGAAATTTAATTCATATCAAATTCTGCCAAACTTCCCATACTACTTCTGAATCGGATGTCTGCTTCCATAATTTTCATACAATTTATAAATTGTTTCAGATCACGCAAACTAGAAATGGAAATTGAGGCGCCCTTATATGGTCAGAAATGGAGCCTGAATGTAATTTAGAGGAAATTATTGGTATTGCACCCTAACAAAATCTTATTGAAAGCTTATTTTTTTGAGATATCGACCTAAAATTTGGAACACAACTTGTTCATATTATTGGCTTTGGATTATTATTGCAGTATTAGAGTAAAACATGTTTTTTCGATTTCACTCACATAAGTTATTTGACATCTACAATAATCTGCCAAATGAGACCAGCCTTATGTCTATATTCCAAAGCATTCTTGAATTCCAACCATTTAAGTTTAGACAGTTAAGGGGTTAGTTCACCCAAAAATGAATCTCATCCTAAGTGTGTATGACATTCTTCTTTCAAACGAATAAAATCAGAGTTATATTAAAAAATGTCCTGGCTCTTCCAAGCTTTATAATGGCATTTTTGAAGTCAATAAAAGTGCATCTATCCATTTTTTAATATACAGGGAGTGCAGAATTATTAGGCAAGTTGTATTTTTGAGGATTAATTTTACAACATTAATAATTAAACAACAACCATGTTGTCAATGAACACAAAAAAACTCATTAATATCAAAGCTGAATATTTTTGGAAGTGGTTTTTAGTTTTAGCTATTTTAGGGGGATATCTGTGTGCAGCAGCAACCACAGCCTCCCAGACACTGTTCAGAGAGGTGTACTGTTTTCCCTCCTTGTAAATCGCACATTTGATGATGGACCACAGGTTCTCAATGGGGTTCAGATCAGGTGAACAAGGAGGCCATATCATTAGATTTTCTTCTTTTATACCCTTTCTTGCCAGCCACGCTGTGGAGTACTTGGACGCGTGTGATGGAGCATTGTCCTGCATGAAAATCATGTTTTTCTTGAAGGATGCAGACTTCTTCCTGTACCACTGCTTGAAGAAGGTGTCTTCCAGAAACTGGCAGTAGGACTGGGAGTTGAGCTTGACTCCATCCTCAACCCGAAAAGGCCCCACAAGCTCATCTTTGATGATACCAGCCCAAACCAGTACTCCACCTCCACCTTGCTGGCGTCTGAGTCGGACTGGAGCTCTCTGCCCTTTACCAATCCAGCCACGGGCCCATCCATCTGGCCCATCAAGACTCACTCTCATTTCATCAGTCCATAAAACCTTAGAAAAATCAGTCTTGAGATATTTCTTGGCCCAGTCTTGACGTTTCAGCTTGTGTGTCTTGTTCAGTGGTGGTCGACTTTCTGCCTTTCTTACCTTGGCCATGTCTCTGAGTATTGCACACCTTGTGCTTTTGGGCACTCCAGTGATGTTGCAGCTCTGAAATATGGCCAAACTGGTGGCAAGTGGCATCTTGGCAGCTGCACGCTTGACTTTTCTCAGTTCACGGGCAGTTATTTTGCGCCTTGGTTTTTCCACACGCTTCTTGCGACCCTGTTGACTATTTTGAATGAAACGCTTGATTGTTCGATGATCACGCTTCAGAAGCTTGGCTATTTTAAGACTGCTGCATCCCTCTGCAATATATCTCACTATTTTTGACTTTTCTGAGCCTGTCAAGTCCTTCTTTTGACCCATTTTGCCAAAGGAAAGGAAGTTGCCTAATAATTATGCACACCTGATATAGGGTGTTGATGTCATTAGACCACACCCCTTCTCATTACAGAGATGCACATCACCTAATATGCTTAATTGGTAGTAGGCTTTCCAGCCTATACAGCTTGGAGTAAGACAACATGCATAACGAGGATGATGTGGTCAAAATACTCATTTGCCTAATAATTCTGCACTCCCTGTATTCACTGCCATTATAAAGCTTGGAAGAGCCAGGACTTTTTTTAAATAACTGAAAGAAGAATGTCATATACACCTAGGATGGCTTGAGGGTGAGTAAATCATGGTCTAATTTTAATTTTTGGGTGAACTATCCCTTACAGGTTACTATCTAACAGAACTATCTAACAGGTTAATGTGCCCTTGCTTCTTTCAAATAAATAAATCTTACTGACTTTTGAACAGTAGTGTATGTGTTTATGTAGACACCTCACTAAGGTTTGAAGCAAAGTCAAAACACATAGAGCCATATCTTTGAAATATATTCAATAAATAAGAGGCTTGAGGATCACCTTTTTCCAGTCATCAGCACTCATGATCCTCTGCTGATCAGCTGGCACCAGATCTTTCAGCATTCTAGGGATCATGACAAACTGTGACTTATCCGTGTCAACCTGAATACGCAACAGCAGTCCTGCCAGATTGATCATGTCCTCTTTAGACACACTATGGTAACCCCGCAAATACTTCGGCAATTCCTAGGAAAATAAAAAGAAGACAATTGAGCAATGATAGAGGGCTGAAGGAATGAGTCCTACATTTCTGCACTTCCGTTTCCCTCATCCCTAATGTTTTTTTAAAGGGTTTTTGGTTGAAAGTCTGAAATAATGTCTGTGGTAAACACAAGCTCAGGATATTTTCACATTTTATTCTATGACATAAAATACGTCAGTAATAATACCTCATTAATGATTCTTTACGTGTCTAAAAGGCATTTGCTAACAATTGGCTATATGGGAGTAGCCCGCTTTTACAGCCTCATTAGGGCCCGAGCACCGATGGTGTGAGGACCCTATTGGAATTGCTCAGTCTATTATTATTATTCTCCGAAATGAAAGCATTTTTGAGGGCCTAAACATGCTCGAAAATGCATGAAACTTTGCACAGAAGTGGTGAAAATGTACGTCTGATATGGGTTTCAGAATTAGGTGTGGCAAAATGGCTTGATAGCATTACCTACAAAATTTGATATAAGTACTGTTCGTGCTACGTTTCATGTACGAGTATGAAATTCGGTAGACACATGTAACAGTCCAATACCTACAAAAAAGCTAAATCTGAAAACCAACAGGAAGTCAGATATTTAGAATTTTCTCTGCAATTTCCAGATGTTGTACTTTAACAAACTCCTCCTAGAGATTTAACCAGAACAACATCCTATTTGGATTTAGATGTATCTAATTTAAAAGCCTTTGCAATGTTAAATTTTCCCTGAAGGGCGTGTCCGTGGCGGCCTGACAAATTTTGATGTTGCGCCATTAAATAGGAAGTTGTTGTAACTTGGGTATACTATGTCCAATCTGCCCCAAACTTCACGTTTTATTAGAGAGTTACAGTCATAGCGCCACCTGCGTGGCAACAGGAAATTGCATGTTTTACACTGTGATTAACTCCTCATTGAGTTTTAGTCAGAACAACATCATATTTGGTCAGTCTAATCTTAAGGCCTTTTCGATGTTAAATTGCGAAGATCTTGCGTTTTCCCTGAAGGGCGTGTCCGTGACAGCCTGACAAAGTCTGATGTTTCGCCACGAAACAGGAAGCTGTTGTAAGTCAAGCATACAATGTCCGACCTGCCCCAAACTTCACATGTTTGATAAGTACCCTGGCCTGAAGACATCTACAAAAATGTAGTTATAGTCATAGCGCCACCAGCTGGTAGCAAGAAGTGTGGCATATACAAATGACTGACATGGTCCTCCTGTTTTTATATACTTAAAGGGATATTGCCCACCGTGCTTTGTTTTCCTAAAGCCACCGGGTGGTGGGGGCACAGGTGCGAGGGCCCTTTCCTCGCTGCTTGCAGCTTTAATTGTGTTTATAATTGTGTTTTTGCCAACTATATTAACTCAAACATTCCAACTTGTAGATTCTAAGCAAAGATACAAATATTTGTCAGATGTTTGTCAGGTGGTGATGTCGAAGTCATGTGACCATGTTGTAGTTTGCTTATATTCTAACTTCAGTTTGTACAGCTGGCAATTGTATTTATGCTTCAGAATTCATAAAAGTTTATAATTGATCATTTGTGAAAATTATCTTGAGGAACTAAACATCTAAGAATCATAAACTTCTGCTAGTCACAGAGCTTATTTTCCAAACGGAAAAATCCTATTGGCTTTTTGTCGAAAGAACCAGGGAGATGCTAACTTCTGGGTAAGCCTAAAATACCTAATCTCTGCAGCACTCTATTTAGTTATACAAAGATTACATTTACGCTGTTATAGAATTCTGCTGTCAGTATCTTCTTGACCAGATAAGGAATGATCAGATTGACAACATACCTGAGGAAAGTGGAACATTAGGTCAGCAGTCAGATCTTTCCCTGGGATCACGTTAAACCAGAGCTTCCTCATGAACAGCACCAGGAAAGGGACAATAGTTGTAGTAGCTGAATTCAGGATAAATTATGTTTATCATAGTGAGAGTCTGATTATAACACACATCTGAATAAGTACTGGATTAATTACAGTATTTAGCATGTTAGCATAAACGGCTCACCCTCCTTGACTTTCTTTCCTTTTTTGGCAACATCTGTGAGTTGCCTGAGGTTGTCAAAAAAGTACTCTTCAGAATCCATACTTTCTACCTGAAAGTATCAGATACATCACACAAAGATTAGCGTGGACCTAAAACATCACCTTCATAAAAAAAAAAAATCATATGTAGAACCTTATTGGTTGTTTTCACAAACAGACTATATCCATCCGATGTGGAGAGGCGGAGGTCTTTGGCAATGTTGCGAATTAAGTCTCTGATCCTCGTGGTGGTGGTCACCTCAAATATCTGAAATAAAAAATACAAATTTTAAGGTGGATGAAGATAAGAATGAATAAAACAGGTAAAGATGAAATGTTACTCCTTACTTCAGATGTATCGTTGGGAAAATGAACTTTATGGAAGATCTGAGTGCTGTTATTCTGAATGGCATCCACTTCCACCTGGTGAGGAGGCAACTTCCTTCCCTCAATACTGTATGGAAAATAGAAAATGCATTATAGTTCAACTTTAATGTTGCCCTTTATGTTTACATTATCAAACAGGGCTTTTCACACTTGAAATATTTTACCCTGGGTCATATTAAACCCTGGGTAAACAGAATCCTAGGTTATCTTTATTCTTGTTTCACACTGCTCATACTATAACCGGGGTTAACAGTTAATCCTGGGTGTTCATAAGATGCCGTTTCACACTGCACATTCCTAAACCCTGGGTTAAAGTCCTTATTTGCATTTTTGCAGTGTCAGTGTTACTGATTGGACAAAAGCAGCACGTAACCTGTTTACATAAAGGCTCGGTCTAGCACCACGCATCCTCATATTACACATTGCGGACTGTAATAGCAAAGTACTTTTTTTTAACTATAAAATGTAAGCACGAAACGGTCTCTTCTTCACTCCAATTGTCGCGTTTTCCATCACATTTGACATTTTTCCTATCATCCTGTTTATATACATTGCGCTGTTTCTGTGGCGCTGGATATAAGGCATGCAATTGGTTGTCTGTTGCTCAGCATCTAGTTCTAACACATAACATTCTAACACTGCATCGTTTCACACTGTACAAGATTGGCACCACAAAAGAGCAGTATTAACCTGGGTTTCATAACCCAGGGTCAAAAGCGGTGCTAACCCCACGTCTAAATTACAAGTGTGAAATGCTCCTTTACCCGGGGTTAAAAGCCGTGTTTAGAACGACGATAACCCGGGGGTTAGCGCAGTGTGAAAAGCCTTTTTAAATAGTAATGTTCTACCTTAGCATAGCTTGCATCCTTTGCAGGCAGGTGGAGGCCAGTGGCTCTCTGGGTCTAGACTCCAGAAAACGTTGAGCATGCCTCAGTAACAACTGACTTGGAGGGAAGAGACCACAGCACAGCCACAACAGCTGCCAACCTCGCTCCATACTCAACCTGAGGGAAAAACAACACCGCAATTAAAACATACACAGATAAAACAAAGAAAGTAACATTGTGTCATGTCTAGTACTAGGTACAAACCCATTTTTGTTATTACTCATCTGCTTCATTATTTGGCAGTAGATCTCATCTCTTAGCTCGACGTGCGCTGTTGCTGGCCCAAAGATCTGGTTTGTTAGATCTATGGGTGTCCGCACATGCTTGACTGGATAATCTCCCATATATTTAAGGATAGGTAGAGACCATGTTAAAGAAAACAATGAGCATCATTCATTAAAATTCACTGAGGTCAAATGTACTGAAGGCTTTATCACTTATTATTGCCAAAATACATAATCCGTTATTCAACCAAACAGTGGGAAGGATATCTGTGAAAGAGTCGCAAGCGAGGTGGCAGAGCTCGGAGTTGCCCTGCAGGTTCCTGAGCAGCGGCTGTTTGAGAGGCTCTTTGCTGTTGGCCCACAGTTTCTCTTTGGCTCCCTTGCCACGACCACCTTCCTTACCCGACTCCCTGTGACCCATTGAAAAGAGGTATGTGATGATGTTATCATCTAAGAAGCTCTGACATGTTACCAAAACTGGTAACTTTCAAGTTGCTGCTTTATTAGAGCAGTTATCATTTATGTCAGTTGAGATGATTGCAAACTGTACCTGAAATAATCGAAAGAGAACTCCTTGAGCGTCATGTGGGCAACTCTCTCTGTGCTGAGCTCCTCCTTCTGCGGCAAGACCGGCATCAATGATTTTCTCCGTGCTGGGGTCAAATTTAGCAAATTCTGGAGGATAGAAATGACTCTATTTACATTTCTGACCTTGTCAAACTTACAAGACAGCATATTTTGGTAATGACTAAAAGAAAAGAATCTCGCTGATGGTTTTGAAAACATTTTCTAAATATTTTTAATGGTTTGAGGAAGGACCAAAACTTTGTTGGAGGCAGGACCAAATCTGCTTTATTTTATACTCTTCTCTTTAACCCTTTAAATTGTTAGAATTAAAAACTGCCTTTAATGAATGAATCTACATTTAAAGTTTTTAAACTGCCTTTAAAGATTTTTAACTGTCTTTCCTTTTCACCTTCAGGCATCAAATACAGCCAGGAACAGCACAATGTTTGCTGGCCTTTCCATCAGTTTTCTTTAGCTTTATTCTGATATTTATTTCCAAGACAAAAGCTCAAAACACAAAAATGGCCAGTGATGAGAAGTAATCTCCTCAACACATCAATGTGAAACAAGAGAAATCATATTTACCAGGGTTTCTTCTGTAGGCCTAGTCAACATCGGTAGAATCTGAATAGCATCTATGGAAACTGCTCCAGTTTGACTTGTCCTCTCATTCCTCGCTTCGATCCAGCCTCCTTCAGGAGAATATTCTCCATCCTTTATGATATACAGCACATCACCCCTTCTAAAGCTCAGCAATGTGGGATCCTCTGAAGGGGAAAAAACAAAAACAAATGAACATCCAAGCAATTTTGACATTTTTAATGGTAAGACGACCAAACTTAACATAGGAGTGCTTCTTCAATCAGTGGAAACTTTGTCACAATGGATGGTTTTAAAGTAAAATATACTTAAAATTAAAAACTAAATTATAATAGCTTTAACCCATTTTTCAGTGTCTAATGAATTGTTTCTAATGAATTGTTTTTTTTTACAATGTTACAAGAATTTTTACATGAAAATTTTTACACGACTTGAACTCAACACTTATTTTTAATTCCCCACTTTTAAAATGTTCTCCAAAAAGTGAATTAGCATTACATGCCACTACACTCTTTTCAACCCAACTTGAGTTATTTTTAACCCAGCATTTTTTTAGAGTGTACCATCACACATTATTTGTAATGATTATAAATAATCAAAAGTGCTCCTACCATTGAAGAATCACCCTCAAATGAGAATACTACAAGGAGAATTGTCGTTTGTCACAATGTAAAAGAAGCACCTTGTCTGCTAAGGTCCTGTATTGCCACAGCGTACAGGGATCTCTTCTTAAGCCCTGAGATGAACATGTTGACCAGATCCACACATTCTTTTCCCTTCACAACCTTCAGCTCATACATCCCCTTTGGAGTTGTCAAACATACAATCCCACCAGATTTTTCGTCACTGTAGCAGAAAGGTTAAGGAGGGAAGGAATGAAGGAAACCGAAAAAGAAGAGAATTAAACTACAAACTATTCTGAGAATCTGCAGAAATAGTATTTGAAGAATACGTAGTTCATTAATGCTCAGGTGTTTCTCCATACAGGTTAAATTTACCTCAGTATTTCGATTCTTGACACCTCAGGATAAGAGAGCTGCAGAAATGCGGCTTCGGTCTCGTCCTGAAAGAAGACCCCCTTCCAATTCACCACAGCTACAAACTGGTCTTGAGGCAATGGGGGACCTGAACAAAATACAACAGTGAATTCACAAATTCAAATCATTTAAGGGATAGTTCACACAACAATAACAATTCTGTCATCTTTTACTCTACCTCATATCTCTAGAAACGGGTATGACTTTCTTTCTTCCATTGGACACAAAATTAATAAATATTATATATAATACATCCAAGCTACTGTTCCTTATACAAATCTATAATATGGCTTCAGAAGACTTTTATTGTGCCTTTTTGTAATCTTTACAGCAGGGCCATAACCACTGTAAGAATTGGGGATGGCAATTGGAAATGGCCAAAATGTCCTCCTCAATATTTGATTTCTTAATGCTGCTTTTCATTATGCAGCAATTAGGATTTGTTGTTAGGATTACAGACACTTAAAAAAAGTTACATTTTAAGCTGGTCTGCCTCAGCGGTCTAACAGCACTCGTCAATGTCAAAATAATGGCAAAACAGATTAAAGAAGGCGGGGCTTAATGTTTACTGAAGATGAGTGTTAATTCCAACGCGACACTTAGTTTAAGACTGCGTATGTGACAAGATATAATATCTGACAACTGTTTTATGATGGATACGTTTAATGACCCACAGTAACATACAGTGATGCAAACTACTCAACTTTTTAATTGTAATTTCGCCATTTTGAATAGAAAATATGCAATCATTTAAAGGAGGTCATTCATAACTGTTACATTCTTGACATTAGACATATTAACAAGAGTGAATGTGAGCATATTTAAAAAAATATAATATTAAATTAAAATATTAAAAAAATAATATATATATATATATATATATATATATATATATATATGGGCCGTTCTCGGCGTTAACGTGCTGCGTTAACGCGAGACTCTTATCGGGCGATAAAAAAAAATATCGCCGTTAATCTATTCTCAAAGTTGGGTTGGGAGCTGGGTCTATACTACGCAACCTATGATGACTTTCACCTTGATATTTTAGCGCGGATGTACACCTAGCCGAATTGCACTGTAGGGGCGAGAGAACGAGTCTTAGAACCTGTGTGTACGCCTACTAGTGTTGTCAAAAATATCCATATTTCACTATGTATCGATACTGAAATATCTGAAACTATACAATACTCATTTTCTACAGTATCGATATCAGCTGCGCTCTCCTCTCCGACAGACAGCGAGTGACACGCACCCGCCTCCTGCGAACGGGTGTTCTGCTGGATTTTGGTTAGTATTGGTGTGACCGGTCTGAATTTCCCGCGGGATTGAACATAGCGTTTTAGCGCGATGGGTGGGGACAAGTGTACATTTTTGCAGGCCAAGTAAAAATCTGGGCCAGAATGAACCTGTAGGAAAGCTCCTTTGCATTGAGCCCTGCAAATATAGAGGGTTCCTTTCAAGACCTGCCTCTTTTGTTATAAATTTTTTTGTTATGAAACGTTTTGTTACGGGGAAAAAATAAAGTTAAAAGTCTGGGCCCATCAGGAATTTCATTTGGCCTCAAAGCTGAAGCCGGGCTGGTCACCATCCACTTTCATTGTATAGAAAAGAGCAAGAGAATTTTCTTCAAAACTCTCCTTTTGTGTTTCACAGAAGAAATAAAGTCATACAGGTTTGAAACGACATGAAGATAAGTAATGATGACAAAATGTTAATTTTTGGATTAACTACTCCTATAAGAACTAAGAAACATTTTTTTTTTGCTTACCTGAAACCACGTCAACCTCATATAACTTGGAGAAATAGATTGGCCACTTCTGCCGCGCATATTGGACAATCTCTGCTTTCACTTCATAGGCAGGTGTAGAAGAGTCTATGTAAGGGCCCTGAGAAATGAGACAGGATAACTGCTTGTATCATTCGCCAAATCCAGTTACTATCGAGAACAATGATATTTATAATAATAAATGAATATACCTGAGTGTGCGCAGAATTGACCAACTGCACTAGTTTGACCAAAGACTTGTTCTCAATTATAGTTATGTTCATGCACTCACGAACAATCTTCTGGGCAGTTTCCAAACTGCTTTCAGAACCATGCTGTATATAGTAATGTTTGGCTGCGAGCTGCACATAATCATCCTCCTAGATCAAGATTATAGTTCAACAACAGAGTATAAGTCACAAACATCATTCCTATTGAAATCATTTGTGCTTTATGAACGGGTCAAGCACAGAGGCTGGACTGACCTTGTCAGACAGATAGTCTCCATGTTTGAGTCCATGGATGATCTGCCTATAGATGAGATCTGTGCTGACTTGGTCAGATGAACAGTCGTGCCACGGAGTGAAGATCTCTTTGCGGAAGTAGAGGCGCCAAGGAGCTTGCTGTTCCTCTCTCCCCTGCCTCTTTTCTTCCTGCTCACACATAGACACAGCGTCCAAGACGTGCTGACTGCCCCAGCCTAGAGACCACATCTGCAGTAAGAAATGCATACGTTAAGACTTTGATACTATTGCTGATTAGTTACATGTGACCCATTACAAGTGAAGATGCATCTTGAGGCCATTCAGATGTCACAAACCTTCTCATTCATTGCAGCATATAAGGAGAAGCCGTAAGTGTCCTGCAGGTTTGTTTTCTGAATAACTGCATTGCACACCTCTTTAGAAGTGCTGGCTGAGTCCACATGGAGGCTGATGCTTTTGCCATCCATCAGACCCACAACTACTCCAATGGGGGTCTTTGTCTCTACAGACTTGCAGTTACAGGAAAGAAGAGTTGGTCATGTTTAAGATAAGGGGAGTATTCTTCGTCATTTCAGAAAGAGGGATTGCCTACCTGTAGTTCAATCCAGCATGGCGGCTCACTTCTTTCTCCATTGGCTAAAGTCCTCCGCAGTCGCTCCGCACAGTAGGAGGAGTATTCACTTGGCCCATGGCGTATAAAGCTCTCCATGTACTGTGGCCAAAAGGTTGTGGAACATACCATTATATAACATACCGAAGTATAACAACAAACATAACGGCAAAGCATAACAACATAAAATTACATAACATACAGTAACAACGTATAACAGCATACCACACATAACAACATAACATGACATAAAACAACACACCACATAAAAACAAAACATAAAATATACAACATAACATACACCGATCAGGCATAACATTATGACCTAATTGTGTTGGTCCCCCTTTTGCTGCCAAAACAGCCCTGACCCGTCGAGGCACCAAGACGTTAGCAGCAGATCCTTTAAGTCCTGTAAGTGGTAGGTGGGGCCTCCATGGATCAGACTTGTTTGTTCACACATCCCACAGATGCTCGATTGAAATGAGATCTGGGGAATTTGGAGGCCAAGTCAACACCTCAAACTCGTTGTTGTGCTCCTCAAACAATTCCTGAACCATTTTTGCTTTGTGGCAGGGCGCATTATCCTGCTGATAGAGACCACAGCCACCAGGGAATAGCGTTTCAATGAAAGGGTGTACATGGTTTGCAGCAATGCTTGGGTCGGTGGTACGTGTCAAAGTAACATCCACATGGATGGCAGGACCCAAGGTTTCCCAGCAGAACATTGCCCAAAGCGTCACACTGCCTCTGCTGGCTTGCCTTCTTCCCATAGTGCATCCTGGTGCCATGTGTTCCCCAGGTAAGTGACGCACAAACACCCAGCCATCCACGTGGTGTAAAAGAAAACGTGATTCATCAGACCAGGCCACATCTTCCATTGCTTCGTGGTCCAGTTCTGATGCTCACATGCCACTGTTGCCGCTTTCGGTGGTGGATAGGCGTCAGCATGGGCACCCTGACTGGTCTGCGGCTATGCAGCCCCAAACGCAACAAACTGCAATGCACTGTGTATTCTGACACCTTTCTATCAGAACCAGCATTAACTTCTTGAACAATTCGAGCTACAGTAGCTTGTCTGTTTGATTGGACCACATGGGCCAGCCTTCACTCCCCACATGCATCAATGAGCCTTCACCGCACATGACCCTGTCGTCGGTTCACCACTGTTCCTTCCTTGGGCCACTTTTGATAGATACTGACCACTGCAGACTGGGAACACCCCACAAGAGATGCAGTTTTGGAGATGCTCTGACCCAGTCGTCTAGACATCACAATTTGGCCCTTGTCAAACTCGCTCAAATCCTTACTTGCCCATTTTTCCTGTTTCTAACACATCAAATTTGAGGACAAAATGTTCACTTGCTGCCTAATACATATTATAAAATATAACATAAAAGGACATAAAAACGATATAAAAACAACATATAACGCAATATAACGTGACATAACATATAACAAAATTACATATAACATAAAATCACATTAAACAACTTATAACAGCGTGACAACATAACAGTGACAGACAACAACATAACATGAAACTCATATAACAGCAAAACAACACGTACAGTGAGGAAAATTAGTATTTGAACACCCTGCTATTTTGCAAGTTCTCCCACTTGGAAATCATGGAGGGGTCTGAAATTGTCATCGTAGGTGCATGTCCTCTGTGAGAGACATAAGTTAAAAAAAAAATCCAGAAATCACAATATATGATTTTTAAACTATTTATTTGTATGATACAGCTGCAAATAAGTATTTGAACACCTGTCTATCAGCTAGAATTCTGACCCTCAAAGACCTGTTAGTCTGCCTTTAAAATGTCCACCTCCACTCCATTTATTATCCTAAATTAGATGCATCTGTTTGAGGTCATTAGCTGCATAAAGACACCTGTCCACCCCATACAATCAGTAAGAATCCAACTACTAACATGGCCAAGACCAAAGAGCTGTCCAAAGACACTAGAGACAAAATTGTACACCTCCACAAGGCTGGAAAGGGCTACGGGGAAATTGCCAAGCAGCTTGGTGAAAAAAGGTCCACTGTTGGAGCAATCATTAGAAAATGGAAAAAGCTAAACATGTCAATCTCTCTCGGACTGGGGCTCCATGCAAGATCTCACCTCGTGGGGTCTCAATGATCCTAAGAAAGGTGAGAAATCAGCCCAGAACTACACGGGAGGAGCTGGTCAATGACCTGAAAAGAGCTGGGACCACCGTTTCCAAGGTTACTGTTGGTAATACACTAAGACGTCATGGTTTGAAATCATGCATGGCACGGAAGGTTCCCCTGCTTAAACCAGCACATGTCAAGGCCCGTCTTAAGTTTGCCAATGACCATTTGGATGATCCAGAGGAGTCATTTGGTCAGATGAGACCAAAATATAACTTTTTTGAGAACTTTTTTTCATTTTTTCATAATTCCACTAAACATGTTTGGAGGAAGAAGAATGATGAGTACCATCCCAAGAACACCATCCCTACTGTGAAGCATGGGGGTGGTAGCATCATGCTTTGGGGGTGTTTTTCTGCACATGGGACAGGGCGACTGGCTGCACTGTATTAAGGAGAGGATGACCGGGGCCATGTATTGCCAGATTTTGGGGAACAACCTCCTTCCCTCAGTTAGAGCATTGGAGATGGGTCGAGGCTGGGTCTTTCAACATGACAATGACCCGAAGCACACAGCCAGGATAACCAAGGAGTGGCTCTGTAAGAAGCATATCAAGGTTCTGGCGTGGCCTAGCCAGTCTCCAGACCTAAACCCAATAGAGAATCTTTGGAGGGAGCTCAAACTCTGTGTTTCTCAGCGACAGGCCAGAAACCTGACTGATCTAGAGAAGATCTGTGTGGAGGAGTGGGCCAAAATCCCTCCTGCAGTGTGTGCAAACCTGGTGAAAAACTACAGGAAACGTTTGACCTCTGTAATTGCAAACAAAGGCTACTGTACCAAATATTAACATTGATTTTCTCAGGGGTTCAAATACTTATTTGCAGCGTTATCATACAAATAAATAGTTAAAAAAATCATACATTGTGATTTCTGGATATTTTTTTTTTAGTTTATGTCTCTCACAGTGGACATGCACCTACGATGACAATTTCAGACCCCTCCATGATTTCCAAGTGGGAGAACTTGCAAAATAGCAGGGTGTTCAAATACTAATTTTCCTCACTGTAACAAAACAGCATTAAACAACATATGACAGCATGACATCATAACATGACATATGACACATAACAAAATATAACATTAAACAACATATAAAAACAAAACGTGACATAACAGCATATAACAACACAACATACCATAGCATATATCACACGGCTCACATGGATTAAACTGCGTAACTGACCGTGGTCCCAGAGAGCCTATTTCCACATAGCCGTGCAATGATATGATGCAGTAAAATGTACAGCAGAAATGATTGCAAAATAAACCCCTTCGGGACAATACATTACTACTTGTCAGGTTTATTTTGCAATAATGACTGGATCATTTCAAAACAGAAATCAAAATAGTATTCCATACCTTAGTGAGGCGTTCTGTAGGGGAAAAAATGCCCAGACAAATGGACAGAAGGATCCAGCCTCTTTTTACACTTTTGTGGTTCTTATTGTCTGTTAACTGCTTACAGATCTGACAGTAGATTTCATCTCTGGGAAACATATAGGAAGCCATAAAGATTATGTAACCATTATCTCTCTGTACGAGGAATGCAGTATATCACACATTATGAAGAACGTAAATGACCATTGGCCCCATCACATTAACCTTATATCTTGTCGTACAATGGCATATCCCACAATAATGTGTAATTTTTCCAAGGATGTCATTGGACGATCGAAAGTTGGTCCCTCTCCAAACAGCACATCCTCTTCCTCCTGAACAGCCTCCATTTTAGGTTTTGGTACTTCTTCTGGCTGCAAATGTCGTCCAAATAAGTTAGAATAAGAATGAGAGCCTGCCATGATGCAGTTCATATGTTTAAGCTGCGGATAATGTTGAGTGTTGTACTCAGAGCAGTATATAAACACATTTCACCTCTTCTTCAGGAATGGCTGAGTGTTTTCGTTTCCCCGTCGCCCTCTGCTGCTTCATTTTTTTCCTCAAAAATTTCTGCAATTCAATTACAATAAACAAAATGTTTGTTTGATATAATGCACTAGTTACGTACATATGTTGGGTAATTCAGTTTTGTTATTGAATGACATCTGTAACATTATGCTGTGGTTTTAATTTGTCCTTTTTAAAAATGTAAATATTTACTTTTCTTTCTCTGTATTCACATCCACATCTTTATATTGAAATCCCCCTTATTTCCACCAGGAGGCATTTTACCAGTTGCTCACATCTGGTTGTATGTGTGGTTGTCAACTTCTATACCACTGACTGTGTACCACAACTGAAAAATTACATAATTGGCTAGTCTATATTTTAAATGTGTTTACATATAAATATGTATAGCAGTACAACATATACTAGCACTTAGCATGATAGGAGGTTAGGTAGTGCAGGCAGTGGTTAAATTGGCTTTTGTAGGGAGGAGGAGCCCTTATTTACGATGAATGGTCATTCAAAATCGCACGGGGAAAATACTTAATGTGTTTTTACACCAAAGGGGCTCTTTTTCCAGTATTTATGTGCAAGGTAGGGTTGAGTAGTTATTCAAACAAAGATAAATACTTTACAGTTCACTTAGGGCCATAGGCAGAGTTTTTTCAAATTAGTGAGGTCCCAAATTTGAGGTAGTTAGGGGGGTTCGGGGGAAAATTTTGATATCTCTGATCTACAAATGTGCATTTTTAATAAGTTTGAAGGCCAAAAAAATTTATAATAAAAAGCTTTCAAAACCATGTCAGTGGGCAGTAGATTATTTGACAATACCCCCCTAAAGATGAGCTTTGACTGTAGTCTTTTCATTTTCGTCTGTTAGAACTATTTTTGACCAAAGAGCATTTGTTTCATTTTTTGGTAAATGCATTTTTCCAAAAGAGCCACAGTAAAAAATTATATAAAATTATTATTAAAAAGCTTTTTTTTTTCAATAGAATGTCAACAGTAGTAATTATTAGGTCCATAACTAAAATCGCTGTGAAAACTTTCACTGTGAGGTTGACCAACTAATGAGTATAAATCCTCTTAGTGTGTGTGAACGCCCACAGTGCTTACATCTACTATGTTTATGTGAATACTCGACTTGGCATTTTTATATATTTCTGTGTGTATTTGGCCGTTTAGGCATGCAGCCGAAGACAAAGGCTAGCTTGTCCGTTTGTCTGTGTTGTGCTCGGAGCGTGCGCCCAGCATCCTGTCAGTAATTCAGTTGTCTTTCGTGACTTTTATCATGCTTTTATTATTTATTTTATCGTGACACTTGCGAACAGCACTGAACACACAACTTGAATATTATTATCATAAACTTGTCATTAACCTCGGTAGGCTGTACAACAAGGGAATTGTAATTGGCTGCTTTTTTCTGCAGATAACGGATCTCTGTTGATGTGTGTGTCTAATCTTTAGGTGCTGGTGCTGAACCAGAGAACGCAGCGATTAATGCATTATGACATCTGATAATTCCATGTAGCCTGTATTTGCCAGGAGTTGATCAATAATTAAAGTCTAATAACAATATTTCGTGCTGAAGGAGACGGAGCTGAGCTCCAGCAAGGTGTGTTGTGGACCTGAGGAGGCGGAGCTGCGCTCCGGTGCGCTCCGCCCCAATTTAACCTCTGAGTGCAGGTATATAGGCACAAGGCAAGTGTATTATGGTGTCTCGGTTGTTTACCTGATCTAATCCAACAAGGTTACTGAGTCGCCGTGCTTGTCTCTGACCGAGGTTCCTCTGAATGGGGTCAGATACAGCAGAAGCACGTTCTTGCTTCGGCTCTGGAAGATCTCCCATAAATCTTAGTATGATCCACCATACTGTCAAACTGGCCTGGAGGAGATGGGGAAAAAAGTGTAGAGAAGGAATAAGACAAGCCAATACAAGACACAATGTCACAGTTGACTACCAAGCCTCGCTTTTAATGCGAACATGATGCTAATGAGAACAACACTTGCCAGGGTATCCCCTTCATCCTCATGGTAGAGCAGGGGTTTCCGCAATCTCTGTTGGATATGTGAATGGGTAGAAGATCCTTGGAAGTGTAGAGATGAAAATTTAGAGAAAGCAAACTCATCATCCTCAGCTTCATTCTCATCCTCTTTATCATCTTCTAGATCTTTATTATCTTCTAGATCGTCGTCGTCGTCGCTGCTGCTGTCTGGTAATGACATCATCTTCCTCTCTGTTACAGGTTCTACTAGTTCGACCTCTTCTAACTTCACCGGCTCTGCCTCAAAATCCTAGAGCATCAGGAACATATCATACAAAGTTAGTATTAACCTAGACAGCATATGTAGTATGCATTAACTGATTGTGTAGGCAATAAAAGACAATAATACATAAGCTTTTTGTATTTTGGAAAATGAATTTGATCATGAAGTGTTTGTTCCCGTCAAATAGGAGTCCTTCTTCCTTATTCTGCTGTCAAGATGACTCTAACCTCAAAACCCTCAGGTGCTGGTCCCTCTTGTCCTCCTAATGCACTCATGAAGCCAAAGAGATTATCCACCATTTCCTCATCATCCTTGTTCTGGGATTTGGCAGCTTCCTCGTTTTTTCTGAGCAGCTCATCCAAACGTTGCTGAAGTTCCAGAGCAGCCAGTTCCTGAGCATCTTTTTCTTGCGCAGTCAGAAACGCCTGAGACAGGACAAGGGTATCAATCAAAGCATAAAAATTAAGTACACTACCAGACAAAAGTTTGGAATAAATAAAAAAAAAAAATCTTATGCTCACCAAGGCTTCATTTAGTTGATGAAAAATACAGTAAAAACAGCAATATTGAGAAATATTAGTACAATTTAACCCCTTAACTCTTTTTTTTTTTCATATCACATATTTTAGTTGTCATCATAAATTAGGTATCATTCGAAAGCTTACGAACTCAAAATTCATTCTGTGAAAACCGTTACCATGGAAACTACTTTATTTTTTTTTTTAGCGGGCTCTACCCCTAGTGGGCAGTGTCAGGTTTCATATTACAAAATGTATTTGAACTATTATTAAATTAATAGTCAAAACCTTTTCTTATCTTGACAAAACACATATTGTCGGAAGGTCTAAAGGTTCCATATTTGGTTTTGTGATAGAAGTGATATTTGGACAGGAATGTATTAATTTGTTACAGTAGAATGCATAAAAAAATTTAATGGAAATGGATATTTTTGGTACAGCACCTAAACAAAATCTCATGGGAACTTCAACTTTTGTGATATCAACTTCAAATTTGGAACACAACTTGGTTAGATATATGGCTTTAATTTGATAGTAATTTTAGAGTAAAATATATATTTTACTTTAGTTTGGATAGTGCATTTTAACGTCTATTCTCAAAAAGGGGGATGACAGTTAAGGGGTTAAAATAACTGTTTTCTATGTGAATATATTTTCAAATGTAATTTATTCCTGTGATGGCAACGCTGAATTTTCAGCGTCATTACTCCAGTCACGTGATCCTTCAGAAATCATTCTAATATGATGATTTGGTGCTCAATTATTATAAATTATTATTGGTGCTCAATTATTAATTAAGTTTCTTATTATCAAAGTTGAAAACAATTTTCAATGCTTAATATATTTATGGAATAAGGATTCTTTGATTGATAGAAAGTTCAGAAGAACAGCATTTATTTGAAATATAAACTTAAGTAATATTATACATTTCTTTACTGTCACTTCTGATAAATTGAATCTTTTGATTAAATTCATGAAGGATCATGTGACACTGAAGACTGGAGTAATCACTGATAAAAATTCAGCTTTGCCATAGCAGGAATAAATTACATTTTAAAATATATTCAGTAAAAAACTGTGATAATATTTCACTATTACCGTTTTAATTAAATCTTTATTTATTCCAAACTTTTGACCGGTAGTGTAGGCCTATATAAAACAAAACACTTTGCAAAAAAGTACTACTAAGAAGGTATTCCACTATCCGTTCTACTATAAACTCACATCTGTTTTCATTCTCTTGAGGGTTTTCCTGGCCAGCAGTCCTCTGGTCTGTGTCTGCAGCAGTATCACTGCGTTTTTTTTACATTTCAGGTCTTTCCTGGCGAGGTAGCCACGGGTCTGTGTTTGTAGAGTGATGGCTGCAGCCCGTCTGCGTATATACTCCGTATGGAGCTTCCGACTGCGCACTTTCGCTTGCAGTCGAGCAAACCCCAGCTTGATCTAACAGGGAAAACAGAAACAATGTGAGGCATGTTTCATTACGCCACTTCACTCATTTTAAGGGCTCATGTCTTCATACAGACATTAGATGTTCCTGCATAGCTTACTTTGCAAAAGTCTCTCTTGTCTCTGTGGCCACGCCAGTTTTTCTGCAAAACCAGAGCTGCCCTCCTCTTCTTTACAAAAGCTTCTCTGTATGTGGATGAAGAATGCCTTAGTTTAACAAAGCTGTACAACTGCATGAGAAACACTACGACAGTGCGGAACAAACCTGTCCTTGTGGGCAAGCATCACTCTTTGGATGATAAGTGCCTTCCTATAAAGCTCCTGCTCTCTTTCCATTTCTAGGAAGGAATCATGATGATCCTGCAACAGGGAGTAAGGAAACATGATGCAAGACAATTTTTATATGAAAAAAAATATGATAGATATACTACCATTCAAATGTTTGGGGTCAATATGACTTTTTATTTTATGCTCTTAATCTGTCATTTGATCATAATATGCTGATTTTAGGCATCATTATTATCAATAGTTGCTTAATATTTTTGTGGAAACCACAATTTCTTCGATGAACAGAAAAATCTGCATTTATATGAAAATAGAAGATTTATTTTTACATTACACATGTCTTTACTGTCACTTTTGATTGTATACTTTCTAATGTAAATCTTACTGATCTTTTTTTGAATAGTAGTTTGTTTAATATAATACTAAAAATGGCTTTTAGAAAGCCTATTTAATATTACAGTGATTTATATTCATATTGATGTTTTTTTTATATGCTATGTGCCATTAGCGCATATCTGGCTCTAGATATTTGTGTGTAAAGGGTGTCACGGCCACCCTAAAATGTTATTGCCGCCTCCAGTAGTTCCCACACTGGATCAGAGTAGGCTTACTGTCAATCTGACTATTCCTATATGCCATTGGATCAGAGAGAGTACTGTCAATCACTGTAAAAAAAAAGTTTGCATTTGGAGCTGCATTAGATCAAAGAGAGGGAATGCTTTTTTTAACCATACAATAAAGCTAAATTCAAACTAAAGGCCAATTTAAAAAAAACAGGTACAGTAAAAAGTGCACAATTCTGTATTTTGTTAGGGCAGTATTTGTGGTAGTCGAGAAATCACACTGTGAAATGGGCAGATAGCATTGACGATGTGTATGTTAGAGGCAAAATATAACTTCACATTTGACTTCAGCATTTCATTAGTGCGCAGTTATATTTTGACTTCATAAAGCTTTCTTCTCTTACTTGCACCTCCAAACGTTTTTTGCGCCAATGCATTGTTAAAGGATCAGTGCGTTTTGTAATTGTCCCATACAAAACTTTAACGGCCAATTTAAAAATTGCATAATATGTGCTAATTCACAACATTAATACATCCTTTATTAAATCACTATGTCGAATTTAACGAATCTTTACGGATGGTGTTGAATGCTGAAGCGATTCATTCAGTTTTAATAGTGCTTAATGCAAGCAGTGTCGTACACACAGGGCATGCGTTGCGTTATTTAAAGGGAAAGTTCAAGCATCAATGAGTAACAAAAACGCACTGAATCAGTATTTATTCTTATTACTTACATGTGACACGTAATAATATCACGTAATAATTATGTAGTTATGTCTGAGAACAATTTCTTAGCAACTATGGATTGCTAAGAACTATTGGATATATACAGGTCCTTCTCAAAAAATTAGCATATTGTGATAAAGTTCATTATTTTCCATAATGTAATGATACAAATTAAACTTTCATATATTTTAGATTCATTGCACACCAACTGAAATATTTCAGGTCTTTTATTGTTTTAATACTGATGATTTTGGCATACAGCTCATGAAAACCCAAAATTCCTATCTCAATAAATTAGCATATTTCATCCGACCAATAAAAGAAAAGAGTTTTTAATACAAAAAAAGTCAACCTTCAAATAATTATGTTCAGTTATGCACTCAATACTTGGTCGGGAATCCTTTTGCAGAAATGACTGCTTCAATGCGGCGTGGCATGGAGGCAATCAGCCTGTGGCACTGCTGAGGTGTTATGGAGGCCCAGGATGCTTCGATAGCGGCCTTAAGCTCATCCAGAGTGTTGGGTCTTGCGTCTCTCAACTTTCTCTTCACAATATCCCACAGATTCTCTATGGGGTTCAGGTCAGGAGAGTTGGCAGCACAGCCAATTGAGCACAGTAATACCATGGTCAGTAAACCATTTACCAGTGGTTTTGGCACTGTGAGCAGGTGCCAGGTCGTGTTGAACAATGAAATCATCTCCATAAAGCTTTTCAGCAGATGGAAGCATGAAGTGCTCAAAAATCTCCTGATAGCTAGCTGCATTGACCCTACCCTTGATAAAACACAGTGGACCAACACCAGCAGCTGACATGGCACCCCAGACCATCACTGACGGTGGGTACTTGACACTAGACTTCAGGCATTTTGGCATTTCCTTCTCCCCAGTCTTCCTCCAGACTCTGACACCTTGATTTCCGAATGACATGCAAAATTCGCTTTCATCCGAAAAAAGTACTTTGGACCACTGAGCAACAGTCCAGTGCTGCTTCTCTGTAGCCCAGGTCAGGCGCTTCTGCCGCTGTTTCTTAGTCAAAAGTGGCTTGACCTGGGGAATGCGGCACCTGTAGCCCATTTCCTTCACACGCCTGTGCACGGTGGCTCTGGATGTTTCTACTCCAGACTCAGTCCACTGCTTCCGCAGGTCCCCCAAGGTCTGGAATCGGTCCTTCTCCACAATCTTCCTCAGGGTCCGGTCACCTCTTCTCGTTGTGCAGCGTTTTTTTCCACACTTTTTCCTTCCCACAGACTTCCCACTGAGGTGCCTTGATACAGCACTCTGGGAACAGCCTATTCGTTCAGAAATTTCTTTCTGTGTCTTACCCTCTTGCTTGAGGGTGTCAATGATGGCCTTCTGGACAGCAGTCAGGTCGGCAGTCTTACCCATGATTGCGGTTTTGAGTAATGAACCAGGCTGGGAGTTTTTAAAAGCCTCAGGAATCTTTTGCAGGTGTAATTTTGATTCAGATGATTAGGTTAATAGCTCGTTTAGAGAACCTTTTCATGATATGCTAATTTATTGAGATAGGAATTTTGGGTTTTCATGAGCTGTATGCCAAAATCATCAGTATTAAAACAATAAAAGACCTGAAATATTTCAGTTGGTGTGCAATGAATCTAAAATATATGAAAGTAAAATTTTTATCATTACATTATGGAAAATAATGAACTTTATCACAATATGCTAATTTTTTGAGAAGGACCTGTATATATGTATATACACTCTAAAAAAAAAAGGTTCTATATGGCACCAAAAATGTTTCTTGGCTCATAATCATAGGGGAACCTTTTTTAGTGCTATACAGCACCAATTTTGGTGCTTCAGTAGTTCTTCAGCGGTTCTTCAGAGGTTCGTCACTGGTTCTTTGACTAAGGTGCTATATAGCACCTCTGAAGAACCGCTGAAGAACCACTGAAGCACCAAAATTGGTGCTATATAGCACTAAAAAAGGTTCCCCTATTACAAGCCAAGAACCATTTTTGGTGCCATATAGAACCTTTTTTTTAGAGTGATATATATATATATATACCTAGGACTATACAGGCATCTGGCTACACAATGGTATTACTGGTATTAATTTGAATCCTTATTAACAAATATAATTTGGAATGTATGTATTTATAAAATAATACCAGTAATACCAATGTTGCTTTTTAAAATTTGACTGGGGGCACCAATAAGGATTTCACCTAGGGCTTCAGAACGGCTAGAAACGGCCCTGATAGAAACCCATGTGTTACAGATATTGATGTAAGCTTCTTATAATACACTAGAGAAATATTATGCTTGAGGTAGTACCCTGAGAAAGATTTTGGTTTTGCCAATCTTCCAATCCTCTTCGTCTTTGATCATAGCCCTGCAGATGGCTGCACAGCAGTCGGCAGGAGGCTCCTGATGAACAAATATAACAGATATTTTATTTTTCAAATTATGCCAACCTGGTACACTCATCATGTTTAAAGCTGAAGCATGTAGTTCTTGTAGTTTCTCCTGTCAGCTTAATATGCATAGATCAATTCCAACAAAGCATTTCCACTAGCCAGGCGTGATGCAGGCACACATTAGCATTGGCTCAACCAATGGTGTGAAATCACAGCCATAATCCTAAACCTATATTTAAATCAGAAGGCAATGATTGGTTGACAGAATTAAGAAATTCAGTTTGAGGACCAGCTATGGATGTTAACACATTAAGCCTTCTTAGACACAAATTTCATCACTTTAAATGAAATAATTCACATATTTAGAGCATCAGATCTATAAATAACCGCATAGTCCCATACAGTGTTGGGGTCACAATCCACAGACTTCAGGAGCACACGATAGCGATACAGGAAGTCTTTAAAGGTGTGCCGTATGGGATATCCCGACTTTCTTATTCTAATGGTCTCCAGCATTCCAGAGTAGCGAAGTTGCTGCATACAGAGATCTCTATTAAAAACCTGACAAGGAAGAGAAAAGAAAAACATGATTTGAAAAGTGTTCTGATGGCTACACAATATAAAAAATTTAACTTAAAGGATGTGAATTGATACCATGGGCTTCTTTTTGTCATTTGGTTTGAAGCAACGTATGAAGAAGGGCTGACAGAGAGACAGGGCCTTCATCAGGGCGTCCAGAGACTGACGGAACTGGCCGCTCAGAGTAGATATCTGCCGCCTTGAATCATTTACTTGCTGTGTGGCACAAAAGAGACAATTTATTGAAAAGCTGTTGTCAATGTCAAGTCAACTCTGTCAATCTGCTGTATAACTGTCCCATACACGTAATGAGTTCTTCGGCGTCATGATGTTCTTGTTGATTTTGTTAGCGTTCTTGACTGAGTTTGCATTCATCTCCTTCTCAAAGATCTGCTTGAGCAACTTGTTGGAAGATTTCCGAACCAGCTCCATGATGTCCATGCTCAGGGTGTCTCTGTTCTTCTCCAAAAAACCTGACCAAATACAGATCTTTCAGACCAGAAACAATTTGCTTTTTAATGTAACTACCGGGAAATGTCTTTAAATGATTTGTACCTTCACAGTCATAATAAACCAGCCCAGCAAAGTGCTGAACCCCAAAATGCATGCCATGTTTGCTCTTGGATGAGATGTACTGGTTGTTCCCATTGTGTTCTTGGTTCATTTTGTTTAACATTGTGGCATCTGTTCCCTGCATTGAAAACAGGACAACGTGGGGTGAGCACAGACAAAATATCTATAAGCATATGAACCAGACCATGTAGCTTACGAAGCTCACCTTAGGGAAGGTGCTCTCCTCATCAATCAGAGCCAGTATGTTGAGAGGTTTAACGGCCAGCAGGTCCAGGGTTTTCTGGTTGTCATTGAAAGCAATGCGCTTCCATGTGATGCCTTCTTTGCTATATTCATCCTGTTCCAGCTTAAAGATGTGCCCCACAAAGAATTGCTGCAGGTGCTCATTGGCATAATTAATGCACAGCTGCTCAAAACTAAACAGTGGGAAAAGCACAGAGAACGCATATTTAAAATATGGGAAGACATCTATCTACCGTATCTATCTATCTGTCTGTCTGCTGTCCGTCCATCCATCCATCCATCCATCCATCCATCCATCCATCCATCCATCCATCCATCCATCCATCTATCCATCTATCCATCTATCCATCTATCTATCTATCTATCTATCTATCTATCTATCTATCTATCTATCTATCTATCTATCTATCTATCTATCTATCTATCTATCAGTCCATCCATCCATCCATCCATCCATCCATCATCTATCTATCTATCTATCTATCTATCTATCTATCTATCTATCTATCTATCTATCTATCTATCTATCTATCTATCTATCTATCTATCTATCTATCTATCTATCTATCTATCTATCTATCTATCTATCTATCTATCTATCTATCTATCTATCTATCTATCTATCTATCTATCTATCTATCTATCTATCTATCTATCTATCTATCTGTCTGTCTGTCTGTCTGTCTGTCTGTCTGTCTGTCTGTCGAAATACAATTAGGGGTGAGCTGGGCACAAACTAATCATATCAACACTATATAGAGAATATCTATCCATCCGTCCATCCATCCGTCCGTCCGTCCGTCCGTCCGTCCGTCCGTCCGTCCGTCCGTCCGTCCGTCCGTCCGTCCGTCCGTCCGTCCGTCCGTCCGTCCGTCCGTCCGTCCATCCATCCATCCATCCATCTATCTATCTATCTATCTATCTATCTATCTATCTATCTATCTATCTATCTATCTATCTATCTATCTATCTATCTAGGGGTGAGCTGGGCACAAACTAATCATATCAACACTATATAGAGAAAAGAAATGCGCCAAACTTCTAAAATCTTTGAAAGATATCACTGAACATCTATTTAACCATAGCAAAAGCAAATTTCTTACTGAAATTATTTTTCCTTCTCAGTTTTTAGTGTTTATATAAAATGAGACATTGAGTGGGACTTTTTGTTTGCCACTATGGGGAAATTTAACTTGGGGGATAATTTAGTAAAGTAGCTTTACTCTAATCCTAAAGCCATGGTTGCGAATGGTCTCACTTCAACTCAGCCTAGGGAGAGGCACAAGGCAGGATTTCTCCCTTTCACCTTTGCTCTTCATTCTAGTCACTGAACCCATAGCAGAACTTACTAGACAGAGCAAAAATTTCCATGGCATTACAGTGAGATCATCGAGCATAATTATATGCTGATGACATATTGATATTTATGTCTAAACCAGATCAATCTATTCCTGTATTATTGGAATGTATTTCTTATTACAGTAGTCTTTCTGGCTAAATCTTTCGAAATCCATTGCATTACCTTTAAATATCTCTTCTTTAGAACACCTAAAATCAATCTCCCCTTTTCAAATATCAAAGAATGGCTTTAGATATCTTGGCATTTTATCACAGCTTCACTTGACAATTTTATAAACAATAATTATTAAAAAAATCAAGGTTAATTTGCAAACCTGGTGTTTACTTCCAATTTCGTTTCTAGGGAGAATAAATGTAATAAAAATGAATAAGCCTTTATATTTATTTTGATCTATATCTAGTTATTTAGCAAGTTCATTTTTCAAAGACTTCAATAAACACCTTTCAAAGTTTATTTGGAATAATAAAATGCCTCGGATCAAAATTTCCAAATGAATGAAGCCAAAGGACTTGCCTTGCCAAATCTCCAGTTATATTACTGGGCAGCCCAGATAAAAAATATGATTAGCTAGTGCAGTGAGAGGACCAATTCTATCTGATATAATATGGAAGCAGAAGATTGCTCTCCACTATCAATTAGATTTCTACCATTTGTTAACAACTATATAAAGCTAAAAAATATCTTGGAATATTATACCATATCAAACACTCTTTGGGCCTGGAGAGATATTAAATCATATTTTATATGCCTCTCTTTCACGGTCTTCTCCACTATCTTTTAACCCAGATTTTCCCTTAACGTTACAAAATATTGGTCTTTTGATGTGGCTACAACTGGGAATCCCTCAAATTTCTTGTATATTTTAAGAAGGCACTCTAAAATCTTTCCAACAGATTGTGGAGCAATTTTCTGTGAAGCTGCTTTGAAACAATATGTATCGTGAAAAGCGCTATACAAATAAATTTGAATTGAATTGAATTGAATATAAAGTTCCAAAGTCTAATTTTTACAAATATCTTCAGTTGCGACAATTTTTTAAACTAAAGATTGACAAAGGAGAGTTAAGAGTGGTCATAACAGGGATTGAAGACCTTTTACTGAATCCAGTCTGCTTAAAGGGATCAATATCAAGAACATATGACATCTTGTCTAGCAATTGCACCTCTGCCTTGCCGGGACTGAAGGGTGTCTAGGAGAAAGACGTTGGTCCAACCATTGAAGAGAATGACTGGGCTGTATGTGGTAAAGTGTACCCTAAATGTACCTCCCTTGGGATCCATGAGCTCAATTTCAAATTCTTTAATAGGATATATCTTACACCCATACGTATTAAGAAGATGTTTATCAATACAGGCCCGTGCTTCAAGTGTAATAAAGATAAAGGTACATTCATGCATCAGGTTTTTGGTACTGTGACAACATTTTGTCATACTGGAAAAAAGTAAATAAGAAGATCTTCTTGGACTACACTTTGATATGACCCCAGCTTTGTATTTATTGAATCTTAATGTGAACAGTTTGTTTAAAAAGATGCAAAACAGCTATTTGTTGTCCTGGTATACTTAGCTAAAAAAGGCATTTTGTTATTTTGGTCTGCATCACAGGCACATCGTTTAAAATGTGGACATCACAGATCGCTATATGGTTACCACTTGAAAAGCTTACCTATGACAAACATAAAAAATCTGATGAATTTTGGCTGATATGGTCTCCCCTTATAAAGGAACTCCTTTAACATGCATATCAGACTGCTGTTAATCTCTGCTAGTTCCCTTTGATTTACTTTTGAAAGGATGCTCTCTAAATCAATGTGACTGTTAATCTGTTGTTGGTTTATTATTAATTATTTATTTTATACTTCCTGTCTTTTAGGTTTTGTACACCCTGTAACATGAACTTTATGTTGTGTGTTGTGATACTGTTAATGTTAACATTCGGTCAAACAATAAAAAAAAAAAAAGAGACATCTGCTATTATTTAAATCTGTTATTTAGCCGTGGGACATGTAACACTGGATTACAATGTGCCTCTATTAGAACTATGCTATTCTATGATATTTGCAAGGTAATTCACATTAATGACTTTTATGAAGTCTTCTGAGAAACCATGAGAAACAGGTGAATAAAGACCAAGAGTCAATGTTCAGAAATTACTCATTATTATTATGTTTTGAGCTATGCTGTATAGCTGTGTTTTGTGGTGTGTTTGTTATCAAACTCAAAAATTAGTATATTTTTAATTATTTAAAAAAATGACATAATTTTATATGAAAAAGTTGATAATTGTATATTATTGACAAAATATTTTAGTTTGTCTTGTATAATTTTTTATTACATCAGATAACATTTTAAGTAGTCATTTGGGCACCTATGGGGCATGTTGTCACATTTCACTTCCATTCTTTCAGGATAAATCAAGAAAAAAAGTATACACTGTATTAATGAAACAAAAGGAAACATAATTGTACTAGACGTGTGAAATTAATGTGGGAAAAAATAAATACTCTGAACCCCAAGTGCATTTACACAAACTGAGAAAGTCAAAAAGTGTTAGGTTGTGCCCCGCTCTCCCCTACTCAAGTTTAAACCCCTGCTGATCAACAACGTTCATTTATCATTATATTTTGTAGTTTAAAGTAATTATTAGACACTTACCTGTTCTGAGGGAAATTCTCAAAGCCAAAAATGTCAAGCAGGCCAATGTACTTGCGCGTGTAAGAGGACTCATCAGTTTGGGGTTTGTGAATGGCGCTGTTTATTCTTGTGAACATCCAAATAAACAGCCTTCCGTACATGGCCTGTCAGGGAGTAGGACAAACATTAAATGACGTGCAACAATAATGAGCATTTAGGAAGCCTGAATGTCTGTTGGTTATATACAAAAGTTGTTCAAAAAGTTTTTAGTTTTTTTGCAAAGTATTAATTTTATTCAGCAAGGACACATTACTTGAATCAAAAGTGACATAAAGTATAAAGCCTTTTTAATGTCTACACAAAAAAAAACATTTAAAATAATTACTGCCCCTTTGGACTTTCTTTTCATCAAATAATCCTGAAAAAAAGGTGATTTCCACAAAAATATTTCTTGAGCATCAAAGCAGTGACACTGAAGACTAGAGTAACGATGCTGAAAATTCAGCTTTGCCATCACAGGAATAAATTACATTTGAAAATAAATGAGTAAATTAGTATTTTCAAATAAATAGTAAGTAATTGTAATTATATTTCACAATATTATTGTTTTTACTGTATGTTGGGTCAAATAAATGCAGCCTTGGTGAGCAAAAGAGACTTAAAAACACACACACACACACACACGCGCACGCACACCTTTGAACAGTGTAACTAATCCTGTATCTATGTTAAATCCCCAAAATGGCCTTTTGGATAAAAGCATGTGGGTACCTTGGCAAAAGCATCTCTGGTGTCTGTGGCCTGCTCTGAGCTGAGGGCTTTAGTGACTATCTCTCTATTTGTTATGAAGGAGCGATGGGTAAGACTCTTTTCAAGAAGTGCATCTTCTACCTGCAAAGTGAAAGAAGTGCAGTCATCAAATACATTCAGCAGCCAAATTTTAGATTAAGGGAGAGCGGGGCACAACCTAACGCCTTTTTGACTATCTCAATTTGTGTAAATCCACTTGGGGTTCACAGTATTTGTTTTTTCCCACATTAATTTCACACGTCTAGTACAATTATGTGGTTTTGTTTCATTAATACAGTGTATACTTTTTTTCTTGATTTATCCTGAAAGAATGGAAGTGAAATGTGACAACATGCCCCATAGGTGGGGTACATTGTAACATGCTTAAAATGTTATCTGATATAATAAAATAGTATCCCAATCAAACTAAAATATTTTTTCAATAAAATAAAACTATTAACCTTTTTGAATAAAATAATGGCATTTTTTAATCATTAAAAATATACCAAATTTTTGAGTTTGACAACAAACACATCGCAAAACACAGCTATACAGCATAGCTCAAAACATAATAATAATGAATAATTTCTGAACATTGACTCTCAGTCCTTATTTACCTTTTTCTCATTGTTTTCTCAAAAGAATTCATAAAAGTATAGAATAGAATAGCGTAGTTCTAATCGGGGCACATTGTAACGTAGTGTGATAACATGCTCCACCTGCAAAACTGGGATTTAAACCTGGCTCGTGTCTTCTGCTGGTTAGATCAGCATTAAAGAACTAACTCCACTCTTAAATAACAGATATAAGATTAAAATAATATCAGATTTTTCTTATTTTAAATAAAATTAACTTAAAATAAACTTAAAGGTACACTATGTAACTTTTCCGTCCAAAAATAATCAGGAAAGGACTCATATTCATGGATGCAATTATTAACGTTACTGTAGTAAGAAGCAGAGCAGGGCCGAGTGTTGTTGGAGCTGAGCAAAGCCGCTGGAGAGATTGTTAATAAGATGAACGCAACACACGTCTCGCGAACAGCGGGACTTTTATTATACCACAGTTGCCGGCGCCACTTCCGCTTATCCGGTCATGAGTATGAGGTAACATAGCTCTGTTTATCATATTAGATACATCTGATTGTGTTGAAAATGATGTTATGACGTTACTCTGTGTGTTCGCTCGGCGGCTGCTATGACACTTGTTCACACTGCAGTGAGAGTAAAGCGTTTCTGCAAAATAAAACCAGAAACCGAGGGGAACGCAGATATGACGCAATTAACAGGCGACTTCCTCACACGTCCCGGTTCCCTGGTTAAAAATTTTCTCACGATTTACAAGTAGTTGGAAACATTTGGGATATTGTAAGTACTCAACTGAACAAAATATACAGTATAACACTGGCCTAGTGGTTTTGGGATATTTTACTGAAAAAATGTTACATAGTGCACCTTTAAGTAAGACATTTACATTTGCTATGGTTAAATAAATGTTCAGTGATATCTTCCTAAGATTTTTTAATTATGGCACAATTTTTTCTGTAAATAATGTTGATATGGCAACTAGTACATACACAAAGTTTCGTCATCATGGCATATGTGGAAAGTTTTAAACCATGTGTGTTACAACTAGCCCCGTGTTAGTTTGTGCCCCGCTCTCCCCTACATAAAAGATAGTAAGCTTGAATTTGAAGTTTAAGCATTTTTACCTCCAACAACTTGGCAGTGACAGAAAAATGATTTGATGACAGAACATCACAGCTGTCCATGTTATTCATTATAGTGCCTGAAAAAAGAATATCAGCAAATCAGTCAACTTCAATTGATGGTATTATTAACTACAATATATTTTTTAATGTGAAGATAGTTTACATATTATTACTGTAACAGAAAGATTATAGACACTAACTCTGAAAGTTGGTATTGCCCATGTGTAGAATGGCAGCGAGTAATTTGAAGATTTCCCAGCAGTCCCTGTCTGTGAAAGTGAGGACCTTTAGAGCAGCACGAATCCGCCCGAACTCATCAGCATCGTCACGACCATCACATGTCAAACAGTCACCCTAGAAAACCATCAGAAGAGTCAGATGTTGTACTTGTGCCACAGTCAATGATTATTAATTTCAGAACCTGATATAGGAATCTGTATTAGAGAGCTGGAGTGAACGCAACACTCAATGGATAACACCAGTATTATTTAACTGTCTCCGACTCAATTACATGATACATTTAAATTCACAGCAAAACTCCAAAACTTAAGGTTAAACATTTTCTGAGTACAAAAAAGTGTTACAGTTATCCTATATTTAACTACTAAACATGAATTGAAGCGCTCACCTCAGTCAGGTACTTGAACTGTGATGCATTACCAAGGGAGAGAATCTTCTTCTGCTCACTTTGCATCCCGGATAACATACAATAGAAAATGTGGTAGTTCCTTTCCTGTGGTGCCTAAAAATAAATAAACAATACATTTTATTTCTAGGTTTTAATCATTAAAATGCGAGACTACAGTATTTATCAAACATTAAAGATAATTTTCATGAGCAATATCAGACTATTTGAACCTAACAAAGCTCATAAAAGCGCACACCCAATCTTGATGCCTTTTCTTCCTCACGTAAGGGTGCAACTTAGTCTCACCTGATGACAGACACGAGACTTCTCCAACAAGTACTGCTCCATGTGAGCTCCCTCTATAACGCCCTGTTTATTGAAGAAGATCTCCACATATTTCCCAAATCTGCTGGAGTTATCATTGCGAATGGTTTTGGCATTCCCAAAGGCTGTAAGACATGAATACGTGAGACAGCTTTCTTCGGAAAAGATTGAAATGGTCCACCAAACAAGCATGTTCAGTTCTTACCCTCCAGGACAGGGTTGGCCTGTATGATCTGCTGCTCTATCCAGGAGTGCTGCCCGCTCACAGCAGCCAGGAACTGAAGAATCAGTTTAGTGCTTTCTGTCTTTCCTGCACCAGATTCTCCACTGACACACAAACCAGAAGCGTTTATTATTCATTCATTGTTTGCTCTGATTTTTAAGGCCCTATAGATAATGGTATCTGCTAAATCAATAAATATAAATGCGCTCAAATCCATTGAGACAGAGCTCTAGTGTGATTAAACATATTCAATCAGAAGATGATATGTGAATTCTGTAATGAACTCTGCTACTTTCACATTTGTTATTTATATTTTATTGATTTTTATGATGTGAGAAAAACCCTTAAAGCTAACAATGAACAAACAGAATAGAATTAATATAGAATAGAATTAGAAGAGAATAATTAAAACCAATCTTCACCATTGGGCTTGATGGCCGTTTAAATTCAATGTTTCTGGCATAAGGGAACAGAACAGAACAGAATAGAATAGAATAGAATAGAATAGAATAGAATAGAATAGAATAGAATAGAATAGAATAGAATAGAATAGTTAAAGCCATTCTACACCATTGGATTTGATGGCTGTTTACATTCACTGTTTCTGACATTAGTGAATATAATAGAATAGAATAGAATAGAATAGAATAGAATAGAACGGTTAGCAAAGTCATTCTACTCCATTGGGTTTGATGGCTGTTTACATTCACTGTTTCTGACATGTGCGAATATAATATAATAAAATAGAACAGAATAGAATAGAATAGAATAGTTAACAAAGCCATTCTACACCATTAGGTTTGATGGCTGTTTACATTCACTGTTTCGGATATTAGTGAATAGAATAGAAAAGAAAATGATAGAATAGAACAGAGCAGAACAGAACAGAACAGAATAAGATATTTAGACATCCACTGTTTCTGGCATTAGCAAAAACAATAGAATAGAATAGAATAGAATAGAATAGAATAGAACGGTTAGCAAAGTCATTCTACTCCATTGGGTTTGATGGCTGTTTACATTCACTGTTTCTGACATTAGCGAATAGAATAGAATAGAATAGAATAGAATAGAATAGAACAGAATAGAATAGAATAGTTAAAGCCATTCTACACCATTGGGTTTAATGGCTGTTTACATTCACTGTTTTTGACATTAGTGAATAGAATATAATAGAATAGTTAACAAAGCCATTCTACACCATTGGGTTTGATGGCTGTTTACATTCACTGTTTCTGACATTAGCGAATAGAATAGAATAGAATAGAATAGTTAACAAAGCCATTCTACACCATTGGGTTTGATGGCTGTTTACATTCACTGTTTCTGACATTAGTGAATATAACAGAAAAGAAAATAATAGAATAGAACAGAACAGAACAGAACAGAACAGAACAGAACAGAACAGAACAGAACAGAATAAGATATTTAGACATTCACTGTTTCTGGCATTAGCAAAAACAATAGAATACAATAGAACGGTTAGCAAAGTCATTCTACTCCATTGGGTTTGATGGCTGTTTACATTCACTGTTTCTGACATTAGCAAATAGAATAGAATAGAATAGTTAAAGCCATTCAAAATCATTGGATTTGATGGCTGTTTACATTCACTGTTTCTGACATTAGTGAATAGAATAGAATAGAATAGAATAGTTAACAAAGCCATTCTACACCATTAGGTTTGATGGCTGTTTACATTCACTGTTTCGGATATTAGTGAATAGAATAGAAAAGAAAATGATAGAATAGAACAGAACAGAACAGAATAAGATATTTAGACATCCACGGTTTCTGGCATTAGCAAAAACAATAGAATAGAATAGAATAGAATAGAATAGAATAGAATAGAATAGAACGGTTAGCAAAGTCATTCTACTCCATTGGGTTTGATGGGTGTTTACATTCACTGTTTCTGACATTTGCGAATATGATATAATAAAATAGAACAGAATAGAATAGAATAGTTAACAAAGCCATTCTACACCATTAGGTTTGATGGCTGTTTACATTCACTGTTTCGGATATTAGTGAATAGAATAGAAAAGAAAATGATAGAATAGAATAGAACAGAACAGAACAGAATAAGATATTTAGACATCCACTGTTTCTGGCATTAGCAAAAACAATATAATAGAATAGAATAGAATAGAATAGAATAGAATAGAATAGAATAGAATAGAATAGAACGGTTAGCAAAGTCATTCTACTCCATTGGGTTTGATGGCTGTTTACATTCACTTTTTCTGACATTAGCGAATATAATATAATAGAATAGAATAGAATAGAATAGAATAGTTAAAGCCATTCTACACCATTGGATTTGATGGCTGTTTACATTCACTGTTTCTGACATTAGTGAATAGAATAGAATAGAATAGAATAGAATAGAATAGAATAGAATAGTTAAAGCCATTCTACACCATTGGGTTTAATGGCTGTTTACATTCACTGTTTTTGACATTAGTGAATAGAATATAATAGAATAGTTAACAAAGCCATTCTACACCATTAGGTTTGATGGCTGTTTACATTCACTGTTTCGGATATTAGTGAATAGAATAGAAAATAAAATAATAGAATAGAACAGAACAGGACAGAATAAGATATTTAGACATCCACGGTTTCTGGCATTAGCAAAAACAATAGAATAGAATAGAATAGAATAGAATAGAATAGAATAGAATAGAATAGAATAGAATAGAATAGAACGGTTAGCAAAGTCATTCTACTCCATTGGGTTTGATGGGTGTTTACATTCACTGTTTCTGACATTAGTGAATAGAATAGAATAGAATAGAATAGAATAGAATAGTTAAAGCCATTCTACACCATTGGGTTTAATGGCTGTTTACATTCACTGTTTTTGACATTAGTGAATAGAATATAATAGAATAGTTAACAAAGCCATTCTACACCATTGGGTTTGATGGCTGTTTACATTCACTGTTTCTGACATTAGCGAATAGAATAGAATAGAATAGAATAGAATAGTTAACAAAGCCATTCTACACCATTGGGTTTGATGGCTGTTTACATTCACTGTTTCTGACAT
The DNA here is from genome assembly GCA_023566225.1 of Romanogobio albipinnatus. Classification (NCBI taxonomy): domain Eukaryota; kingdom Metazoa; phylum Chordata; class Actinopteri; order Cypriniformes; family Gobionidae; genus Romanogobio; species Romanogobio albipinnatus. Next base: position 13,557,224 of record CM042244.1, read on the forward strand.
TAGTGAATATAACAGAAAAGAAAATAATAGAATAGAACAGAACAGAACAGAATAAGATATTTAGACATTCACTGTTTCTGGCATTAGCAAAAACAATAGAATACAATAGAACGGTTAGCAAAGTCATTCTACTCCATTGGGTTTGATGGCTGTTTACATTCACTGTTTCTGACATTAGCAAATAGAATAGAATAGAATAGTTAAAGCCATTCAAAATCATTGGATTTGATGGCTGTTTACATTCACTGTTTCTGACATTAGCGAATAGAATAGAATAGAATAGAATAGAATAGAATAGAATAGAATAGAATAGTTAACAAAGCCATTCTACACCATTAGGTTTGATGGCTGTTTACATTCACTGTTTCGGATATTAGTGAATAGAATAGAAAAGAAAATGATAGAATAGAACAGAACAGAACAGAATAAGATATTTAGACATCCACGGTTTCTGGCATTAGCAAAAACAATAGAATAGAATAGAATAGAATAGAATAGAATAGAATAGAATAGAATAGAATAGAATAGAACGGTTAGCAAAGTCATTCTACTCCATTGGGTTTGATGGGTGTTTACATTCACTGTTTCTGACATTTGCGAATATGAAATAATAAAATAGAACAGAATAGAATAGAATAGTTAACAAAGCCATTCTACACCATTAGGTTTGATGGCTGTTTACATTCACTGTTTCGGATATTAGTGAATAGAATAGAAAAGAAAATGATAGAATAGAATAGAACAGAACAGAACAGAATAAGATATTTAGATATCCACTGTTTCTGGCATTAGCAAAAACAATAGAATAGAATAGAATAGAATAGAATAGAACGGTTAGCAAAGTCATTCTACTCCATTGGGTTTGATGGCTGTTTACATTCACTGTTTCTGACATTGGCGAATAGAATAGAATAGAATAGAATAAGATATTTACATTCACTGTTTCTAGCATAAGTCCAAGCTGAACTCTATTTTGAACATCGACCACAACACTTGTTTGATGTGCGACTAAAATGTAACAACATTCCCTTACAAAAGCAGCATACCTGTTGTAACTTCTACATCCTTACATAATCAACATATAGCATTACTACTTTCATAATACAGGCATTAGATTACATTCTCAATGTTCAGAAGAAAAGAACAAATATGTACCTGATAATGCAGCACTGGTTGCGCTTATTGCGGCACATGTTGAAGTGACAACTGTCAGCAATGGCAAAGATGTGTGGTGGGAGCTCGCCCAGCTTACGGCCGTGATACATGTGCACCTGATCCGCTGTGTAGATGGGCAGCATCTGATAAGGATTCATTGCCACTAGGACAGAGCCAATATAGGTCTAAACAGCACACACAGAAAAAACGAAATATAACACACAGCTTATATAGTGGGATCTAAACATGGCATCTAAATTTTATTTATTCTAAAAAAAATAAGCATAACGTTTTAGGATTTATAACAATGAAACCTTATGATGTAAAAATTTGTAATAAATATATTTCAGAGTCTACGCTATTTCTAGGTCACGAATCAAGATACATTTATGACACTGATCATGTGACTTATTCATGCTGCTCAAGTGCTGCTGTAATTACAGCGAAAGAGACACTATGAAATTCATAGTCATTTTTCAATTAACTTTTTTACTCAAATTGTTATGCCCATTATTGAACTTGCAATGAAACAAATGTACAACAATCCCAAAAAATGGCAGCTGTGGTTACCAGAACTTTACTGTAAAATATGGTAGCAACATTTGAAGCTTTACAGAAATGTATCCTGTCTTAAATTTACAGTAAAAATGTGTAGTTAATCGACCAAATTCATCACAAGAAGTTCTTCCACAAGCGGAGATAAATACTAGGTGTACACAATTTCATACACACAAATACAAAACACCATCATAGTAACAAGAAGGAAACAGTTATTTCAATCATAAACCATCAAATGTGAGCTGTCACACAGGGATTTCTGGGAATTTCAACGTACGTTTTTTTTTACTGTAAATTATAAGATGACTTGTTCATTTTCTAAAAAAACATTAAAATATTTTACCGTAAAATTACAAGTAATTAAGTATAGAGTAAGTGAACTTACTCTTAACCAATTAGTAGGTTTTTACCAAAGTATTTTTACAGTCTTTTACCATTTAAATTACGATGAAATACTAAACTCAAATGCAACTTTGGAAAAAACATTATATTACATTTGATGATTACAGAGGTTAACTTAAAATCATCAAATTAATTCATTTTTGCTATGACAAAGTAACATGAATCCACTCACATATATAATACCCTGCCTGTGGCGCACCAGCAGATTTCGGAGTAAACCAGCTTCACTGAGGTCGCCCAGTCTGATCATGTCATCCACACCCTCCACTGAGGTGGGATGCATAGGCTTAAGACTGGCCCTCTCCCCCTCCGGGATAAAGCGCTCCTGGGAAAACCATCACAATACATAAGACTCATCATGAGACTACATACAACAGAGAGTGGGGCAAGTTGTCACATTTTTTACTCCAGTGAATATTTTCAGGGTATATTTATTTAATGAATTTTCTGTATAGACACTTATTTTAGTCTTGAAAAAAAAAATAGTCCAGTAAAAAAAAGATAAAAAAAGATAACAACATAAGAGTGGAAACTGCCATTAAACAGCCTAATATAGGGTTTTAGTTCAGTTAAAACTAATATCATGATTAATATTTATTATTATCTATTTAATTTATTCTGCACATTTTACTCACAATTAGAAAAAATAGACAACGACAAGACTGCATACAATAACAAGCATTTAAAGTCTACAAGTTACTGTAAAAGCAATCGAAACAAATATGTCCACTACTCAAGATTCTCAGTGTGAAAAAATATTTTAATAAAAAATATATTTAATAATCTCCACTGACTAAAATATTTAAAACACAAGTGACAATTTGATCCACATGGCATTCATGAGAAATAATCTTGTCTTGACCTATGAGCAAAAATATGATAATAGTGGAATTTTAGTTTGGAGGGCAGAATTTACTAAAAAAAAAACCTAATTAAAGAGGGTCTTGAACTGAGTATTTGAAACTAGTAACCGGTCTCTAAGTAATCATTTTTACCTTCCCTTCATCATCAACCAGGCAACACCGTCCACTGTCTGAGATCTTCACACATCCTCCAATAGGAACCCCAGTACTGGAGTCAATCCAGAAGTGGTCCCCCTAGATTCAGATTCACATTAACTACATTTTAACACCAAATTAAAGCCTTGACAATGTCTTTCAATGAATGATTCACAACAAAACAAATGTATTACTACTGCAAAATAAAATGAATTTAAATAAAAAAATAAAATAAAACTGAACAAATGACAAAACAATATAAAATATAAATTAATTAAATAAAAATGACCCTAAAACGAGAAACAAATGAAAACATTACTTAATTTAAGAACCATAAAACGAATTACCTTTTTTAACATCACTTGGAAAATCCTTTTTGTACCACAGGGATCCAATTAAAAATAAAAACTGAAAAAAGGCACTTAAATAAATACATTAACCGGTTGGAAATGTAACCCTCATCGAAGCGTACAAAGCTAAAAACTATGACTTGTATAAAAGGCAATCTTTTTCATAACTGGGGACAACACACCCTTGCTGACTAGTTCCAAGAAGGAATTAAAAAATCATGCGTGTCCAAAAATAATTCTTCCATCCGATAGTGTGACTGCAAGAAGGACGTGTCTCTAGTTTTCATCTCTTTATGACCCCTAGACTTTGCTCCATTGTGTGCTGATATTCACCATCAACCACTGAGGGCTGTGAAGGGACGTCATCGCCAGTCTGAGAGATTCACTCTTTAAGTTTCCAATGTGCTGAACCCAAAACAAAGCAAGCAGCGAATCGCTAGTTAGACAAGGACGTCAAAACCAAGAGATTCTTAGTGGTTTGAGACATTTACATGTGAAATCTGACCATGCTGTGCATCTTATCAAAAAATCCCCTATCCATTAACCACGCACCAGATGTGCCTTTTGGACTCTTCACGCAAGAGGAAGATGGTACCAGAGGACAGCTTTATTATTTGAGTCAGAGCGGCTGTTAAGCAGTAAAACTGTGAGATTCTAGAGGATACATTAGTTTACATAGTCTCAGTAAACAGATACTAGCCTGCAATGTAATTGCTTGGGCGTCATTATAATCAGTTGTTTTCATAAGTGACGATGATGTTGCACGCATTGATTATGAAAACATATTGGAGCAGAAAGCAGGTTTCAAAGTACACCATTAAGGTCAACACAAATGCTCCATTTCCTGGAGGTTGATGGCATAGACTTTTTACAGCCCTTAAATACAAAAGGCTTGGCGTAAAAAAAGCTTCAGTACTGCAGCCGCCACGGAGATAAGCGTAATTAATTATGTTTGAGGAATAAGGACAGTAAAGTGTTAAGTTGTGTGTTATTAGTCTCCATGGAGATCCAAACCGGCTGATTAACTCTAAAAAACAATAAATTACTTAAGAAAGGAAGGGTCAATTCTTTAAGTGCATAGAAACTCTGAACGTAGTCACACCCTAAAAACGTATAGTCATTACTTATCTAAACGCATTCAAACAGACAAGGATCTTGATTTGCATTGTGTAAATGCTTTTGTATTGCCAGAAAGGGGAAAACACAATAAGCAGCACCCGATTTTCAGTCTTTCAGAAAGAAAATATTGAACCTATAAAGGACTACTTGTTTAAAAAAATTCAATATTGCTATTTAATATGGGTTAAAGCTACATACACATTTTTTTTCTTTTTAAAGAAATGGATACTTTTTAATAAGCAACAACCCATTCAACTGATCAAAACGTATCAAGCAGCACAACTGTTTTCAATATTGATCATAAGACATGTTTCTTGAACAGCACATTAGAATGATTTCTGAAGGATCATGTGACACTGAAGAGTAAAAAAAAACAAAAAAACCTTTTCACAATATTACTGTTTTTCTTTGTTTAGTACCATTGTTGAATGTTTTGTCCAGTCAGAAAATCATAAAATAATCAAAACAATTTCCAAAGTAGCCTAATGAAACTTTGTGCAACTGCTGCCATTAAAGACTGTTAAAATGTTTTTGAAAGAAGTCTCTTAAGCTCACAGAGGCATTTATTGAATAAAAACAGCAATATTATGATATAGAATTACAAATAACTGTTTTCTATTGAAATATATTTTCAAATGTAAAATCCTGATTTAGTACTCAATAAACATTTCTTATTCTTAATGTTTTTATGGAAACAGCATTTATTTGAAATAGAAATCAATTGTAACATCATAAATGCCTTTACTGTGATGTTTGACGTTGTGTCCTTACTGAATAGAAGTAATCATTTCCTCAAGTAATAAAACCCACTACGGTGAATGAAAGAATAAAATACAGTGGTAAAACCATGATTTTGTGTAACCAGTGGCTTGATTTGGGGGAGGGAATACACCAGAATGTAGATTTCTGAGAGTTAAATGAGCCTTTTAGAAAAACAAACATCTGCAGATACATGTTCAAAATGTCTTTACTTCAGCAGTGGAGTGCAACATGAAATGTCATTCAAAATGAAACAGAGTGATCAAACAGTATACAACGCTTTATCTTTGCCACAAATGACACTGCTTCAAGCAACTTAACTGGAAAAAGAAACATAATATTGTTCATTTACGAAGAAAAAAAAATGGAAGAGGGCTTTTTTTTTTATATTTATATATATATATATACTTAGGTTTAAGTCTCTCCACTAAATTCTGATTGACATGTCATATCTGAACATGATTCGCACCACCCTTAAATGCATGAATGACCAAAGAGCAAACCTAGAAAGCCATAACTGGATCAGCGCTTCAAGACTGATGATACATGGAACATTCCTCACAAATCGACAGACAGCGACGTGAGAACGTAATATGATTGGGACATTCAGACTCCATTTAACCTTCGCAGAAAAAACTGCTTCCATCACACCAAACCCACGTTTTATGAGGCACACAGAAAGGCACAATACTCCATTTAACCAAAGCACCTTTAACGTTTTCCACAAATAATTTGTGGTAAAATACTTCAGTCTTTGTTCATTTAGGACAGCGAGGATGGTGTTGTTATGGCTTCTCAATTCTTATTGTTTCAAGTGCTACAATACAAAATGGAAACCTTTCGGTATGAAGAACGGCCATTACGAAATACTGCCATCTGGTGTTTAATACAGTACAGACGAATGTCAATACCAGGTCATCGTTCAAGGCACCCAAATGAAATAGTGGTAAATATAATCTATAGATCTGAAGACGTACAGCATCGCTTTTACTGATATCTGCTTATGTAGAACTTTAAAATGGAATATTCAACATCCAATAACTTCCCTAAAATAACCTCCTGGTGACCGAGTTGTCTTGTTTAAAATGAAACATTTAGACATTCATATTTCAGAGTGAAGATACAGTTAAATATGCATGTTGTGGTTAATTTAACATTGTCGTTCTCTAGAGCATCTATGTGTGCTAGGAGAGGAAGGGCTTGCCGGATAAAGACGTCTTGCCATCAGATCAGGACTCGAAGTGAATCTCTCCTGGTAGAGACAGTGTGAGGCAGGGCAGTGAGCCTGCATGCTAAAGGTTCTGTGGTCATGCTGAACCCTGTCCCACATCAGGTCAGTGTGGCCCAGTCCGTGTATCTCACGCTCTGTCCTTACGCTTCAGCTTATTGAGCTTCTTAGTGCTGCTGTTCTTGTTGAGAAGCTTCATGACACGCTCCTTGTGATCCAGCACCTTTAACATGGAATCACGGGCTTCCGTGATCTGGTCCATCACCAGCTTGCAGCGCTGCATGTTGCCCTATGCATTGAAACAGCATTATGATTAATACCACTCAGGTCAGTAACATGTTTTGTTTTTTGAAAGAAATTAATACTTTTATTCAGCAAGGATCAAAAGAGACGGTAAAACAAGATTTCGATTTCAAATAAATGCTTTTGCCATCACAGGAATAAATTACATTTTAAAATGTATATAAAAACAGAAAAGTTATTTTAATCTATAATAATATTTTACAATATTACTGTTTTTACTGCATTTATGATCAAATAAATGCAGCCTTGGTGAGCATTAGAGACTTTTTGAAAACATGAAAAAAATCTTGACCCTAAAACCTTTGAACGCTAGTGTACATTTTTTTAATCAACCATTTTTCAGCCTGAACGACTGCATAATTCAGTGTAGAAAACAAGAGTATTAAGATATAGTATTAAGAAAAATTTAAAAATAAAAATTTAAAATAATTAAAAGTAGTGATGCACAGATATTCTAGTTCGTGTTATAACCAATAACCGGCTGATATTAAAAGAATACACTATTTTGTCTAAATAAATAAAAAATAAAATGTATTGTCTTAAATGCTACAAGGGAATTTAAGCATCACGTCACAATGTACAGAATGAAAAATAGATTTAATAGATTTGCTAAAGATTACATTACATGTTTTAAGATTAACTTTAAGTGAGCATTGCAATGACGCAATGCTCACTTATAGCAATCTAAACATAACAATAGAGGAAATGAGCATGTAATATCCAACATTGATCAATACTCTAACATCAGATAAATAACATGGTACCACCAATATATTGTGCATATACTGATAGATCTCCGAAAGAAGGTTTAAGCAAGCAAAGGTTTTAATCTTGCTGAGAACTTATTTGAAAGTGATCATGTGTGGTTAAAAGTGATCAGTGGCTCTCACCTGTATGAGCTCATTTATACGGTGAAGATCATCGTCCGCTCCAGCCTTCTTCTTTGGGATGAGGCCTTCTTGGAGAGTCGTCAGACGACTATAGACATCATGCTCCAGATTAGTCTGCAGGCAGGTGACAAAACACATTCAGTCATGAGCTTGACATATCCACTGTTATGACTGAATTAATGCCGAATTAAAGCCTCAGAGAACGTTTTACCAGCTGCATGAGCTGAGCTGCACAGAGGTGAATTTTCCAGCCCTGGGCTCTGCACACCACTCCCTTCTGATTGGCCACATCCTGCAGGGTTCCCTTCTTGTCCTCTGATTAGATAACATAAGCTGGTATTAATGATTGACTGATGACAGACTATATTTATTGTATTAATGCAAAACGGACAATAAGATACTGTGTTATGAGCCAAGACAGACCCTTGACACGGATGTCGCTGTATTTCTGAAAGTGGTGGTACGCCGCTTTCCAGGGGTTGCGGTAGTGGCGCAGCAGAGTGACTGGAGGCCGAACACGGGTAGGAACATACCGAACTCCCTCTTCATCTGCAGTGAAACAGATACACTAAATATTGGCATTACAGGAGCCACAATGTCTTGCAATGAAACTGAGTTTCTTAAAGTGAACACAAATCATTACGACAGCTAGTCCCACAACTGCTGCCATCAGAGCATCTCCAGAACAACTTACAAACTGCCAAGATGATTCTGATCTTTATCACTATGTGGGTTTATCTTATTCCAGGAATGCCATTACATTTGGCCTCGGTTAAATTATGTTATGACACTGTCACCGTTGCCATTTCATTATGTACTACTCAGAACAAAGGTTGGAGGACTTTCATATGTAGAAGGCAGTAAGGATTTTTAAGACGTTCCACAGAGAAAGAAGTGAAAGGTTTATTTACCAGACAACAAAAACATTTTAACTAAAACTCAGCTTTTTAATTTTAATTTGTTGATTTTTTTTTTTTAAAGTAGATTGAGTTTTTCTTTTTCTCCTTTTGCATTGTGGCACAATTTTCATGGCAATCTTCCCCCCAACTAGCAGTAGCCTTTTGCAATGTAGATTATTAAAAGTATTTAATTTTAATTTCAATATTAATCATTATTTATGTACATTATGAAACTACATTTATAAAGATGTAAAATTAAATGTTAAATACAAGGTAGTATTTGCGGTTCTCATCTGGTCCCCTGATTGAGTCTGGTTTCTCAATTTTTTTTCTGGAGTTTGGGTTCCTTGCCACTTGTGCTTTTTGGCTTGCTTAGTTGGGGACACTCAATATTCAGCAATATCATTTATTCAAATGCACTGACACTATTGGATGAGAACTGAACTGAGCTGGATCACCTTTTCTCCAGAGCTGCTTTATAGCCAAATTTGAACTCATTCCTTACACAGTTAAACTGCATCAAAACTGAACTGATTTCAACTGAATGACTTTATAGAGCTGCTTTACAGCAGAATTTAATTTGCATCATTAAATCCTTTAAAGCTGCTTTGAATGTATGCCAATTCTAATAAATAATAATAATAAAAAAAAAAACCTTATATTAGAGGCCTGCAACAGAGTACGGTGCGGGACTTGCTGAGTGCAGGTGCGGGAGGGAAGATACTGATATGTGAGCGGGAAGCGGGAGAAAGAAATTAATTGCGGGCTGCCGCAAAATCTAATTATCTAATAATAACAGCACGCAGAAGTCTGTAATTTGAAATCTGAAGCATTGTGTGTGGAAATTGGAAAAAATTGCCTACAGACAATTTTCTTTTTACAAATTTTGGCAGAAGCGGTACATGATCTTCAAAAAATCCATCCCGTGCAGACCTCTACTTTAAAGTAGAGATGCTCCGATCAGCATTTTTGGGGCCGATCACCGATTACCGATCACCAAGATCATGATCTGCCGATTGCCGATCACAGAATGGCAGGGGAATGGGAATCTTTTATCTATAATCTTGCAGAGTTTGCACCATTTGTAGAAATGAAACTAACTCTAAATTAACTGTATTGAGAAAAAAAACTGTAGAAATAGGCTAGAGTCAAGATCTTGAAGAACCACCAAGTGTTTATTTTAGAAAATGAGATAACTTAAGGCTACTGTAGGCCATCTTTCCCAAATAAATGTATATAATAAATGTATATAATTATCTCACCTAAATATTTGATCATGCAGTGCATTTTTGTTTTTAAAGACAAATGTTCAGGTAGGTCTAACATTAGTATTGAGATAATAAATACTAAAGACATTTAATAAGAAATCAAATGTAAATTTATATTGGTCTTCCCTGAATAAATTAAATTAGATTATTCCTTACACTCAAGGTTGCAAAAGTTAGTCATTCAAGAGCAGTGAGTGTCATAAAGGTTCATCAAACACCACAAGACAGAGAAACTCAGAGACAGCAGCAGTTTATTCGACAGCTGTCACTTTAAGAGTAAACACGGTTACAGTTACATGCAGTTGCACAAACGTTCACTGCCGAGTCACGACGGGGTTTACGTGCATACTCGTCAAGACGGTAATTTAGTACATACATTTGTGTGTATCTGACCATTTCACCGCAATTTGTTCTCGCAAGCTTTTTGTGAGATGGCCTGTGTGTGTGTGTGTGTGTGGGCGCGCGCTCACGGTCTGGAGAGCGCGCGAGTGCTGAGCGGTTTGAACACTGGCAAGACTTAAAAATAAATGCAAATGATAAACTTTAGTGACGATGCGACACTGCCTCGATTGTGCAAGTGGCAAATCCTGTCAACTGTGCAGCTTGATTTTAGTGCAGATGCGATGATATGAAGCCATTTGAGCAGTTTGAAAGGGAGAGAGAGCGCGCGCACACGGTGATTCACTCGCGCTGTTTGTGAACTTACGCAGTCATTTGAAAACTTTCTGTGAGACGTAAGTTATTTAATAGAAATATGAATTGTACCTCACCTTCAGCATTATAATTATTTTACCCGCGCTGGAAAGAGAATGAGACGGTGTCGCTGCATATCATGCCCTAGCTCTCACTGCAGGTGCGGGTTTATGTGTCGTCAGCATGAGATCGGTTCATGAGATCGGCCTTTTTAGAGACCGCCGATCAATCATCCCAAAGCGATTATCGGCCGATCGAGATCGGATGCCGATCAATCGGAGCACCCCTACTTTAAAGTGAACTCAGATTATCAGTATTTGTTGAAGAGAATTAAAGTTATGTTGATTCTAACAATATGAAATAATTAAAATGAAAGAAGAAAACCTGATTGTCCAAAATGTCAAATTCTCTGATTATCGAACCTCAGATTCAAAAACCTTTCTAGATCTTGGCAAATCATCTTCAGTTTCTAAAAACCCTAGCGAAACGGCTTCAAGGTAGCTTACCAATGTATTCTTTAGGAGGGGACTTGCGTTTCTCTGCACGTAGGCTGAGGGGTTTGGGTGGGAATTTCTCCTCATCTGTGCTGTTGGTCTCCATCATCTCGCTCTCCTCAGTGGAGATGATGTGCTGTTGCTTGCGGGGCTTCTTTCTGGGTGAGGCTCCCAGGGTGATGTCTGTAGCAGCGACTGCCAACATCTGTGCACCACTGTTTGGCCCTGATGCCACAGAGGGTTTGAGGTGAAAGAAACTGGTTAATCATTTAATACTTCTGGCTCCTGATATGTGTCTTTCTAATGTATCATTATCTTCTCAATGTTTCAGTATATACACACACAATGCAGCAATGGGAAGAAGGGGTGTAATGATACACCAATGCCACGGTTCGGTTCATATCACAGTTTTGGAGCCATGGTTCGGTTCTGTTTGCTGTGGCACCAGCAATAATAACACTAGATTCACTTTTAACTTAATAATAACAACAACAACAAGAATTTCACGTTTTCTTTAGAGCAGTTAGCATACCTGAGTAAACTAAAATGAAATAAATACCTCCACTGTAGACTAGTCAGAAATAAATCACTCATTTTACCATTTACAAAAAAAAAAAAAAAAAGCACATTTATTTCATATAAATTGACACACACACAATGTCCCAATGTAATGTCCCACTTTAGCCTACTTAAACACATAAATTGTATGAATATGACTAACACTGATGAATAAATAGGCCTATAAGTTAAAGCTATTAAATAGCAGTTTTTGTTAATACAATAAAGAAGCCACCACATTAATAAAAAAATAAAATAAACAGTGAAAAAGTGGCATTTTGGGGTTATGGAAACAACAGTTACCATGGCAAATACACAATACATCATGAACTCTTAATTAATCATATAAACTGCTCCTGATGAATAGAATGAATATCATACCTGCATGCCTTCTTAGCTAACATGTCGAACCAGTTACGTGATGTATTGGTACTTTACTTTTATTTCATGACTTACGAATTGACAACGTAATGTTGCTCATAGTTTCTTTTGTGCTTTATGAAGTGATATATAGAGCGTGCCACCACATTTGCATGTGAGTGTGCGCTACAAGCACAGTATAACGGATGACATGACAGGACAGGAAAACGGTTTTCTAGGGTGAGAGATTTTTTATTTCGTAACAAGCTATGAAAATGACGATGTTGCTCCAAGATAGCATTTATCCAACCTGGCTAAATGGGGAAACTGGCTCTCTTTGTCCTTCCACCATGCAACTTGAGCGATCACCCAAGTCACGTGACACTCACTTGGAAGACAAAAGTTAATGTATTTAGTAAATAATATTATTATAATAATATTTAGTAAAAATACAGCTCTTATTAGTTGTTAAAAGTGTACTAATTACCATTTAATCAAATGTCAAGGAAGAAAAAAAATTATTTTGTGGCATAAGGTGAAGTAAGAGCTGGGCTGAAGCAGCAGGGGGCGGGGCGCGTTCAGTTCCACATGAGAGTATCTCGGTTCATACAATGGGTAGTGTATCGCGTAAATATCGTGTATTTTTGGTTCTGTTTTAATATCGTTACACCCCTACGAAGAGTATGTAAAATACTGGTGGAATAAATTAATCTTAATTTTTACGCTAAAATATAGGTTGACTTCTAGTGTAAAACCTTGTTTGCATAAAGATCTCACCTGGTTTTGTAGTATCCATAGGCTCTGCCTCTTGCTTAATATTCATTTCTGGGAGGGTGGTGCTGATGGCACATGCTGAAGTGGTGCTGGCTGCTGGCTGAGTGGGCGGGGCCACTACATTGGCCATGGAGGGGATTGGCGGGGTGACTGCCATGGCAGCGGGTATGGCTGAGAGAGCAGGAGTGGGTTGAGAGGGAGGCGTGGCTGACGTCAGGAGGGAGGGGAGAGGTTGAGAGGCTAGCTGGGAGGGAGGTGGTCCAACGTGTTGTGGTTGCTGTTCATTTCCCTGGCTAGGAATAGCCTCCATTGCCACAGCTACTGATGGAGCGAGGCTCATGTGGATGTCAGGTTTGGGCTTCCCTCTGCCAAAGGGTTTGGAGATTTAGTGTTTATAAAGCTGAGCTGCAATTTAAGACCAAGTGATACTACAAAGAGTAGGATAAATCTGTTAAATAAACCTAAAGATCTCAAAATCAATTTGAATACTTCATACCCTGCAGGACGAGGTGATCCTGACGCACTCCTGATGTGTCCATCAATTCTGGGGGTTGTGGAGTCACTGAGCTGAGCTGGAATCAGGTTCTTCCTAACAGCAGCACTTTAATAAATCAAAGAGATGGATTAATCTTGAGAATGTCAATAACAAAAAAAAAACAAAGGATGTTAAACTACAAATTTTTTTTACAGGTGATTCACATCAGCAGTCATTGTTAAATAAAACTAAAACTATTAAAATGTATTTTTATCTATTAACTATCTATTGTAATAATTCACTCACAATAATGCAAGTCATAATTCACACCGAATTCAGAAGGGAAAAATAGAAATCGCCTATTTTAGTAACATTTTGTCAACATTTTTTTTATTGTGCCTGTATCTTAATTATAATTAATAAGCAATTAGCCGTCTTCTGTAATGTGAGTGACAAAAGATTTCAATTGTTAAGCACATTTGTAAAGTTGTACTTGTAAGATCATAATCATGATATTAGTAATTTATTTATCATTGTCATTTATCATTTTATAAATCATTGTGTCTGTACAACATTTTCATTACTGCAAGTATAAGTATAATTATGAAATACTTTTGTTAGTAATTTTGGGGTGAAATATGATCAGGACATCTCACAGTGAGATTTACACGAGCAATATTGTCAAGGAAATGACAATATTGAGTTTGTCAAGTTTACCCTTCATTGGCAGGTTTCTTGCGTAGAATGCTTGGTCGAGGGGACGTCACAAGGGAGGGGGTTCCAGCGTTAACACTCTGATTGTGCGTCTGGGCCACAGAGCTGGCAGGCTGACTGTTGTTGAACGCATTGCTAATAGAGTTAGCCACTAAAGTGGAACAATCGGCCAGTACAACTGAAGAAAAACAACATAGAAAGACACTCATTAGTAATGTTTCACTTTAAGAAAGGTTTGTATGAACACGTGCAGAGAACTAAAGATGGACACTAATGTAAGATTCAGAGCTGATCTGAGGCTCCTCACCTGAAGCTTTAGACTCTGTTGGGGCTTGTTGTTGGTTGACTGGTGTAGGTTGAATGCTCGTGGTGGTGATCTGGGCAGAAGTATGGAGGCTCTGGGCTGGGATGGGCGTGGGCTGGATGCCCTGCGCTGTCATGGCAGTGGGTTGAATGTTCTGAGTGTTTATCTGGGTGATGCGGTCCACCGTCATCAGCTGCATAGAGTTCAGATGAACTGCAGATGCAACTCCTACACCAGCTTGGGCAGGCATGGCTCCACTGGGCGCCTGAGCAGTAACTGTGTCCAAACAGCAAACAAATGTTAATGACCCCAAGCCAAGATTAATTAGTACCCACCAATTTCAATCAGGTTTCTTGTGCAAGAAAGTAATTTAGCTTAATCTAATATAAATTTAAGCACCACATGGTACCTGGATAAGGGCGTATGGATGACACAGAGCTGGTGATAGGGGTGTAAGTGTGAGTCAGCGGATATGGTGCTGATGGATAGGTAGGCAGGAAGTACTGAAACTGCACTGGAACAGATTGTCTGTGGAGAGCCATAAAACAGCCTATTAAAAGCAGTGCAAACAGAATGAACCTGATCTGGAGATTGCCAGTTTGCAGCCAAAACACATTTCAAATATAAAGTAGGTGGAAAGGAGCATAAATTCTTCAATATATTGAATGGAGAGGATTTATACCTGTTGTCAGTGCGGCTCTCCATGGTGATGGGGTTGGGAGAGGAGCGATGACCAGAGATGGGGATGAGGTTGCCCCGTTCTCCAGTGTATTCGGATTGGATACGTGGTGATATGTGTGTGTTGGGCTGCGGAACGACTTTAGCTAAAAGTGACAGAAGGGGAAAATCAAACAGATAAATTCCTTCAGGTAAAAATTTAACCATTTTACAAGCAAAATCTTCCTGGAAATCTGCTAATAAAAACAATGCAAACAATTGATCTGTACAGGCATCATAGTAAGGATGCTGTGCCATCTAGTTAGAATGTAGGCAGTGCAGTAGGTTTTCAAAGCTACGGTATATGCCTTTCTGTTAAATAAATGCAAATTGTAAATTTCCTGTTGTAAATTGTACATTTTTCCTGTGCATTCAACTAAAGACTACATCAAAAACTACAGATTTTGGCCTAGGATCAAAAGAATCTGCAAATCGGTCTTAGACGGCCAAATCGTACAGTGTGCACCAATCTACACTCACCTAAAGGATTATTAGGAACACCATACTAATACTGTTTGACCCCCCTATCGCCTTCAGAATTGCCTTAATTCTACGTGGCATTGATTCAACAAGGTGCTGAAAGCATTCTTTAGAAATGTTGGCCCATATTGATAGGATAGCATCTTGCAGTTGATGGAGATTTGTGGGATGCACATCCAGGGCACGAAGCTCCCGTTCCACCACATCCCAATCTCATTGTCATGTTCAAGAAACCAATTTGAAATGATTCGAGCTTTGTGACATGGTGCATTATCCTGCTGGAAGTAGCCATCAGAGGATGGGTACATGGTGGTCATAAAGGGATGGACATGGTCAGAAACAATGCTCAGGTAGGCCGTGGCATTTAAACGATGCCCAATTGGCACTAAGGGGCCTAAAGTGTGCCAAGAAAACATCCCCCAAACCATTACACCCCCACCATCAGCCTGCACAGTGGAAACAAGGCATGATGGATCCATGTTCTCATTCTGTTTACGCCAAATTCTGACTCCACCATCTGAATGTCTCAACAGAAATCGAGACTCATCAGACCAGGCAACATTTTTCCAGTCTTCAACTGTCCAATTTTGGTGAGCTTGTGCAAATTGTAGCCTCTTTTTCCTATTTGTAGTGGAGATGAGTGGTACCCGGTGGGGTCTTCTGCTGTTATAGCCCATCCGCCTCAAGGTTGTGCGTGTTGTGGCTTCACAAATGTTTTGCTGCATACCTCGGTTGTAACGAGTGGTTATTTCAGTCAAAATTGCTCTTCTATCAGCCTGAATCAGTCGGCCCATTCTCCTCTGACCTCTAGCATCAACAAGGCATTTTCGCCCACAGGACTGCCGCATACTGGATGTTTTTCCCTTTTCACACCATTCTTTGTAAACCCTAGAAATGTTTGTGCGTGAAAATCCCAGTAACTGAGCAGATTGTGAAATACTCAGACCGGCCCGTCTGGCACCAACAACCATGCCACACTCAAAATTGCTTAAATCACCTTTCTTTCCCATTCTGACATTCAGTTTGGAGTTCAGGAGATTGTCTTGACCAGGACCACACCCCTAAATGCATTGAAGCAACTGCCATGTGATTGGTTGATTAGATAATTGCATTAATGAGAAATTGAACAGGTGTTCCTAATAATCCTTTAGGTGAGTATATGTACATACCTATGAAATTAAAATATATTTGAAAACAAGAATAAAATGACAATAGTGGCATCACAAATTGTGCTAAAACTTGGCTTAAATCACAAAAAAGTCTAGTCCAACAGGTTCAGCTAATGCGCATTTACTACTGATCAAAAGTGTAGGGGTTGGTAAGATTTTTTTGTTTTTTAAAAAGACGTCTCTTATGTTCACCAAGACTGCATTTATTTAAACAAATCTTCAGTAAAATACTTTAATATTTAAAAAATATTATTACAATTTAAAATAACTTTTATTTTAATCTATTTTAAATAGTCATTCCTTCCTGTGATGGCTAAGCTGAATTTTCAGCATCATTACTCCTGTCTTCATTGTCACATGATCTTTCAGAAATCATTCTAATATGCTGATTTGGTGCTCAGGAAACATTTCATATTATCAATGCTAAAAACAGTTGTGCTGATTAATATTATAATAAGCATAGAAGAGATTAATAAAAGATTACTTCTGAGTAATCTAAAAGTAAAAGATTACTTCAAAGTAGTAAATATCTCTAGCATTACTTGACATACTAAGGTGTCGCATCTGGGACAACTCAGCACCCCAGATACGCACATTCTATTGTCAGTTTGCGGTCACAAGACATTGTGAAATTATGTTATGACAGTACTGTAACAATCAAATACAATCATTGCTAACTTCATTCACTGAACATTATACCTTGGGGACTAAATTAATTGAGAATCTCACCTAAAAAAAATCTGATAACATCAGCAATCTTTCGCCATGCAATTGTCTTTATAGAATCTGTTGTTTGTGTCATAATTCAGGGTATTTCCAAACTTCATTGAGTTTTTCATCATCCTATGCGTTATCATGACTAAGGAGTCCGGTACATGACATTGAGGGAAAAAAATTCCCTCGTTTAAAGTAAATCATGCGCACTATATAATAATTAGATCCCCGATTTACTAAATCATGGTCACGTTAATTAATTATGGGAACTAATTATTAGTGTGCAAAAACCTGGCACGGCAGGATTTTGAATTGCCTCGGGAGTCATAGCTGGGTGCTGCAGACAGTTTATGAGTGGCACCGGCAGTGTGCCAACAATCATAGAAAACAATGCCTTCAAATTTTTAAAAGCCTGTGGCACCGCGCAGTGCAGTGCTTCTCATCCGGAGAGCAACACCCTTTACAACATTAGACAATATACCTATACTTCTGTGGTAAGAGCAGATGAGCTAAAGGTAACTTACCCACAGGGATAGTGGATGTGGTCACTGCTGTGGCATGAGAGGAGTGGGAGGCCACAGTCATAGTGACAATGTTGCTACTGGATAATTGAGTGTGGGGGGTGGAGCCTTTAAAAAAGGTGTATATATATCAGATTCTTAGTACTATAATACATATGTAAACACAATAGTCTAGATGCTTCTGAATCACAGGAGTGTAGAGTAGATTTTTCACCTGTTGTAGTGGGTGACAGTGCAGTATTGGTGGCCAGAATTGGAGCTACTGTTGCGGCAGCAACAGGTGTCACAGTGCTGAAAATTGGCTTCTACAACAGAGGATAAAAGAGGTATGACTTTCCTAATGCCTGGTATTTTTTGAAAATATTTCCAAAAGGATGGGGAAGAATGCTTTCAACCTGTGCAACAGAGTGAGAAAGGGCTTTCTGAGTAGCAATGGCAGGGTGGGAGGGCAGGGTGATCCGCGTGGGTGTGTCACGTGAGGGTGGAGGGCGTTGGATACTCAAGGTCGCTTGGGGTGGGTGGATCGTCATCGCTGAACGACTAGAAAATTCAAAAATTCATTTTCTACAGTTCAACTAATATAAATTCAGTGCATGTGCTTTATCTAAAGTGGATGCATCTTACCCGTGTACCATGTCAGAGTGGGCAGCCACTGTGGTGATGACCGGAGACTGAGGTCTGGTGTTAGTCACTGGAGCCACTACTGTAGGCAGCACAGCCGGAGAGGTAGTGACTATAGGTCTAGACTGTAACACAAACAGATATGTATGAAATGCATCAGGCTTTGTAGATGAATCTGTGTTTAATATAGATCCTAAAATGCGGTAGATGTATTGACCTGAATTGGTTGATGGATAATGTGCTGGACTGTAGACTGCCCCGTGATAGAGCTCGGACCGGCTGCTGGTCTCAGGACTGTGGTTCCTTTGGAGCTTGACATCACAGCCGCAGCAGCCGCTCCTGTGACAACAGAACAAAATCAGACAGTGTCCCAACACAAAATTGTTTGATATCAGACACATATATCTGTAAACTCACCTCTGGGTAAGTGGGAGGTGAAAGGATGCTGAGGAGCAGCAGAGGCTCCACTGCGGATGATCTGCACGTTCGTCATTAGATGATGCAGGTTACCAGTGTGACCCTTATTGTGACCCCCCCAAAAAAAGACAATTAAAACCAAACTGAAGGTCACAGCAAGTCCAACTAATAGGGAAATATAACATCCTTTCATCTATTTCTTAGAGAGAATAATGCCATTCCCTAAACTATAACAACTCCCTAAATTATAACAATTATTAATAAAAAAAATAAAAACACCAGCAACAAAATGTGACTGTGAGCCTTCTGCCACTGGGCATCTTACCTAAAGTCTGTAATTTTAACTTTTTGCTTAAAAAATAAAATATCTAAATATTTTTACCATCCTAAATTAATTTATCCAACAAAATATCCAACATTAAATAAATTAACAATTACTATTATCCACTGAATTTTTTTTTTTTTTTAAATCATAATTTTTAATATAATTTAATCTCAAAACTTAATAAAAAAAAGTGCATATTGTGTACACATACACATACAAGGGAGAACAAGTATTTGATACATTGCCGATTTTGCAGGTTTTCCTACTTACAAAGCATGTCTGTAATTTATCATGGGTACACTTCAACTATGAGAGACAGAATCTAAAACAAAATCCAGAAAATCACATTGTATGAATTTTTAATAATTAATTAGCATTTTATTGCATGACATAAGTATTTGATCACCTACCAACCAGTAAGAATTCCGGCTCTCACAGACCTGTTCGTTTTTCTTTAAGAAGCCCTCCTGTTCTCCACTCATTACCTGTATTAACTGCACCTGTTTGAACTCGTTACCTGTATAAAAGACACCTGTCCAGACATTCAATCGAACAGACTCCAACCTCTCCACAATGGCCAAGACCAGAGAGCTGTGTAAGGACATCAGGGATAAAATTGTAGACCTGCACAAGGCTGGGATGGGCTACAGGACAATAGGCAAGCAGCTTGGTGAGAAGGCAACAACTGTTGGTGCAATTATTAGAAAATGGAAGAAGTTCAAGATGACGGTCAATCTCGTCATTTCTCGATTTAATGATGATTAAAATCCTGCAGCGCACGCAAGGTCCCCCTGCTCAAGCCAGCGCATGTCCAGGCCCGTCTGAAGTTTGCCAATGACCATCTGGATGATCCAGAGGAGGAATGGGAGATGGTCATGTGGTCTGATGAGAAAAAAATAGAGCTTTTTGGTCTAAACTCCACTTGCCGTGTTTGGAGGAAGAAGAAGGATGAGTACAACCCCAAGAACACCATCCCATTGGTCAACAACCTCCTTCCCTCAGTAAGAGCACTGAAGATGGGTGTGGCTGGGTCTTCCAGCATGACAACGACCCGAAACACAAGGCCAGGGCAACTAAGGAGTGGCTCTGTAAGAAGCATCTCAAGGTCCTGGAGTGGCCTAGCCAGTCTCCAGACCTGAACCCAATAGAAAATCTTTGGAGGGAGCCGAAAGTCTGTATAGCCCAGCGACAGCCCCGAAACCTGAAGGATCTGGAGATGGTCTGTATGGAGGAGGGGGCCAAAATCCCTGCTGCAGTGTGTGCAAACCTGGTCAAGAACTACAGGAAACGTATGATCTCTGTAATTGCAAACAAAGGTTTCTGTACCAAATATTAAAGGTCCCATGGCATGAAATTTTCATTTTATGAGGTTTTTTTAACATTAATATGAATTCCCCTAGCCTGTATATGGTCCCCAAGTGGCTAGAAATTTTAATGGGTGTAAACCGAGTTCTGGCTGTCTTTCTCTGCCTTTGAGAAAATGACAGCCCAGACAAGCTGATCTGGAATTTTCCTGTTATGACGTCATACCAGGAAAGGTTACCTCCCCCTTCCTCTGCTTTTCCCACCCAGAGCATTCTGAGAAAATGGATTCACTTTATGTCAGCACAGGCTTTACAAACAGACTTTACGATATGGATTCGACAGCACCTCGACAAACAGTGAGTAACAGTGTTCATTAATACCTGATCTGTGATCAGTGATTTCTGATGTGTAGCTAATCATTCAAGTTCACTCAGACTTTCCTTCTAGTGCGTTTAATGATCGCCGTCTTGATGCCCTAAGCGTAATGCATCAGTGAATCAAGCCAGTGACTAAAACGATCGTTTCTGTTAGTAGCATGAAACAAATCCGTTTTTTAAGTGATTAAACTACAGAGAGCGATCAGAGAACACTCTTTATAATGTTTGTGTGACAGAGGGCTCTGTCACGATCATGGCAGCACTACATTTTACACGCACATTTGATCCATTATCCACCTGGTTTATTGTTTCCTACCCATGGGTGCACACGAGGGTCAGGTTAACGCTTCAGTAGCATACATAACACACAGTTTCACACCATTATCGCATCTTTTTCCAAATCCCCTTTATAAACACACACAGACAACAGATAAATTAATCCATAGATGTTTATTGGACTTATCTGCATATTATATTTTGTCTTTGGCCGCAGTCTGTTTGTGTTGTGGTTAGTCCAGGTTACCGGAGGCAAATGGCAAACAATCTGTCAATCACACGTTGCGAGTGTATCTGCACACTTGTCCAAACTGCCGTTATAATGAATGACACTGTTATGATGCACAAAGCTCTTCCTGTATTCCTGTCGATGTTGTGTTTGCTGTTATTTGTGGTGAAAGCATTTTGTGAGAGAAAACGCATTGCAAAGACGAGATCACTGCATTCACGCGATCAACAGACTGTCTGTCTACTCAATGCTCATCACTGCAGTCTTGCATGTGATAGGAATAACGTTAGATCATAAAATAATGCTATAATCCACACTTTGACGATTCGTTCATCTCGACGGCTGTAATGGCACGTTACATGTTACAAAGTTCGTAGAATAAGGTGGAAGACAGAGTCCACGTGACTGGGACTGTTTATTCAGAACTCTCAGATACAAATAAGCTTGCGCTAACAGCACAGCGCTCTCAACAACTCGGTACAATAAAACTTCCATCAGCTCTCCGTGGAGTGCCCCATCAGTCTCTCTCTCTCTCATGCATGCAGTCAGTGCGTGCAGTGCCTCACTAAACCACGGCCCCTCCGCAACATAATCTAACACTCATTTCAAATGCAAAGATGTCAGCCAATCACAACAATGGGCGTTTTCACTGAAGTCTCACAGCAGACACGCCCCTTGAAACAGGGCATTCAGCCAGAGGGGTAATAACAATATAGAAAAAATGCCTTATTTTTAAATTATGAAAAAAAAATTATGTAAAAATTATACTAACAATATAAGTACACATCAGGAAACATTATAAAATAATAGAAAAATGCCATGCCATGGGACCCTTAAGTTCTGCTTTTCTGATGTATCAAATACTTATGTCATGCAATAAACTGCAAATTAATTACTTAAAAATCATACAATGTGATTTTCTGGATTTTTGTTTTAGATTCCGTCACTCACAGTTGAAGTGTACCTATGATAAAAATTACAGACTTACATGGGCAAACCGGTAAAATCAGCAGTGTATCAAATACTTGTTCTCCCCAATGTATGCATTACATTTTTTGCTATGCAAGATATTACATTATATACAAACCAAATAACTTCTAATGCAGCAAAATGTATTTACATTTATCTAAAACTATTACCAACCTGCTGACCACTGATGGTTGCCACAGGAATACCAGAGGCCTGTGTAGACTCCATGGCAGAGGTGATATGACCGGGCATCTTAGAGGGGAGGGTGAGGTGGCCCGGTGTTGACACAGGTGCTGGAGCTATCACACGGCTTGGCATGGTCGTCTTCAGGGCAGACTGGAGTAAAGAGAAGAGCGATGTAAGCAAACATGGACAAACCTGTTTAAATTTGCTTACATTTGACATTTTCAGGGAGAAGACAAGAAGGATCAGCTTTAAGTATCAAAGGCCCCAAAACTGTGTACCTTCAGAGGACCCTCAGTGAAGGCTAAGGAAAGACCCTGAGGGAGGTGGGATGGTGCTGCTGACACAGAGACGGGTGTGCCTGGCTGGATGGGGAGGTGCTGTGGGAGAGGAGGGGGCAGAGTCGGAGCTGTTCCGTGGGGCGGGGGCTGAGTCTGGGGTTGGGGGTAGGGTCGCACCACTACCGTCTCCTGCTTGTCATCTCTGAATGCTGCGGCCCCGCTGGACATCAGCTCACGCGGAGCATGATTAGAGTCTTCATGTCCTCCTTAATGAAACCACGTTAAGTCATGACTGATGGTGTGAAGTGTTTAATGACATAAACAGGCTCATTGTTGTCCACATTTAATGTATCAATGCTAGGGTTTTCAACCAGTGGTCCATGTTAAAAAATATCTTACCGACCCCAAACATTTTATGGTAATGTATACAAATAAACATTTATAATGATCTGTTAAGCATTAATTAACATAACAGAGGTGTTGGCGTGAAGGCCTAGTTTGTATAATCAAGTCAGAGTGTCTTAAACCTGTGTTCTTTTGACTTCCTGAAGTGTTACTGCCTGGTGTTTGCCCTTGTCCCAGGCCAGATGGCAGTCCTGGACGTGGATACTGAGAACTCATCTTCACGACCTCTCACGTTCTTCCTGAAAAAGCAGAACATAAAAAGGACATATGCAGCGCGCAATACAGAAGATAAACGAGTTTACTTCAAACAAAGAGCACATCACACTGGCTGCCGAAAAGTACTGGATTCTCTGAAATGCTCACACCAAAGACATGATGTACAACCAATCCCGTCAGCATGGGACAACTTTTTCAGACGTTTGCCTTGCATGCATTATAATATGAACCCAATAATAAGAGCTATTAAAGTTAAATAAACCACAAAACAAACCCACTGAAGGCATTTCCACAAATATCAGGTAGCGAAGCTTCTCGCAATAGTGTCATCTTATTCAAATATGTTTACTAGAGTTATGACTAGGGCAATGACCTTCGATTTAACGACAAATTATAAAATAAAATAATAGAATCTGGCTTTGTTTGTGTTTGCAGCTGACTGTAACATTAACGGTTGTCAGGACACCAGAACCAGCAGCTTTTGTTCCTACATGAGCTTCTGTGTTTACCGTTTAGATGTGTTAAAAACATACGTGTAGTCGAATTTGAAATACTGATCAGTGCATAACCATATAATCGTTATTTTTATGATTAAGAATGAGTTTTAAAAAAACAAAACAGTCACGGCTGCTAGTAGCCAAAAAATCTTATGAGTCATTTCAACGAGACATGATTATTTCTTTCATATGCACGTTAGCGGCCGTAACCCTGCAACTGAAGAAATATGCAAACGTTGAATACGTTACCCTAACAGCGTTATTTTGTTTACAAATACAAAATCCTACATTTACCGTAAACACGACGCCCAAGCTCTCCATCCGCTTCGCATCCCGGCAAAGCGACCATTAGTATCAATGGGAATCTAGCTTCAATAAGTGGCTTCCGGTTCCAATTGTCAAAATAAAAGTCCTCGCATTCCAGTTATGGTGAAAATTAACTATGGAAGTCAGTGTAGTTTGTCAACTGTTTAGTTCCCCATATTCTTCAAAATATCTTCTTTTGTGTTAAGCAGAAGAAAAGAAATTCATACAAGTTTGGAACAACTTGAGAGTGAGTAAATGATGACAGAACTTTCATTTTTGGGTGAACTATTCATTTAAGTATCTACACATTGCCTCCATAAAGCAAACTATATTATATTATAATACTTATAATGACATTAAACAGCTTCATTCCACATACCTCCACATTATGTCCTTAAGATGTTATTGGTCTGTCTTTGAAATCTCCAGTTCAAGCTAAGCATTTATTTCATTACATTTATGCAGATTACAATTGGCTTTAACAGTCTATTATGTGTTCATTATGATATATAATTTTTCAGTCATGTGTTTGAAATGTTGCTATAAATAATATTTTTTATTATTGACATGAGATTGAGGTGTATGTCTTTTTAAAACATTTCTTTCATCTCAAACGGTACAAATTGTAGGAATGACTCATATAAAAAGGAAAT
The DNA here is from genome assembly GCA_023566225.1 of Romanogobio albipinnatus. NCBI lineage: Eukaryota > Metazoa > Chordata > Actinopteri > Cypriniformes > Gobionidae > Romanogobio > Romanogobio albipinnatus. The sequence continues at coordinate 13,582,186 of CM042244.1, forward strand.
CTATAAACACATACCGATATAAACTAAATGGAGAATAATATATGGTTCCACACTTTCAGCCTTCAGTGTATGGTAACCTATTTAATGCACATCGTTCTTTACATATTTACATAATACTGCAAAATGAACCCATTCCCCCTGATATGGCTATGCTACTATTATGCTTGAGAAGAAAGCACAACCAAGAGCTCTACAAGAAGTTTCTAGCCTGTGCTTCACTTTATATGGGTTTGTATTGTATGGATTTATTAAGAGCATCTTCTGTATTCCTGAGAATAGCTGATAAAGCAGACATATAGGGTTGTGAGAGTTGTATGCATATTCTTACAAGTGATAATTCATGTGTTAATCATGCACAAACATTTACCCATGATGTAACATACATCTGCCACAGAAGTTTCACTGAAAACATTGTTTACTTTATAACCATACATTATTCAGAATCAAAAAGGTTAACTGGCAATCGACAATGAAGAATAACATGTCAAGCAGGTATGCTTTACAAAAAGCAATGTCATCAGTCAATACGTATCTGACACAAATACATTTTCACTTGTATAATACTTCAGGTCAACAGAAGACTCTTTTTCCAATTGCACCATTGGAATACAAACAAACCCTTCCCCTATCATTCTGTGTGCATATTCTCTCAAGTGATTGAATAATCAATAATATGACTTCAATAGATGCATTTAAAAACATTGACAAAAATCTGTACATTTTTGCAAGTCAATATTATGTAAAAAAAGAGAAAATAATCATAAATATAGTTATCAGATAATTACAAAGCACTGAAGTGACCAGAAAAAGTGCACAGTTACTTAAATAAACTACAAAAAGAACCTTAAATGCTTAACAAATTGACTTCATGTTGTTGACCATAAAAAAAAACAGAATAATGCACAAGACCTTCTCAGATCACACATGCAGAACGGCTTTCTCATAAAGTGTTCTCTCGGGACAGGTATTAAACTGCCTTTAAAAGGGCTTTGAATGTCAATTTCAGGCATTTCAATGTTGACGGATCATTTTTGGTCATCCCAAGACCAATGAGAGACTCACAAACAATTATATTTAAAAACATGACATTTTAAAAAGGCACTACAAAGGCAGATAGTTTTCCCCCTTTAGCTGATCCGAGGGAGCATCTATCACCAAAGCTTGAGAGTATTACTTTATCCAACACATGGGGCTTCAAAGCTATGCAGACACATACAGTATGCCGATAAGGTTTGATCTAGTTGGGCTCTATCCATGCCACCACGCTGTGCTGAGTGGTAGACATACATGGAGCAGAAGAGTGACAGGGTAGAGAGGGGACACAGTCTTTCAGTCGTCGCCCCTGCAAAAAGGCCCGAGCGCGGGATCCATTCCACCAGTGTTACAGCTTTGGTGCAAAACCAGTCTTGAAATGTACCTACTTGTAATAAGGTATCTCGTCCACGGTGCCTATGCGAGATCTTGTCCATTTTGGACAGTATTGTGCCAACAGTTTGTTTCTTAGTGCAATGCGCAGTGCTGTTATTAGATAAACCCTGAATGCCGCCCCTTTATGCTCCTGGTCCATTTGTTTGCTTATATCTATTACAGTATAAAGTTTTTTTGTTTGTTCGTTTTTGTTTTTGTTCGTTTCCTGTGCATTTATATGTTGCTTTCAATACCTTTCCCTCTTCCCCCAGTAGGTTTGGAAGCTTCTCTCACACTTCTAACAAAATCACGGCCGAGCAGCTTCCTTGTGTCATGTGGATGTGGCTTCCAGGTAGCTCTGGAGTTTACGTACAGTTGACTCGTCCAAGGAGAAAAGGTCAAAGTCAAAGGTTGTATTGGTGATGTTGAAATGGCCAGTCTTCTCAATGAGGTTTACAATCTAAAAGACACAAAGCAATGTGTCAATCAAAATGCAGCAAACAGCATGAACCACGAACCAAACATAAATCGGCTGTTTTCCAATGAGGGGCAATTTTGACTACCTAAAATCTTGAAAAATGATACTTTACGAACATTCATATTCACTACCCTTCAAAAGTTTGGAGGCAGTTCAATTTTTTTCATTAAGACTTTTACATTGTTACAAATGTTCTTTTTTGATCTTTTTTGAAGATTATTTTGATCTTTCTCTTCACCAAAGAATCCTGAAAAAATATCATGGTTTCCACAAAACATATTAAGCAGCACAACAGTTTCCAGCATTGATAATAAGAAATGTTTCTTGAATGCCAAACCAGCGTATTAGAACAATTTCTTAAGGATCATGTGACACTAAAGACTGGAGTAATGATGCTGAAAATTCTGCTTTGCATCACTGGAATGAATTACATTTTATAATATATTCAAATAGAAAACAAGTTATTTTGAATTGTAATAATAATAATAATTCACAATATAACAGTTATAGGGACAGATTTACTAACAGATTGCACCAGTGCAAACCCTCTTTTGGCGTTAAAAAACTACTCACAGGATTTACTAAAGTCGTGCAGTGATAAATTAGTGCTGAAAAGGCATGGACAGGGTTATTTTTGGGTTATTCAGGGTTTATATTCGACTGAACTTATTGCATATGCAGGAGTGTAAATTTCATCTAACAATTGGGGGGGACAATAAACATAAATATTCTCAAGAGCAATTTTTGAAGGGGACACAAATAATACAGCCAAAAATTCATACTTGTAAGGATATGTGTTCCATAAAAAACATTTTGTACTTATTTGGCAATTTAGTGCACTGAAAAATGATCTAATGTCCGTTTTTCTCTGTCATTTTATCTGACCAACAACAGATAAACTCAAAATGGGGGGGTACTCAAAATGTTTCTAAACAGAAAACACATTTTTTGTCCCGTTTGCGTTTGTATTGTTTTACTACTTACACATTTATTTTAAGTATATATCATTATATTATTTACAATACTCAGCATGATTTTTAGGGGCACCCGACCAACCCGCCCACCCCGCGATTTACGCGCCTGTGCATATGCATTTGTAGGAGTTTCCCTTTTAGGCGCAAAATTCATGGAGGAGAGTGTTTAAAGGAATCACACGAGGTGATTTACTAAGGTTTGTGCTCGTCAATTTACTGGTGTTTGCGCCATTATTTACCACCCAAAAAAACATGTCTTAAACCAGATGCTAACAGGTGCGGCTGCGACTGTGTTCATTCATTTGTGCGTCATCACTAGATCAGAACTTCAGAACTACCATCTGCACTTTTATGGAATTGCGCTCCGACGCTAACTTGCCGTTTAGTAAATATGGCCCTTACTGTATTTTTGATCAAATAAATGCAGCTTTTGTAAGCATAAGAGACTTTCAAAAAATCTTACCGACCCCAAACCTTTGAACAGTAATGTACGTTAATCATTTTTAACGTGTCCTGAATTAAGGCATTGATCAATCTTCAAAGGAGTTTTGGTAGAATGTGATGGTGATAACGTTTTTCAGAAAATACACTCAAATAGAGAAATAACTTATTGTAACCTGCTGTAAAATATTCCTCTCTCTCAGAGCCATCAGCCTGCGATGGAGGTCCACAAGCTCCTCTGTATAAGCCTGTAATCAGATCGCTCGTTTAAAACTTCCATTATAGTTTTGTGCAGTAAAAATCTGAATTTCAGCCACTGATGAGTATGATTGAGTTATTTACCCTTCCTACCTTGTCGTATCCCCTCTTGAGCATCTTCTCACGGGTACAAGAGTCTGGGCTCTTTTTTCCTAACATCTGACAAAGAACACAAATGATTTCGAATCGATTTCAAATATAAACCAGTCTGAGGGTAAATCGCAATGCAATCTTACCTTGAGGTTTGCTGAGCTCAGTTTGGGTAGAGGTGAGGGGGCTTCCTGGCTGGGAGGACGGGACTCCTCATTGCCATCACTCTCACTGTCCATGCTTAAACTGAAAAGGGGAAAATCATAATGAACTTGTCAAAGGAATATAAATCGGATTCAATGTGTAACATGGTTGTGGTAATATTAATGCTGTGTATGGTCTGCATTAGGGGTGTAACGGTACACGTATTCGTACCGAACCGTTTCGGTACAGGGCTTTCGGTACGGTGCGCGCGTGTACCGAACGGTTTCCGAATACAGTCTTTAACGGTTAACAGTCGGCTTGTTGTAAGCGCGGAACACACTTCAATCCGAGTTCCCACACAAACATATTAAGCATTCACACCATTTTATCACGAAATTCTAACGATAAATGACGTTTTGATGCTCTTTAATGTGCGTGACTGATCAGTGATCACTGAACACAGTTCAAGTGGCCGAGCGGCGTGAACGCGATCAATTGTGAACGGTTTCCCAATACAGTCTTTAACGGTTACAGTCAGCTTGTTTTAAGCGCGGAACACACTTCAATCCGAGTTCCCACACAAGCATATTAAGTATTCAGTTCATTTTATCACGAAAATTCAAACGATAAATGCCGTTTTGACGCTCTATGTGGCATGACTGGTCACTGATCACAGTTCAAGCGGCCGCGCGACGCGCACGCGCGTGAACACGATCATCTGTGAAGGCGATCGATCTTCTCTTACTAAAGAATAAACATGAATGACGATCTGAAGGTATGCTGAGGATGCATTACAATTTACTGTCATGTGTATATGTGGTGTAATCGCTAAATCAGTGTTTCAACGGCGAAAAGACGTCAATATAACTGCTGTAAACTAAACAATGTCATGTAACGTTAGCATCACATTTACCTCAGGAGTCATTCAGTGTCCACAGACTTTTATTCACTAGAGAAATCAACTCTTTCACTAAATATATGACCTATATTAGCCTATATATTCATTATATTCTACTGAACCTGTTAGTGATGTCTTGATTATTTCATGTGTTTAAATAAACCTGTCATGAAAATGACAGACACTGTATATAAATTACTATATTTCAACAACGATTTGGAGAAAAAAAACTATTTTATAATTAGATTTAGAAGTTAATGCAAAAACTGCCTTATGTGAAGTTTACATGTGTTATTTGAGTGTTGATTATTATACCTAAAAATAAATAGCAGCTGAATTTAGGCTAATATTTCGGGCTCTGTTGTTAACCTTTAATATTAATGTACAAGTAAGGGCTCCCTATATAATTTACAGAAATATCTTAAATAAACTTTTAGATATAATTTAATTCATTCAAGGACAGACACTTTTTCCCCCCAGTAAACCACTGTTAAATATAAAAAATAATTAAAAAGCAATTTTGTAAATCTGCTGTACCGAACTCGTACCGAACCGTGACTTCAAAACCGAGGTACGTACCCAACCGTCAGTTTTGTGTACCGTTACTCTCCTAGTCTGGATAGAATCTTTTTTGTCTGCATGGGCATTTGATTTTCATGTTCAAGTTTCCTTTTTACTAAACATTTCAGCTATTCAAACAAAACAAAACTGGATCAAACACAGAGTGCATGGTACAAACCGAGAGTCCTGATTGGGTGGAGTCGTTTTCATGGGAGTCTCAACCTCAGAGCTGCTGTCATCATCAGAGCCTTCAGAGTGCATATCCTCTACCATAGTACGGAGAGTCCCTGGAAACATTCATTATTAACGATCATTAATGAGGCGACACACTACTGATCATAAAATGAACAATTCATGATTAAACTCAAAGTACCTTGGCCTTGCTTCTGCGATGGCTCAAAGTCAGAATCAGAGCTGGAGCTGGAGCTGGAACTCGATGGACTGGAAGGAGCCGACTGCTAAAAAAAACAACATCCTTGAGCTTTTTTTACATTCAAATACATTCAAATCCTTGTTCTGCTCACAGAAAGACATAAACATACCTCTGATTTAGAAGAGGCTTCATCCTCAGAGTTGGATTCGTCTGAGTCTGGCTGCCTTTTCACCTCCTGCACCTCTGGTTTCATCTTGGGCCAGTGGCCTTTATCTTTAGGGGTTTTCTTCTCGGGGTACGTGGAGGGTGTTGTTGAGGTAATACGGGGAGAGTTGCTGCTGTAGCTTCCGCTCACAGGCCCCTTCATGCCCTCGGAGCATATCCTCTTCTGTTTCTTGGTACTTAGCTTCGGAGACTCCATGGCAGACGAGGGTCGCTTGCTTGGGGTTCGAGTGTCTAGCTGACCTCCTCCGCCCGTCACCGCTCCGCCACCTTTTGGAGACATGCCATCCATCTTGGACTCTCTGACCGTAAGTTTGGGCTCTTTGAAGGCTGCTTTGGGTGCCGGTTTCCCCTCGTCTTTTCCTCTGCCATCTGGGGCTTTTTTTGAAAAAGAGGACGAAGATTGGTCTCGTGAGGACTTGCTGCCCTCGCGGTCGCTCTCTCGGGACGTGGCCTTGCTCTCAGAGTCCTTTCGCGTGCGCTCTCTGTGCTCTTTGGTAGCCTTATGTGCTTTAAGGCCTTTGCTGCTGCCACTTCCTCCATCTTTACTTGACTCCTGCAAAGAAGGTTTTAAAAGACTGATCTTTAAATGCATACTCATAACAGCTTGGAAACCAACCAGAACACCCTACGCTTGTGACCCTACTAGAGCTTTGCATCTGTGAGTGCTCAATAAGCAATCACCCTCATGTCGTTCCAAACCCATTAGACTTTCGTTCATCTTTAAAACACAACTGAAGATGTTATGGTAACACTTTACAATAAGGTTTCATTAAATCATTAATGTATTAACTAACATGAACTAACAACAGGCAATACATTTGTTAAAGTATTTATTAATGGTAGTTAAAGATTATACAACCTACAACATTTGATTTTTAATAATGTATTAGTAATTGTTGAGTATTTTTCATTCTTAGTTCATGTTAACTAAATGAAACCTTATTGTAAAGTGTTACTGATATTATTAATGAAAGCTGAGATGTTTCTGTCCCTCCATTGAAAGAAGTGCATGCCACCAAAATTCTAACGTTTCATAAAGACTTTGTAAAAGTGATCCATATGAATCATGTGGTTAAATCATCAAATATGGTCAACTGAAGCTCAAATTAGAGGTCTGCATTCCTGGGATCCACAGAACCCCACATAACGGAATCCGGCATGGGACAAGTTTTGAAAAGTGCAGGAGGAAAGGTACTAATTTGTGCTTTTTGTGATTTGTTACTCAAATTTATTTTATGTTTTAAAGAACAGAATGTCATTTGTTTATTGCACAACAAAAATATAGGCACAGGTTTGGATATGCAAAATATCCAAATGGATATTGCGACAAATGCAAAAAAGTGAGGTCTGCATGTGTGTGGGAATTGAAAAATGTTTATGTTTATATGTGAATAAAAGCCTAAATTAAATTGCTTCATCATAATAAAGCGATCGTGTCTCTACAATAGACTTGGATTAAACTGCTCATCATATATCAATCAATTAATTTAGATTACATTTACATAGTTTTTTAAGGGTAAAAGTTTTGGGTGAATGAAACAGAAATCTCTGAGGTTTCATTAAAAATATCTTAATTTGTGTTCAAATCAAATCACTTTATCAAATCACTTTATTTGTCACTCTACCATATGCACAAGTGCAACAGTAGGTGAAATTCTTAGTTCTGATGATGAAAGAAAATCTTAAGGGCTTGGAATGACATGAGGGTGACTGATTAATCAACTCTCCCTTAAAGCAAAAACTTAAATTGTTTGTGAAAATCTGCAAAATTGCAAATGTCAACATTAAACATTAACCCCCAGTTTCACAGACAAGGCTTAAACTAGTCCCAGACAAAAATGCATGTTTGAGCTGTTTTAAACTGAAAGCAACATGCACTGACAGATCTTAAAATATGTCAGTGCCATTGTTTTGTCTCAAGATGCACACACCAGTAATGTTTTTTTCTAAGACATGTTTATAAAAGCTACTTAAATGCCCTAATTGAACTACGGCCTAATCCTGTCTTAATCTAAGCCCTGTCTGTGAAACAACTTTAAACACTTTCAAAAGCAATTTAAATAATTATTTTAAATAATTTAAATAACGCTTTGGCCAAAGATTGACTTTTTTACTAACCTTTACTGCATGAGAGGACTTGATCTTCTTGGGGTCTGAGAAGGCAGAGAGTGGAATAGTCGGCAGCATTGGATAATCTGGACTGGGCCGTGGCATCATCTCCGCTCCCTCAGGAACAACTATAGCCTGAGACGAGAATAACACCCCAACGGAAAGAGAGAATGAGAGTCTGTTGAAAAAAGCTGATTATAGAGGTTCAGAAAAAGCAAGAACAAACAACCCCGCTCACCCCACCGGCCTTGACCAGTTTGCGCCGAAACTCATGTGTGGGGTTGTTAAACGTAAGCTTCTCACAGCGCAGGTGGTTGACAGGTGGGTTGCCCTCCAGGTTCAAGAAAAGATCATAATTAAAGCACACCTTTTTAGGCTCCTCCTGTGATAGAAGAGACAAGCATGTTCAGTCTTCTAACTCAAACAAAAAAACTAAAAATATGTTGAGTTGAACGTCAGTATCAAACCCAAACCTCAATCTAGCAGTGTGTGAAACATTTACAGTAAAGTTAGGTCAGCGTAAGGTCTTTGGTAGATAACGTTAGAGGGAAAGAGAGAAAATGGAAAACCTCCTGAAATATTCCACTATACAAAATGCTAACCATTTTAAAAAGGGAGTCTTAAAGTGAAATGCAAATTCACATTTTCTTACCATTTATAACCCCTCCAGGTACTCTGCAGTTCAACAGCTTTATTTAAATTCTCTGTTAGCTCCCAGTGCAAATACTGAGTTCACCTAGTTGTGTGACCTTTACCTTAATCAAATTGCAAAACTCTTCATCACAAAGTTTTTCCAATACAGGCAACAAACCGCTTAAAAAAATAACACAGCCAGGCACACATCTAACAAGACTGAGCACAACAATCTGACATGCGTTTTTCCTGAAATACCAGTTATTCATGTTAAAGGTGACAAAATGCGGATACTGCTGTAGATATGGGGTGATGTGCTCACCTTGTTTTTGAAATAGACCTCTATGGGCATGAGGAAACCAGCATAGCCAGACTCTTCCACTTTATATGGGGGCTCTTTACAAACTGTGAAAAAAGAGAAACACTTTGTTAATGTTTAGCTATACATTTTTCAAATCAAAACTGAAACAGAAATATGAAACTAGAATGCACTATCTACTGAACAGGTTTCTGCAACACTTCTAAAATCAGGTAGCCCCACCCCAAAATCATGTCATTGGTTGAGCCAGAGATTGACATATCAGACCACTCAAACAAACAGGGAGATATTTTCAAAGCACCCCAGAGACAGTGTTAACACTTTTTCGGAAGTCAAGCTACAATTGGCTTACTTATAGTTGTCTCTGCACAATTAATAGGAGAATGTAAGATTTTTTTTAAAAAGGACACACTTTACCTTTAAATGCAACCCCTGGCAAAAATGATGGAACCACACTTAAGAGGACATACGCAGGTTTTGTTTACTTTGTGCAAATAAACAGATAAGACACAAAACTATTTTTGTTTAATAGTTGAACATTCTGGCTTCGTAAAACATAACTGAAACAAATAATATTTGGCATATTATTTACCAGATCAAGTAGAGAAATATTGAATATGGAAAATATGCATTTCTAAATAAAATACTGTTTTTTTTTGTTTTTTTTTAAATATGTCCTTGTTACACTGTAACTGTACATTTAAGTACTAAATAATATTAATTAAAGGGTTAGTTCACCCAAAAATTAATTTTTGTTGAAATACGATGGCTCAGTGAGGCCTGCATAGGGAGCAAAGCAATTTACACTCTCAAGATCCATTAATGTACTAAAACATATTTAAATCAGTTCATGTGAGTACAGTGGTTCAATATTAATATTATAAAGCGACCAAAAAAAACTAAATAACTTATATAGTGATAACCGATTTCAAAACATTGCTTCATGAAGCTTCAGAGTGTATCGAATCAGCGAGTCGAATCATGATTCAGATTGTGTGTCAAACCGCCAAACAGCTGAAATCACGTGACTTTGGCGCTCCGAACCGCTGAATCGACTCGCTGATTCGATACACTCCGAAGCTTCATGTTTTGAAATCGGTTATCACTATACAAGTCGTTATTTCGGGGGGTTTTGGCGCACCAAAAATATTCTTGTCGCTTTATAATATTAATATTGAACCACTGTACTCACACAGACCGATTTAAATATGTTTTTAGTACATTAATGGAATCTTGAGAGAGGAAATTGCTTTGCTCCCTATGCAGACCTCACTGAGCCTTCGGATTTCAACAAAAATATCTTAATTTGTGTTACGAGGATGAACGGAGGTCTTACGGGTGTGGAATGGCATGAGGGTGAGTAATAAATGACATTATTTTCATTTTTGGGTGAACTAACCCTTTAACAACATGCACCTATATAATTAGGTTTATGGATTGGTTTAGTTGCATAATGTACTATTGCTATTATTACATTTGTTATTAAGTACATGTAACATGTAACAAGGACACTGTAAAATAAAGTGTAACCCAAATACCTATTGACAAATAATCATCAGTTAAAGAGAGTGCTTACAAGTCAAGTCAAATTTATTTATAGAGCACTTTTATACAATACAGATTAAATTTCAGCTGTAAAGCAGCTACATAAGAAAATAGCGCTATTATTCAGTTGTTGATTCACTTCAGTTCAATAACAGATCTTTTCAAGCTGTTGGACATGGTTAACTGAAAGGAATCATGGCCCCAACAAGAGCGTTTTCAACTAAAACAATGGAAAGTCCTTCAAGTAGGAAATCCAACACGAAATGAGACAAAAGAAGTGTGGTGATTGCGTAATTTATGCCAGGGTTGGTAGTTTCAATACTAGTAAATATAGTTGCTATATTATACTAGATCTTAAGGCCCTGATATACTTCAAGAGAAATTGAAGAACGAACTCATACAAAATCAGGCCAAAACAAAGATCGCTTGTGGTCTGATTTGGGAGTTCGAAACAGCTTGCCAAAGTAAACTTTCCTAAAAAGTGTGCTATGGCTGGTGAACACCTTTGTACTATCATTGGTCCATGGCGATTACATAATAGGTAGGTGTGAGCGGAGGCTCCGCCTTCTTTCACATGGAAATCTTTTCCGCTTCAATGCCTCCGTTGAGCCGGCACGGTCAGACGTAAGCGAGTGAAAACACAAACACACTGGAGAGCTGCTTTATAGTTAGAAAATGAAGTTGTACTTCTGACGAAACGAGACACAGACACTATTTTTCATGTTTAATGCGGTAAAACTGCTTGATTTTAAGCAATTTATTGTATAAAGTGCTATATAAATAAAAACTTTACTAGAGCGCCGATTGTAGAGGTGGTGCCAACATATCGTTGCTATGATCAGATGCTTTTCTTTTGCTTTATTAAAAAATGCTCGCTGTTTACTCAATTTTGTTATTTTGTTACTGAGATGAAAGCGTGCACCACATATATATTACATATTCATCTAAACGTTACTCTCAGCAGAGTGGGCGGCATCAGGATGTTTCGTTAACAGTATATCGCTGCTCACGTTTTTCGAATTTTGTTTTATCCCTAAGCGAAGAACATAAAAGCACTTTGCCATGAGTATATCGGGCTTTCAGGTCTTCACATGCTGTAACTACATATAAAGTTTGGGCAACAGCATGATTTAAAGGGATGGTTCACCTAAAAATAAAATTCTGTCATCATTTACTCACCCTCAAGTGGTTCCAAACCTGAATGAGTTTCTTTGTTCCGCTGAACACAAAAGAAGATATTTAGTAGAATGTTTGTTACAAAGCAGATAGAGCAACCATTGACTACCATAGTATTTTCCCCCCTACTATGGTAGTCAATGGTTGCTCTATCTGCTTGGTTACAAACATTCTTCAAAATATCTTCTTTTGTGTTCGGCAGAACAAAGAAACTCATACAGGTTTGGAACAACTTGAGGGTGAGTAAATGATGACATAATTTTCATTTTTGGGTGAACTATCCCTTTAACACAACAGAAGATTGCTGTACACACCAGCCGTTTCTTTAAGGGACCTTAACCTACATCACTGAGAGTATAAAGTTTCAGCATTATGAAGTAGACTAAAATATAACCTGCCTCTCTTGGGTTTTGGGAAGCTTTCGTGAAGGCGGAAGACAACTCTCTCCACAAAGTGCTGGATGTCACATGCCTCTGGGCCCCGAACAAATACCATCCAGTCATGTGTGAAGCCCTCGTTAGTGACTTTCTTCCTTAACTGGGCTCTGTGTCCCAGCTCAAGTTTCACCTGTACAGTGCACTGAAATCAGAGGAATGCAACAGTCATACACCAGAAGTCTAAAGACCACAATAGAAAAGACCACTGCTGAATTGCAATATTTGATCAGTGAATGACAAGACCAGAATGAGACTAAAAATTACTAAAAGGAGCTCTTGGCCTACTTATCAACACTACTGTCAGATCTACACTTCATATCTGTGAGAAATCAACCTGCTTTATCTCTCTGACAGATGGAGATGGAAACTCACAGTTCCGTGACACTCTTCACGTGCATGATGGTTTATTGTTCACAGCTTTTCTTGGTATGGAAACAAAATTACTGTTAAAGACGTGTATGCGTTAGCTCAGTGGTTAATATATAGTTATTTGTGGTATTGATAATTTTTTAATTATTTAAAAATAACAACCCTTATGCCAATATAATGTGAAATGCAATTAACAATTTAAACTGGACGGCTACAGTGTACAGCACATTAGCTAAATCAAACCAATTAGAGCAATGGAATTTTGCATTTCTAATGAGCTGTCATTGAATCAGTCCTGCATTCAGTAGAGTATTGAAGAGACTTCAAGAAATATTGTAAAACATTTAAATCGTCAGACGCTGTTGAATTAAGTGTATTTTTTTTTTTAGCTCGATGTTATATTTTTCTAATGACTGTATCAAAACCTAGTGAGCACCCCATCTAGACAGCATGGTCCATGGGAGAGTTCAAACGTTCGCGCGCGCCTATGACGCCCACTAATGCTGTCTATATAGGCAGCTCACTAGGTTTTGTGACAGTCCCCGGACTAGCCGGCCAGCTAGTGTGTGTTGGAACTTAAGAGTCCATCTGTCCTATAAGCCAAATGCTGAGGTTTATAAAAAAGACAGATTGGTTTATGTAAACACATCTTCGTCACGACTTAAATTTACACAAAACACTGATGTAATTTCCGCGGGTTTCCTGCTTTAAGCCTCGTACGAGTGACTAGCTGGCTAAGTTAGCATCCTGACCATCTTCAGAAAAACGTTGGCCTCGCGTCTTTCACTGTAAATACATTCATGATAAAAGCATGCATGTCTCTAATGACTGTCTCGCATTGTCAGTAAAGTCGTATTACCATGTTCTCCATTGTTGCCTACGTTCCGGTGGTTTAGTTTATTTACAAAAGCGTTGAAGTAGATTGAATGTGCATCCTCGCTCTTACACATCTGATGGGGTGTGAAGGGAGAAACTGAACAGTTTGAACAAATGGCCGCGACACTGACTGTTTTTAAAATAAAAGCAGAATGGCTGTTATCCACCTGTGTTTTTCGTCCACATCTTTCATCTACTTTAATCATTTGCTTACACCCCATGCAAATAAAGTTACTCCACCCTACTGTAAAATTTACAGAAAGGTTTTCACAAACTTCCGTTAAGTTCTTAAAGTATTTTAAAAAGATCGATTTATTACATTACACAATTTATAAACAGACTATTAAATACTTAAAGCAACAAATTCCACCACAGAAAATCATGCAAGATATTAAAATAATAAACTCACATCACACTTTTTGGATTTTTCATAACAGGTTTTATTTGCAGGTAGTCAACACTACAGAAACAACCGTTTTTAATTCTGACACAATAACGTGGCCAAGATACGGTTCTCTATTGGTGATACAGTCTCCTGCAAATTTTAAACAAAAATGTTACAACATGACTTACTTATATGCAATTCCAAATTGTTCAATGAAACCTAACAAGACGTTTTCTAAGCCTGATGACTAACAAATGCATACTGAAATCAAGGCATGCAGCACTTAGTGCTAATCGTGATAGTGATGGACCCAGACCATATTGATTCTTGAAGTCCACACAGACAGTCAAATGAAAACATTGAGTTCCTTTCTCTGTATACAAAGCTACAACAAAAGTTATTTATCAATCAGCAGGTTTCGTGTCTCATTTCATGCTAGAGTTGTGTATAAGTTGAGCTCTCAGTGTGCAGTGAAGTCTTAGCCAGTAAAGAAGCAGTGCCAATCTCTGTATCTGCAAAATGCACAGAAGATTAAGGCTGGTGAGATTATGTCACTATATTGTGTAATTATTTTCAAAAAAAACAAAAGGCTGGAATACACAACATTTACATTTGGAACAGATTTTAAAACACCAGGCAGGCATCATACACTTGCAGACTTCAACATTACCAGATTGTGATCATACATTACCAGACTTTCGAGTCACTCCTAACACAACAAACTTCTAAAACATCCTCCTGTTTGATATCCTCTGACTGTAGGGAATCAGAGTCTGAAGCTAAATAAAAATAACAGTCTGTGCCCAATATACACCACTATTTTAACGATCTGAGCACATGGTCTAAAGCGCATGGCGCAGGTGCACTTAGGGCGTGTCCGAATCCACTTATGCTAGTTTAAAGACTGAAAAAAACAGTCGGCACGCCAGGCGCATGGTCCAAAAGGGTTGTACCTAGTCTCTTAATGAGTCATGGGTGTGTTTTGGGCGTAACGGCCAACAAACCAATCAGAGTCTCATCTCCCATTCCCTTTAAAAGCCAGTTGCGCTTGCACCATGGTGGATTTGCCATTTACATGGCGGAATTTGCGAGTCGAAAGACTGAACGCTTCTCTAGAGAGGAATCCTTTTATTTTTTAATATTTAAAAATGTTTGTGCTGCTGCGCATCTCTGTGTGTGTTATAACCAGAGTGTACACGTGTTGTGCACCCACCTATATGTGCATATTACAAAAAATACTGCGCCATTGACTTTAGACCAGGTTTTTGTTGGTCAATGGTGCAGTCATTTTCAGGTGCCTCAAAATAGCAACATGCCAACAATGCGCCTGAACACCTTGTTTTCAGATAAGAGAACAGATGGGCGCGAGTGCATTTGCTATTTAAACAATGTGGCGCTGGATGTAAAAATGATAACTTTCGACAACTTCAGACTGCAAATAGATAGACTGGGTAAACCCAGCCTAATCTGCCGGCGATTTGATTTCGCCCTGCAACTCAGTCTGGAAACCTGTACATTCATTTCTACTGCTTCTGTTACACTTTTGCGGGAACCAATCACAGACTGGCTTATTCACCTGGCGCGCTATTGGCGGGTTTAACACGATGGCGGATAGAGAAGCGATGGGTCTTTGCCCATTGATCACACCTCTTGTGGTCTGATTGGTTGAAAGACTATCCAATTGCGTACAGAGTAATTTAATTTATGCTAGTTTATCACGCCTCTTGTGCAGTAGAAAATACATAGCAGACTCCCCAGACTAATGTTCAATCTTAAATTGAGCTTGGTCTGGTGATAGCCAGACAAGCAAATAGAGGCAAAAATCTGTGCAAACGTAATGTATTGTATTGTATTCCAGCCTTAACCCAATAAAATTAATTGCATTAAATAAAGGATTATAATAACACAGTTAAGTAGGGAATCATACCGTGATCACCATTCACTTTGCCCCCCGGGTTCTTGTGCTGGCCCTCAATGTGCGCGGTCATCTCCCCCCGGTCTGGGGTGCAGTGTCCACACTGTAGGCAGCTGTATCGCCCTCTTGTGTGTTCCCACAGGATGCGGCAGTTGAAGGACTGACCTGACAGATTTAATGAACGGGCGAGACATTAAAATCAAAACCAACCCTAAGATGATCATATTGATGGTTATACACTCATTGAGAATGTTTGTAGACATCAAGAGAAAACCTTCACCAGTAAAAATAGCAGATAAATGCATGATTGACTTGAGCTGGAAAAAGAACCCCAGTGATCACTGACATCAGCTCATATACAAAAGCAATATTATTCACACAATCAAAATCATTAAACACAATTTAGACAGATGAACATGGGCACAAAGGTGTCGGGATTAACAAGCGCTCAACATCTCCACACATGATCAATTATTATGATACAGCACCATCTCTTGCCAGAAATGACCACCTGATTTTTGCAAAATGCAAATGGGGAAAAAAGTGAAGTAAAGGAACACCGGCCCTAAAAGCAGACTCTCTGATGTCTCATTACATGTTAGTGAAGCCCCCGGACATATGCATTTAGGATCGGATGGGAGTGGACTGAGTCGTGCAGCTAGATGGCACACCCAGGGAAACACTAAGACCGGTTAAAGCAGGGGAAGGGGAGGAGAATTAGCATCTAAAGTATCAATTGAGGGAAGATCTGATTGTTCCCTCAAGCAATGTGTGTGTGGATTCTCTGTGCCTCACCTGGACTTCATCTCTACTTAAACTCTGACTGCTCGGAGAGTTCCATCTGTGCAAAAGGGGCCCGGGCGGTTCTGGCAGGACAGTGCAACATGACAAAACACAGTTCACTCAAAGCGGCCAGGGCCAAGGCTTAGTCATTTCCCCCCAAGTGACTTACAAATTCTCTTTCAAAAGGACTCACACCTGTTGATAAGCAGGTGAGATCAGTTGACTGCAAAATACACAGGTGAACAGGGTCTAAAATGTAGGATGATTTAAGGAACACTGGGTCTCATTCACTAATAATTGCATGGATTATTCATACTTAAATCACACAAACTTCTCATGAAAAAAGAAGGGAAAAAAAGCAATTTAACCATAATGGATTTAAAATGAGCTTATGTGTGGCCACACGTGTATGATGAAACATATTTGAGATGAAATATCTAAAATTTCATTAGCACACTGTGTATATGTACATGTGATTATATGTGATTTGTTGTTCTTACACTTTTTTTTTTTTAATGTAGAGAATCTTTTTAAATAAAAGTTATTGATAAATTCAGAGATTCCTGCAAAAATGTGTGCATACGCATGGTTAGTGAATAAGACCCATTGAGAGCAATGACACTTGCTTTAATCAGCTTTCCTCACTCACAGAGGAAAGCTTTATGAGATCCATTCACCTTGGTTCTTCCTCCAGACTGCATTTGATCCGGGTGATAACGGCAGGGGTGGTGAAGAGGGCAGACTGGGAGGACCAGACCTGGGAGACCTCTGTTGCTGTAGGCCTTGATCTGGCAGGAAGGCTGGGTTAACAGGAGACAGAGTGGGTGGAAAGGGGCTGTAGGGGGAATCTGGTTTGAGATTGAGATTTTGGGTTGAGGCAGCATTTAGACTGGCAAGAAGCAGAGTTGCAGGGCCTAGAGGGGTCGGGTTAGCGAGAGCACTGTTTTCTGGGGGCCGCTGGGTTAATGGCATGTTTGCCAGTGTTAAATGTGTTTCCAAAGAGGGCATAGATGGCATCGACTCCATCTCCTCTGGCACATTTGAGGCTAAGAGGGGTCCAGATGGTTCCATGTCACCAGAAGTTAGAGGAACAACGGTGGGCTCTGCGTCAGGTGCCTCTATCTTTACTGCAGCCTTGTTCTTAGCAACCTTGGCACAGGTCTGCAGGTGTTTGAGGAGAGTGCGGTATGAACGCAGTTTGGCCCTGCAGCTCTCGCACCTAAAGGACACAGATATCACGATAATGAGGAAGCATGAAGCTGAAACATAATATTACAAAACAGAAGTGATGGGGGGTCCAAAAAACAAAACAAAAAACAGTAGAGTATTAAAAATAAATAAATCAACAATAAAAGGGAAAAAAAAATATATATATATATATATTTTATTTTTTATTTTTATGAATTGATAAGGGAAAATTTGGTTCCAAGAGGTAAATTGCAAACTGTTATTTTAATTTGATACTGAAACAATGGCGAGAAAGAGTGAAATGTATGTTTGTTTTTAATGCCATGATAGCTTCTTTAGCTCTTATCATGGCGGAAATCATACATGCGCTATTAAAATGTATAAACAAGACATTTAAAACTTGTTTCTCCTAAAAAAATAAATTAAGATTAAAGGTGCTGTAGGAGATCTGGGTAATTGCTAACTTTAGCCTGATAGCACTGAAAGCGTACAATACCACCCTCCCTGCAAATCGCCGTCCAAAGTCACGCCTCCTGAAAGCATGAACACGCACAGCCGAGAAGACCAGAGAAAACATACTACTGCAATACATCATGTGTCATTCACCGATGAGAAAACTTTATGGTACAGTTAGTAACAGTACAACATACCAAACTTTAAAAAAAAATTATAAACGGAATTAGATGCAGCAAGTTTTGGGTTCGTTTAGCTAGCAAAACTTGTCAGTGTGTAATATTACATGCCAGAGGTTCCATGATGAGAGTTTGCTTCGCTCCGATGATGTTTCTATGGAGACAAGCACCATAGCAACGACTTGAGCGTACAGGTGGACACAGGCCGGCGGGGTCGTGCTAGGGAGCAGCTACCCCGAAGGGTCACACGTAGGGGCTGCAGAAGACAGGTTGGAGTATCGTAGAAGGAGAATTCGGACTCACACTGGAGGATGCACGTCATGTTCAAAATCTACACACTAGACGAATTGCACATGAGCAGGTAACTGTAGAACGTTGTTCTGAAGGAAGGTCAGGTTGTTGTTGCTGCTTGTCCTCGCTCTGTCTGCACAGCATACATGAACGCGCTGATGACAGGCTGAGCAGTGGTATGCAAACACACATTGACCAACAGGGAGCACATGCTATAGGATTGTTCGGACCGAACTCAAGGATTGAACAAACATGGTCCTACGCCTTCCACAGACGATATATATTTAGACCGCTTAACAGAGTGATTGCTATCAGGATATGAGAAGACTTTCAACCAGCATAACAAAAAAATGTTTCTGCAGAGAATCACCTACAACACCTTTAACTCGATAAAAACCTTTTCAAAAGGTATCAACAAACATTTTCTCAGAAAAGTAGATTTATAATTGATTGCATCCTTACTAAGAAAGAAAGAAGCCTAAATGAAAAGCGGAACTCACAGGAAAAAATAATTTGGCTTGTAATGTTGTCTCATATGTTCCATGAGCTGCTGCATGCTGTTGAATGAACCATCGCATCCTATATGAGAGCACAGGAAAGCTTTCCCTAAAGAATAAAGCAGAGTGCATTAGACACAAAACTCTTCATGACTATAAATTAACTGATTAAACGATTACAAACAGCATTTCATTAATCAAATGCACCAGTACAAAAAAAACACAAGCACGTTGTTGATCTTATACCTGGAAGAGACTGGGCAGTGATCTTTTGATGGTCTTGAAGATGACTATTCAGTGCTTCTGGACTGTTGTAGGTCCTCTTGCACCCATAAAACGAGCAGGACATTTGACAGCCTGGTGGAGCATTAAGCACTTAAACTGGGCTTTACTACGCATGAACATAGAAACAGCAAATTAAAACATACTAATTACTGACATACCTTCCATTGTGATTGCTTAAAGTTGAGGTAATGGGATCGATCCTTTTCCAGTCAGAACTGCACTTTAAGATAATAATTGCTCTAGCTCATACTAGATAAATGAGATAAAGTATGATATGGTGCATTAATGCTTATGCACACTTTCAGTAAATGGCACGTAGTAAAATGGGTGTGCAAAGAGTAACAACACAGTAGACGTTAAAAGCAATTAGTAGAGCATTTGATCAATAACAGTGTTTAAACAATAAGCAACCCATTGACGTTACGGACAAAACTAATAGAACATCTCACTAATGTAAACAATCAGGGACGTGCGTAGACAGCCAGCAGACGCAAGAGCTAGCAGACAACAACAAAACATCCCATTATCTGCTTGGAAAACATGTATTTATGAGCAATTATTTTTAGTGCACATTGATCAATACACTTACTATGAATGGATTTCGCGAAGTTTTCAAAGCTTCTTTTCAAAAATAGGCATTAATTAAAGTGAGAGAGATTACCTAGCTAGATCGCATTTCCACCCTGGCTACGTGCGATACGTTGATCTTTAAATATCGCGAGAACATACGTTCCCGTTCCAGTTCGTTTTTTTTTTTTTACTGATAAGTGATGACCGACAAAATGATTACATTTTTGAATTCCATTTTATTACAAACTGCACGCAACTCAGAGTTTCTGAATTATACATTTTTCGTTTTATAAATGATTTTATTTTCGTAGAAGATAGTTTTTGTTAATTTGTTAAAGATTAGTTTTTGTTAATTTGTTATCCACAACATATCGATTAATAAAAAGACTGAAATGTTGGCGATACATTCATTATGCTAGTGGAAGTGTAATGTTTTGAGTATTTTCTATATTTGTGTGCAGTTCGTGGTTACTGTAATATCTAGGCTACTTGTTTTTCTAAAATATTCAATGACTTTGGCAATCTGACAGGTTTTCCTGTGAGCAAACAGGCTCCAAAATGTCAAGGGAAATCCTATAATTGTTGACATAGCTTGTAGACATGACACATAAAGGGGGCAATTCTGTTACAGTTGCTTTCCAAGCCCAGCATTTGAGTTTTAATGTTGTTTAACCTTGTTGTTTAAAGAAATGTAACCCATCTACACTTCGATTTATTATCAGTAGAATACTTTTTTCTTCTTCTTGACCATAAAGGGCGCAAAATCGTATCGCAACCTTTTATAGTAAGTCTATGATCTCAACACATTTAATGAATATCTACTCTTCTTAATTGATCAATTCATACGAATATCATCATTTATGATATTTAGTCAGCCGAATCCGTTTTGAGGTTATTTTATAGTATTTTGTGTCTGGAAAATAGTGATCTAATCATATTTTGATTAATTAAACAATGAATATAAACAAAATATGGTTTGTATAATACGTCCATCCATCTTCCATAGGCCTACTATACTGGGTCGCGGGTGTCTAAAGAATGAAATACTCAAATAAATATAAATAAATAAATAAATAAATAAATATCTACCATTACCATGTTTATTGCAAGGCCAAATATCTTATAGTAACAATTGATTATTTATTTAAATGAATTTGTAAAAATTTGTGAAAATTTGTAAAGAGTCTCCTATTTCACCAGACTACCCTTACGAAAATGAACCATAGTTTTACTATAAATAAAACAAAAAAACCATGGTTATTGTAGTTAAACCATGGTAACCACAAATTAACCATGGTTTTGCTACTCTAACCATAGTTTAACCATGGTATTTGTGGTAAAACTGTGGTTATATAAATGGTAATCAATTAGCCATAAAACCATGGTTACTACATTTTTACTATAATAAAACCATGGTTATTTTTCGTAAGGGTAGGCTTGAAACTATATTCGAGCATTGATTAAACAAGGATTAGTTTAACTTTAGAAAAGTGTTAGAACAATATATGTTGCCTCAAATGTGATCTGTTTAACAGTGTTAGTTTATCCGCTGTCCAGTAGATGGGGCAATAAACAAGTCTGAAGTTTTGCCTGTCCAGTTTTGTTTCTGAATAGATGACATAGGGAAAATGATACCCCGCCCCTGAAATGAATGCCCAATAGTGTTCTGAGGTTTTAATTCTGACTTCCAAAGCAATCATTTTGATTGGATGTGGAATATAGAGTGGGCGGAGTGCGGGATAAACCCTTATATATGGGTTGTGCGCTCAAGATTAGCTTGCAATTGACAAAAACAAAGTAGCAATCTTTTACACGGTGGGTTGGAGCAACGGCGTGAACGCTGGCGGCTCACGGCTAGTAACGGGGTAAGACGAAACCCTTTCTTCTGCCTATGAAATGATTCTGAGAACTCTTTATAAATAAACTCCAGCCCATTACTTTCTGAATGCATCCACATGCTGCTCAGAGGTAGGCGACGCGGTCAGCTTGATTAAAAATAGCTACTGATAGCTAGCTTGTAAATTAATACTAAACAGATTGTAAACATGCATAAGACATGTCAGTTGATGTTTCTCGATTTTTAATAGTAAGTAATTCATTTATTTTGTTGCATGTTAACTTTCTGACTGGGCCGAGTCAAAATACCAAGTCTATACAAAAGCTTTTCTCGTCTCTTGTGGTCATTTCTATCGCTGAGACTCCAGATTATCTGTCTCACTGGAAGAGTATCTGAACTCATGTTGATGCTGTTTTTGTCTTTCTGTGTATGTAGGAGTCATCTGTTGCACGACCACCTTGAAGTGATCAGATCAGAGGTGATAAATAATTGATTTAAAGGAGCCACTGCACTTATTTGGGTACCAAGCTGAAGGCCATCATCTGACTATTCGAAAACATGGTGCAAAATAAAATCACAGAGGTCACTGGATTCCATCGCTCCTTCAAGGTTGGTTGCTTGTTGTTCTGACTTGCCTGAAATGACCTGAATGAATGGCAAACTTTAATTTGTGACATGAAACAAATGGTCCTGTTTCCTGTTCCCAGGGGCAAAACCCTTTCAAGACTGATGAATTCATAGATCCAGAATCCAATCTTGACTCGTCCTTCAAGTTAGACCGCTCGCCAAGGCCTGGTACAGCTATTTTGCCTACTGTTTACTTAAAATTGACTTTTGAAGGACTGTTGCTGTATTATCAGTCTTGATGATTGCCGTAAAATCTGACTCTCTGAAGAGGTAGAGATACGAGATATCTCCTCAAGAACTCGTTCTGTGTTAGGCAAAGTTCATAGTAGATTAGGATGTTTGACTTGGCACACATTGTTTATCTTGTGTATATATATTGTTTTTGTTTTTAAAGACATGCCATCTAGCAAGCCCATCAATATCCCTGATGCCAAGAAAAGAAATAAGAAGAAGAAAAGATGCAGAGCCACTGACAGTTTCTCAGGACGTTTTGAAGGCAAGCTTTATTTGCTTGTATTTTGTAAATTCTCAAGCCCCTATATACAGCGAGGAAAATAAGTGTTTGAACACCCTGCTATTTTGCAAGTTCTCCCACTTAAAAATCTTGGAGGGGTCTGAAATTGTAATCGTAGGTGCATGTCCACTGTGAGAGACATAATCTACAAAAAAAAATCCAGAAATCACAATGTATGATTTTTTTAAAAACTATTTATTTGTATGATACAGCTGCAAATAAGTATTTGAACACCTGAGAAAATCAATGTTAATATTTGGTACAGTAGCCTTTGTTTGCAATTACAGAGGTCAAACACTTCCTGTAGTTTTTCACCAGGTTTGCACACACTGCAGGAGGGATTTTGGCCCACTCCTCCACACAGATCTTCTCTAGATCAGTCAGGTTTCTGGCCTGTCGCTGAGAAACAAGGCATTTGAGCTCTCTCCAAAGATTCTCTATTGGGTTTAGGTCTGGAGACTGGCTAGGCCACGCCAGAACCTTGATATGCTTCTTACAGAGCCAGTCCTTGGTTATCCTGGCTGTGTGCTTCGGGTCATTGTCATGTTGGAAGACCCAGCCTCGTCCCATCTTCAATGCTCTAACTGAGGGAAGGAGGTTGTTCCCCAAAATCTGGCAATACATGGCCCCGGTCATCCTCTCCTTAATACAGTGCAGTCGCCCTGTCCCATGTGCAGAAAAACACCCCCAAAGCATGATGCTACCACCCCCATGCTTCACAGTAGGGATGGTGTTCTTGGGATGGTACTCATCATTCTTCTTCCTCCAAACACGTTTAGTGGAATTATGACCAAAAAGTTCTATTTTGGTCTCATCTGACCACATGACTTTCTCCCATGACTCCTCTGGATCTAGGGCTGTAATCAACCAAAGAAAATCTTGGTCGACTGAGGGCCTGAAATTTTTGACTAAAAATGACGTTAGGAAAAAAAACGTTAAATTAATTAGCTGCACACTGTGCCCAGTACTTGGTAGCCTTGTTGTCTGCCTAAATGAATTATAAATAAACATAAAAACTAGTAGGCTTTTTGCAGCATATTAAATCGTTTTTGACCTGATTATTTTACACTGAAATGAGTCTGACACACAAGTCTTTCGGCTGTGACAGCGTTGCATCACGTGCACCTGTGCAATATCATAGTACTATATTTTCGGAAATCATAGGTTATGTTGTCAACTAGTGATATCATCACAAGAACTTTTGAGGAATATGCAACATCATTTAGACAATTGTTTTTGTCATATGTATTATACTAACTGACAGACACTATCATTTCAGCCCCTCTGTGAACATAGGATCAGCTCAGCTTTGCGGCTGAGACACGAATAGACTATTAACTTAAAGCTTTTACTCTTAAACACAAAAGGCACGTCCACTTTAATAAAAAAGGAATATTTATTATACCTCAAGTTTACCGCTATGGGTGTGCGTTTGAGCCAGCGGGGAATGAAAAACAAAGGACCAGCGAGAGACTTCTCTTCACCAGTGGGTTGGGCTAATCCAAAAGAAGTGGAAACAAGAGGGGTGTTCTGAAGACAGACTGTTACCTGTGAAACGGGTGCTCTGAAAACCCGATGAAATGAACGCGGCGCGGCAAAACTGATTAAATGAACGAGGCAAAAAATCGACCAATCAGAATTTTGGTCGCGCCAGAACGTATCGACTAATAATCGACTGGCAGATTACAGCCCTATCTGGATCATCCAAATTGTCATTGGCAAACTTAAGACGGGCCTTGACATGTGCTGGTTTAAGCAGGGGAACCTTCCGTGCCATGCATGATTTCAAACCATGCTGTCTTGGTGTATTACCAACAGTAACCTTGGAAACGGTGGTCCCAGCTCTTTTCAGGTCATTGACCATCTCCTCCCGTATAGTTCTGGGCTGATTTCTCACCTTTCTTAGGATAATTGAGACCCCACGAGGTGAGCTCTTGCATGGAGCCCCAGTCCGAGGGAGATTGACAGTCATGTTTAGCTTCCATTTTCTAATGATTGCTCCAACAGTGGACCTTTTTTCACCAAGCTGCTTGGCAATTTCCCCGTAGCCCTTTCCAGCCTTGTGGAGGTGTACAATTTTGTCTCTAGTGTCTTTGGACAGCTCTTTGGTCTTGGCCATGTTAGTAGTTGGATTCTTACTGATTGTATGGGGTGGACAGGTGTCTTTATGCAGCTAATGACCTCAAACAGATGCATCTAATTTAGGATAATAAATGGAGTGGAGGTGGACATTTTAAAGGCAGACTAACAGGTCTTTGAGGGTCAGAATTATAGCTGATAGACAGGCGTTCAAATACTTATTTTCAGCTGTATCATACAAATAAATAGTAAAAAAAAAAAAAAATTCTGGATTTTGTTTTTTTTTGAGTGTATCTCACAGTGGACATGAACCTACGATGACAATTTTCCACACACACACACACACACACACACACATATATATATAACAATTTTTTTTTTTTTTTAAACAGATGTTTACAAACTGCAAAATGATATTCTTGGAGAAGGGGCTTATGCTGTTGTACAGACCTGCATCAATCTGATCACCAATAAAGAATACGCAGTCAAGGCAAGTATCAGCACCCTCTTTTAGTCTTCATGTTAATTGGTTTAGCAATGTGCCATTTTATCACTGTTTATATGGCTATCAAATAATTAGTGTCTTATCTATGTTCAGGTTAAACTCCAGTTATAAAAGCATAATACCCAATACAAGCTGTACTCTCCTCATGATTATTGCTCTGATTTTGCTGTCACAATCCCAGATAGTAACCAATTCAGTGATGGTAGTTGCCGAAGTGTTAAGTATAAGTAGTTAGTGACGTGATCTGAGCTGATCTTGTGACGTCACTCATGACACTGCACGTTTATTATTGCATCTTAGTTTTGTAGAGTGAGCCATGCATAGATAATGTGCTTAAAGTAAAACCAATGAGATTTTTTTTTTTTTTTTTAAATGAGAATTTTTAAGGAGGGATGAAATCAAAAGGCTTGTTTTAAGCCATATAAAATATATCATAACATTGCAAAACCATATTAGTGTGTGTGTGTATATAAAGTAAAATGTATGTAAATGCGATATTATATACACTGATCAGACATAACATTATGATCACTGACTGGTGAAGTGAATAAAAATTGGCAAGCGTGAGGATTTGAGCGAGTTTGACAAGGGCCAAATTGTGATGGCTAAACAACTGGGTCAGAGCATCTCCAAAACTGCAGCTCTTGTGGGGTGTTCCCGGTCTGCAGTGGTCAGTATCTATCAAAAGTGGTCCAAGGAAGGAACCGTGGTGAACCGACGACAGGGTCATGTGCGGCCAAGGCTCATTGATGCACATGGGGAGCGAAGGCTGGCTGTGTGGTCCAAGCTACTGTAGCTCAAATTGTTCAAGAAGTTAATGCTGGTTCTAATAGAAAGGCGTCAGCATACACAGTGCATCACAGTTTGTTGCCTATGGGGCTGCATAGCCACAGACCAGTCAGGGTGCCCATGCTGATGCCTGTCCATCGCCAAAAATGCCAACAGTGGGCACCTGAGCATTAGAACTGGCCCACGGAGCAATGGAAGAAGGTGGCCTGGTCTGATGAATCCTGTTTACTTTTATATCACGTGGATGGCTGGGTGCCTGTGCGTCGCTCGCCTGGGGAACACACTGCACCAGGATGCATTATGGGAAGAAGGCAAGCAGGCGGAGGCAGTGTGATGCTTTGGGCAATGTTCTGCTGGGAAACCTTGGGTGCTGCCAATCTTTGAGGTGTTGACTTGGCCTCCAGATTCCCCAGATGCTGAACAAACTAGTCTGATCCATGGAGGCCCCACCTTGCAACTTACAGGACTTAAAGGATCTGCTGCTAACATCTTGGTGCCAGATACCACAGCACACCTTCAGGGGTCTAGTGGAGTCCATGCCCCAACAGGTCAGGGGGGCCAACGCTATTGGTGCCTGATCGATGTTTATAGAGTTTAAAAAAAAAAAAAATTTTTTTTTTATAAACACTCCAAGATATTTTTGACACTAGGTATATGTATTGAGGAAAGCAGCTAAGCTGAATTTCAATTTACTGCTCCGATCTGATTTCATATATTGGTTATGGACTGACCCGCATGTGCAAAATGGCAAGACGTCACATGCAATTTATGTGATCTGGCATGGAAGCCAGCGAGTTTATGTACAGGCACTATAAAAAACAAAGATGAGAAATATTTTTTTTTTTTATTTATGATGCGAGCCCTCATGTTTTGCTTGTAGAGCTGTCATTGTGAAATG
The DNA here is from genome assembly GCA_023566225.1 of Romanogobio albipinnatus. NCBI lineage: Eukaryota > Metazoa > Chordata > Actinopteri > Cypriniformes > Gobionidae > Romanogobio > Romanogobio albipinnatus. The sequence goes on from CM042244.1 coordinate 13,609,294, forward strand.
CTTATGAGTTCTGCCACATCACTGTCCTTCCACTGACTACTTCTTCGCAACTGTCTTTAACTTTGGTTATATAAAATCTGACTGCAGAATTATGATAAGTTGATCTAGAGTGACAAAAGTCAGATTTGACTACTAGGATCCTATATGGAAGTGGCTCAAATCGGAATTGATAAGATCAGATTCCATGTGGTTTGTGCCGTTCACACTGTCATGAGAAACAGATCTGTCTCATATGAGCAAAAAATCTAATTTGGGGCACATTTGCCTGCAGTCTGAACGTAGTCGTGTCCTGCCTTCAGTGTAGTGTTGTATAAGAATAAAAGGGGGTTTATGCTGGGACAGATGGCTCTGTGTCAGTGTTTCAGCCCTCATCAGGAAATACTGGACACTAGCTTTGATTCTCGGTCATTTGAGCGGTGTTCCTGTGAGCGGTTTTATTTATGTGATGTGTTGTGTACTTCTCTCTGGAACATTGGCCTTCCAGATACTGTGCTGCTGCAGCTGTGAAACAAAAATAAATGACTACAGTGCCTGTTCAGCAGAGAAACTTCCTCTTTTCAATTGTTATTGTGTAGCAGGACATGTAATCTTTGAAAAAGCAGTGTGGGTTCTCTCGTTACATCTGTTTGACCTCTAGTAGATGGAAAGATAATGTATAAAGGAAAGGAAGGGTGCTAAATGAGGCATGTGCAGGACGTTCATGTGGCATTTTATAGTAAATGTTCTGTAACTTACCAAAGGAAAGACGAAAACAGCAGGTTCTCCACATGGCTGATGTCATGGAATGTTGTAAATTCCAAGATTCCTATGAGCTGGTGCTCTTCTGGATGTTAGAGAAAGTTTGAAGTTTCCCTGTTTTAAAGTGTTTGTAATTTTCACCCCAATTACACTCTTCACATCACATGGGATGCAACGTTTGGCTAATGCTTAACTTTTTACTAGTTACTGTGACGTAAATGCTCATCTACAGGTTAATCTATGGACCATGTATGAATCACATGCTCTAATGCCAAGTTAAATGGATTTTATTAGTCAAAGAGACTGCAGATAAACGCGTACATGGATTGAGTTAAGGGGGCCAACACGTCTTGTAAGCCCAAGCCCATTAGAAATATACACTGCAATTAAAAAGTCTGAGGCCAACCAGCATTTAATTTCTTTTCAAATAAACAAATATTTTTCTGCAAGGATGCACTAAAATGATTAAATGAAGAATTTTTATTTTCCTATTCAAAGAATCCTGAAAGTATTAATCAGCACAACCGTTTTCAACAATGATAAATGTTTCTTGCATATTTAGTTTCTTAGTATATCAGCATATTAGAATGATTTCTGTAGGATCATGTGACACTGAAGACTGGAGTAATGATGCTGAGAATTCCGCTTTGAAATCACAGAAATTACGTTTTAAGATGTATTCAAATAGAAAAGTTTGTATTAACGTTTTTGCTTCATTTGATCAAATGTATGAAGAACCTATTTTCACTTTCTAAATCTTACAAAACGGTTCTCGAACAAATGTTTGGGGTCGGTAAGATCTATTTACATTTTAAATTCGCTGCTATACCCCTACTTATCACAACATTCCCAGTTGTTGATGGCTTGACAATTGGTGGCATTGTAGGTTCTATTAAGGATTCTCATCACCTTATGGTGCGTTCAACTCCTCCTAGGAAGTTTTGTATTTTACGAGTCCGGCGCCTTCAAGTCCCTTTCGTCAGAGCAAGATGGTGGTGTACCTTTTTTTTTTTTTTTTTTTTTTTTTTTTTTTTAATTAACTACACAAATACAGCAAGGTTTAACTCTTTCTATAAAATGAAGAACAAATGCATCAAGTGTGTTTTGCTTTATTTAATTTATAAAGCCACTGTAAAATGTATTCATGCAAATATTGTTATATTACAATGATAATGTATATTGTGCAGGCAATTAGCTTATTTTTTTTATATTAAAAAAGCCTGACAATGTCATTGTTTAAATATCTTTAAGTATTGTGGTATTCCACCATGTTTCTCATTGACACGCCCCCAACTCGTAAACTTAGTGCTTAAAGAAAATCCTGAGTTTTCCCACTCAAATGCGTTCACGTTCCCCATTAGTCAACCATTTGTGTGAGGAATCTGTCAACTACGTTGTTCATCATACATGGTCTTGGTGCCCTGAATGTTGTGAAACCCGATCATCTGTCTAGTCCGCTGGCTTGTAAAGACCATGTGGTGACCTGCTGATCTGAGCAGTGGTGTCATCTGTGTGCTTGCTAATCTCCCACACACACGCTGTGTGTGGGTGATCCACAAAGGGACATGCAGATCTGTCGACTCAAGCTGAATACTGAGATGTCGTGGCCATGTCTGAGAATTTTGCCATTTAAAAGCAAATGTGTACTTAAAGGACTGTCTCCCTCTCCAGGTAGCAATAGGGTCCATCAAAACAGACTCCGAGTTGTGCAATTCAAGGTCAGAACACAATGTGTTCTTCCTTGGGTTTGCATTAGGTCATTAAGATGTTGTTTCAATGTTACACAGATAATTGAGAAGAGGCCAGGCCACAGTCGGAGCCGTGTCTTCAGGGAGGTGGAAATGCTCTACCAGTGTCAGGGCCACAGGTACAAAAAGCCCTATGTGCCACTATTGGTCTTTTCCAAAACCTAATTTTGGCCAGACTCTAAAACAAAGGATTTTCAGTGAGCATCACAAGATTTGTTTAAGATGCCATGTTACAATACCTAATGTTAATATCTTTTCACAGAAACATTTTGGAACTGGTGGAATATTTTGAGGAGGAGGACAAATTTTACTTGGTCTTTGAAAAACTGAGAGGCGGTAAGTAGTGTGGGTTATAATTATTATTATTAGGGGCCAAGCACCGAAGGTGCAGGCACCTATTGAAATCGTTAGATTTCTTCTTCTTATTATTATTATTCCGCCATTGAAGTCTATGGCAGCCCATAGAACCGCTTGTGGGAAAGTTGTGAAATTTGGCACACAGATAGAAGACAGTCCCAGCATCAACCACACCAATTTTGGAATCTCTAAAACAATCCCTCTAGCGCCACCACATGTCCAAAGTTTGACTCATATTTTGGCAAATAACTTTTGAACCGTAAGGGCTAGAAACAAAATTCAATTTTCCTCTGATTCCTTGGCTCAAGCCAATCTGATTGCAATTCGATTTGCGAACTCCTCCTAGACCGTTGCTCCAATTTGCACGAAAATCGAACCAGATCATCTTCAGACTATGCTGACAAAACCGTATTAGACTCAAGATGATTAGTCAAATTGTTATTGAATAACGCTCAAATTAAATCGACAAAGTGCCCACAAAAATGAAAGTCAGGCTCTATCTCCGCAACGCTTTTGCATATTCTAACCAAAAGTGGCGTGTGTCTTGCCAACCATGACCTGAGGCTGCCTGCATTGTTTTGGCGCAGTGCCACCTAGTGGTCCAGAGATAGAAAAATTTGATATTTTTGATTATAACTTAAGAATGCTTTAGCCAAATATTACAAAACTGGTCTCCTTAGAGTCGGGGCATCACGCCGAGACATACCATATTCAATTTTCCCATATCAACCATTTTGGGCATCTGCCATTTTGAATTTTGTCAGAAAGTGCTATGTTTTACAAACGCATTGGCGTATCATTATGAAACTCGGTGTGTGTCTTCGTCACCAAGCCCTGAAAGTACTCAAAGTTTCAAGGCAGCGCCACCTTGTGGACAAGTTATAATTAATTTTCCAATAATGCTAATAACTTTTGATTAAATTTGACTATTGTCATACATCTGGTTTTAATAGATTCCTTGGGTCATGCCAAGAACATAGATCCCAAATTTACCATATTTGGCCAAACATTCTGTTCGCCATTTTGATTTACTTTAGCAACCTACTTTTTCGAACTCCTCCTATTCCATTTGTCACCAAAATGGAATCGTAACATCTTCAGACTATTACAGCAAAAAGTTATTAATTTCGTGTCAACAGACAAAACCGTTTTCATATACTGCAGCGACAAAGTTGAGCAATGATGCCAAAATGACTCTTGAGGCTGTATCTCTGCAATGCTTTGACATACTGACACCAAACTTTGCCTTTGTCATTGTCATCTCACTCTGACCACACCACATCAATTTCGTTACTGTGCCACCTATTGGTCAAAAGTGACAAACCATTAAATCATATTAGTGACTGTATATATGATTTTCAGCCATTTTGCCTAAAATCATCTTAAAATGCCTTTAATTGCTCGTTGCAGTTGGTGTAACACTCTCGGCTATGTTGGCATGTTTTATTGGCTTGTTTGCGCTTGGCCCCGTTAATTGCTGCTCGCAGCTATATTATTATTATTATTATTATTATTATTACTTTATTTTTTTTTTTATAAATATATATTCAGCTATATATTCTTTTGAAACTTCTTCTAATATCATGGTTTTCAACATTTTAATAATTGTAGATTTTACTTGAGCACAATCTGTGTATTAGAATTAATTCTGAAAGATCATGAGAAGTTAAGCTTTGAACTGTTAATTTTGTAAAGATTCAAGTATATTTTTTATATTTCAGCAATCTTCATGCATTTATTATTATTATTATTTTTTTTTTTCTTAGGTTCTATTTTGACTCACATACACAGAAGACAACACTTCAATGAGCAGGAAGCCAGCATAGTGGTGCAAGACATCGCCAGTGCTCTGGACTTCCTACATAACAAAGGTTGAGATCTTTAGTATTGATGCAACACAATGTCTTCATACAGTCTATATATTACCAACATGGATGTTTATTCATGTCTTCTACTTGTTCTAGGGATGGCACATCGAGACCTAAAGCCAGAGAACATCCTCTGTGAACATAGTTACAGGGTGAGTCTCTCTCTGTACATGAGGAGACATGAGACATCTGAGGAGAACACACATGCACTGCATTTCTGACCAGATTTTTGACGAATCTGTTGGGTACAGTAACTTTTTTTTTTTTTTTTTTTTCTTTTCTTTTTTTTCTTTTGTTTTGAGCTGTTGAACAACCTGAATTGACCCGGTTTAGGAACACTCAATCCAACCCTCTTCTTCACTTCCTTCACAATGACCTTTTAAATGGGGGTTATTTATCTTTCTTTTCTGTAGATTTCTCCAGTGAAGATCTGTGATTTTGATTTGGGTAGCGGAATCAAACTGAATAGTGACAGCTCTCCCATCTCCACCCCTGAACTCTTGACTCCGGTGAGTTTAACCCAGCATATGAGAACTTGCAAACACCCACAAATTGAACTTATTTCCATATGAACACTGTCACCTACATTTCATCTGGTATTAGTGTACATAATTCAAGTCACTAAAACTAGTCAGTGTTTAATGCCATTTTTACAACCACTTCACTGCACTGTTGTCCTTCATATCAAAATAAGGACAGCAGAGATAACGTTTATTGCTTTAAAGCCACAGCCAATAAACCTCCAAGTGATTGCATCCAGTAACTGTTTTGTGAGGTTTCAAAATCTGTTTTGATGTGAAGCATTACCATAGGTCATAGAATTGTCATGAAGATTACAGATCAAGGAACCGTAGACCTGAAGTGGTTTTATCTCCTCTCTGAGTCTGAAAGGGAAAGGTCTTAATGTAAATACCCTAAAAAAAACAATTCCTCGTGGAGGTCCTTCAGCCAAACCTCCCTCTTCTCACCACACCCTGGGGTTTTCAGACACTTTTGAAGCCTTTAGACTGGGTTTCTACTAGGGCTGAACGATTCCTTGCATTTGTGATAATATCGCGATATGATATAACACGATTTCCTAACCACAAAGGCTGCGATTACAGTCTGGTCACGTGACACGCGAGAAGTCTGCTGAAGAAGCAACTTGGCACGCTACACATATCATATGCCTGGCCTAAAAGGGAAAAAAACTGTTTGTGTTTGATCTATCTAATATTGTGTTGTTCATACTATAGGCTACTATCATCTCTCCAATGATTCTGTATCGATTCTGAGCTTAGATTTTAACTGCAGGTGCACGGTGGCGCTGCGTGTGTTTTGGAAGCAATCAGAATGCGGATGTTTCTATTATCTCTCTCACTTACACACACACACACACACACACCATAAAATAATATTTCGTAACGTTCCGAAAGGCTGACAGCGCGAATTGCAATGACATTCGCAGGCTTCTTTGCACAGGATATGCGCAGTGAGAAACTTTGCTTGATGTCACGCTTGCAGTGCGTGTTCTCGCCCGCCGGTATTTTCCTTACAAAAGCTCAACGAAGGCTTCATTCATGTCGTTAGGAATGCAGTGTGCTTGTATATGAAAAATAAGAAACTCACTGACAGAAGGCTTTCCATTTCAAATGCTCACGTGGCGCTTTGTGACGTGCTCGCGAGCAAGTGTCTGTGCGTCTCAATGCTTTTGACGCAAAATGAATGTAAACACATCAGTAATGTCTTAAGATGTTTTTGCCTTGTCTGTTTAATTCATTATTTCAAAAGAGATCTGTGCATTAGTGTGAATGCAGGTCTCCCGCTGTCTATGATGATGTCATCATTAATAATCAAACAACAGTAAAGCTGAGAGAGAAAAATCACTCACAGTTCAGACACTCTTAAATACTGAAAGCACTCTGTTCATTGCTTGTAATGTTTTTTTTGTTCCTCTTTATGATTTGCTAGCTTATGTTTTGCAGCTATATTAGTTTATACATTTAAAATTATTAACATGCAATTGTTTTAATTAAAATGTTGTGTAGTTATTTTAAAAAAGCTTAGTTACATATCATACATTTTTTTTAAGTTTTTAATAAATTATTAATAATTAATAAGGAAAAAGTTCAAGAATTGTTTTGGAATCATATCTTGAGGTACCAATTAAAGATTTCCACCATTACTATACAATTATGTATTGTTGAATAATACAGAAGATAAAGAGTTTAAAAAATAATCGCATAATAAATCGCAATATTGGTTATAAAAAAATATCGCAATACGTTTTTTATCCAAAATCGTTCAGCCCTAGTTTCTACAGGCTTGTGGTTTTGTACAGTCTATTCTTCCTGATGTCTATAGACTGCACCAGGATGTTCAAGAACCGATCCATGGCATGGTTCTAAATGTTTTTTTTCCATTTTGAATACCGTAACTAATTTAAAACATTGACTTTTCCCTCTGAAACATACCAGGTGAAAGGCCTAGTTCACCCCAAAATTAAAATGGTAATTTATTAACACATGTTCCAAAATCATAAGACTTGTGTTCATCTTCAAAATACTAGTACGTTTCTGCCCCTCCATTGAAAGTTATTCGCTTTGAAAAGTTCGTAAAGACATCTTAAAGCAATCCTTATGAAGCAAGCAGGACAATGGGGCAACAACTCACTGTGTGATGAAGCCTATAGAATGCAGTTAGAATGTCCATAAAATTCAAGATATGAGGCAAAAATGCCTGTTTGAGTTTTATCCTCATGGCGTTTTTACACTGGGCACATTTGTTGTGGTCCGCGTCAGAGGTTGCCGGTTGCACCTGCTATGAGCCTGCATGTATGTATATTCTCGCTCGTAAGGGATGATAGTGTTGATTTACTTTGGATACATGTGTTTTGTTGAACTAAATACATCGTCATCTGATAAAGCGCAGGTGCGTGCCCGAGTCCACATTGCTTTCACATTCATGTGAATTGCGGCACAGTTCAAGTGCAAGTTGCGCAACAGAACTATTTAAAGGTCCCGTTCTTCGTGATCCCATTGTTCAAACTTTAGTTAGTGTGTAATGTTGCTGTTAGAGCATAAATAATACCTGTAAAATTATAAAGCTCAAGTTCAATGCCAAGCGAGATATTTTATTTAACAGAAGTTCCCTTTCAAAGCCTACAGCGAACGGCCGGCTTGGACTACATCCTGGTACTTCCTTCATTCATCACGACAGTAGAACAGACTAACCTCCGCCCACAAGAATATGTGAAAAAGGGGGCGTGGTCTTGTTGCTGTCCCACGTGGAGAAGAGGAAGTGTCGCGTGGAGAAAAGGAATTGTTGCATTTAACTGTTTGTCGCCATGTCGTCGAGACGCTGTTATTTTCATCCCGGAGTCAAATCACCTTTGTTTGGCTTTCCCAGGGACGCTGTAGAGATCATTAAGCGCATAAATCTCCCGTTAAAAGGCGTGATCTTTCAGTGCAAGTTACGTGCGCTAAGCTGCTGTCGAATCACAACACCGGAACCATGCCACGTTCGCTAAGCTGCGGTCAAATCACAACCCGGGAACCGCTGGCACAATCAGAACTCGTTACGTATTTCTGAAGGAGGGACTTCATAGAACAAGGAAGTCATCAGCCGTTTTTAGGACGGTGAAAACAGCGGTATACAGATAAGTAAATTGTGTGGGTTTTTTTTTTTTTACACGCGAAACATGTACACGTTATATTGCACACTGTAAACACAATCAAAGCTTAAAAAAAAACACGAAGAACGGGACCTTTTAAATTTACCATTTTCATAAAGAGAACCATTTACTTCACTCCTCAATGAACGAATCGAATGAATAAATGACCAATTAGACATTTACCGCCACCTACTGGCAGTTTCTTATTAGAGTATAATTTCCATATTCATAAAAAGTAAACATATAAAGGTATAGTTCACCCAAAATATTATATTAATAATATAATATTAATATATAATTTTTGTAACATCTGTTAGTTTTTTACACAATGACTTAAATTATCTCTTGGGAGCAATTTCTCAATTTTAAAAAAAATAAATGCGCACTTTTTTTCTTTTTTTCTTAACTCTATTTGTTGCATTTTCACCCACAACCGTGGTTTTACTTGCTAGAATAGTGACCAGGGAAAGTCCCTGGTTTTGCCAGAGTCCTCTCATTCCCTTCATAAACCATCCGAGAACATGCAGTTATTGAGACTGATGCAATGCCAGCGCTAACTTGCAGTGGTTGAGGTTACTGTTATAAACAAGATGACTTATTGTCTTTGTGTATATATCACTTGCTAATCCTAACCCTGTAGCCTACATGTTGTCTGGAAACACTGTTTTTCCTTTTTTAACGACGTGAGGAAGCGGGTGGGGCTTTTCATAAGCAACTTACAGCTTTGTGTGAGACTCCCTAAGATTCCTCTTGCACAGTGTTATGTAAGAGCCCAGTCATGCTGAAAGCAGAACCAGCTGGGCAATAAACTGACAATTGGGGATCATTTGCTGGACTCTCGGTTTGTTGAATCCCAGTGCACCACTGTGTCCCTTGTGAAAGGGTTCCAATTGCACTTCCACAATCAGGCGATCTTTTATTAGCTTCAATTGTTTACAGTAATTCTCTCTTCTGATTACAGAGGTATTGTCATAAGATCAACTGGCAGTCGCATTTTATCACGGAACACTCTATTTTTGCTGTTTATCTCGTTTCCTTGAAAGTGATGCCCCTGACACATTTACAGAGCTCTGGTGGTTTGAGGGAACATGGAGTGTGCTTGAGAGGTTGCTTAGGCTTAGATTTGTCAGGGTCAGATGGAAGGCAGTCCAGGCTGATTTTTAGGATGTTAATTGAGGACACGTAGTCCCCTCGGCATAATGTCTTCAGCTTCCTGCGTTTGCATCAGTGACTCATGCAGTAGTTGTGTAACAATCTTTTACCAGACCGTTGCACTTCCATAAAAATAAACCGGTCTTGTCCTGCTAAACTGCTAACCTCTTGTGTTTTTGTCTGTTGCATTAATTATTAGTGCACCATTCAGGGTGTGTTATGTAACACTCAAGCAGGTTTGTGGCTTGTTTATCCCCAGCCGGTGTAGAGCGGCTTAAATCCTTTTTTCTTTTTTTTCCCCCTCGAGCAGCAATCTTTTGGCCTAGTTTCCACATGACGCAGTGCAGACAGCAGCCTGTGGTCCCTGCTGGAACAGTTGTCCGCTGACGTGCCCAGGTCTGAATCGGATCAGGCCACCCCAGCTTAACTCAGAACAATGAACTTGATAATGCCTCTGCAGGTGAAAACAAACCAGAGAGGCCAAGCTGAGGGAGTGCTGACAGCTATGACAAATGATGTAGCTCTAGGTTGCTCCACCTTATGTTACCGTACATCAGAACTTGTTGTCTGACCTAGGAACATGCTAATGGGACGTAGTAATGAGTGTATGTTATAAACATGAAGTGAAACCAGAACTTGTGGCTGGATTGTTCCTCTCTGCTCTACCCAGTAGTGTACTTGTGGCATTTAAAAACCATGTGGGAGATTTTGTGAACTTTTCTTTGCGTGTCTGAGGACTTTTACAGTACATATTAAAGAGTTTTATTCCTACAGTGTGGTTCAGCTGAATACATGGCCCCTGAGGTGGTTGAAGCCTTTAATGAAGAAGCTAGCATCTACGACAAACGCTGTGACCTGTGGAGCCTCGGCGTCATCCTCTACATCATGCTGAGTGGATACCCGCCCTTTGTGGGTCGCTGTGGAACAGACTGCGGTTGGGATTGGGGAGAGCCCTGCCAAGCCTGCCAGGTACACCACACATCTAGTTTGCTAGGAAATCGTTCAGTATCAGAAGTACTGAAAGTTCAAAACTTTCCGTGGAATTGTAGGGATGTCACAGTACCAAAATTCCAGTAGTCGGTACCAATACAATCTCAATTTTACTTTTTCTTTTTTTTAACGGTAATTTTGGTACCACAGCTAAATGGTTTTTTTATTTTTTATTAAACGTATTAAGTTTATTATTTATGATTATAATAAGTAAATTATAAATATTTAAAGGCTGTATACTGTTTAAAAGTAAACATTGTTTATAAAAATAAAGATCAAGTGAAAAATTCAACCATCTAGGCATAATTATTTTTAGTAGAGACGTATTATTACATAGACTTAGATAAATCTACTGTAGGCTACAACAGTAGCCTAATATATTGCCAATTTAAAGAAAAAAAATTAAAACAAAGTTTTATCTTGATGGTTTGCTGTGAAGATCTTTTTGAGTGTCTGTGTTCATGATATGACCGTTTTCATGAAGTGATGGTTTATGCGTTCGTGTCCTCATATAGTGACACATGGCAGAGACTACAAAGACCACGAGTGTGTGCACTCCCGTCCGCTCCTCGCCCTACCGACCGTCATTTCCACAGAACATGCAGAAGTAATATTTAAATAGTATTTGCAAGTTTAATATTCGCAGACACTAGTATATATTCTGGCCTTCTTTATACCTTCTGGAGTCCTGCGCTTAGATGATAAACACGGAAGCGACTGAACGCAGCTGCAGGTACCGAATATACTTGGGAGTCGTCCTACCGGTGCTACAGAAATGCTGGTATCGTCACATTTTTATAATTTCAGTACCAACTTGGTACAGAAGTACCGGTACTTGTGACATCCCTAGTAGTAGGACAGACCTAGTAAGACTAGCCATCTTGTTTCATAGTCAGGGCTTGATGGCCTGTTTTATTTGGCCAGTTTGTGGTGTTATCGAAATGATATGAAGTGAAAATTGACATTTTACTGCTATGTAACAACCTTTTTTTTTTTTCTTTTTTTTTTTTTATAAAGGTAAGCGACGATCAATAAATATTGTGGCAGGGGAAAGTAAAAAATTCTGAACCACTGGCCTGACCGGGCCAATAGGAAAAAATTACTGCTTCAGATTGGATGTTTAATACCATTCATCACAATGCATCCACAGAGCATGCTGTTTGAGAGTATTCAGGAAGGCAAATATGAGTTTCCAGAGAAGGACTGGGCACATATCTCCCCTGCAGCCAAAGACCTCATCACCAAGCTGTTGATGCGGGATGCCAAAGACCGCCTCAGTGCTGCCCAAGTGCTGCAGCACCCATGGGTTAAAGGGGTACGTCCATTCCTTCCCGTCTCTAGGACTTTTGGGGACTTTATTTAATCCAGTTTACATGTATTGGCTTCTTTGATTTGTAAATATTGTTTAGTGACTCTCTGTTGTCCTTCATTTTAGTGTGCACCAAACACGGTGTCTGCATCCATACTACATCAGAGGTGGGTAAAGTGCAGACTAAAGGCCCTGATATACCCACGGCAAAGTTATTTTCTGCGTAAAATTAGTATTTGTATACTGTTAGCAAACATCCCAATGCTGCCCACACTGCTGCGTGTGCGGTTTAAATTGATATGTAAATACGTGCTGCGCATTTTCCTCTCAATAACAAAATAAACAACAAAAATGACTGGTGAGAACATAACAGTTGAGAAAAAAAATCTGATTATAGCAATGTGGGTGTTTGCTCTTAAATTTGTCCAAGTCACGTTTGTTTATAAAGAAATATATTGTATGAAGTGCTATAAAGAAAGCAGCTTTACATTATTAAACTTGGCAAAACTGTGTGTGTGTTGCTTTCGATTAGAAGCACACCTACCTATACGTAATCGCCACAGACCAAAAGTTGGTTGGCCTGATTTTCTCACTAGTGTTTTTTTTCTTTTTTTTGATTCTGCTGGAAGTATATCAGGGCCTTAATAAATTTCTGAATCCTATTATCCAGCAGCAATAGTTTTGACTGTAAAAAAACTGAATTTAAAATTCATGCTATTCTGACCATCAATGTCCTTTCTCCAGGGGCGGTAGTGCTCAGGACCTGACGTTCTTTGCAGGGCAGGCCGTAGCCATGAACCGGCAGCTGGCTGAGAGGGAAGAGAGCGAGGAGCAGCAGCTGCTAGAGAAGGAGCTCTCCTCCCCCCTTCTCTCCAGCAGCTCCAGCTTCATGCTGCGGTCTCCTCCCTCAAGGTCCAAGCTGGCCCGCCGCAGGAAGACCGCAGGCAGCCAGCACCAAGGGCCGGTGTGTGCTTCTGAACTGCGCCAGCTCCTCGCCCCTCTTGTGATCGTGGGCAACTGTGCCTGATCTCTACCACCTTCTCCAGCCTCTGATCACCCCTGATGACCTTTATCAGAATCTTCAACTAGGCAGTGTTGACCTGACCTCTCTTCCCAATTACTTTTTGGGTCGTAAACTTTTGTGGGAAAGATTCACATGTTTGTAGCACTTAAAGCAGCTCAAAGGCCCTGTGCACAGTTTTGATTGGGTAAAAAGGCTGTTGTGGCTGGAAAAAGACTTGTTGACGTCTGAGTCCCAGGAATCTGTCAATATAACAATGTTTACGAAAAGCACGAGAATCAAAGGACTCAAGCTGCTTCCATTTGTCTAAAGCTGGACCCCACATAAGCTATTTAATTTCTAAGCATAAAAAAAATACTTTTGCTGTTTGCCTTTGTGCCCCCCCAAAAGCAGCCGCATCATTTGTACTTGTGCAGTCTTTTTAGACTTATTTCTTCGGTCACTCACAAAGTCCCAAAGTGATAATGACTGAGTTATTTAGCAGCAACTGTTGCTGGGACTTAAGTGGCAAAATAATTTATCATTCAAGTTATCCAGGGCAGAAATTGCAGCCATGTTGTGCAGGGTCCTCGATCCTGAATCAAGCACCTTATTTACCAATTTCTATCCACTATTTCTGTAAAAACACTTATCTGCCAAAAACAAATCTGAGCAATGTTTTCAGCAGAAACCTCAGGATCGCTCTTTGAATGAACAACCAAAGCAGATTTTAAAGCTGAAAGACCCATTCTGTGGCAATGCATTGGCGTTTTACATGCATAATTGTCCTTGAACTGGAAATTTCAGCTTCTTTCAGGGTGGCAGCACAACTTCTGTACTTGGCCTCTCAGGAAAACAGTAATTGGTTGCACAATCATATTTTTCTAACCCCTTTTCGTTTCCTCTTTTGACCTGAAATGCCATGCCATGGGGCTTTTGAGGAATTGACAGAGGTGCATTTTCAAAGCTACAAATTCTGAGAATCTCTTTTTTCACAATTCATTCAGTTAGTCATTGAACATTTCGTGTATACACGGGCTCTGTCAATGACTCAATTCACTGTTTGAATAAAGGTGATTTGTTCCATGAAAAGAACTTAAGTCCTCTGTTAGCCTCCTTTTTGTGTGCTTGTAGACTGTATCTGAGCTCCAGACACCAATGTGTCGTGCTGCTAAAATCGACCCCCCCCCCCCCTTTTATTTTATTGTTTGTAAGGGAGCTTTTAATCTTCCTTTTTAAAAGTGTTTGTCTATTTGTTTTTAAAAGTTATTTTAACTTGTATTATGAGTGAGCCCCCCCCCCCCACTTTTTTTTTTTTTTTTTTTTTTGGGGTCCTCAAAGTGCCAAAATATAGACCAAAGACTCAAATTCTCCTGAATGATGATAATCATTACTTGTTGCTGTTCCACATTTCCTGTCTATGATGACTGTAAACAAGGTCTGATAGATTTTGTTCCAATATAATGTCACCAGCAAATATGCAGACCAACCAGGAACAAAGCCAAGTGGTCCAACTATATTATTTGATGTTTTTGGTTTAATAAGTTAGTGGTTTGTCTTTACAGTAAGAGTTTTTTTTTTTTCTTCCCTGATGGAAACCACCTTGGATGAGTATTTTTTTTTTTTTTGGCATTGCGTTTCATAAATGCCCCCTCTACACTCATTTTAGGGACCAGTGGTGTAGCTAACGTGGCTTTTCATGTACTTTCATGTGGCTGTACTTCTTTTTTTTTTTTTTTTTTTTCATCTGTCCCAGGGGGCCCCAAAATAAAGAACATGGGAAAACTGTTCAACTACAGTGGTGACTTGGTTTTTTTTCTTTCTTTTTTCTTGTAAGATCATTCTCATAATTGACCACAAGCTCAGATTATTATTATTATTGTAGGATAACAGTGTTGCAAAGTTCTGTTAGAGAACATCTGGGTCTGTTATCAGCTTGTGTTTTTATTTTTATTTTTTAAACCCTTTAGGAAAAAATTAAGACTTAAAAGAAATGTTATTCATGCAAATTACCTGTTCTCAGTTGTTTGTCTCTCTCAAACCTCATTGAACTTCTGTCCTTCATGTACACACTCAGATGTCATTTTTTACGTCACAGCTTTGATAAACACTTCAGTATGCAGTAACGTAGTTCACATGCCAGTTACAAGTTGTACCCGTCCTATATGTCTGGGGGCCCTAAGCAAAACTTTGACCCTGACCCCTTGATCTGTTCTTTCAGAGCAGTCGGTAAATACAAAAAGAAAATTACAAACAAAAGGACAAATACAATAGAAAAAAGATACAAATTAAATAAACATTTTAGCCTAATTAAAAATGGCATATGAAGTCTCTTTTGAATATGCAGGGTTGTACTAACCACATGGTTGACGTTGTCATATAGCTGCTTATATTTTGTAAAGGCTTGCATGGAATGTTTCTGTATAACTTCATATGATTTTTCTGATAACTTCATCCGTTCACTCAGCAACCTTAATTTAAAATTTTACTTTTGGGTAGACAAAGGGGTAATTGGAGGCCTGCTTGTAATACTTTCGAATGTTATTCTTTTATTTTCAATTGTGATTAACATTAATGTAGTATTTGTTTTTTTCCCGTAAGCATAGTTTGATACTGCAGGCCATTGTGACAAGACTACCGGTAGTTTACAGAATTTCTGTTGTATTTAAGTGCAAAAAAAAGTACAATTTTGTCTTCATGTTGATCAGAGTAAAATACAAAGTATAATCTGATAAATATTGGTTGACAGTAATTAAAAAACGTATTTAGCCTACTATCATTGAACGGGAATGAGAACCCAGTCGAGCGCATAAACTGGTCGAGCGTCAGAGTTGAAAAGAAACACGAGCTCCCCCAAGTGTTGAAATCCCGTCATTATTGTGTCTAAACCATGGTCTAAATGTTAATTTCACTGGTTAAAAAAAACAAAGTTATAACAACGCAAAGGACAGCGTTTAACTAATTTAAACGCGACAATTAATTTAAATTTAAAATCCATATTGTCTATCCAAGAAGGATACAGTTTTCTCTAAAAATGGCCCATGCATGCATGCATTAAAGGCAAACGCAAGGAAATCAACTAGCCTTCTTATCCAAGATACTAATAGCAGTCTGGATACACATTTTGTTTAAACTCTTTTTAATGAATGGATCCAAATCATGAAATCCGATTTGTGAGAATTCATGGTTTTATTAATTTATTTTCTTAGTAAAAATGCTGAGAGAGATAGCTAACTGCTACGTTCACAAAGCTGTTTTGACTTTAGACATACATGGAGAACATGATTTATTTAGAAGCGGTTTTAAATTTAAATGACAGAAATTCTGGTCATTTCTTAGTGCTTCTGGCACACACCGCGGCAATTACTGACCCGATGAGAAAAACCCCTGTCTTGAACAGAATGTACCATATCAGCACTGGATCCAAGGTCCCTTACAGAAACAGAGGGGGAAAAAAACACTCAATTAGTTACTAGACACAATGGAGATTTATTTGTGATATGCACGACATCTAAAATTGTAGCTTTGAGATTCACAGCATTCACTACACTCTAAAAAAAAAAAGGTTCAATATGGCACCAAAAATGGTTCTTCATCGTAATCATAGAGGAATCACTTTTGGTGCTATATAGCACCATATCTTAACATGTTCTGTATATGGTACCTTAGTTAGCGGTGCTATATAGCACCTTAGTCAAAGAACCGGTGAAGAACCGCTGAAGAACCACTGAAGCACCAAAATTGGTGCTATATAGCACTTAAAAAGGTTCCCCTATGATTACGAGCCAAGAACCATTTTTGTTTTTTTTAGAGTGTAGTAAAATAAAACACACTGGAACAAAAAAGTTGCTGCTTTAATTTCTTAAGTACAATCACCTTGGACATTTAAGTCAATTCAACTTAAATCACTTTAATCTGACTTAAAATCATGAGTTGTGACTTTTGTGAATTTTTTGAAAAGTTAAAGCAATTGTAAAAACATAAGTTATAAAATTCATTATGAAACTATTCAAGAAAAAGGACATTTGTTGCTGAACTTTAAAGGAACACACCAGACTTACCATTCTCATCTCGGTGTGTGCCATAGCTCTGTTTGACGCACCCACCGCTAGCCTAGCTTAGCACAAAGACTGGAGGTAAATGGCCCCAGCTAGCCTACTGCTCAATACGTGACAAAATAATGCCAACATTTTCCTAATTACATATTGTAATGTAAATAGTTACATTGTGTACTAAGACCGATGGAAAATGAAATGTTGTGATTGTCTAGACTGATATGGCTAGGAACTATACTCTCATTCCTGTGTAGTAATCAAGGAACTTTGCTGCCGTACCATGAGTGCAGCGGCACAATGACATTACGCAGTGTCTGAAAATAGGCTAACTTCAGTCAACATAACCAACGTGGCAACCTGCTTGCACAGAGAGTGTGCTGGGGACTATTTTCAGGCGCTACGTAATATCATTGCGCCTCTGCACCCTGAGCAGTAGGCTAGCTGGAGCCATTTACCTCCAGTCTTTGTGCTAAGCTAGGCTAGTGGTGGGTGCGTCAGACAGAGTTATGGGACGCATGGAGATGAGAATGGTATGTATGAACTTATCTAACTCTGGGGGATACAGTGAATATGCTAAAGTCCCAAGAAGTCGGCATGTTCCTTTAACATTTTCTTATACAAATTGTTACTCTATCAATATTCAATTTTACACTGCCCAGTCCCCCAAAACATTCGCTGTTTGGATTTAAATAGGCAAATGCTTAAGAGTCAATGATTGGATCATTATTGCAGTGAATATTATGTTTCTAGCATGTTATATGTTTGGCAACAGTTCTTCTAACCCTAATTGATGGAGTGTGTAGCTTTTCATTTCTTAAACAACCATATAGGAAGACACATCATGGTCAAGATTTATCAGGCTCAAACTGAAAAAAAAATGGTTGGGAAGGAGCATGAAGAATCATTTTCACACATGAATCGGCACTCTGAGTTCAGACCTTAAATTCAACCAAAAATGCATGCACCACTTGATGGAAATAACATCATAACATTTATTTCCATCAATAGGTGCATCAATTTTTGGTCAAGATCTTGTATTGACAATGCAAGAGTCCAGCACTCTGTAAAGTATCCTCCAGCACATCCCAAAGACTTTCAACGAATTTAAGGTCTGGACTCAGAGGTGCCAATTCATGCTCCCTCACAACCATTCTTTCACAATGAGCCTGATGAGTTTTGACATTGTCATCCTGGAATATGGCCATGATGTGTCTTCCTACATGGTTGTTTAAGAAATGAAAAGCTACACAATCCATCAATGAGGGTAAAAAGAACTGTTGCGAAACATATAACATGCTAGAATGTAAAAATCACTGCAATAATGATCCAATCATTGACTCTTAAGCATTTGCCTATTTAAATCCAAACAGTGTATTTTTTCTATTATAATTTACTTTGGGACCATTTAAAAACTTTTGACATGTATATGCAATTTTTCCCCCACTAATGTTTGTCACATGTATCACAGGTCAGAGCAATTGTTTCTTAGCAGGACAATAGGAGCGTTAAATAATATTGTATTACAATTGTCAACTGACATTTCTATCAAACAGTAAGTTCTAGTTTATCCATATTGCTCTGTATCACAATAAAGCCAATAAAGCAATGAACATAAATTCTATTGGCTAATATGATTTATTTAAATAATCCAAATGAAGTCTCAGATATGTTAACTGGAGAAACTTACTTGATGGCGTGGGGCTTTGGTGTGTGGTAGACGGAGAGGATGATGTTTTATTTACAGTGGATTCGTATTTTGAAGGAGAAACACAGTCTGAATCACAAAATAATCATTTTAAAAAAACGTTCTTAGTCGAAAATGTTCAAAAATCGATTTAAAATGTGTTCAATGGGTCAAGAGGATTTCACACTTACCTTTCACTATTACATTAACCATGCTCATTGAAACCAATGGCTTTGTTTGGCAGCTATATTTTCCTGAATGATTCTTATTTGCACTGTGAACATGCATAGAGAGTGTGATACTGTTATTCGAAGACTCAAGACTGCGCTCAACTTGTTGATCTTTCACCAATTGTACATGATTTTCTGGTCCATGACAAGCAAACTGACACGTGAGAGTAAAGCCTTGACCCAAGCAAACATTCTGTTCTCCACTCACACTGATGCTGGGCTGACATTTACCTAAAAAAAATAATGACAGACATGTAGCTAGTATACATGTAGCATGTATACATAATAATAAAAAAGGTTATTACATACCTTTTTTTGAAACTTACCGCTTATATATGATGGAATCAACAGCAGCATAATGAATTTCAGAAAGCACATGTCTGAACTGTGACCAACCATTGAGGTTTGAGTAGAAATAGACTCTGCAGAGAGCCAGGGAGTGCATATCAGGACATTAAGTTGTGGCTTTATTGTTTGCTGCTGATGAGCAATGAGATAAGCAATAAACCCACAAATAAAAAACATTTTGCCGGTTTGAATGGAAAGGTAATCTAACTGAAACATCACCTGCAGTGGCTGCTTTTTTACTTGGGGGGTTTTTAAGGAGGGTATTAACAGTTAAAACACTTGCATAGCCTGCATATTATTTTTGGCTCGTAAATGTATACTTGCGGTGTCGATAAAAGATAAACCACCAACAGTGGATCAATGGTACACTGAGATTTTCAAAAATCTTCCTTTTGAACATCGTGGGGCTACAATTAATGGAAATGGAGATGAATTTGAAATGTATGGTCCCCCTTTTTAGTAGTCTCCCTCCCATTTATCACAGGTTTGTGAACAAGGTCGACTACATTTGAATGGGAAATATTAATGCAGTTCTATAAGCTGCTCTAAGGTATAATCTGTATATGTTATGTAATTTGGTATTGTATGTAATGTATGTCTCTCAGTTATATGTGGGGGTGTTTTTTTCCCTCTGTGTGTGTTATATTTTTTTCTCTTTGTGAAAACAAGTTATTTTAAAAATTACCCTGCATTTATTGCATTGGACTTTTTTAATTTGACAGGTATTAAGCATTGTATAAATTTTGCTGAACATCTTTATTATTAGTACATTATCAGCTATTTGAATCAATGACAGTTTATTGAAACTTGTCGACTTACAGTCCCATTGATATTGGTTTCTATGTATTGGTTCCGCCTGCTGGCCAGAACAAATAATGAGTGCGCTAGTATCGAAAAGAAGGAACGTGTTTTTAAAAACACGTACAAAATGTAGAAGGGCACATGTGTCCAGACATGTTTTTAAAAGTTGAATTTGTAAATTGACACCATGCGAGAAATTGAAAAGCATGCGCCTGTTTGACGCATGTGCGAGACACTGCAAAAGTCACACGACGCCAGCGTAATGGTAAAACACGTCCGTCTAGCGCGTTTACATACAATGGAAAAGTAGTGCAGTGGAATCGCTGTTATTGGGATTGTGTGGTCGCTGTTATTGGGAATTCAAACAAAACTTCAATCATCCAGCCAATTTCAAAAAAATGTGTCTACTTATGACCAAATATTGTTATGTTGATATTGCCTATAAACACAGCATAAAAGAAACACTTATTGCACATGCATCTGTGGAACATTGGGGAGGCTCTAGACCAGGGGTGTCCAAACTCGGTCCTGGAGGGCCACTGTCCTGCAGAGTCTTAGCTCTTACTTCCCTCAACACCTGTCTGGAAGTTTCTAGTATGCCTAATAAGACCTTGTTTAGCTGGTTCAAGTTTGTTTGATTGGGGTTGGAGCTAAACTTTGCAGAACAGTGATTCTCCAGGATCAGGATTTGACACCCCTGCTGCTCTAGACTATTTGCAGGGGGGCTTTAGCCCCCTGTCTGTTGCCTCAGCCCCCCCTAAAATCACCTAAGTTATCTGAAACATCGGGCCAGTTTTGCTTCAAGAAAGTTTATAATTTTCACGTGTTTTTAAGTCTTATCAGTTTAAACATTTAAGTGATTTTAATCAAGTGCAAGACGTCTTGAAAGTAACTTAATTTGGTACGCACACACTGTGAAAGATCGTTTCTGTGCGCACACAGAAAGCAGCCTCTCAGACAGCATGTGAGTACACACAAAATTATGTCAAGATGTCCATCTTGATGAGTATCCACGTCATAAACACAAATCGGTTATGTCTTAAAAGGATAGTTCAGCCAAAAATTTAAATTTGGTAACCAGACAGTTGACGGCATCCATTGACTTCCATAGTATTTTTTTTCCTACTATGGAAGTCAATGGGTGCTGTCAACTATCTTACCCACATCCTTTAAAATGTATTTTGTATTCGACCTTAGAAAGAAACTCATACAGGTTTGGTACAAGTTGAGGGTGAACAATGACAAAATTTTAATTTTTGGGTCAACTATCCCTTTAAGGACTCTACCCAAGTGCTTGACTCCTTACTTCACCATGCTTATCAACCTTCTTCCTCCTCATCCTCCTTCCCTGTGCTTCGGAATCCTCAGTTTGCACCGCCGTTCCTCTGCAAAGAGAAAGGCTGTTACTATTGAGCTAAGTTCTGATTTGTGTCTGCATCGAGTTCACTTCATCCTGTTGAATAAAGCTTCGGATTCTGTTATGCTGTTGTCTGTTCTCCATTTGTGACACACAACCCATGGTTAGATTTAGAATTTCCATTATACATTACTGATGTAATTAAGGTTTATAATCTATACAACAATATGACAATTCATACAACATTATTGGCATGGTGGAAAATTTATAAAATAACTCATAATCCAATTACACCACACTCCTTCTCTCCTTTATGGCCTAACCTGGATTTCACCATTAATAAATCTCCACTTATTAATGAAAAATTGAAAATTGCTGGCATTACATTGACATCATCTGTTCGTGGATAACAATTTCATAGGTTTTTCAGCATTTATTCAAAAATATAATTTAGGCAAAGTTTAATTTTAAAATTAATTGTGCTGTTAAAACTTAGATGGGCAACCCTCTCCCTAAAACTTTGCTGCTTATTGAGAAAATAAAACAAAATCAGCAAATCACCAGCCAGATTTCACACTATATTAATAAGTACACGTCACATAATCAATCCTATTAAACAATGGGTAAATGACCTTAACATAATCACAGATGTCACTTTCTGGAGACAAGTCTGCATTTAGAGTGCAGGTTTGGTTTAGTCTTAAAACTCTGACATGAACACACATGAAGCGCCACAAATGCAACCCCCCAGAAATACATCAAGTTTAAACAGAAATACTAACGTACAACTAAGCCAAATTAAAGTAATACACGGAACACACTTAACCCAACACAAACTGTTTAAAATGGGAATGACAGAATCAAACAAATGTGTACACTGCAGTCTCAATACACAAGATGACTATTTTCATGCCATCTGGTCTTGCCCCCCATTGGAGAGAAATCACAGGAAAATTATCTGTTACCTTACATCCCGGTAATCGCATCATTATGTCTTCTAGGTGATTTATCACAAATAAACCCCCTACTGGAACATACATCACCCTTGCTTCTGTCTCTAGCAATCGCCAAGAAAACCATTTTGATCAAATGGAAAAATAAAAACAAAATTACTACTACACAATGGCTACAGATAATAATAAACCATATTAACAAATAAAAACAAATGGCTATCTTCAAACACAAAATAACAAACTAAATATTTGGCACCATATAGCATGCTTCCTTTTTTGGGTAAAAAAACAATAAATAATAAATGATAACAATAATGTCATACTTTCAATGCTTTGCACTTTCACACATTCTGGTTGTCTAGATATGTGAGTGTAGATGTGTATATGCTCTTTTTTATGTTTGTTTGTTCATTTGTTTCCTCTTGTATTGCATTTCTTCTTTTTTTCCACAAGCTAGCTTATTTGTCTGGTATTTGCATTTTCCAGGTATATATTTTTCTACATTTGTTTTGTGTGTGTGTGTGTGTGTGTGTTTATCTGAATTGCTTTGTTTGCTTAATAATAAAAACGTTGCTTATTTGATAAAGTAACAGATATTTTGTTGATATTTAAAAGTAATGTTACTTTACTATTTAAAAAAGTAATCTGATTATGTCGCTCGCGTTACTTGTAATCAGTTAGCCTACCCCAACACTGCTTATTTACTTATTTTGAATATAGTTGAAACTTAAAATAAGAAAACATGTGGGTCATTTCTGTTACACATTTTTAACTTTTCAAAAAGGGTTGTGTCTGAGTTGTAGACTTATTTATATAAAAAGGTAGTCTATAGCCAGCATTTATAGCCGGGGTAAATTGCTTTCATGTTCAAATGGCAACCAAAAATATTGAATATATTTTCAATTAACACACTTGTTTAATGTCTCTTATGCTCTTATTTGATCAAAATACAGTCAAAACAATAAAAGCCTCAAACTTTTGAACGATAGTGTAAATGTATATAAACAAATTGTATATAATATATAAATAAATAATTTTTAAAAAGCTAACATAATTGAAGTGAGTTTTATATTTTTTCCAGTGTACTAAAACAAAAATGTTGGGGGACATGAAAATATGCTGCAATGTGACTGAATCTGACTTACGTACAGTAGCTACAAGATTTTAATTTCGTCGATACCCGTTTTAACGTCATCCGGTTCAGTTTCTCACGTAGTTTTACGTTGAATGAAACTGCGCATTATTTTTTTTTCCGAAGAGCGCGGAATTTTATGACCCAGTATTCTCCAAACCCAAATACGCAAGTTTCGCAATTTAGACCCGCTGGTTTGACCGGCGACTGCGGAGGAAACGCGCCAGCTGTACGGAGAGGCTTAAAGAGACATCAGCGAAGAGGGAGAAAAAATGATAATGGCTTCAAGGAATGAGCATTAAAACCGACAAAATTGGATTTGTCATCGACTTATAATACAGAGATCTAGGTAAAAGTGTCTAATCTGTTGATAAATCTTCCTCCTTGAACGATTTATGGAATATTCCGCGTACGTAATTTAGACCAATTTCGACTGTTCGGGATTAAGGAGTTGCCCGGTTAATGGATGGCTACAAAATCTATGTGCTTGTCAACAAATATTGCTTTGACGTATGTATAATGTTGTTGTAGATAATAACAAACTGTCTTTTATTTTCCATAACCCCGCTGGTGTTGTTGAATTAGTAACTCTCGTTAGCTCGCTGAAGCGCAGGCCACAGATCGTTAGCTTGTTTGGGCTAGTTAGCGCGCTAGCCGTGTGTTCACTCATTTCTGCTGCTTAGTTGGCAACTCAGTGGCTAACTGACAACATTGGCTTTTCAACACTCGAGGATTCACACGAACGTCTCTTCATTGCTGTATTTAGGTTCATGTAATGTACTCTTACAAAGGGAACAGAATATAACGTTACCAAAATGTTTGGAGTTTATCTTAGTAACCCAAGTTTCTTTCTCATACTTTGGTGGCGAGCTGCATGAGGCTAGCAGACACATTTGGACAGTTTTTTTCTGCAGGTTATTCCTTTAGACATCGAAATATTGACACCGTGGCGTTAATTTATTTCTCTAGCGTAATAAGTATGGGTCATACATAAGACAAGCTGCTGAATCCAGATAGAGGGCCAGTGTACAGGCCTGATTCATCACATTTGTTGGCATTGTAAAACAGTTTTATTGTCGATGCATATAGATCAGGCCTGATCCGACACGAGACGATGGATTATAGTCTTAGCTGGACGGTTAACTTAATAAGTTTTATAACATTTAATCATCGTTTCTAATACTGGTAGCTTATTCTTGGATATGGAATGAATGCTACACATCCACAGGCAGAAAGAAAAACAGAGTTCTTGTATTTTTAGGCTGATATCACGTCTAAAATGTGTGCATCACAATGGTTTGATGTAACATTTCAATAGTTTCGTTGATAATTCACGAAATAATGTTGTAACATTTCAGTGGGGACATTGTGAATGGTTCATAAGGAACATTTAGTTGGAAAGTAATTTAAGATGTGTTTTATGTTGCCTTAAACAATGAATATGTGCTTGTCATTGCTCATATCTATCTATCTATCTATCTATCTATCTATCTATCTATCTCTGTCTGTCTGTCTTTGTATCATTCTTACACTTAGATTTGTTGACTTGTGACAAAAATGTCTCTTGTAATGATGAGCAACTCGGGGAATGATTAATTTTTTTGTTGTTTGCTGGGCATGAATTCTTCCATAATTTTTTTTTTTTAAGGGACATTATCTATTGTTAAACAAACCAGCCGATGGATGGCATCATCCATAACATCTGGCAAGGTGCCTCCCTCTGCTCAAAACATAACCAAGACATTCGGTCCAAGATGACTCTGGCTCGTCTTCACACGACCTCAGGCCTCATCTCGAGCTCCTGAGGGATGTATTTTTAGAGCTGGAAGTCAGAAACGCTAGATAACATTTCCTGTAGGGAGATGGTCTCTGGTTTCGTGTCCCTTAAACCTTCAGACTCTAAATTGTGTATTTCATAGAAATGGTAATAGTGCAATGCTGGCTTTTTCTTCCTGCCATTTTACTGTATATGTTGTTTTATTTGAGCTGTGACGAGATTGAGACTTTAATAGAAATCAAATTGTGTATAAGTAGGACTACAGTTTTTATATGGCAGTGTGTAAATGTAATTAATTTTTAAAAGCTGCCTTGATAATCACTGTAATAAGTTTAAATATGACTACCTGAATCTACCATGCTGAGAAATATCCTAATGATAGAAGTCATGTATTAGTAGTTTTGGAAACTTCCTTTAGACAGATTGAGCTGCGGTCACAAGGTCTTTTAAATCATTAATATAATTTGAAAAAATGACAAAAATACGAATACGACAAACTCAGTGATAATTCACCCAAAAATTACAATTCTGTCATTATTTCTTTTCAAACCTGTATTGCTTTCTCCTGCGACATTTTGAGAAATTTCTATTTTATTTATTTATTTTTGTCCATAGAATGGAAATCAATGGTCATCAAAACAGTTTGATGGCTAACATTCTTCAATATCATCTTTTATGTTCCACAGAAGAAAGAAAGTAATACAGGCTTGGAACTACATGAGGGTGAGTAAATAATGACAGAATTAAAATTTTTAGGTGGACTGTCCCTTAAAATGAGTGGTACAGTGTCTCTTCCTAGCCACCATAATAGAACAAGTGCCAAGAGAGTGCAGTTCTCTTAATGTACTTTTAAACAGTCTATTTAACGCTAATTGTGCCTTTTCTCTGCCCCAGATATTCTAAGGTGAGCTGCTGATGTGCCGCCTGTTTCCTCTAAACGCAAACTTTAGTATGCTCTGCGTTCGTACTTGGACACAAGGAATGCCTAACACATCACTTCAAAACCACCTGGAGGGGGTGCAAAGGATGGAAACCGATGCCAGACAGCGCCTCGCTTTCACCAGCTAGGGTCGTGCGCATGTTTCCATCTCCCGAGGAACGTGCTCCTCTGCGGTTGGATTTAAGGAAGATTTCTGTATGATGTCTTCGTCCTGAATTTGATCACCCTTGGATTGTCTGCTATACTTACCTCCCACCCCCATCCCGTCAAAAAAAAAAGCAGTTCATGTCTACTTTAATCTACATGTGTTGAGGCGCATTGTGGATAAGCCATTCCCTTCACTCTCTTTCTCACTAAATTCCTCTCCTCCATCCCATTCCCCGTACCCCTGTTGCTAGTTGTTTTGGTGGCTCTGTGATTTTATGGCAGCGGAGTAATCGTGGAGAGGCCGGGGTATCACAAGCTTATGGATTTTGATAAGAGAGGAGGAGGAGGAGGAAAAGGTGAGGCGGAGGAAGGAAAGAGAATGTCTAAGACTGGCGGGAGCAGGACAGGGCATGGGGGTGGACGAGGCTCCGGGACCAACTCCGGGGTGCTTATGGTTGGCCCTAACTTCCGAGTGGGTAAGAAGATCGGCTGCGGGAACTTCGGCGAGCTACGACTCGGGAAGAATCTTTACACTAATGAATATGTGGCCATTAAACTGGTAAGTGCCTCAAAAAACAGTCAATATTATGTTAATATTAGGAATGAATGATAAACCCTGAACTTCCTGAGATGCCTGTAGTGTGTGTGTGTGTGTGTGTACGCTGTTAAACAGTTGCAAAAAGAAATAAACACCAAGTAGTTCATAATACCCAACCACGATAGATTAATATGCAGTGCAGTTCCGTCTGGGTGAAAATATCTTTTTACACACGCTTATTACCATGTAATTACTTGTACTGGAGACAACAGTCATACAGCGTTTACTTGAGCCAAATGAACAAAAGAACTGCAGTCTTGTTTAAATACTTTTTTTATTCTATAACAGATGTATCTGCATAATAATTACGCATGATACATTACACTTGTTTTTCACATTGCAATTCTTTTCTTGCAGTTAACTGGTGAGGAATATACTCTATTATTTAACAAAAGATTGACTCTTCGAGATTCATATTTCTCTGCCACTGTGACATCTTACAAGTGTGTGAACGTGCAAATAAGCATATTCATGTAAAAACTTGAAGAGCTGAACAGGAATCCTTTGAGATGTGTTGGCGTGTTCAGTGTGGTAAAACGTACTTTTATGCTGCAAGATGTATTTCTCCATTTCTGATTGCATGTTTGATCAGCAATCGGCAAGATCAGACATGATCTTTAAACTTTTTAATATATTTTCTGCAATGATTTTGGGGGAAAGTCTGTAAAATAAATATGATAATGTATTGGTCGCTGAAAGCAGTATCAAATTAGATTTAATAAACACCAAATAAAATGTTATGAAAAGAAATATAAAATTATAATTCAGAATTTTGGGGCCATTCATTTTTTTGGTTTTGTTGAAAAAGCAATACTTTTATTCCCTGAAGAAAAACACATTAAATTGATCAAAGATGACAAAGACATTTATAGTATTTCATTTTAAAATAAATGCTTGTTTTGAAATGTCTATTTATCAAAATATTAAGCAGCACAACTGATTTCAACATTGGTAATAACAAATGTACCTTGAATGCCCAATCAGCATATTATAATGATTTCTGAAGGATCATGTGACACTGAAGACCTGGGTAATGATGCTGAAAACTCAGATTTGCATCACAGGAATAAAATGCATTTTAAAATAAATTCAAATTTAAAAGGAAATTCAGAATTTGTAAGAATAAGAGCCTTCTTTCAAAAACATTACAAAATCTTACAGACCCCAATTTTATGATTGGTCAGTGTCACAGTGTGGGAAATGGTGCCTGGCCTTCTCATTTAGAAGGACATCCACTTTTTGTTGGCTTGTTGCTTTGTAAGCCATCCAAAAACAATTTATAAATGGTTCCTCCAGGTCAGTATTTTAATTGGATTTGGGTTCAAGCAGGCATATCCAAAATACATACAGTGAGGAAAATAAGTATTTGAACACCCTGCTATTTTGCAAGTTCTCCCACTTGGAAATCATGGAGGGGTCTGAAATTGTCATCGTAGGTGCATGTCCACTGTGAGAGACATAATCTAAAAAAAAAAATTCAGAAATCACAATATATGATTTTTTTAAACTATTTATTTGTATGATACAGCTGCAAATAAGTATTTGAACACCTGTCTATCAGCTAGAATTCTGACCCTCAAAGACCTGTTAGTCTGCCTTTAAAATGTCGACCTCCACTCCATTTATTACCCTAAATTAGATGCACCTGTTTGAGGTCGTTAGCTGCATAAAGACACCTGTCCACCCCATGCAATCAGTAAGAATCAAACTACTAACATGGCCAAGACCAAAGAGCTGTCCAAAGACACTAGAGACAAAATTGTACACCTCCACAAGGCTGGAAAGGGCTACGGGGAAATTGCCAAGTAGCTTGGTGAAAAAAGGTCCACTGTTGGAGCAATCATTAGAAAATGGAAGAAGCTAAACATGACTGTCAATCTCCCTCGGACTGGGGCTCCATGCAAGATCTCACCTCGTGGGGTCTCAATGATCCTAAGAAAGGTGAGAAATCAGCCCAGAACTACACGGGAGGAGCTGGTCAATGACCTGAAAAGAGCTGGGACCACTGTTTCCAAGGTTACTGTTGGTAATACACTAAGACGTCATGGTTTGAAATCATGCATGGCACGGAAGGGTCCCCTGCTTAAACCAGCACATGTCAAGGCCCATCTTAAGTTTGCCAATGACCATTTGGATGATCCAGAGGAGTCATGGGAGAAAGTCATGTGGTACCATCCCAAGAACACCATCCCTACTGTGAAGCATGGGGGTGGTAGCATCATGCTTTGGGGGTGTTTTTCTGCACATGGGACAGGGCGACTGCACTGTATTAAGGAGAGGATGACCGGGGCCATGTATTGCGAGATTTTGGGGAACAACCTCCTTCCCTCAGTTAGAGCATTGAAGATGGGTCGAGGCTGGGTCTTCCAACATGACAATGACCCGAAGCACACAGCCAGGATAACCAAGGAGTGGCTCTGTAAGAAGCATATCAAGGTTCTGGCGTGGCCTAGCCATCTCCAGACCTAAACCCAATAGAGAATCTTTGGAGGGAGCTCAAACTCCGTGTTTCTCAGTGACAGGCCAGAAACCTGACTGATCTAGAGAAGATCTGTGTGGAGGAGTGGGCCAAAATCCAGGGTCCGAAATTAACTTTTTGGCTCACCTGCCACAGGGACTGGTAGATGAAAAAATCCACCAGCCAAGTATATTTTTTAC
The DNA here is from genome assembly GCA_023566225.1 of Romanogobio albipinnatus. Taxonomy (NCBI): domain Eukaryota; kingdom Metazoa; phylum Chordata; class Actinopteri; order Cypriniformes; family Gobionidae; genus Romanogobio; species Romanogobio albipinnatus. The sequence goes on from CM042244.1 coordinate 13,638,788, forward strand.
CGGCCAGAATAATAAACAGCCTTTTTTTGTCACATATACGTTAATTTCAGGACATTTAATTGAGATGATAAGGTATTATGTTGAATACAAACATAAAAAATTGTCCAGAGCAAAATTTGAAATGTATAATAAAAAAAATCTATATATTGATCAAAATGTAATCAACTTTATTTGTAAAGCACTTATAGAAACTGTAGTTGACCAAAAGTTCTGTACAGAGTGCAAAAATGTCAAGTAGGCACACAATGAAGACAAATGAAACATGTCAGATACAATGAATAAGAGTACATAGAAGTAAAAACAGAGCAACAAATGGTAAGACATAGATGTGAACATGAAACTAGTGCTCATAACAGTACATTTTGAAGGTTTTGTAAAACTATCAGATGCTTAATCTAATTATCTTAACTCATCCCACTGCTCACTCTCTACCGCGACACACCGAACAACTCATCACAGCGTCCGAATCATATTGTATCCAGCCTCTTGAAACTCCATTATCTCCATTTCTCACAAAACTTTTTTTTTTATTTAACTCATCCCCCTTTTCGATTTCAAAGGTTGGCTCACTCCCGGTAAATGTCGCCACATATCAGCTAATATGCAGCAGATAGCTGCAGATAGCTAGCAACAGACCGTCTCTAGTGGAAGGAAACGTTTGACCTCTGTAATTGCAAACAAAGGCTACTGTACCAAATATTAACATTGATTTTCTCAGGTGTTCAAATACTTATTTGCAGCTGTATCATATCATACAAATAAATAGTTAAAAAATCATATTGTGATTTCTGATTTTTTTTTTTAATATTATGTCTCTCACAGTGGACATGCACCTACGATGACAATTTCAGACTCCTCCATGATTTCTAAGTGGGAGAACTTGCAAAATAGCAGGGTGTTCAAATACTTATTTTCCTCACTGTATAAGGAAAGATAAGTTAGTGATTAGTATATTATCTAGGGACATTTTAGTAGCCACCCACATTGTTCGTGAGCAACGCCGGCCTCAATTTCAAGTGTTGCGTGTGTAAGATGTATTCTGTGAATATTCAAATTCTCTAGAGTCTCAACGCATTGCAGAAGTCTCAAATTTATTTCTCTCGTTATTGCATTTTCCATGTTGCCAACTGTTCTGCTTTGAAAGAAATGTGTGATCACTAAAGTGAGACACTCACACTTTTGTCATTTAGCTCCTTGGTCTCACCTTTACATACTGTAATGAGATCCTTAATCACACTTTCATGAAATGTAGCTACACATTTGGTGATTAAGAGTGAAGCAAGTGAAGTATAGTTCTGTTGAATCATCGATTTCAGGTTTTCATTTTTCTATAACATGCAGATCGAGATGGATACATGTGTGCCTAGTGGTACCGATTCTGTTAAACCAGACAAATATCCTCTCTGAAGAGGCTATATAAAGGCTGTATTATCCAATTACTGGTACTGATTTGCTCCTGATATTACTACAGTATTTATCAGTGTTAACTCGTGCTGGAAATGCGTGCGAAAAGAGTAACACTGTTGTGCTTCTCACTCTCCACTGCTGGGTATTTAATACATCCTGTGGCCTTTATGCAATCTGTTTTTATTTATTTATTTATATATGTATTATATACTTCCTTTCTGCCTCCTGCTTAGCAGCACTTTTTTCTCCGCATGCTCAGAGCTGCTGATGCCACAGATGACTCAACCCTGGATCCTGCACTTAACTGAACATGCACGTACACATTCTATCACTTACATTATTTATGTAAAAACCAGCATTCAACTAAATGGACCGTCCACCCTTGCATTGATCACTTAGTGATGACACTACCTGAATCTACCATGCAGTGCAATATCCTAATGATCGAAGTCATGTAGTTGGTTTGGCAACTTCCGGATTAAGGTACATTTACCATTGTGCTGCAAATTGTCACGGTCGGAATCGAGTAATTTCAGTAGGAATCCACACAATGGGGAATTTCGTTTGAAGGCGAAATATTTTGCATCACGTTGGGCATACATTAGCCTGGCTCCGCCCTCCTACGTACTTCCACTCAATTTTCATTTTCCTTCAGTACTCCGTCTGGGATTACCGGTCCAATCAGTGAACAGAGGGAGTGGCTGAGAACGATGACGTTGATGTCGTGCGCTAGTTTGAGATGACATACGTCACGATTAAACGTTAGCGATTGGTTATGGCAGATCCAGAGTGGCTCTGGGCAGATCCAATAGTTTTAAACTTCAACAGAGTACCCACCTTCAAGGAAGTTAACACTTGTCAATGGAGAGTGGCCAGACTCTCTGTACAAATGAAATGTACGAGAGTCTGGTTGGACCAGGCTAGGCATACATCACTACACTATTGACAAAGGACCTTTTTTGCCTGCGAAATTTCAATGGTGATTATAGTGATCCACTGCATACATAACCCAAAACATCGCCCATGATAAGGACCACGTCTGTTATCTGACTATGGTTTACAGCTTTCTTGCTAACCTAAAACCAATCTTAAATATTGCCTTTTTATTTTACTTAAAAGGAATGCCAAAAGATACATTTTTGTCAATTTTAATTGTACTCTTTCATAGGAGCCAATCAAATCCAGAGCACCCCAGCTCCACCTCGAGTACAGGTTTTACAAACAGTTGGGCAACTCGGGTAAGTAACAGGCTATACTATCTATTTTCCTTTTATTAGTCACCTACACATTACTTAAACCTACAGTTTAGCACCCATATTCAGACCACTTTCTTTGTTGTAGAGCTTATGCTGTCCACATCCTATTTACAATCGTGAGTAGCTTTTAGCTCATCCTGTCCACATCCTCTTTTCAGCATGGAGGATGAATTTAATCAGCACAGGCTGTGGTTCCTGTGCATCGATTGCTCTACTGGCTGTCTTTTTCACACAACGTTTGATAAGACTTGCAGTTCAGAAAGAGGTTAACTTGTATTCAGAGATGTGATGGGTTAACACATAGCTTATTTCAATAAGATGATATATTCAGAATGTGTTCATTTAATAAAATAATGGGGTTAAGTGTTTTGCTCAGATCAAATAAAGCCTAGCGTTGCTGGTTGAATCGTTGCATCTCTCACTGCTGTTTATCTCTGTTCCCAGCATTAATGCCTCAAGACACTTTTTATTCTGCTATGCATTTTTCATGAGGAAAGCTTTAGAAAAATATGACACTGTACAATTTCAATATTCACTCATTCCTATGCTGAGGTTTTATAGTGAATCTAAGTTTGATGTGTGTTTGTGGTTACTCAGGGTAGTCTTTTCATGCTGGTACAATGTGACTAGGCCAGATTAAGGCCCGGCGATATCTATAAAAAAAATATTTTATCTGGATTTTCCAGATTTGTACAAATATTTGATATCAATTTATGAATTTTGTCCAAAGTGACTTAAAGAGGTTTCTCTACCAGCCCTAAAAACAGCCATTGTTGTAAACTAGATTTAGAAATGTTATATATTATGTTAAATAAATTCATATAAATTAGTTTACTCTATTTTCCCCATTTTGTTTTACTAAAACCTGAGAACTTTCACATGGAGACAAATGATTCGTTCCACTGATTTATTGAAATCCACAATTCTGTCAGTGTTTCTGCTCTTGAGGTTTACATTGGTTGTATTAAAATATCTTTTTTTTTAACACTGCCATATGTGCAGTATGTGTGTTTTCAGTGCAGAAAACTAGTGTACCAGTGTGGTCTTTTTAGAAACTTTGCTGCCTAATCAAATACACATTAAAGGGGTCATATAATGGTACATGCACTTTTACAAGTTGGTTGTACGGAAATGTGTGTTGGCAGTGCCTGTACACAACCATCCTATAATGATAAAACTCCATCCAGTGTTTTTTTTAAATCTCCTTATATGTTTTGCCCTGTCTCAAATCGAGCCGTCTGACTGTGTGATGTCACACGGTGTACGCCCCTCTCACGATTTTTAATTGACAGTAGCGTTTCAACACAGACCCGCCCTGAGCGAGCTGTCATCAGTCCGCCATTGATGATACGCTGGAGCAGAATGGCGTCTAAGCGATTGTGGTGTTCTTTTCTTGGGTGTAATAACGAACACAGCAGTCATTTTGATGTTTCTAAATCCGAACTGCTGAAGACGCAGTGGCTGAGTTTTGTTTTCGAAGGGAATATTCCCCCCCAATCCACGTCAATGCTTTCATGTTTGCGCGATTCATTTCTCACCAGACTGCTTTATAAACGAGGGTCAGTATAAAGCAGGTTTTGCTAAGAAGCTGCTCCTGAAAAAAAGATCGCTACCAACTATTCGTGTTCCTACTGCACCTCCAGAAGAAGTGAGTGTAACGTTTTATTAACCTTTATATTAATCTTTGCAAATCGCTTGCACGCTTCACGATGAACGCGGCCAAAGTTTACAGGGTAAATTAAATTACGGCATGCTTTCTATGTATGACGTTCTCAATATAATTCATAATCCCATGTTTATAATGAGCAACGCGTTATGGTTATTACGAACTGTGTACGCTGGTGATAAAGTTAACGTGGTAACACTACAATCTGTCAATGAACTAACGTGTACATCAGTAAACGCATAGCATTCGTATCTCACTACGCTACCCTGCCAGTACAAAGATAGATCAAAGTGACATTACGTTAACCAACCATTCAGAAACGTTATAAACGTCAGAAACCTTAATTGTCGAACTTCGTTGGGGCCGTCATCTTGTTCCGGGTCCGACTTCAGTTCAAATTGATACGGTTGCACTCAGAGACTCCCGTTGCCATTCTTAATCCGAGATATACCCTCAACTGTTGTCAAGGCAACACTCCACGTGTGTTGTGTCGCCCGAACGCGCCACAGAACAGAGGGGCGGGGTGAGCAAAGCTCATTATCATTTAAGGGCACATGCACTGAAATGGCTTGCTTAAAACAGTGCTGTTTTTGACCAGGTAAAATTAGTGTTTTCTTCCAATACTAATAAGCATTTTTAATTAAACTTTTCATTTAGACACTAAAGAATCATATTAACTTGTACAAAAATGGCATTATATGACCCCTTTAAAAGAATTGTGATATTCTCCATGTTCCAGTTCAACATATTGCCTAATAGTTGTCTCAAAATACCTTTTATACACAAAAATGTAGTGTACCTCAATATGAAGCACTACTGTGTAGCGTGGCGAACACCACATAACAAAAGATTATTCCTTGTATAATGTTCCTTGTCTTACATAATCTTTAATTCTGACCTTTTTAAGTTAAAGCTGTGCTAAATTGCTGGTTTGTATTTCTATTTCTGAAATCTGTGGATCTGTTTTCTAACTGCATATATATTTGTGTGTTCAGAGGGTGTTCCTCAGGTGTACTACTTTGGGCCTTGTGGGAAATACAATGCCATGGTGCTGGAGCTGCTGGGCCCCAGTCTGGAGGACCTGTTTGACCTCTGCGACAGAACCTTCTCCCTCAAGACCGTCCTCATGATTGCAATTCAGCTGGTCAGTGTAATTGCTCCCTCATGAGAGAGAAAGAAAGATGTTGGAACTAATAGATTTAAATTATTTTTTTAACATGACTTCTACCTTTATTATAGATCACACGGATGGAATATGTGCACACAAGAAGTCTGATCTACAGGGATGTTAAGCCTGAGAACTTCTTAGTGGGCCGGCCGGGGACCAAGAGGCAATATACAATCCACATCATCGACTTTGGGCTTGCCAAAGAATACATCGACCCTGAGACCAAAAAACACATCCCTTACAGGGAGCACAAGAGCTTAACAGGGACAGCACGCTACATGAGCATCAACACACACCTGGGGAAGGGTAAGACTCGCAGACATAGGAAAGATTCGCTCTGTCAGGGCTTAGGAATGGTTATTAGAATTTCATGGGGGGGATAAAGACTAAAGTATGTCTTAAAACCTAGCTAAAGTATGTCTTAACCTAGCTTAGCTGTTACTGACACAAATCTGCTTGCTTAACCATAAAACTTAGATTTAATTGTTACACTGGTAAGATGCAGGTGCTTTTTGGCTCAGAATTTTGTTTTGATTTTTATGCTAAATGTATAAATCATTTTGCACCGTGAATTAAGGATGTTTTCAGACCTGTAGATCGTTTGCTTTGTTTCGAAAGAGGGACTTAATTTGTTACAATGTTGCATTTTCTTCTTGGTTCGGTTCACTTTCACAAGGCAACATTTCAAAGCATACCAAAACGTGTTTATGCAATCACATGCGAGTAAAATTGTCCTCTTATTGGTTTAGAGTTTCCTCTGTGTCATCCATCAAGACGATTGACAAGTTTGCTCCACAAGCTTATTGATGCTTATTTACAGACACGCAAGTATGCAAACAAATCAAGTGTGCCGCACACATTCTGAAAAGTGAAGCCAAAATGTTTAGATTGCCCCCAGGTTGCTGGTCCTAGTATAGGTCATAAACCCCACCCTCTCCGTGTAATCTAATGGGACGTGAGACAAGAAATTGTTTCAAAATAATTTTTTCCAAAGATGATAGATAACTTCTCTGAGCAAAGTAGTCACTGCGGCTCTAACAGACTTTTTATCGGGATCTTTGGAAGGTGATTGGAGCTTTAACTTTAATTTCTATATTTCCATAACTGTTTATTTCACAGCGGCATAATGAACTTGCGATAATGCGATTGATTCTGTGGGAGTGTGGGTGTGGCCTTGATTCCGCGACTCCACGCTCACTGTTGCGCAGAATCTGGCTCTGTGTAATCAGCGCATGATTGGCAGCTTCAAGAGAGTGAAGGTGCATCGTCCAATTTTTTTTTTAAGTCTATGGTTTGGACCGTATTCTTGCAATGCACCGAGAAGGCCAACATTTTAAGATGAAAAGGCTCTCGTTGGTATTCAACAGTGATAACTAATGTGCTCACTCACAGAATCAGTTCCCGTTATGAATTATAATACCACTTTGTTCGTTGGGTTGGATTGCTTTCTCACCTCAACCAAACTGCTCTAGAGCTTGTTTGCAATTGGGCCAAGACCACCTCGCTCAGGCGTTGTTTTAGTGCGGATTTGAGATTGATTGCCATGTTCATATACTGTATGCCTAAACAAATTGAACTAAGTGAGAAAATGCACCAGGTCTCAAAACTCTTTGTCTGACTGAAGATTCCCATGTACCTAGCAGTTTCATAATTTTTTGCATGTCTTTTTCTTGTAGAGCAAAGCAGACGGGACGATTTGGAGGCGCTGGGTCATATGTTTATGTACTTCTTACGGGGCAGTCTGCCCTGGCAAGGCTTGAAGGTATTGTAGTAGGTGGAGTGAAAGAAATGTTTGAAATACCTTCATGCATTTTGATTTAAGAGTTTGTTTCCAAAACTAAGACACTGTGATATTATGGCATATATGAGAGATTAAAGCAGATTATCAGTTCTGTTTTGCTTTGTACCAATAAGAAGTACAAATCTATGGTTATTCCCTCCATTCAGTTGTCTTTCTCTCTTTACTGTGTTTTGATGGTATCCTTCTGGTCTGAGAGCCTTATCTCACTCAGCTTATGTCTGAAAACGTGACAGGCCCCACTATCTGTCACTATCATGGGAAGAAGTCAGCAGAATAACCAATAGCTATACAGTCGTGATAAGCTGACCTATTTAGAAGAACCAAAAAGTGTTTACAGCTTTATCTGGTTTTATCGTCTGAAACGGAAAAAAAGACTGACATTTTTGTGACTTTCCTGTTAAATGACACATGCTAATCATAATTTAGCCTATTACAGGGTTCCCACTGTCATGGGAAATATGGAAGTATCAGGAAAAAATCAGCTCTCAAATATTAAATCGGCTAGAAATTGTCTTTAGTGAGATTAGTCTTTATAGGGTATGTTTTTTTTTTTATTATTATTATTTTTTAAAATCACGGATTACAGGAGAGGTCATGGAATATCCTTGGTCAAAATGCTATTATTGCAGCTCTGTATTTTACAGTATGTGCACTTACCTAAGAAAGTACTGAATAATATAAAGAAACTACATGGGTTAAGGTTAGATTTATAGATAGGTTCAGGGGTAGTACCTAGTCATTACCCAGTTATTGTAAGTATGTAGTATGTACTATATGTGGCGCAGGACGGACTGTAAAATACATTGCTAATACCATGGCAATGTACTGAAAAAATTTTCATGGAATTCCCAAAATGTTCTAATATTTGTTCTTTCCCATTTTATTCATTAAGGCTGACACACTTAAGGAGCGCTATCAGAAAATTGGAGATACCAAAAGGGCAACCCCTATAGAAGTTCTCTGTGAGAGTTTCCCTGGTAAGCGAGTTCTTTTTCAAATGGCCATATATCTGGTACACTCTCACCTCCAGTGCATTGTCTTAACTATGACTTTGTCTCATAGAAGAAATGGCCACCTACCTGCGCTATGTGCGGAGACTGGATTTCTTTGAAAAACCGGATTATGACTACTTGAGAAAACTCTTTACAGACCTCTTTGACAGGAATGGCTATGTCTTTGACTATGAATATGACTGGGTCGGCAAGCCACTGGTAAGTCTATTTGGATATCATGCCATAAACCGCTTGTATATGATGCAAGTACATGGATGTTGAGTTTCTTATACGTGTCTATGCAGCCGACTCCAATAGGACCCATGCCTAGTGACACACCTCTGCAACCCAGCAACAGAGACAAAGCACAACCACAGACCAAAAACCAGGTGAGATACACCCTCAATGTAAAATATATGTTTGTGTTATACACATCCCTTTTTTTTAAATCTTTTTTTTAATAGTGTATGATCAAAGACAAATTATAAAGGTTATAGTTTCATTGCTTGGAATTCCACTTTAAAGGGTTAGTTCACCCAAAAATGAAAATTTTAATGAATTACTCACCCTCATGTCGTTTCAAACCCATAAGACCTTTGTTCATCTTCTTAACACAAATTAAGATATTTTTGATTAAAGGTGTCATGAACTGGCTTTTTAAAAAAATGTTATACTGTTGTCTGAGGTCAACTTATGACGTTCGCATGGTTTTTACATTCATAAACATCATAATGAATAAGTAATAGGCTACTTTCTGCCTTGGTTTTGAGGTTTGAGCCGCACTGAAGACTTGGAAGTAAACGCCCACTGCTAGGATTGGATAAGATTTGCATATTTAATGAGCTTCTGCTCCCCTGTCAGTGACAGCGTATGGCAAACGGTAACCGGAATGAATCACCCAGCCCACAGCCAGGGCTAGCAAAATGTCTTTATCAAACAAACACAATGATTAATCTCTCATCCACCCGCGATTGATTGGAATGTTATTTCTGTATCATTTCGCTCGATCATCAGTGAATATAACCGTGAACCGAGCCCATTTGAAAAGCACATAGCCCCGGGACTTTGCGAGCTGGCGTTACAAGTCCGAGTCTGATCACGAATTAACCAATAACACCTTCTCCAGCCTGTGACCGCGTACTAAGGTATGTAATCAATAGATATCAAACGATCTGTAACAGTGCAGTACTAACACATATAAAACATGTTTTACTCACATAAGTGTGTTGCACCGTTCCTGTCGGATCCAATATAAAAGTGCTAAGCATTGTGTTTTAATCTCAATATGTCTGCAAATCCAGTCTCGACCTCTATCTTGTTTATAATCGATTCCGCATCGTTTAGCTTCACGAGTCGTGGGCGGGCTTGAGGCGGTGTTTCTGCGTCCTACTACGTCAGTGGTCGACATATTCTGAGATCTCTCGTTTTCTGGGCCTGGTGTCTATAAAAGCTTTTCTTTGACTGACAAGGATGTTTTCAGCTCTGGAACTTACAGGATATTCTTATATCACGATGAACGTTTATATACCAAAGGCTCAAAGGAGAGTTGATTTCTTAATTTATCACCCCTTTAAATCTGAGAGCTCTCTGACCCCTCCATAGAGAGCAAAGGAATTGCAACTTTTAAGGTCCAGAAAGGTCATTAAAGTAGTCCATGTGACTCCAGTGGTTCAACCTAAATGTTATGAAGCGACAAGAATACTTTTTGTGCGCAAAAACAAACGACTTTAAAATAACGACTTTATTCAAAAATTACGGGTTTGGAACGACATGAGGGTGGGTAATTAATCACAGAATTAAAATTTTGGGGTGAACTATCCCTTTAAAATTAAAAAAGTAATGGTCATTGAAATTGTATTCATTAAATTTTTTTTTTAATATGTGAATAAATACATAGAATTTATTACATTTTATATTTAGAATTAATTTAATTTGTTCATTTAACCACTATTAATCTTTTTTTATAATAATTTTTATTAATAATCATGTGTGAACTGCACATTTTTTCATTTATTATTTTGTTACATTAACTATTTTTAAACATAAGTCATTTTAAACATTGTCAAATAATCCTGGTTATTTCCAATTATTATTGATTTCTTCATTTTTCTATAGTGATATTTATTATATTTGAAATATTTGACAGTTTTATCTGTAATTCCTTGTTCAAGAGTAAGAGGAAGAATAGGACAAGTTATTACATTTTAAGTTTCCTTTTTTTTTCTCTTTTGGTTATTTGTGGAAACGCATTGCTTAATGCAGTGTAACTTTTGAAATGTTTCATGATTCTCTTTTAACTCATGTCAGCAGTATGTGGTTAATGTTTGGTTTCACTCATCAACAAACCCAAGACAACTTCCTGCAGCCAGAGTAGTTTTTTGCTAGTCTGAAGATCTGTCATTTCCTCAAATGCTGAATGCCATTCTTTTATATGGTGGTATTTCCATGTCTTGGTCACAGTCCCTTTAAATCTAGTTACATTTATAGGTTTTTAATTGATTGGCTGGAGCTGTTTGTGAAAGAGAAGAGCTTAGCTTTCCTCTCCATCTCTGCATGTCACGTGTTCTTGTTTTTTCACTCACACTTTTATTTCCACCTCTATCCTGTTAGCTAGAGCAGTCTGCTTGTGCATGGAAGGCGTTCCTCTTTAAACTCGTTCTGTTCTTTTTTTCTTTACACCCTTACCTCCTTTCAAAAACATCTCTTATGCCCTTTGCCACCCTCCCGTCCCCTTCCCCCCATTGCTGTCATGCCAGTCTCCAGAACCTAAAGGAAGTGAGTCCCAGCCCACTCCCGTGACCAACAGGGAGCTCCTGGGGTCGCACCTCACGGCCGATAGGCTGGGGGGCTCTGTCCAGGTACTGGGTGTTTGCGCAGTACTGCATGCTGTTGGTGTCGATCTCTTCCTTTCTCTGTTCTCTAGTCTTTGTTTCTTTTAGTCCTCTCACTTGAGACACCTCTGTCCATTTTCCAGCTGTGGACACTTATATGGTCTTTTCCTCTCTCCCCCCTTGTCTAACACACATCACGTGCATGTTCCTGATGGTTAGGCTCGGGATTTAGTGACCTTCAGTGTGAAAATACTACTTTATTGTGTATATAAGTAGCTAAGCAAGACAAATGGACGTTTGCTTGTGCACATGTACAGTTATCCAGGGTGTAATTTTTCTTTTATAACATGTTAGTGTTATAAGAATTCCAACTAAACTCATTTTTGGCTGATTTCCATTATTTAACCAAGCATTGTTCTTTCATTTTACACCCCCCACCCCACCCCCACCCCTTCTTAACCTTCCTGGTTGGTGCTAAGCAACCTGATTTTGAACAGACTATTTTAAAAAGTGTCCTTAATTGGTTACTTAGCCCCAATCTGAGTTACACAAACTGCTAAATATGCAGTGCCAGTTAGACAAAATAAATCCCAGTGTGTGTACTGTGGTTTTGTGTTATTACTCCTCTTTGCCAGCCCATATTGAAAACACATTGCCTGCTGCCTTAAATTAATCTTCAGGTTATGAGCTCAACCAATGGAGAAGTGAATACAGACGATCCCACAGCGGGACACTCCAACGCTCCCATAACTGCCCCTGCTGAGGTGGAGGTGGCCGATGATACAAAGTAAGAACAATTTATAGAGTCTTAAGGTAGTCAGTTGTTTTCGAAAGTACATGTCTGCATAATACACATCCTCAGGGTTCCCAAGTGTCCTGGAATTTTCCAGTCCTGGAAAACGCATTGGAAAATGAGAGAACATGATGATGTTATCCTGGAAAATTATTTAAAAAATGTTTATTTTTTATTGTGTTTTCCTTTAGCCAAGAAAGAAGAGTTAAACAGTTTACATTAGAAGCAGAAAGTGCTATGTTCAGAGACGCTGGGTTTTGACATGTGAGAGAAGTATTTTGAATGATGATGTTTAGTTTCATATTGGCCCCTGCAGCAGTTAGCTAATGTTATTAACTGCTCAAATGTTTGCCGCGAATGTCAACTGGTAAGCAGCTACATAACCTATAGAATTAATGTTGACATTAATTCATTAACTTGCTAACTAATTTTATACGTTATAAGTCAGGGATCGGCACAGCAACCTACACCAGTGACACAGCCTGTCTTTAGTTTTGATTGTTGTCAAAAGTACTGTGATACCATGTCATTAATGACATTTAAAAAATGTAGCGATACCAGCTGGTGCCGGTTGATAGGCGACTGCTTTCAAATGTTCTCATGCGGATTTGTGTGAGCATCAAAGGTTTCTATTTACAGCGTGTTTTTACAGCATTGAGCATTATAGCCAATATTGAGCACATGAACGCAATGACCAATAAGGCGTTTAGAAATTAGTCAGAACGTATTCAATAGCACTCTTGATTATTAAGGGAGCGCTCTTTGTTTGCCATTTGTACATAACCTGTTCACAATGTGAATTAATTTTTATTTTTAACAGTGTAAAGTTTCGGGAGGGACAACAATTTAAATGCAGGATTGAATCCAAGATTGTGTTGATTGACAGTGTGATAACCACAGCAACAGACAAAACAAAAATGTCTGATATGTTAAAATAGATGTGTGCATTAAGTGTAAATACAGACTTACAGACCTGCCACTTGTTCTGTAACAAGTATGTGTAATGTACTTATTTGTTGTTCATTTAATTACTTTTCACTTAGCCCATTTCAAGCAATGTTTACTTAATTAAATATTAAAAGGCTATATGCTAATGTTATTGACTTTAAATATCAAACAAAGTTAATTAATTATTAATGGCAATAATAATCATAGGCCCCTGTAGTCAATAATTTTATCCCTAAAATGTATCTTTGATCACCGAAATTACATATTTAAACATTTTTCCTGTGAAAATAATTTTGTCATGCCTTAAAATAGCTCTACACCCTTACTTCATTTAGTATATGTGGATCCTAGGGATGAAACGGTATGGAAATTTCACATCACGATCATAGTGACCCAAATTATCACGGTTATCAATATTATCACGGTTTTGTTCAAATGAGATGAAATTGTTCAAAAAGAACAGATGCACACTGAAAACATTTCAACAATTTTTATATTTGAATAACAAATAAATAAAGCAGCTCTATGCACTTTTTTAAGATAGATTCTATTCTGTGGGATTTCCTTCCTTATAATGGCCGTCATCAATAGCAACGCATAACTCATAAATAATAATAATTTGGTGTAAATATAATCTCTAATATTATCTCTGTAAATATATTCTCAAGCAATATTCTCATCAGTGTTCAGCTATGATGCATTTAAATCTAGCATATTTTGTGTAAGATCACAAACAGTATCCTAGTGAAATAATGCATATTCATAGTTTCATATGATTTGACAGTTTATTTTATTAAATATCAAAAGGTGGGCATCATGCCTGACACCTAGATGAACACTTTACAGTCAGTTTTATGACTGTCATTCTCTTCAAATGCTATTGAAGTCAGAAACGTGTATAACGTTACCAATGTTGTATGTAACTTTGGAGACGGTCCCTAAATTCACCCACTTTATGCCAGTCATATCAAATGCACTGTGGTTCTGCTGTGTTTGTTTGAAACTATTTCCGCTGCTGAAATAGAACAAAAACAGTCCAGCACTGTATGATGAATGAATCTCCTGCGTACATCGCACACACATCTCCGCTTTGAGTGCAGATTTCAGGGAGTGAGAGCGCACTGAAGACGTTGCATTCATAAACTCAATAGAAACACGTGTGATTGGTTATAATGCGCAACACGCTTATAACCGATGGCTTTTGAGAAGCCTTCTGCCATTTCTTCTCATTAAAAAAAACAGCGGTGCGCTGCGCCTGCCTCAGACTGGTCAAGATTTACTGTGAGTTTTCAAAATCGTGATAATCAAATGCGGTTTTAATGATAATTAAATTTTAACCGATATTACTAACCGTCACTAAATTTTATTGTGAAACCCATAATCGTTTCATCCCTAGTGGATCCATGAATATGCATTATAGTCCCCGCCTCCACTCACTCACACCAGCTCAGAATACCTGATCCACTCGGCACTGCACGATGGCAAGGGAAAATACTGGTTTATTTCAGCCACATGTTTGAACCAGAAACTGATTCAGAAGACATGAAAGAGAGAATTATACAGGCTCATATACAAGTCGATGCATCAGAATGACAATGCGTTTTATGTATCGCTCTACGACATCGAACACATTACAGTAATTTAATATGATTAGCTTTTGGCTTGACCACATCATCAAACAGCTAATAAGTGTTGCTAATGTCACATAAATATGCAGAATGTGCACATAGTTTGTCTTAAAGCATATTAAAAACACCACATAAACAACATTTAAAACATGATTTTCACCACAGGGGGTCTTTATATTTTCAAAAAAGTCGTTCCATTATTTTTTGCTATTGCCATTTGTCATACTGTATAATTGCTAAATAATTACTAAATAAAAATATTAAGAAACGGATTTCGTAGTTAAGCCGGTGTAAAATACTTTTTTTTTTGTAATACACATCCTTTTTATAGTGTACAAAGACAAATTATAGTTTACTTGCTTGGAATGCCACCTTAAAATGAAAAAAGCAATGATCAATTAATTTTTTTTTTATTGTTCAAACTGACAAATAAATATCCACATTTAAAATCAATTGAATTTGTTATTTTAACCACTAATAATAGTTTTTAATAATAATCATTTCTATTTATAATTGTGTATAAACTGCCCCTTTTTTAAATTAGTGGCTTTGTTTTAAAAATGAAATTTTAAAGTTTAATTTAAAATAATGTATTAATTTATTCTTTTGTTACGTTTAACATTTTACGTTAAAACATGTATTTATTTATTTGCCAATTTGAAAAGGTAATTGTAGTTATTAACATGTTATTGATTCCCTTATTTTATATAATGTATTATATTTGAAACATCTCGCTTTCAGTTTTCTGTTAATTCCATGTTCATCTTAAAGATGAAGAATGCCAATATTCATCTGCTCAACATTGGCTATAAATGGATGATCATTTAAAGACTTATCTAGAAATGAATATATTAGATCCTTGTCTTTTTATTTCCACCGTAGTGAAAATGATCATGAATGAAACAAACATTGAGAAATTAATACTTTTATCCAGCAGGATGCGTTAAATTGATCAAAAAACATTTATAATGTTACAAAAGATGTGAATTTTAAATAAATGTTCTTTTGAACTTTTTTTTTATTCATCATCTAGGGGGTAAAAAATGTTTCCACAGAAATATTACTCAACTGTTTTCAACAAGAAATGATTTCTGAAGGATCATGTGACACTGAAGACTAGAGTAAATCAGCTTTGCCATCACAGGAATAAATTACATTTTAAAATATATTAAAAAGAAAAGTTATTTTAAATTGTAATAATTTCACAGTATTGCTGTTTATTACTGTACTGAATTTTGAATGGTAGTGTAGGTTTTGATTTCATTGCTAGGAATCAGTTGTCATTTATATTAATTCATAAAAATGAGAGCACTCATTTAAAACAATCTAATCCATATTTAAGTGTAGTTAAATATACCAAAATATTACATTCACTTTATTAATATTTTTTGTGGTAAAAAGCTCTTTCTAAGGTTGTCTGCTATTCAACCAAGAAAAGAGTGCTGTAACATTTGAGCTGCCATGGGCTTCAATGGGTCAAAGCACTGTTGTAGCATTTATGTCTTTATGTCTTTGTTACATAAGCACCAGTCACATATAGCTACACACAATTGTGCAGTCTGATCTCTTGCTTACATTAGGAGACATTCGGTCTCATTTGTCCTAGTGGGCTGTTTAAATTTGCTTTGAACATAACCTAGACTAGACTGTGTGACAAGTTTGAGAACGAATGAAGGGAGGAGATTGCAAAACAGTCTTTAACTCATTCGCTCGTTTCAGGTGCTGTTGTTTTTTCAAGAGGAGGAAGAGGAAAGCGCTCCAGCGACACAAGTGAGGAGGAACATCTTTGAAACGTTAAGTCACTGGTGCGTTTAAAGAAAAAAGTCAAAGCAAAGGACTTGGAGCTGAAACATGGAGCTCTCTCCTTTTCTGTCTCTGCTCCACCTCAGAACAGAAACTCACTGCCTCACTTTTGGCATCCGCTCAGAGGACACACCTCAGCACTCTGGGCTCTGACACTCTTTGTAAGGAAACAATTCAGTGCAGCAAATAAATATATTTGTACAATGCGGGACACCAGAAGAGACTTCAGTGGTCAGAAGTAAGATGATATATGTTATGTGACTTAAACCCAGATGGACTGTTTAAACTTGTATTTTAGATGACATGCAAAACCATTATTTGAGAACTCGAAGGCAACCAGACTCGCACATACACACAGACATGCGTTCACTTTGACACTGGCTGGATGAGTGAGTGATGTGCTCCATGTTCTTTTTTTTTTTTTCTTTTTTTTTTATGGGATCAAAATAAGTGGGGAAAGACTGCTGACTGATATATGGAGAAACGTACACCGGAATCAGAAAAATGTAAATTGTCTTTAATTTTTTCCTTCTGTAATTTAAAAAGTTGCTCTCCCTGAGTTGAACCGTTTTACTCATGTTGTAGAATGTGTGAACATTTTTTTTTTAATCGCTCTTAGTGTTTATTTTCTCTTGTTTTGTTTTTTTACTTACTCTTGTTTTCCTGTCCATGTGGATGATGATGATGTTGTAGCACAGTGGCTGGTCTCAGGTACTGTGGGTGATGGAGAGAAATACATGGGATCTCTCCTCTGTGAATTGCACTTTTGGGGGAAAAAAGCAAACCGTTTGGCATTTCTGCCGTTGAAATTTACAGGAAGCAACAGAAATAAAGGCAGACGTGGGATCATTTTATACAGCAGGCTGGTCTCTCCCAAAGGGACAAAAGTGATGCTCTCAGTCGAAATTGTGCTTTTATTGTTTTTTGCATTAGATTTAAGTTACCTGGGAATCATAGTTTGTGCCTTTCCAAGTAAAACATTTAACACTAATGTGTCCCTCTCTACGATTCCTATCCAGGTGGGGGTGTCCATGGCCCTCAGAGTGTTTGTTCTCTACATGCTCCATGCCAGTCTAATGGAGTCCGTTGGCATTTCTCAATTTCTTTTTCACTGTTGTAAAGTGTATCATAGCAAAGCTCCATGAAGACGCGAGTCTATGGGTTTATACGCAGTAACAGAGGTTGCCTATCAGAGTGAGGATGTGTATTGATTTACATACCTATTAAATGTTGCTTTTCTTCTATGCCTCATAAGATGGTACATGTTGTGTCTGTGCACAATCACTGTATTGAGTTTATAGTTGTGGTCAATACTTGCGGTTATTTCGATGGTAGTCCACATCACATGACGAAACACAGCCAGTGGCAGTGAATCATCAGGATGTGGTGCCATAGAACACATTTGCAGCTGCAGGGCAAGTGCCTTAAACTCAGATTTTATTGCACACAAAAGCCTGCGTAATACAATTCATTAAGTACACCTTGTCAGAATTGCATATGAGCAGGTATCACACCCTTGTAGTTTATTGTATAGTGCTAGAAGTTAGAACGGTATATTTTTATACTTCCTAATGCCTTTATCTTGACGAGTCAGTCCAGTCAATTATGACATGTGATTATTCAATCATTTACCTCTTTAGAACTGTCAAGAAACATGAATGAGCTGTTCGTAGATATAGTGTTTAGCAGTGTGTTCATCATTTATTGGATAAGGATTAACCCTAAAAATGTTTGTATCCTGGGGGATACAAACGCAAACATTTGAGAGCCGGTGGGGTGAGGCAGTTAAGGCCTCATTTCTTGGTTGAAAGGGTGTTTGTGAATATTTAGATATGGTGACTTTGTTCATACATTCTTTGTTTCACTCACGGGCAGCATTTAATAACATCATGGCCACCTGTAGTTGGAAATCTACTCACCATCAGATAAACAATGTATTTCACATATTTGCAATATTTGGAGGGGACTTGAATGTTTAAAAAGTTGCTGTTATGTGTTAGCTTGTTACGTTTATAATTTTTACATTTTTCATAATCTGTTTACAGTAAATGCTTGCATCTCAGGGGCTATATACTTTGTGGCCTGTTTTAGAAAATCAGTTTAATAGTTAATACTCTTAAATGAAAATGATATTCAGTCATTTAGTCAATCATTTAGTTGGCTATTAAATTAGATTTTAGGTCAACAATGCATCAGGCAATTTCTGTCAACACTTTCTATGGCAGAAGGAAGGGACAGTGTCAGGCAGTAGTTTTTCCTCCTTTGGACGCCCCTCCAATGAAGCTACTGGCCCTCCACCTTGAATTTGAAAATACAAATATTATATATACACACACACACACACAGAGAGAGAGAGGAAAGAAAAACCACGGGAAGAATATATGGTACTGCACGAACAGCAGGTGGTGATATTTGACAACTTCTACTTTGTGTTATGTGACTCGAGCACTAGCGAACCTAAATGTGTGGGATATTGTATTACATTGTGGAAAAAAGTGAAGAAAAAAAACATTAGACCAAAGACTATATAATAAAAAATCTTAAAGGGACTTTTGACTAGACTTTTAAAAAACAGACACCAGATAAACGAGAGGGCGTGGCTTAATAAACACGTGATAACATGAATCCAAAATAAGACGCTACGCTGGCTAGCTCTTTTGCACTAGACTAAGTTAGACAAATTCATTACCGTTCTTCATATTATCTTTACTAATATGACATTTAAAAGTGTGAGTCTCAATCGATGAAAGAAAATGTAAATTTTTATTTCGCGCCTCGTCCATCGTGACTTATTTGCTAAGTCAGCTGACCAAATCCAGAGGAACTGCAGCTGCAACAGCTATGGACCGAAAGCACTGACCTTCACACTAGACTCGTTCTCTGCAGTGAGGAGGCCGGCGCTGGAGAGGACAACATGCTGAGGTGGATAAACGGAAATACACTATTTTAGCCGAGTGGGGTTGACTGTATCGCGTTAATCATGTCGGACTCCTCAGAAGCCTCTTTACCCGCTTTGAGGCGTCTGAGTTACTCAGTGGGGCATTTTCTCAACGACCTGTGCGCCTCGATGTGGTTTACATACCTGCTGGTGTTTTATCACTCAGTGCTGGGGTTTCAGAACACATATGCGGGTGTGTTGCTGTTAGTGGGGCAGATAGCGGATGGAGTGTGTACACCACTGATCGGTTATGAGTCTGACAGGACACCCGGCTGTGGATCGTATGGGAAAAGAAAAACATGGCATTTAGTCGGTAAGTGACGTGGAACTTAAAGGGATAGTTCACCCAAAAATGAAAATTCTGTCATTTATTCACCCTCAAGTTGTTACAAACCTGTATAAATTTCTTTGTTCTGCTGTACACAAAGGAAGATATTTAACCAAGCAGATCTCTGACCCCACTGACTACCATAGTATTTTTCCCCCTACTATGGTAGTCAGTGGGGGCCGAGATCTGCTACAAACATTCTTCCAAATATCTTGCTTTGTGTACAGCAGAAGAAAAGAAATGTATACAGGTTTGGAACAACTTGAGCGTGAGTAAATGACAGATTTTTCATTTTTGGGTGAACTATCCCTTTAAGTCACCATTTTTTAATGGAATATTGCAGTATTTATTGTAAATGATTTATCCATGTAGATCATTATTATTATATTTTATTCATGTGCCCTCATAATCTTTGATCAAAATAACTTCCCCTCCCTCTTGCAACTACATCTCTTTTCTGATGACGTGTTTACTTGGCGTGAGGGCGGGTCAGCCTGTCACGTGAGATCACAGCAGTAGCAAACCACAACATTAAATTAATCCCCCCCCCCCAAAAAAGAAATGTCCCGCCCTACAAAGTTTCTTGTTCAATTAGTCGTTTCGCTCAGATATACTTCATAATAGCGAAGAAAAGGCCTGTTGAAACTTCCGTTTCATGGTGGTAAAGGAAAAAATCAGGCAAATTTATACTGTCCTCACCTTTATGTTGTTCCAGAGCTGTATGACGTTCAAAAGCAGATGTTAGGAATCAACATTCACTTTCATTGCATATTTTTTTCCTGAGTAATGATGACAATTATTTTTGGGTGAACTGTCTCTTTACGCATATTATAAGATGATATAAATTCTCATCTGTCTTTTACCCCACCTAGGGACCGTCAGCGTCCTCCTATCATTCCCCTTTATATTTAACCAGTGCCTGGGCTGCAGTCCGAACACTCCACAGTGGGCCAGTCTCACCTACTTTACCCCCTTCATCGTCATATTCCAGTTTGGATGGGCGGCCACCCAGATTTCCCATCTCTCCCTCATTCCCGAGCTGGTGTCTTGCGAGCATGAGAAAGTGGAGCTCACTGCATACAGGTAAACTCATGCAGCTCTGTGCGTGTAATGATTAGCCATTCTTGTAACGCTTGTTTGGAGGTCTTTGCCTGTAGTGCCCGGTATGATGTCTTGGCTTTTTATTGTATTTTGGTTGTATCCCTCAGGTATGCCTTTACAGTGATAGCCAACATCACAGTGTATGCAGTGGCCTGGCTGATGTTTCATTTTCAGACTCAGGAAGGAGATGATCCTGCCATTACAGACAACCTTGGCCCTGTTGACATTCCCGTTTTCAGAGTGAGTGCCAAACTTTTATTGTGCTGAGGTGAACTCTGTCATTTAATCCTGCATTACAAAAGACCCTATGCAATCCACATTTTGTGAACATCTATATGCTAGTGTAGTCCTAAAAGTTGTTGCATTCAAGTTACACCTTTGGGAATTGAACCCATGACCTTCCATTACCCAAATTGACTACCCAAATCGAAAAGCTTCCCATACACACAAACAGTGGTCTAAATACAAAATTTTGGTGTCATTTTAAAGGAAACCCTATGAAGTTTCATAAACCACTGCTACAAGTAATAAACATGCAAGTATATGTTGTTTAAGCTGTAATAACCAGCACCCCCCCCCCCCCCACCCTTTTTAATTTTTTGGTTATAAATTCAGTTTTGAAAGTGTGTAACTCAGGCCCTGTGTGCTCTAACACCCTGCAGACAGTTTGGACTGTTTCCACTAGATTCCAGAAAATACTGGAAAAAATGATTTTGTCTGAATCTTGCATACAACATGATATATACAAATGGATCTGAAGGAAGGACACCCCCCCCCCCCTTTCCCTCCTACCCCCCTACCCCCCATACCAATATACAGAGGTATAAAAGCAATATCCCAGTGTCATTTAAATCTTTTTTTTCCCAGTGCTTGCTCACAAATGCTGGAAACAACCAAAACTGTCGCAGGGTGAATTTATAACTGTACAGGGTCTGCAGAGTTTAAGTGGTTAAATTAATGTAATCAGCGGTTTATGGTTTTCAGCTGATTTTTATGGACCAGTCTTTCTAGCCTTTGGTTTTGTTGACATTTGCCTAGCAGGTTCTATAATGTAGGCCTGGGGTCCGTTCTTCGTACATTGCTAACTCTGTTAGCTGGATTTGATTGTTGATGATTTGGCAAGATCTTGGATTGTTTGGTTCTTTGACATTCATCCTGGACTTGCTGTCATAGCAACAGGTCCGTAAATTTAAACCTGCTCGGGAGCAGGCGTATTTCATGTAAACAGGATTAGATTGCATCTTTTTAAGGAGCGTTGATATTTAAAATCTGTCCCATCCTTACTGAACCAGGGGCAGTAATCATTTTAAATAATAATAATAATAATAATATAAAAATGTATTTGAAAATAATATTATAATGTTGTGTATAATACTATATAGACACAGCCAGACACTTGATTGAGAGATTTTATTTTTGATAGAATAATTACTTTATCATTTTATTGGTTACTTATCATCTCAGATGTATTAAGCGAGGTATGAAGAACGGACCCCTGGACAGAACAGCTCTGACAAGCTTCATGCAGTAATATTTTTTTCACACTCAGAATCTAAGTCTTGTAGTGGTGTGCATTGGGGCTCTGTTCTCGCTGCTGTTTCACTTGGGCACACGGGAGAAAGGGGCACGTCCCCTTCAGGAAGAGGATGACTCTAGTCCTGGGGAGAGCCAGCCACTTCTTCACAACGCCACTGTGGCCCAACCCACTAATCCACTGCAGTGGCAGCATTGGCTGAGACAGCCATCATTCTACCAGGTTAGTAGCAGTACCCATGTTACTCTTCATTGGCATGTCATTTAATGCTCCGCTTTTGTGAATAATTTGAACAGTGGGTTGAAACACCAGGTTATCAATTAATCACAGTGGTGTGGAAATGTTCAGGAAACAGTATTTAGTAACTCTCTGTTATAACTGACTTGAGAAATGTAATATCTTCTCTAAACCCTGCTCTATTCAGGTGGCTGTACTTTATATGTCCACCAGACTGATAGTGAACATGTCACAAACATACATTTCCATGTATCTCACCTACACACTACTGCTGCCAAAGGTAAGAAAACTACTTCACTTCACACCTAGTTCGGCAACAAAAGCATTAAAGAAAACAGACTGTGATCTGTCTTGCAGAAGTACATAGCCACCATTCCCCTGGTCATGTTCGTGAGTGGCTTTGTTTCCTCATTTATCATGAAACCTCTCAGCAAGCGAATAGGCAAATGTGTGAGTATGAGTTTGCATTTCTGTCTTTTGATTGAAATATAAGCCATAATTACTCTTCCCATCGTTGGAAGTGATAAACAATACCAGTCGGTATTGCTGTGTCATATACGTGTGATCTTATTTATGAGTTGAGAACACACAAACGCCACCATAAAGTCATAATTACCAATGAGGAAACACTTGATTTTTAAGCTGTGTCAATTACAGATTTAAATACACAGATGGGAGCGTCATACACACACCTGATGTGCATCCATGGCTGTTTTTTTTACATTTTGCATTAGTGCTAGAAATCTTCCTTGAGCATCCAGAGGTAGAAACGGAAAAATAAATGGAAAACAATTAGCGTAGCTGCTGTTCATAACTTTTCAAGCAACAGATAGTCATGCGTATTTTGATCTGATATAACTGAAATGCAAGGATATGAGTAGTGGCGGTGTTTACGTATGGCATTCAGACAAGCAGGGGAAATAAACCGCTCATTATGCTGCTCGTTAGTTCCGTTGCAGCTTTGAAAAGCTCATTTAAACGCGTGTCCTAACCAGACGCGATATGACAAGGTTTTTTGCGGCAACCCAGACTCGACCCGAGATCAATCAATCAAAAATCACAGCCAATCAGGAGTACGTGTGGGTGGGCTCCCTCTGCAAGTGCACTGACTGTGTTCACAACGAAATGGAGTACTATAAAGTACAATATCGAATTCCTAAATCTTACACCATTTTAGCATGATTAAAAATACATACTGAGTGACTGAAACCATTTTATTATTATAGAATACACTTGTTTGTTCACCTTTAGTTGACAGTTTGCACAGTTGTTTCCTTTAATTTAATTTTCAAGATCTGAGGTGAATTATCCATTGTTGGTTTCAGTAAGGCTATATACTAAAGATCACGAAAAATGATATTCAAACTCTAAAAAACTTTAAATTCTTTTTACATTAAATAAAGCACATAATCTGTACTTGTCATACTTTGTTGTTCCAGCCACAACAGCATAGAAATAAAAACTGTTTGTAAAATGGAATCGTCCGTGAATCGACGTTGTGGCTGGTTAGTACAAAAAACTGATTTACATGGAAAAGATCATTTTTCTCGCGTGTCGCGTTTGGTTGGGACACAGTGAAGGCTTAGGGCTGTTTCAGTATTTGCATTGATTTTATATTGTTATTAAGTCTGTTGTTAAGTGGATTTCTGTCCACATTTTGTTTAGATATAATGTAATTATTTGGGAATGTCGTTGTTGTATGGCGAGAAGGATTCATGCCATACCCTAGGTTTTTGTGAAACGCCGCCACTGGATAATGCGTCTTTAATCTAGATTTACATGGGAGAGTGTGTCTGAGCCCCGAACATTATCAGACAGGCTATTCCAGAGTTTAGTAAACTTCCCTTCTATTCTTTAAACTGCTGTAAATCTGTTGTAATTGCCGCAATATATAGCATTTGGAATTAAAACATTACAAACTAATTCAAGTAGCCCTGGTATATAAAGAGTTATGATATTTGTATGTATGTATGACTTAAAAGCATGGTGTAATGTCTATAAATAAGTAACACAGAGCATTATAATTCAAATGCATGGATTCCACAAGTTTTAAGAGCTGAATGTCCTTCAAAGATCCTGCTCTTATTAAATAATGACTCATGCCATCGAGAATTCGCTATGAATAAGTTGTAATGCTGCGCTTTAAAATGATACCAAAGTCGTCGAGAAACGAGCAGAGAAAAACTGCCATTTTTCATGGGTTATTAAAACAGGAAAGATTTAAGAAGCTACACCTCTCAGAAAACATACAAATGAAGATAATTTTAGATGTTTAATAACGATGTGGACTTGTGGAGCATTGTGATCGCTGGACGAGGGTTTAATGAACTAATTTTTGTTAAATTCGACCAGAATTGAAAATTTTGGCTTGTTTTGTTTTCACTCGTAATTAGCTAGAAAACTGTATATAAATTCTAAAATGACTATGGCATTGTAAGATTTTATTTTCCATGTCAGGAAATGACACTTTTAAAATTAAGCTACCCCATATATCCAGGTTTTTCAAGACAGTCGAACCCAGATTCTTCTTCTTCTTCAAAAAAGAGAAGTGGTTAATCAAATTAGAAATCCTGGGTTAGTTTTTTTTTTGTTTTTTTTAAAGCTTTTTAAAAGCTTTTTTTGTCTTATCTATTTATCTTGAGGCCTCGCTCTAGACTGTTCTTGCCTATCCATATTTCAGAGGATCATCTGAAAATTAAAGAAAGGAAAAACAATTCACTAGACAATTTCATGTATAGTATTGGAAGTTGATACAATATGCTAGAAGGTTTTTGTTTACACTAAAGATTCTTTGTTCTTTATTGCTAGATTACTTATTTTTTGGGACTGTTGCTGATTCTGGCGTTCTCCTATTGGGTGCTGCTGGACACACACATGGGAGAAAAGGTGTACGGGGCATCGGTCCTGCTAGGGGTGGGGTGTGCCACCATTCTGGTGATGTCGCTTGCCATGACGGCTGAACTCATAGGAGACCAGACAGTAAGTGTTGAGGATATCAATCAGTGTTGAGGAACCGGAAATGAACAGCAACCGCTTCAAGCTGTTGTTTTTATTTAAAGTATTCAGTGCTAACAACTTTAACAGTAACAAAATTGAACCAGTAAGAAAAGCAGATGTTTGCAGAAGTGAAAATGGCATGTGCTTTAACGTGACTAGTTTCAGAAGTGTTAAAATAGTCACAGGAAACTAAAATTTGTTTTTAAAGACGTTATTGAGTGTCTGATATGACTTCTTCTCTTTTCCTCCTGACAGCAAAGTGGGGCTTTTGTTTATGGAGCTATGAGCTTCACAGACAAGGTGGCTAATGGTCTGGGAGTCATGATCATTCAGGCGCTACACCCCTGCCGGTAAGTGTGTACTTGCCTTCATGAACGCATACTAGAATGTAAAGTGAGTGAGACTATAATTTTTTACTAGTGGGTGCAGGACACTATAGTTAATTTATGTAAGTGAGGATAGCAAAATAAAGTAAACTGTGATATATTAAAACATTCTTCATACAGTGGACTACCAGTAAAATTGATAAAGATTTGGGACCAAAATTATTCAGGCACTTTGACCTGACCATGTTTTGCTTAAAGGAACACGCCGACTTTTTGTGACTTCAGCTTATTCACTGTATCCCCCTGAGTTAGATAAGTCCACATATATACCATTATCATCTCCGTGCCTGCCATAACTCTGTCTGACGCACCCACCCACAAAGACTGGAGGTATTACACAATGATATTACGCAGCACCTGAAAATAGGCTAACTTCCTTCAACATAACCAACGTGACAACCTGCTTGCACAGAGAGCGCTGGGGATTATTTTCAAGCGCTGCGTAATATCATTGTGCCGCTGCACCCATGGTACGGCACAAAGTTCCTTGATTATTACGCAGGAATGAGAGAATAGTTCCTAACCATATCGGCCTAGAAAATCGCAACTTTTCATTTTCCGTCTGTCTTAGTACACGATGTAACTATACACATCACAATGTAAATAGGAAAATGTTGGAGTTATTTTGTCACTTATAGAGCAGTAGGCTAGATGGAGCCGTTCACCTCCAGTCTTTGTGCTAAGTTAGGCTAGCGGTGGGTGCGTCAGACAGTTATGGCACACATGGAGTTGAGAATGGTATGTATGGACTTATCTAACTCTGGGGGATACAGTGAATAAACTAAAGTCCCAAAAAGTCAGCTTGTTCCTTTAAGTGTTTTTTATTTAATTGCTAATGCGACCTTTTACACCACAGACTGAACTAAATGTTGCATTACTTGGTAATTGGTTGACCTAAATTTGATATTATCTGATTGTGTACTTAAATTGAACAGCTGACAGCTGATTGGTTGATTGTAATCCATTAAATACCTTTCAATCAAAGTTATCTGACATTATCAAGATTAATTTGTTCTGAATCAGTTTAACTCTGAGTTCTTGTCATTATTTTATTAGCATTTTCTAAAATATAGTGAATAAACTGTGATGATGTGAAAATTTATTCAGACTCATTCAACCTTTTTTCGATTTGACTGCATGCATATATATATATATATATATATATATATATATATATATATATATATATATATATATATATATATATATATATATATATATTATATATAAAAAATATATATTAGTGGTGGGACGTTATCGCCGTTAACGTGCTGCGTAAACGTAAGACTCTTATCGGGCAATTTAAAAAAATATTGCCGTTAATCTAAAGTTGGGTTGGGAGCTGGGTCTATACTACGCAAGCTATGATGACTTTCACCTTGATATTTTATCGCGGATGTACACCTAGCCGAATTGCACTGTAGGGGCGAGAGAACGAGTCTTAGAACCTGTGTGTAATGTATGCCTACTAGTGTTGTCAAAAATATCGATATTTCGCTATGTATCGATACTGAAATATCTGAAACTATACGATACTCATTTTCTACAGTATCGATATCAGCTGCGCTCTCCTCTCCAACCGACAGCGAGTGACACGCACCCGCCTCCTCTCATTCAGTCCGTTTAATCCTCTGAACATTGCGAATGGGTGTTCTGTTGGATTTTTCCTCATGACAGCATGTTAGTATTGGTGTGACCGGTCTGAATTTTGCGTGGGGTTGCACATAACGTTAATTCTACTAATTCCTGCAGATTTCGCTCTCGCATCTGAAGCGCACATACACATGCTGTAATAAAGCCGCCTCTGACATACAAGTGCAAAAATGAGCTCCTTTTCCCAGCTTATTAATGGTCAAATACACTCAAAAATGTCTCAATGCCCATCTTGGTGAGTTTTAACCTATGGTTTTAACGTAAACACATTCGTAACCAGCTCACAGGAACAGTGGGATCCATGCGTGCGTCAGGTCTTAAAGGGACAGAAGTTATTTATTATTCAAACTACAAAAAGACAAACGATCACTTACAAGCACACATATTCTAAATGCCTTCGGCAGAATTCAAATGAGCCATTTTAATCTAGATTAATTCCAAGATTACAGTGAGATTAATATATATATATATATATATATATATATATAAATATAAATAGTTTTAAAAAGATCAGGCTTTTAAGGTGTTTGATATAAAAATGTATATATTTAAATTTTAATTAAAGTGTTTGTTTATGTGTTTGATTTCTCTCATTCAGCACAATGGTATGCTGTCCTGACTGTGTGTGGTATTACCACTATGTCATGGTCATCGTCACTGGTGGAGTGGCCGTTTTAGCAGCACTGAGCCTCTGCGCAATCCTCATCTGGCCTATAAAGATTGTGCACTGTAAGAAACTCAATTAACTCACTTCACAACTTACTTCTCACTTGTTTCATTCATGCACTTTCTTTTTTGGCATACTCTTTTTAATAGTGTTACTCAATAACCTCTTCACCTCATGGCTGACACAATGTTTTGTATTTCAGTACCTAATCGAGATCATAACAGTTCAATAAACAGCAAAGACTTTAAGGGTGAGGGCCATGTCAGCATCTGAAATAACAGTCAGGAATCTCTATGATTTTCTCCTCAAAAAACAATCAGAGACATCAATCATCCACCTTTAAATTAAAGGGGTCATATCATGAGGTCAGTTTTCCTTCTTTGGAGGTAAAGGATTGTGTCAATTTTTGTTGGATTTATTCAGAATTAATCCAGTTAAATCCATTCCAAACCCCAGAAGAACTAATGATAATATGTGGGAAAGTTTGCCAAACCCTGTGCTGAGGTGAAGAAGATGGAAAATGGTTATGCTATACTAAAATTCGACATTTATAAGTGGATTTTATTTTTCATAATTAAAATATGATATGACCCCTTTAAAAGGGATTTTTTGTTTGTTTGGCAGACAATAAAGGGTTGATTTCATACTTATACACTACTTTTCAAAGGTTTGGGTCGATCATCATTTTTTATGTTTTTTGCAGTCGCTAATGCTCATCAAGGCTGCGTTCATTTGATCAAAAATACAGCAACAACCCTATTATTGTGAAATAATATTACTATTTAAATTAACACTTTTCTATTTTAATGTATTTTAAAATGTAATTTATCCCTGTAATAATGGCAAAGCTGAATTTTCAGCATCATTACTCCAGTCTTCAGTGTCACATGATCCTTCAGAAATCATTCTAATATGATGATTTGCTGTACATGAAACATTTCTTATTATTAATTTTGGAAACAGTTTCTGCTTTTATATATATATATAAATCTTTTGTAACATTTACTGTCACTTTTGATCAGTTTAATTAGCCCTTGCTGAATAAAAGCGTCAGTCTCTTAAAAATAAAAAAATGACTCACCCCAATCTTTTGAACAATGGTGTACATGAACTTATACATGTAATATCTAATGTTTGTATTGAATTTTTTTTTTTAGATCTGCCTGAGGTGACTGGTCTTATGGGGAGTGATGGAGAGGACTCTGAACAGCCTTCAGTCAACTGAACGCTCAGCACTCGCAGGGAAAACTGGTCTACACTTCCGTCACAGTGGTGAAGGTTAGAGTTAAAAATCAGGTTTTGGTTCAGAATAATCTTTCACACTGGCCAATATTTTAAAGTCTATAGAGCGATCGCATCCACATTCTACACTACAGGTTTCATCTTGTGTTCACTAAAGACAATGATGTGGAGAGTTCATTTTTAGACGTGATTAGTTCATATTGCTCATCTTTTCTATCATTGTTTCTTATTTCTCACTTAACCCAACAGGCTTTATAGACAGATACTTTATAAAGGGACTAACTTTTTTATGCACATTGTCATGTTTATTTTTTTTATAAATTTAGTTGTTATTTAAATCAAATCTATGAAAATAAGGGAATTTATTTATGTACCTGCCATGAAGGCCAATGCAAGACGCACATGCTATGATGGATGCATGATTCCATCTATCTTTTCCATAAGGGAATTCATGAAAAGGGAAGAATAGATCTTTTGAATGATGCATATAAAGCCATGTGATACAAGTTTTTTTTGCTGTCAGGGACCAGAGAGCCAATGATGTGCTTTTTCCCCTATAACCATTCTTGTATATTTTTGTTATACATGCATAATTATGGTTTTCATATGTAAGACAATTGTGTCTGACGTGTTCTGCTCGTATGATTTACTGAACAGAATAAATGTTCTTTATGAACAGGCATTCCTTTATCTTGAGTTGATACATTGTAACCTGTTTTTGTAACTAGTTACCCATTAGCAGGAATGCAGTGTCAGTGTGAGTAGATGTAACATCTGGTCAGCTGATTTTGCGTGATGGTTGAGACTTAAGCACTTAAAATGACTCATAAAAGTCACTCAGTTGTAGCTGAAATCAGTTAAATGTATTCTATTATAGTGGAAATGAATCAGCAAAACCAGGATGTTTGTAAAAAAGACAATAATTGTATTTTATTATCTTTGACGTCTTGTCTTGTTTAAAATGCTTTTTAAATAAAAGTGGTTATTTTTTAATTATACAGCGTCTGTGATAATGAATAAGATGTGCAAAAAACACCCCAAGGAATAGAGACTGCATATTGCAAATTTGTTAAGGAATTAATACTTGAAGACATTTTGAAATAATGTTAAAATCTATTACAATTATAAATGTTCTTTTGAACTTTCTATTCATCAAAGAATCTTGAAAAAAATGTTTCACGGTTTATACAAAAAATAAAGCAGTTTTTAACATTGATAATAAGAAATGTTTCTTGACCATCAAATCAGCATATTAAAATGATTTCTGGAGGACCATGTGACTGAAGACTGGAGTAATGATGCTGAAAATTCAGCTTTGCCATATAAGTTATAGTTTAAAGGTGCCGTGTGTAGTATTTATGAGGATCTATTGACAGAAATGCAATCTAATATACGTAACTATGTTATCAGTGGTGTATAAAGACCTTACATAACGTATCGTTGTGTTTTTATTACCTTAGAATGAGCCATTTTGCCATCTGTATATATCCCGTAAGTGCGCTTTACAGAGAAATCTGCATTTTGTGCCGTCATGTTTCTACAGTAGCCCTAAACGGACAAACTTCTCTACAGAGCGCTAGTCACTCTCTGCTCTCATTACATTTTTGTCCTTTGTCGGCCACCGTAGCTTCTCTATGTGCTTCGAAAGGGAAGGGTGAGCAGTGAACGGTTGCAATTCGCAACCTCACCGATAGATGCTGCTAAAAATTACACAGTGCACCTTTAAAGTGTAACAATATTTCACATTATTGCTGTTTTTACTGTATTTTGATAAAATAAATGCAGCCTTGCTGAGGAGAGTGGCAGATGTATGCATCGATCAGGCATAACATTATGACCTAATATTGTGTTGGTCCCCCTTTTGCCGCCAAAACAGCCCTGACCCGTCGAGGCATGGACTCCACTAGACCCCTGAAGGTGTGCCTTGGTATCTGGCACCAAGATGTTAGCAGCAGATCCTTTAAATCCTGTAAGTTTGCGAGATGGGGCCTCCATGGATCAGACTTGTTTGCTCAGCACATCCCACAGATGCTCGATTGGATTGAGATCTTTGGAATTTGGAGGCCAAATCAACACCTCAAACTCTTTTATGTGCTGCTCAGGGGTGCTCCGATTGATCGGCAACCGATCTCGATCGGCCGATAATCGCTTTGGGATGATTGATCGGCGGTCTCCAAAAAGGCGGATCTCATGAACCGATCGCAGCTGACGACACATAAACCCGCACCTGCCGTGAGAGCTGGGGGGCATGATATGCAGCGACACCGTCTCATTCTCTTTCCAGCGCGGGTAAAATAATTATAATGCTGAAGGAGAGGTACAATTCATATTTCTATATTAAATAACTTACGCAGTCATTTGAAAACTTTCTGTGGAATGTAAGTTCACAAACAGCGCGCGTGAATCACCGCGTGCGCGCGCTCTCTCTCTCTCCCTTTCATAAAGGCAAGCTCAAATGGCTTCACATCAGCGCATCGCATGTGCACTAAAATCGAGCTGCACAGTTGACACAGGATTTGCCACTTTGCACAATCGAGGTAGTGTCGCATCGTCACTAAAGTTTATCATTTGCGTTTATTTTTAAGTCTTGCCAGTGTTCAAACCGCTCAGCACTCGCGCGCTCTCCAGACCGTGAGCGCGCGCACACACACACAGGCCATCTCACAAAAAGCTTGCGAGTACAAATTGCGCTGAAATGGTCAGATACACACAAATGTATGTACTAAATGACCGTCTTGACAAGTATGCACGTAAACCCCGTCGTGACTCGCGAGTGAACGTTTGTGCAGCTGTAACCGTATCCGTGTTCGCTCTTAAAGGGACAGATGTCGAATAAACTACTGCTGTCTCTGAGTTTCTCTTTGTCTTGTGGTGTTTGATGAACCTTTATGACACTCACTGCTCTTGAATGACTAACTTTTGCAACCTTAAGTGTAAGGATTAATCTAATTTAATGTATTCAGGGAAGACTGATATTAATTTACATTTGATTTCTTATTAAATGTCTTTAGTATGTCTTACCTCAATACTAATGTTAGACCTACCTGAAAATTTGTTTTTAAAAACAAAAATGCACTGCATGATCAAATATTTAGGTGAGATAATTATATACATTTATTATATACATTTATTTGGGAAAGGTGGCCTACAGTAGCCTTAAGTTATCTCATTTTCTAAAATAAACACTTGGTGGTTCTTCAAGATCTTGACTCAGTTAATTTAGAGTTAGTTTCATTTCTACAAATGGTGCAAACTCTGCAAGATTATAGATAAAAGATTGCCATTCCCCTGCCATTCTGTGATCGGCAGTGATCGGCAATCGGCAGATCATGATCTTGGTGATCGGTAATCGGTGATCGGCCCCAAAAATGCTGATCGGAGCATCTCTAGCTCAAACCATTCCTGAACTATTTTTGCTTTGTGGCAGGGCGCATTATTCTGCTGATAGAGACCACAGCCACCAGGGAATGAGTCGTTCCTGTTATTTACATTTATTTACATTTATGCATTTAGCAGACGCTTTTATCCAAAGCGACTTACAACTTGGGGGTACATGAAGCGATAGGTCATGAGTCGAGAAGCGCAATAAGAGCCTGAAATCCTGAGACCGTGTACATTGCTCAGTGTAGCACAGGCTAGAGTAGGGAGGGAAGAAGAAATAGGAGAGGAAAAGTATTTTTTGTTAATTTTTTTTATAATGAGGTTAAGTGCTCACGGAAGAGCTGAGTTTAAAGTTGACTTTTGAATGATGTCAATGATTCTGCGTTTCGGATGATGTTGGGAAGATCGTTCCACCAGCTGGGAACGTTGAATGAAAATGTTCTGGAAAGGGATTTTTTCCCCTTCTAAAAGTCATACAGTGACTTTTTGGTCTCTGTGATTTACTTTCTATAAAATACTTTCTCATATTTTATATGAAATGGCTTAAATTATATATTTAGGTTTTCTTTATCACTTAAACGGATATAACAGACATTAAAAATACTAATTTGTATTTTACACACCTTTTGTACATTTCCATTTTCATGAATTTTCCTGCTTTAACTCAACTGTACAAACTGAAGTAAGCTTCAACGCTCACTATTACTTTTTTTGTTGTTATCCTGTTAATGTTATCCTGCTTGTCCCACTCTTAAAGTTCCACCCTGTTAGGCTATGTTATTAAGAATGCTTGTCCGGTCAAAAATATGCAAAATCATATCTGACATAGTTATAAAAATTCTGTTTATCTGTAGAAAGTTAGCTAGATAAATGTTGATTACTCAAAGAGCTACGGCTAACTTAGGTAAACTGTTAGATTCTACCCTGTTAGGTCTATAAACCTAACAGTGTGGAAATTCTAATAGAATAAATTGTATTTAGTGTATATTGCAAAATCTAATTTTATATATATATATATATATATATATATATATATATATATTATACAGTGAGGAAAATAAGTATTTGAACACCCTGCTATTTTGCAAGTTCTCCCACTTGGAAATCATGGAGGGGTCTGAAATTGTCATTGTAGGTGCATGTCCACTGTGAGAGACATAATCTAAAAAAAACCCCAGAAATCACAATGTATGATTTTTTTTAACTATTTATTTGTATGATACAGCTGCAAATAAGTATTTGAACACCTGAGAAAATCAATGTTAATATTTGGTACAGTAGCCCTTGTTTGCAATTACAACTGCAAACGTTTCCTGTAGTTTTTCACCAGGTTTGCACACACTGCAGGAGGGATTTTGGCCCACTCCTCCACACAGATCTTCTCTAGATCAGTCAGTCAGGTGTCTTTTTCTGGCCTGTCACTGAGAAACACGGAGTTTGAGCTCCCTCTAAAGATTCTCTATTGGGTTTAGGTCTGGAGACTGGCTAGGCCACGCCAGAACCTTGATATGCTTCTTACAGAGCCACTCCTTGGTTATCCTGGCTGTGTGCTTCGGGTCATTGTCATGTTGGAAGACCCAGCCTCGACCCATCTTCAATGCTCTAACTGAGGGAAGGAGGTTGTTCCCCATAATCTCGCAATACATGGCCCCGGTCATCCTCTCCTTAATACAGTGCAGTCGCCCTGTCCCATGTGCAGAAAAACACCCCCAAAGCATGATGCTACCACCCCCATGCTTCACAGTAGGGATGGTGTTCTTGGGATGGTACTCATCATTCTTCTTCCTCCAAACACGTTCAGTGGAATTATGACCAAAAAGTTCTATTTTGGTCTCATCTGACCACATGGCTTTCTCCCATGACTCCTCTGGATCATCCAAATGGTCATTGGAAAACTTAAGACGGGCCTTGACATCTGCTGGTTTAAGCAGGGGAACCTTCCGTGCCATGCATGATTTTAAACCATGACGTCTTAGTGTATTACCAACCGTAACCTTGGAAACGGTGGTCCAAGCTCTTTTCAGGTCATTGACCAGCTCCTCCCGTGTAGTTCTGGGCTGATTTCTCACCTTTCTTAGGATCATTGAGACCCCACGAGGTGAGATCTTGCATGGAGCCCCAGTCCGAGGGAGATTGACAGTCATGTTTAGCTTCTTCCATTTTCTAATGATTGCTCCAACAGTGGACCTTTTTTCACCAAGCTGCTTGGCAATTTCCCTGTAGCCCTTTCCAGCCTTGTGGAGGTGTTCAATTTTGTCTTTAATGTCTTTGGACAGCTCTTTGGTCTTGGCCATGTTAGTAGTTGGATTTTTACTGATTGTATGGGGTGGACAGGTGTCTTTATGCAGCTAATGACCTCAAACAGGATCTAATTTAGGGTAATAAATGGAGTGGAGGTGGACATTTTAAAGGCAGACTAACAGGTCTTTGAGGGTCAGAATTCTAGCTGATAGACAGGTGTTCAAATACTTATTTGCAGCTGTATCATACAAATAAATAGTTAAAAAAATCATATATTGTGATTTCTGGATTTTTTTTTTTTTTAGATTATGTCTCTCACAGTGGACATGCACCTACGATGACAATTTCAGACCCCTCCATGATTTCCAAGTGGGAGAACTTGCAAAATAGCAGGGTGTTCAAATACTTATTTTCCTCACTGTATATTAAATATAGGTGCAGTTCCACATTACTGATGGCAAACCATGCAGGACAATGACGGAAAGCCAAAAATGTTACTGGATAACAGGAATGACCCGAATACAGTTTTTCCATGAAAGGGTGTACATGGTCTGCAACAATGCTTAGGTAGGTGGTACGTGTCAAAGTAGCATCCACATGGATGGCAGGACCCAAGATTTCCCAGCAGAACATTGCCCAAAGCGTCACACTGCCTCCTCCAGCTTGCCTTCTTCCCATAGTGCATCCTGGTGCCATGTGTTCCCCAGGTAAGTGACGCACATGCACCCGGTCATCCATGTGATATAAAAGAAAACATGATTCATCAGGCCAGGCTGCCTTCTTCCATTTCTCCGTGGTCCAGTTCTGATGCTCACATGCCACTGTTGGCGCTTTCGGTGGTGGACCGGGGTCACAATGGGCACCCTGACTGGTCTGTGGCTACGCAGCCCCATACACAACAAACTGTGATGCACTGTGTATTCTGACACCTTTCTATCAGAACCAGCATTAACTTCTTGAGCAATTTGAGCTACAGTAGCTCGTCTGTTTGATTGGACCACGCGGCCAGCCTTCGCTCCTCACATGCATCAATGAACCTTTGCCGCACATGATCCTGTCGCCGGTACACCACTGTTCCTTCCTTGGACCACTTTTGATAGATACTGACCACTGCAGACCGGGAACACCCCACAAGATCTGCAGTTTTGGAGAAGCTCTGACCCAGTCGTCTAGACATCACAATTTGGCCCTTGTCAAACTCGATCAAATCCTTACACTTGCCCATTTTTCCTGCTTCTAACGCATCAACTTTGAGGACAAAATGTTCACTTGCTGCCTAATATATCCCACCCACTAACAGGTGCCATGATGAAGAGATAATCAGTGTTATTCACTTATCTTCTCTTGGTGTGTGTGACCTGTTTGTACCTGCTGTGTAGTTTTTGTCCACAAGGTGGCAAAAGAGTCCAAGAGGTGATACAAGGTCTTGTGTTTAAAATGTCCAATAACGCCTGCTGTGTGCCGGCTATGTAGAGTGACTGCGTTTCCAGGTGCTGCAAACAATTACTCATACAACAGGGGCTCATTCATTTATTTTATTATTGTTAACGCATTATTGTAATATAACGAGAGGGTTTTTTATTGCTTAAACATTTGATAGTCATACATGCATCTCTTGCTGGTGTATTGTGCTTCAGCACATTTGCTGATGTCATTTCTCTTTATGAAACAGCGTGGGTAATGTGTATGGTTGCAAAAATAAGAGGTAATAGACATGCGCTTTTTGGTTATCCGAAGTTGGAGTTCATTGTTTTTTTTAATGTGAAATGCATTTCAGTTACACCTCTGATCTATTCATCTCCTGTCATGTACTACACACCTCAAATGCCCATGGGAAAATCCCACTGAAACATTTATTAATAACATCTTTGTTTTGAAGCTTAGGAAATAAATCCGAACCATACATTCAGCTGTATCCTATTAAGGAGCAATTATCACTAATTGGAACAGCATTTATAGAAACCACTGTGAATTATCCATTATGTTATTGTGCAACAATAGATTGTTTCAGTGACACTGTACTGCACAGAACACTATAGTAAGCAATGACTCTGAGTTTTAAACAATAACTGTTGTGTTGAAGTCACGTGTCGGTACAGATGCGGCCTATTACGCCACGTCATGCACGAGACGATGCCAAAGACGCGAGCACAACTTGTAGACCGTGTTTACATTGAAAAACAGTGGAAAATGCGTTCTGTGTGAATGGCCCCTATGAGTTCTAACAGAAACCTCCAGTATTTTTGGAGTTGGGCTGAACTCTGATCTGTGGGTCATCTAGTTTTCCCATTGTGCAGTACTGCTGATACACATTTAAAAGCCCTCTAGTTACAGTAGAACATACAGAATGCATTAGTTTGTGCCTCCCGCAGCTCTTAACGCCTGCTGTTTAATTCAGACCAGAACCATGGCGTAATCTGCTCCTCATTAGGCACAAATCTGTTTGCAATGAAGACGAAATCTAAAAGCAAGCCATACTTTTTATTTACTTTATTTGCATATTGCCTTCCAGGTCAGCCAGTGTATTTCTAATATGCTTTGTGAAATAATACTGGAACACTCTCTAAGTAAACTACTAATGATGCTATTAATCACTGCTTGCTTTCTTTCACCCTGCTTTTCAACACTCTAAAGAAATCTTGGGTTATTTTTTCTACTCAAATCCTGGGTTGAGCCTTTTTGGTCAGTTTTTGGAGGTTATTTTTTCAGTGTTCGGGTATTTATTTAAGTTACCCAGCTCCTGGGTCAAATGTAACAACCCAGTGTTTGGGTAGTTTTTGTGCAACCCAGCTCCTGGGTCAGACCTAACAACCCAGTGTTTGGGTAGTTTTTGTGTAACCCAGCTCCTGGGTCAGACCTAACAACCCAGTGTTTGGGTAGTTTTTGTGTAACCCAGCTCCTGGGTCAGACCTAACAACCCAGTGTTTGGGTAGTTTTTGTGTAACCCAGCTCCTGGGTCAGACCTAACAACCCAGTGTTTGGGTAGTTTTTGTGTAACCCAGCTCCTGGGTCAGACCTAACAACCCAGTGTTTGGGTAGTTTTTGTGTAACCCAGCTCCTGGGTCAGACGTAACAACCCAGTGTTTGGGTAGTTTTTGTGTAACCCAGCTCCTGGGTCAGACGTAACAACCCAGTGTTTGGGTAGTTTTTGTGCAACCCAGCTCCTGGGTCAGACGTAACAACCCAGTGTTTGGGTAGTTTTTGTGTAACCCAGCTCCTGGGTCAGACCTAACAACCCAGTGTTTGGGTAGTTTTTGTGTAACCCAAAACCTGGGTCAGACGTAACAACCCGGTGTTTGGGTAGTTATTGTGTAACCCAGCTCCTGGGTCAGACGTAACAACCCGGTGTTTGGGTAGTTTTTGTGTAACCCAGAACCTGGGTCAGACGTAACAACCCAGTGTTTGGGTAATTATTGTGTAACCCAGCTCCTGGGTTAGATGTAACAACCCGGTGTTTGGGTAGTTTTTGTGTAACCCAGCTTCTGGGTCAGATGTAACAACCCGGTGTTTGGGTAGTTTTTGTGAAACCCAAAACCTGGGTCAGACGTAACAACCCGGTGTTTGGGTAGTTATTGTGTAACCCAGCTTCTGGGTCAGACGTAACAACCCAGTGTTTGGGTAGTTTTTGTGTAACCCAGCTCCTGGGTCAGACGTAACAACCCAGTGTTTGGGTAGTTTTTGTGTAACCCAGCTCCTGGGTCAGACGTAACAACCCGGTGTTTGGGTAGTTTTTGTGTAACCCAGAACCTGGGTCAGACGTAACAACCCAGTGTTTGGGTAATTATTGTGTAACCCAGCTTCTGGGTCAGACGTAACAACCTAGTGTTTGGGTAATTATTGTGTAACCCAGCTCCTGGGTTAGATGTAACAACCCGGTGTTTGGGTAGTTTTTGTGTAACCCAGCTTCTGGGTCAGATGTAACAACCCGGTGTTTGGGTAGTTTTTTGTGTAACCCAAAACCTGGGTCAGACGTAACAACCCGGTGTTTGGGTAGTTATTGTGTAACCCAGCTTCTGGGTCAGACGTAACAACCCAGTGTTTGGGTAGTTTTTGTGTAACCCAGCTCCTGGGTCAGACGTAACAACCCAGTGTTTGGGTAGTTTTTGTGTAACCCAGCTCCTGGGTCAGACGTAACAACCCGGTGTTTGGGTAGTTTTTGTGTAACCCAGAACCTGGGTCAGACGTAACAACCCAGTGTTTGGGTAATTATTGTGTAACCCAGCTTCTGGGTCAGACGTAACAACCTAGTGTTTGGGTAATTATTGTGTAACCCAGCTCCTGGGTTAGATGTAAAAACCCGGTGTTTGGGTAGTTTTTGTGTAACCCAGCTTCTGGGTCAGATGTAACAACCCGGTGTTTGGGTAGTTTTTGTGTAAACCAAAACCTGGGTCAGACGTAACAACCCGGTGTTTGGGTAGTTATTGTGTAACCCAGCTTCTGGGTCAGACGTAACAACCTAGTGTTTGGGTAGTTTTTGTGTAACCCAGCTCCTGGGTCAGACGTAACAACCCAGTGTTTGGGTAGTTTTTGTGTAACCCAGCTCCTGGGTCAGACGTAACAACCCAGTGTTTGGGTAGTTTTTGTGTAACCCAGAACCTGGGTCAGACGTAACAACCCAGTGTTTGGGTAATTATTGTGTAACCCAGCTTCTGGGTCAGACGTAACAACCTAGTGTTTGGGTAATTATTGTGTAACCCAGCTCCTGGGTTAGATGTAACAACCCGGTGTTTGGGTAGTTTTTGTGTAACCCAGCTTCTGGGTCAGATGTAACAACCCGGTGTTTGGGTAGTTTTTGTGTAACCCAAAACCTGGGTCAGACGTAACAACCCGGTGTTTGGGTAGTTATTGTGTAACCCAGCTTCTGGGTCAGACGTAACAACCTAGTGTTTGGGTAGTTTTTGTGTAACCCAGCTCCTGGGTCAGACGTAACAACCCAGTGTTTGGGTAGTTTTTGTGTAACCCAGCTCCTGGGTCAGACGTAACAACCCGGTGTTTGGGTAGTTATTGTGTAACCCAGCTTCTGGGTCAGACGTAACAACCTAGTGTTTGGGTAGTTTTTGTGTAACCCAGCTCCTGGGTCAGACGTAACAACCCAGTGTTTGGGTAGTTTTTGTGTAACCCAGCTTCTGGGTCATACGTAACAACCCAGTGTTTGGGTAGTTATTGTGTAACCCAGCTTCTGGGTCAGACGTGACAACCCAGTGTTTGGGTAGTTTTTGTGTAACCCAGCTTCTGGGTCAGACGTAACAACCCAGTGTTTGGGTAGTTATTGTGTAACCCAGCTTCTGGGTCAGACGTAACAACCTAGTGTTTGGGTAGTTTTTGTGTAACCCAGCTCCTGGGTCAGACGTAACAACCCAGTGTTTGGGTAGTTTTTGTGTAACCCAGCTTCTGGGTCATACGTAACAACCCAGTGTTTGGGTAGTTATTGTGTAACCCAGCTTCTGGGTCAGACGTGACAACCCAGTGTTTGGGTAGTTTTTGTGTAACCCAGCTTCTGGGTCAGACGTAACAACCCAGTGTTTGGGTAGTTATTGTGTAACCCAGCTTCTGGGTCAGACGTGACAACCCAGTGTTTGGGTAGTTATTGTGTAACCCAGCTTCTGGGTCAGACGTGACAACCCAGTGTTTGGGTAGTTATTGTGTAACCCAGCTCCTGGGTCCGAAGTAACAACCCAAGGGTTGAGTCATTTATCGCAGGCTTTTTGCTACCTCTTCAGGAGAAAGCAGTGCCGCTCCATCAAAAATGGTGCATGTCTTCAGTAAAATACAGTTTTGTGTACATTTTTTATTTGATCTATAAATTCATTATTGTGTTGTATATTGTTTTCAGGGGTGCGATGTGAGTCACCTACACGAGTGTCGCGTGATGGAAATGCCTGAAGCCTTGTATACAACTTCATGATTCTATTAAAAAAGATACAGAATATAAGTACTTAGGATGATGAAATATGTCCTCAGAGCTGTTCACCGTTTGTCTATGTAGCCACATATTTCGTCTACAAGTGAAAACGCAGGGCGGTCGTCTAAAGTTCCCACGCTGAACATGATACAAGCTCCGGCACGAGATCCAGCGGCGTAACGGTGGAAACGGAACAATAGAGACTGCTCGATTACACATGAATTACCTCCAAATTCTAAATGTTAAATTTTTACTTCTAATATTTGTTAAATGAGCTTAAATGTAGGCAATATGTATTAAAATGATATAAAATATGCTATACTGTAAAATATTTTCAATTTTCAAACCAGTGGCTGGGTAAAGTATTGTAAAAAAGTTTAGAGGATTTAAGTTATTCCGTAAACATGTATTCATGTATGTATTACATGTATTACAAGTCAAATAATAGACTATAGTATTATAGTAAAAATATATCAAACCATTATGCTTTGTTAAATAAACAACCCAATTTGCTGGGTAAAATTAAACCAACATGTGTTCTGTCCTATATTAACCCAGTGTTTTTTTTAGAGTGAAGATATTCTGTCATTTGAGGGTAAATAAGAGGTTTTATTCTTGCCTTATTCGGTCAAGTTTACTGAGCAATCATTTATTATGTTGGAAGCTGAAGCATCATTGTGATTGGAGTTTATAAATAGGTTTATAGCCTACTGATACTCAGTTGTGTCAAGTGTAGGTTTTCTCAAGCATTTATATTTATTTTGCCCTCAGTGCCTGTGACAGGGATGGGTGAACTTTCTTTTAATAGCCATTGGGTGGTGCCAGAACTACTTGTTAATAAAAGTTGGCATATCCTGATAACCCTGCAACTGTTGCCATGTGTAGAAATGACAGATCTCTGTCCAAAAATGGGCAGGTCAAGTAGGAGAACACAATAAAAATGTTAATCAAAGAATGCATTGTCCAGGTGCTCTGCACAAGTTTAATGAACTCATCCATTTTTGCAATGTTTTAAATTCACCCTATATTTGTAGGGTTTGCATCAAGGTTACTATAGTTATCTAAAACTAAAACCATTTAAAAAAAACAAAAAACTGTCAACTATCATTTAGCTTACCTTAATACTAAAATAACTAAAATCGGGGGGAAATTAATAAAAACTATGCAGACATTCAAAAAAAATTCTAAATATGAATAAAAACTAGTATCTCAATGACGCTAAATTATGAAGTCTATAAAGGTTGGCTGGATCATAAGGTGTATATTCTCAATCTTTTAAATATAGGCTCACACCCCTTGGATAAGTGTTTTTTTGACCATGTGTTATTGGAATTCAAGAACTTAACCTTCGGCATATTCTCACAGCTGACAAGAACAGGCTTGTTTTTCCCTCTCCTGTTAAAACACGACATTTGAAAGCCTTTTAGCCAGATGGCAAGCAATGCCCTGTTAAGAGAAAGGGAAAAATCTAGGAGGTGAAACCACCGAGAGATAATAATGCTGGTGTGGTTTTTATTTGGGGGAATCCCAGAGGCCACAATCACGTCCATATTGGCAGCAATCAAACATCTAGCAGGTCCTAAACATTTACTGCACATACTCATTAAAGATGATTAAAAACATCATGAGGAACGGATCAGACAGGTTTAAATGGTGAGGGACATTTAAAGACTTCACAGCCTAATTGAAAACAACAACAGGAAATAGAACCTGTTGTTGCTGTAAAAAAAAATCCATCTGTTAAAGGACAAAACATAACCAATCCAACAGTTAGAATGAAATCGAAACTAATAAATAAAATTTTTTTGAGAGGATTTTGCAACGAAAGGCTTAAATTAATGAAACTAATCAGCCTAAAACAGATGGAAACATTGCAGTTTCACAATTTCTTCTGATCAAACATT
Organism: Romanogobio albipinnatus; assembly: GCA_023566225.1. Taxonomy (NCBI): domain Eukaryota; kingdom Metazoa; phylum Chordata; class Actinopteri; order Cypriniformes; family Gobionidae; genus Romanogobio; species Romanogobio albipinnatus. Next base: position 13,681,592 of record CM042244.1, read on the forward strand.
TGGTGCATAAAACCTCGGCTTTATTACTCGTTTGTCTTTTCAGAAACTCAGTATCAGTCACTAGAATCGTTCATAGTTTCAAGTTCAAATAAATAGAGCGTTTCAAAGTTCAAATGATTGGAATGTTTCATTGTTTAAAGTGGAAATAAACAGAATTTTTCATAGTTTCAGCACCGCAAATATAGAAGAACTCAACTCTGACTTCGCATTTAGACGTGTCATGTAATGAGTTGAAAAAGCGGCGAGTAGAGTGATAAAACTTCATCAGCAATACATTTGATAGTTGTCATCTTCACTTATGGTTCTCCAGTGTATTGATCAGTTCACTCAGTGCTTCCAGTGTTTTATTACCATTTTGATATACATTTTTTTCACTGTATTACATCATCTGGCGCTTTAGAAATGTGTCTGTTTATTTTCCATCAAGCTACTTTGTCCAAGGTTATAAATGTTTGTTTTTACATCCAGAGACAATCAGTGTGGATGAAGTGCCGATCCAGAAGGAACACCGTTCACCATTTCAGGGTCAATTTCCAAAAATCACTGTGCAAGTGCACATTTTTGTGTCTCGATGTGTAAAACAGCACTGGTTTGGGCTGAAAGACAACTGCAACTTAAGTGAGGGTCACCATAATCCATGAAACCATGGCTGTGTTCGAAATCGCATATTCCCCTACTGTATAGTAGGCAAAAACAGTATGTGACAAAAGTCCAAATAAACAGTACTCATAAAAGAGTAGGCAAAAAGTACCCTGATGGCCTAGTTCTTCCGGCAAGATTTTCAAGTGCGCATACGATGGACACTTTACTATCCCATGAGGCCACAGGAGAATGGCATTGAAGCGACAACTGACCCTGGTAGGTCACATGATAATGACAACATGGGAAATGTAGAACGTCTGGATTACATTCATATACACTCACACACTCATACTATATAGAACATACTTTTTTTTTTTAAGCAGTCATGAAGTAATTATTCAAAATAAGTTCCTACTCGAGAGTATGCAATTTTGGGCGCAGAAATTTGGGAATTGCTCCGCTTCATTCCATATTATGTTTGAAACCACATCAAGATGAGAGCACTATTTGGGAGAATAAAGTTATAAAAAATGTATATGTAAATTAAAGTAATATATAAATCAAAGTAGATATGTACTTGAATGTATTTAAAGCTGCAGTCTGTGAGTTTTGCCTCTGTGTCGTCATCTCTGTTTGAAACCTGCAATTGCCGTTATTTGCGGAGTTATCATCTGTACGTGAGTTGTGCATCAGCGCGGATGAATCTAATGTTTTGAGGAGTATGTTCGGCTTGCTGTCAGTCACCGCACCAGTAGGGGTGTAACGGTACACGAAACTGACGGTTCGGTATGTACTTTGGTTTTGAAGTCACGGTTCGGTACGGGTTCGGTACAGCAGTTTTACAAAATTGCTTTTTATTTATTTTTATTAAAAAGTGGTTTACTGGAGAGAGAAAAAATGTATGTCCTTAAATGAAATAAAACTAAAAGTTTATTGAAGATTTCACATCGATATTAAAGGTTAACAGCAGAGCCCAAACTATTAGCCTAAATTCAGTTGCTATTTATTTTTAGGTATAATAATCAACACTCAAATAACATAGTACGCAAACATGTAAACTTCACATAAGGCAGTTTTTGCAATAACTTCTAAATCTAATAATAAAATAGTTTTTTCTCCAATTCGATGTTGAAATATAATCATTTGTGGCTGTCATTTTCATGACAGATTTATATAAAAATACATGAAATAATCAAGACATCAGTAACAGGTTCAGTAGAATATAATGAATATATAGGCTAATATATTTAGTGAAAGAGCTGATTTCTCTAGTGAATAAAATTCTGTGGACACTGAATGACTGCCTGAGGTAAATGTGACATTGTTCACAAGCTGTTATATTGAGGTCTTTCCTCCGTTGAAACACTGATTGAGCGATTACACCACATACATGACAGTAAGTTGCAATGTATCCTCAACATACCTTTAGATGTTCATTCATGTTTATTCTTTAGGAAGAGATGATTGATCGCATTGGCCGCTTGAACAGTGATCAGTCACGTCACATTAAAGAGCGTCAAAACGGCATTTATTGTTTGAATTTCGTGATAAAATGGACTGAATACTCAATATGTTCGTGTGGGAACTAGGATTGAAGTATGTTCCGCGCTTAAAACAAGCCTGTTAACTGTTAAAGATTGTATTCGAAATCCCTGTACGTAACCGTTACACCCGGGTGTAGGGCCCTACGCACCGGTGTGGATATTGTACTTCAGAATCACAGATGCTACGTCTTGGAGGATTGCTTATAAGAATTTTCACCGGAAAATGTCATCTGAGCAAGTAACATGTCTGCCATTTTTGGGAACAAAACATTACAATAAATTGCGCTACCAACAGTGATTAAATCTAACGATCGCTCCTATAACATCAAACCGTGCAAATTATTACTATTGTTATACTTTGTGCTCAAATTGTTCATGTTAACAGCATTAGCATTGCGTGACTGTGTATTTAGTGTTTATTAGCGTTACCTGTAGATTTCAGTTTCCATACAGTCTTTTTGCTTTTGACTATCTCCAGTTGTCACTGATGATGTCATTTGGGCCTTTCTGGATTAAAATACGCCATCAAAAGTATAAATTGAATTACTCCTGCTGCTGTGATAAAAGGCTATAAATGATCCGCTGAAAAACATGCGGTCTGCTCCTTACATGCGTTACTACTACTAGCCGGACTCTTTATGTCATGACGTAATGACGCAAAGATACGCTTTAATTTCCCGCGGAAATCCACCACCACTCTAATTATAACACCGGCTACTTGCTCAAATTGATTTTTGGTTCATTTTTAACCCAAAAAAGTTAGACTGCAGCTTTAATTAAAATTATAAATAAAAATTCAACCAATTATTTACATAATATTTAATTAATTTAATAATTATTATTATTATTGTTGTTTACACTTTTTGGCAAACTGACATGAGAGAGTGATTGGCAGGGACAGACCCAGTAGAAAAGAAGCTGTCAATGCCACATCAGTTGTTATGGAGTGAAGCAGCTCTCTTCTTTAGATATCTCAGCATACTGGACCTCTAACCAGCAGAGCCTGGGAAAAACATGAACTTAGGAGTGCTTTCCAAGAATGACATGTATTCATTCCCCTTCTTTAACATGATTCAGGCCCCAAGGCTTGATTATCAATGACTAACATGGTCATATTTCCAACGGTTGATTGTGGAGAATCTCTTTGGACCATGCTGGTGCCATATGTTACAAATTGAAGCCAGAATTCAACATTCAATGCTAAAATATGCTACAAACAAAAACACTGGGAAATTAGCTGGAGTATGTCCATGAATAACTAGACAAATGTATAACTACACATGAAATAAGTCTTTTTAAGCTTTGGATAATGTCTGACTCAGTAGGGATTCAAGAAGAGAGGTTTGGATTTGGTCACGCATATTTGTGTCATCCAACGTCTCTGTTGATGTGATTTAGTATCAGTGTTGGCTGGAAACCGAGGTGTTTTATTCACTGCAGCAAGTGAATAAAAACGAGCGAGGGACCGAGAAAAGGAGAGATAGAGGGACATAGAGAGTGTGCGAGAGAGGAAGAGAGAGCATGCTGCCACTGGATCAGTCACACCCACCACGTGTGTTGTGTTTAGACAGCTGCTGTTCAAATGACCTGCCTGTGGACAAGAAACATGCACTCCACATAGCTGTAAATCATCTCTATTATGGAGTTGTTAAAGCTTACAGAGATCTCTGCAGAGCACTTACAGAATAATAATTGTCTCTTCAAAGTATAGTACCATATTATCCTCTGACACGCAAACCTACCTCATTTGATTGGTTTGACAACTCTCTAGGTGCTTTAGGCTAGTTTTTCAGTAATGATGTTCAGACCATAAGGAATTGCTTTTACACAAAAGTTCAGTAAACATGAAGTTGATATTAAGTAACTTGCATTTTAGATAGTTATGCAATAGTTCCAAAAGAAAGCAGCAGAAACAACAGTTGTGTTCCTGAAAGAGTTGTCGCCACCTACTGGCATAATGATGTAACCTGCAGAAAGAGTCGCTGTAAAGAATCAGTCTGGAAGGCACAAGTAAGACAAGCGACAAGGGATACAAACAATGAAATGTCTTAGTGCTGTTGGACTTGAAACGCTGCTCTGCTAATCAGATTCGAGGACCTGAACTTAAAACATATCCTTGGTTGCCTGAAACGAGGGAACGAGACATTGCGCCATCCCATGACGCTATGGGGAAACACCTTTCTTCTAGAAATACGGAAGCCTGATGGCCAATGGCATTCAAGCAAGTGAAGTAGTCTCACGTTAGAAATACTGCATAAGATACAACTATCATAACAAGTTGCATAGCAACAAACACTTTATTTCCAAAAGTATTGGGACACCCCTCCAAATCATTGAATTCAGGTGTTCCAATCACTTCCATGGACAAAGGTGTATAAAATCAAGCCCCTAGGCAATGCAGGCTGCTTCTACAAACATTTGAGAAAGAATCGGTCACTCTCAGGTGTTCAGTGAATTCAAGCGTGGTACCGTTAAAGGTTTTCACTGCTAAATATTCCACGGTCAACTGTTAGTGGTATTATAACAAAGTGGAAGCAATTGGGAACAACAGCAACTGAAGCGCATGCTGAGGCGCACAGTGCGCAGAAGTCACCAACTTTAGTCAATAGCTACAAACCTCCAAACTTTGTGTGGCCTTCAGATTAGCTCAAGAACAGTGCATAGAGAGCTTCATGGAATGGATTTCCATGGCCTAGCAGCTGCATCCAAGCCTTACATAAAGTGCAATCCAAAGCGTGGGATGCAGTGGTGAAAAGCACGCCGCCACTGGACTCTAGAGCAGTGGAGACATGTTCTCTGGAGTGACGAATCACGCTTCTCTGTCTGGCAATCCCATGGACGAGTCTGGGTTTGGTGGTTGCCAGAAAAACTGTACTTGCCTGATTGCATTATGCCAAGTGTAAAGTTTGGTGAGGGGTTGTTTTTCAGGGGTTGGACTTGGCGCTTAGTTCCAGTGAAAGGAACTCTTAAAGGGATGGTTCACCCAAAAATTTAAATTCTGTCATCATTTACTCACCCTCAAAGTTGATCCAAACCTGTATGAGTTTCTTTGTTCTGCTGAACACAAAATAATATATTTTGAAGAATGTTTATAAAAAAGCAGATAGAGCAACCATTGACTACCATAGTGGGGAAAAAAATACTATGGTAGTCAATGGTTGCTTGGTTACAAACATTCTTCAAAATCTTTTGTGTTCGGCAGAACAAAGAAACTCATACAGGTTTGGAACAACTTCAGGGTGAGTAAATGACAGAATTTTCATTTTTGGGTGAACTATCCCTTTAATGCTTCAGCATACCAAGACATTTTGGATAATGTTATGCTTCCAACTTTGTGGGAACCCCTTCCTGTTCCAACATGACTAAGCACCAGTGAACAAAGCAAGATCCATAATGACATGGATGAGCGAGTTTATTGTGGAGGAACTTGACTGGCGTGCACAGAGTCCTAACCTCAACTCGATAGAAAACTTTTGGGATGAATTAGAGCAGAGACTGCGAGCCAGGCCTTCTCGTCCAGCATCAGTGCCTGACCTCACAAATGCAGAAGAATGGTCAAACATTTCCGTAAACACACTCCTAAACCTTGTGGAAAGCCTTCCCAGCAGACTTGCTATGAATTGTTATTATCATGCATCTCAGTGAGGGCAGTTAGAACCCTTAATGGCAACTTCCGTGTGGGCGCTGCCCAAGCAGACAACGTACAACTTGTGTTCGTCAGGGAGCTCGATAGGTCCCACGCAGATAGAACAAGGCCATCTTTGGTCCACCGGAACGCTCAAGGGGATCAGCAAAGCGTAATCCACTTTTGGCGATGAATCAATGGCAAAACAAGGCTTGTCTTGCTGTTTGAAGGAGAAAGATTCAGCTGAAATGTCATTCAGCACCACATTATATAGAAGGTGTTCCCTCTCTTAATTTGTGCACTTTAATGCCATTGCAGTGCAATGCCGTTATTTCAATCAGGCTTGTATTTCTTGGAGAAAGGTGTTTCCCCATAGCGCCGGCTTGTAATGACAAGCACCGTAGAGAAGTAGATTACTACTGTAATCGTGCGAACAAGATAGAAGCAGCGAATCTCTGGCCTTAATTCAACACAACTGTTCAAGCAGTGTATTCAGCTGCCCCCACGCTATGACGAAACTAGTGGCTAGTGGAACCTTGTTGAAACAGCACGCCCAAGGAAGAGGGAATAATCTGCTGCATTATTATATTGCGTGTGAGCGGCTGAAGTGCTTGGCTGGAATATTTTGGGTTTTGTACAAGACGGGCCTCTGCTGAGGTGGGGAGCTGTTTATATAGTAAGCACGTTTAGAGAGCGGGGGGCCTGTGGGACCTGTGCCAGCATATTGAACCTCTTGCTGTAATCCTCATGCTCGGCTTACAACTCCACTACCATGAGGGGAGCATAAGAAGCCAGGTTTGTCTCTTGGAAGAGGTGCTGCGCTATGATGAGTGCTGTCCGAAGGCAGGGAGTCCTCATGCTCAAGGATGGATCGGCGGAGTAGGAGCCCCATTGAACACATTGTGCTCCAACTCGGGGTGCCACTGCTTCTCCCTCCGTGGCTCAGGGGGAGCGGCTGAGAGGAAGTGCTGCGGGTTGGAGGCCAGTTGTTTGTTCCGCACCAGGGCTGTTTGACTCTTGATGCTCATGGCATAAGGGCAGTTAGAACCCTTAACGGTGACTTCTGTGTGGGCCTGGCCCAGGCAGAAAACTCACAACTTGTGTCCATCAGGGAGTCGATATGTTCTCTGCAGATATAATGAGGTTAAATCTTCGGTCCATCCGGAATGCTCAAGGGGATCAGTGAAGCGTAATCCTTAATTCACTTTTGGCAATGAATCAATGGCAAAAGAAGGCTTGTCCTGCAGTCTAAAGGAGAACAGTTCTGAGGATAAGTTGTTCAGCACCACATATAGGAGGTTCACGTCATCGCCCATTGCTGTGCAACACTGTTATTCCAATCAGGCTTCTGTATTTCTTGGAGAAAGTTGTTTCCCCATAGCATCATAGGATGACTCAATGTCAAGAGACCGTTCCCCAAAGGGAACTGGATAATAATGTGGTGGATTGTGAACATAGCTATGTTGAGTGTTTTCCTGTCATCAAACTGGACTGTTTTAGAGGAATATTTTAGAGTGGATGAATGTACACTGTAAAAAGTGATCAGTTGACTTAACTTAAAAAAATGTGAGGACATCCGTTGCCTTAATTATTAAGTAAATAAACTTCATGTGTAATTGAAAAAATTTGGTTATGTGTAAAATTAATTGTCATTGTCAAGTTCACATAATAGTTTTGTCAAATATGCATGAAGTTTATTACTTAATTTTAAGGCAACGGGATTCCTCACTTTTTAAATTGTCAACTGAACAATTTTTAGAGTGTAATAGTTATGTAATTATAAAAAAACTGAACTGTGCATAAAAGGAGGATAAATGGGGTCCACTGTTTGTTTATAGTTTTAAAATAGGGGCAAATAAGTTCTTTAAACCACTGGCCTACACTTTTACACCATACTTTTAAACAGTTTATTAATAGTTCATGTGATTTTTATGGAAATCAATAAAACTACATTTGAATGCAGAAACAAGTGGCCTCCGATGCATTATTAGATTTGGCCATCAATTATGTGAAAAGTGGAGGAGGAATTACTTGAAAATGATAAACATACTGTTATACTGACCGGTATATTTTTAGCATTTATATTATTGCATTACTGCATACTTAGGATATGGCCCACTTGCTGCTCAATTTTGAGGTTACAGAGCATGCTAGATGCTACTGTACAGTACTTAGTGAATACCACGTAGAAATATATAAATATATAGACATCAGTGAATGTCTGATCATCCTAAGAAAGAACAGAAAACCATTATACCGCCAGCAGCAGCTTGCTCCGGTGTGTTAATATTTGGCCCATTTTGGATAATTTGTCATTGGCTGGAGCTTGTGAGGCTGATGAGGAGCTGATCATGTGACATGAGGCTAAAGCCAAGCTGGGCTTTGAGAGGGGAAATGCACAGCATTCCTCAACGATCCCTACTGAGCACTGGCTGAAAACCGATAGTGCTGATGTTCAGCGCACGGCACGAACGAACGATTCAGAACCCCTCTCTATCACTAACATCATTTTTCTTAAATCAGTTTAACTTTAAACTGATATGCAGAGTTAATTGTATTTATATGAACTTGGAGTATGGAGTTGAGACAAATGGTTTAAGCAAACGATTTTTGTCTAAATTGTATTTAGACCAGCTCTGTTCAGACTCGGTGTACACATTTGTGTGTGGTGATGTGTCAAAAACCACATGGCACATATCCAGACAGACTGTTAAAGGCACAGAACTGTGTTTGCTAACATTTGTAGTGTGGGAAAACCAATAGTTTCCTCGTACCTCTTTCCTGCCCTTCTGTGCATGTTGTGGAGAAGGCCAACCGATCAAACTCTTTAGTCATTCTGTGGACTAGCATGATGATGGAAAACAAAAACCTACGCCTTTACTCTCCACCCTTTAAGTGGTCTTTCAGCTATTCCCCTTATATATATCCCAGATATTGTAGTCAAAGTTTCCAGATTTAGGGAGGGAATTCTTTCCACTCTGAGTCAAGAGTCAGTGCAACTTCCTTTGCCATTTAATTCGATGATTGTGTTAGGTAGGCGTTGCAAAGGGGTGGCGTTTGTGAGGAAAGAGCAAAGCTGCATGTGTCTATGTGTCAGTGACAAGCAACATCTTGAAATAGATTCTCATGGAAAAGAAACGTTTCTCATGGAAGATTTCTCAGGAAAAGAAAAGCCTTTGAACGTGTTCCCTCCTTTGGTGGCAAATGGAAGATTTGTGTTTGTAGTTTTTTGTGTATTTCATTCCATTATAAGGTTTTAATGAATATACATTTTTCCTTATTTTTAATTATTTCCAAAAATTCAGAAATACTAGCATATGTTTGAAAAATGTTGTATTATACTTAAAGGGTTAGTTCACCCAAAAATGAAAATAATGTCATTTATTTCTCAACCTCATGCCGCTCCACACCCGTAAAATCTCTGTTCATCTTCGGAACACAATTTAAGATATTTTTTGTCGAAATCCAATGGCTCGAGTGAGGCCTGCATAGCCAGCAATGACATTTCCTCTCTCAAGATCCATTAATGTACTAAAAACATATTTAAATCAGTTAATGTGAGTACAGTGGTTCAATATTAATATTATAAAGCAACGAGAAACTAAATAACGACTTATATAGTGATAACCGATTTCAAAACACTGCTTCATGACACTTCAGAGCGTATCGAATCAGCAAGTCGAATCGTTTTTAGTTATTTGACGCTATAAAAATGGGGGTGTGACGTCATTATTGACAGCTGAGATTGACAGCTTCTCTGAGTGAAGTTGTCACTGAGGCACCAACTGACTTTTTTCAGGATTTTCCGGAAGAGAGTGGAGCTTTAGCTTTAATTTCCTCATTTCCATAACTGTTTATTTCACACCAACATAATGAATTGTTCTGCATCTGTGAGAGTGTGGGCGGGCTTTTGACATCGCGCCTCTAGTACTTCTTGCTCTCTACTGCACAGACTCCGGTCCCGAGATCACTTGGTCCCAAATCTGCCCAAGATGTCAACGCCATATTCACGTCTTATTCCCTATATCATTGTATTTCTATACTTCCTGAAAACTACTCAATCTGATACTAACGTCCCCTCCAAGGGCTTGAGAACCAAGAGTTTATCTCTAATTAGGGAGGACTGGAAAATGAATTAGGGAATCTTGTAAATCTAGAATGTAAATAAAACACACATTGGAATCCAGTTGTAGGGCTTGCCGCGGTTGCCCACCAGTGTGTTTGTGAAATACTCTGGCAGAGATCCTGATCAACCCTAATCAAAACCAAATGAGAGACAGGGAGAGTGAAAGGGAAAAAAAGAGCATTGGGAAGACGGAAAAAGCTAGGAGAGAAAGGGAGAGTGAACATCATTAAAATACTATCCAACGTAATTACCAGCAGATTTAAAACAGATGACTCAAGCATGTTTTTGTCTTACAAGATCAACCAGATTAATTTCTACACATTATATTTGTTTTTGTTTTCACATGCTTTTTAACTGCTTCCTCTCTGAATATGATAAAAGTCAATGAAATCTAGGTCATCAATGACCTGTGGTCAGAGGTTTTCCTGTTATTATGATATCATGGTGAGTCTGTAACAAGTCAACATATGACATCAAGTTAAAGATTGCATACTACGAATACTAGGAAACTTTTGCATTAGTAAGTTCTTTTTATGCTTAGAAATTCTCTTAGAATACTTCTTAAAAAAACAAAACAAAAGCTGAAAAGAGGGAAACTGATGCAAAGCTAAACAGCAGAAGATGCAAATCAGCGCTGACTGATTCACTGTAATCAGAATCAGATCTAAAGTGTTTGATAATAGCATTTAGGTCGTGGAGATCTTCTCGCCACACTGCCAATTAGTCATAATTGGTAATTGGAAAACTAAACTTCAGGGTTCACTTCCGCGTGCTGTCAGTTTGCTGCCAGAAAGGAAATTGAAGGCAGATTTTCCACGGCCTCCTGACCAGACCTTGTTTGGAGAGAACACAAGATGTTATATTATTTAATGACCCCTGTCCACCACTGAAAGTGCCAACGGTGGGCACGTGAGCTCAGAACTGGACCACCCTTAAATGGATTTCATATCTGAGTTACTTGGAAATTGTAGCTACTCATGAATTAAAGTAGCTCTAGGTGCTATTAGGTACAGTACTAATAAGAAATAGCTAACTATATTAACCTATACACCGATCAGGCATAACATTATGGTGAAGTGAATAACACTGATTATCTCTTCATCATGGCACCTGTTAGTGGGTGGGATATATTAGGCAGCAAGTGGACATTTTGTCCTCCAAGTTGATGTGTTTGAAGCAGGAAAAATGGGCAAGTGTAAGGATTTGATCGAGTTTGACAAGGGCCAAATTGTGATGTCTAGACGACAGAGCATCTCCAAAACTGCATCTCTTGTGGGGTGTTCCTGGTCTGCAGTGGTCAGTATCTATCAAAAGTGGTCCAAGGAAGGAACAGTAGTGAACCGACGACAGGGTCATGGGCGGCCAAGGCTCATTGATGCACATGGTGCACCGCGTGGTCCAATCAAACAGATAGGCTCAAATTGCTCAAGAAGTTAATGCTGGTTCTGATAGAAAGGTGTCAGAATGCACATTGCATTGCAGTTTGTTGCATATGGTGCTGCATAGCCGCAGACCAGTCAGGGTGCCCATTGTGACCCCGGTCCACCACAGAAAGCGCCAACAGGGGACACGTGAGCATCAAAACTGGACCACGGAGCAATGGAAGAAGGTGGCATGGTCTTAATCTGATGAATCACGTTTTCTTTTACATCACGTGGATGCGTCGCTTATCTGGAGAACTGTTAAGAAGGCCCATTGTGAATGCATTTTGAATTTGTGTCTGTGAGACTTGCTCTGGCAATAAGCCAATGTCAGAGCGCGCTGTCAAAGCAGCAACGCAAAAGACACTATGCTCCACCCATCTCCAGCAGGTGGCGTTGATTAGTGCAAGTAAATATCTCAGCATGGAGTGATTGTATCAAACGGGCTTGATGCTTGCTTCACATTTGATGTGTGCGTATTTTATAGGAACAAGTAAGTTGATTTATGTATAGGCTACTTCAGCTCATGTTAACTTTTTGATTAACTAAATTTATTATGTTCGGTTGATATCTCTTGTTTAAGGACACTGGAGTAGTCGTTGATTTGTGTTCACGTATTCACATGTTGCTTTATTGTTCATGGAAGTGTTTCTGCTACCTCTCAACGCATTTATCTAGTTAGTTAATTGTTTCTGTTATGTTATATTGATTATTTTATTGTATGCTTTGTTTTAGACCACACACAAACTAATGGAAACATCAGTGTACTCATTTGCATTATGTGCTGAAAATAAAGCATCAAATAACTTTGATACTGCTTCTGCATGTCTCTAACTGGACATCTGTGGTGAACTAGTCCCCAACTGGCAACCCAAAACTGATTGAACTTCAACAGTTTTCTTAAGGAACTCATGGCACTAGGATGCACTATGGGAAGAAGGCAAGCCGGCAGAGGCAGTGTGATGCTTTGGGCAATGTTATGCCACGTGGATGTTACTTTGACACGTACTACCTACCTAAGCATTGTTGCAGACCATGTACACCCTTTCATGGAAACGGTATTGCCTGGTGGCTGTGGCCTCTTTCCGCAGGATAATGTGCCCTGCCGCAAAGCAAAAATGGTTTGAGGAGCACAACAACAAGTTTGAGGTGTTGTCTTGGCCTCCAAATTCCCCAGATCTCAATCTAATTGAGCATCTGATCTGTGGGATGTGTTGAACAAACAAGTCCGACCCATGGAGGCCCCACCTAGCCACTTACAGAACTTAAAGGATCTGCTGCTAAAATCTTGGTGCCAGATACCTTCAGGGGTCTAGTGAAGTCCATGCCTCGACAGGTCATGATATCTCTCCATTGCTTTTGAGGGTATAGAAGATCAGGATAATTGTCCTGGGCCTGCTTGTTAATATTTTTTCAAAACAAACTTGAAAAGTGATAATGCTAGTTCTCCCGAATTCCCTTTTGTAACAGTGAAGTTCTTAGGTCCAGTGAGGTCCGTAATTAAGCATGTAAATCAGTGGAATTTTTACCTGCAGCAGGAGGCTGATTGTATTGAATATACGGATGAGTTATGATAAGGCAGCACAATAGCAGCCTTTATGAATGAGTCCACTTAATCAGCCTGGGGAGGAAGGTGCAAAGCCTCTGGGACAGATGTATAATATCACTACTTCCTTCCATAAGCCTATGCTGCAGATTTATGGTGTGGCTACTTTGTTAGAAAAACTCTCTCATGCCGTCTTCCGTCTCAACCTGTTTTCCTTCTCCTGGAGTTTTAGTGTAGTGTTGTTTCCTTCACTTGGGGAAAGAGGGAGTTGCCATTAAAGCAACAGAGAAGGAAAGGAAAACTGCACTTCAATTGGTCCACATGCCACCGAGCAGTTGGATGGTTTACAAATATGTTTAAAGGTGCACTCAGCCATGATTTCTTTATGCTGTGCTGGCTCATAAAGCACCATCTTGGACTTGCATCTAGTGCTGTGGATGCGGCATCACACAACCAAAAACTTAGGCAGCTGACTCCAATGGCTTGGTTGGCGCACAAAAGCCCCGTTTCCACCGAAATTACCCGGAACGATTTGTACCAGGAATCCCCCCCCCCCCCCCCCCCCCCAGTGACTTTAATTAGTCCAGTGACTGCTCCTCCCAGTCAGAGATGGACAGAATAATTTTTGCGCGATACATGTCTGCAACAATAACAAGTGGAGGAGATGCAAGCAGCACTGCTTTTGCTGGTTATATATTGGTTTACTAAAGAGGTCATTAACAAAACGGCGGAAAAGAGACGAGCACTGATACTAAAGCGTATTCTGAAAGCTCGTAAAGCTAGATTTAAAATATGACAAAGTATGTTATCATCAGCTATTACGGACATTGACCGTGTAATGGCTGAGATGAACGCGCGCCATCGGACAGAAAGATCAAGACTGATATTTACTGAACGCTGAATGATCCTCGCAAAAGACTTTTAAAAATGCTGGTTGAAATAAAATGCTGCGTGAGCTCAACCAATCAGCATGTTCAGCGCCCAAGTCCCACCCCCGAAAGTTCCCGAACTTTGAAAAAGTACCACCTCGGGAGCAGGGCAGCTCGGAGGGGAAATATTTACCCGGAACTTCATTTAGACCCTGGTTCCTGCGGTCGAAACACACCGAGTACCACCCCAAAGTTCCTAGCAGACATGGGGACTTGTGACTTGGTGACTTGGACTCGAGTCGACTCGAGTCGCTATTTTTATGACTTGTGACTTGACTTGACAAAACATAAAATACTTGAGACTTGACTTGGACTTGGAAGTGAAAGACTCGGGACTTGACTTGACTTGAGACACGATGACTTGAATGACTTGAGAGTGTTAATCACATCATGTTTTCAATATTTGAATATAAAATATATAAATTATTTTAAAAAAATAAAGTTGACCCAGCTGGAGCGCAGGCTGAGAATAGCGTTGTCGTGACTGGATCACGACACTATCATCAGTCACGCCCTCTCATACATTACGCACACCACGCCCACTTATATCAGGTTATCATCACACCAACATGTCAGCCGGAGGGGTACCGAAAGTCATCGCTTTCGGCTTCAATAATTATTTCCAAGAAGGCAAAAGACGAACAGCCCGTTGCAAGACATGCAACATTAACATTACGGACAGCCAGACGACAACCTCCAATTTCGTCCGTCATTTGAAGAGCCATTCTGCCCAGTAAGTGCTTGTCAATTTGTTCATGTTTTCTGGTTAGTTGGTAGTTAACTGTGTTTGAGAGAGAGAGAGGGAGGTGTTCAGAGAGGAGTCTGTTGGATGTTAAGCTGTTATTTGTTTTATGGACTCAATGTTGAAAATGTAAAACATTTCAAACACTGTGACAGAAGTGAAAAATAAATAATTTTATAAAGTTACAATTTTGTTTGATTCCATGATGTATTTTACTGAACATGAGTATTTACAATGCAAATCCAAATTATTGTAATTTACTGACAGTTACTTATATCTTGTCTTTTCACTTTATTAAGATCAGATTCTGCAGGTAAAATTACAATAATAAGGTGACTTGACATCGCCTGTGACTTGACTTGACTTGCCCAAGAAAAAAAATACTTGGGACTTACTTGAGACTTGAAGGTTCAGACTTGAGACTTACTTGAGACTTGCACATGTGTGACTTGGTCCCATCTCTGGTTCCTAGTTCCTGGGGAAAGTTCCTGCGGTGGAAACGCAGACTTCTGAGGCAGCGTAACAGTTTAATGATCTACAGCAAAATAGAGCAAGCTTTGGTGATAACCAAGCAAACCTTTAATAACTACAATAGTCTTTTCTAGCTATGAATGACATAAGAAGTGGAAAACATTGGTCAAAAACATACATACAATTACACATAAACTGACCACCAACAGCAACTTTCAGACACCATCTTTACTTAACTATCACAGAATGGAATGCAAAGGATTATGGGATATTATAGGCAGTGAAGGATATATCGTACTCGGTTACTTAACGTAACCTCGGTTCCCTGAGATAAGGGAAGGAGTACTGCGTCTTAAGACGCCATGGGTAGGTTCTCCTACTCTCGAATATACTGAAGTAATTGTAAAATCACGCAGTGCTACTGCCCAGTCAAAACAGTGTCGAGACATCTCGCACGCTATTGGCTGGCCAGTGGGAACTGCATGAACCAATGGCAGAACAGCGTAATCTGAGCGAACCAAAGGGCACAAAGCCCGCGAAGCTGAGCGCAAGAGCCCGCGAAAGGGGCATATAAAATACGCTGTAACTGTCAAAAACGTCAGGTTAAATCGACTGAAGCGACGATCACCCGAGTCAGCGCCATAGCACGGCCGTCTACGCAGTACTCCTTCCCTTATCTCAGGGAACCGAGGTTACGTTAAGTAACCGAGTACGGTCAGTTCGTACTGCGTCTTAAGACGCCATGGGAACCTGTAAAATCCCGCCGTGCTATGATAAGCGCAGTGACATGTACTCCCTCAAGTTTGAACACTTATTAGAAAGGGCTCAAGACTAGAGTTACTGACACATCATTTATATTAATAATGTATATGTACACACGTATTATACTACTGGGCTCATAGAGGCCGGTAACTATAAGGAATGTGTAAGCATTGAAGCATATGAAGGCCCCAATGCCAACTTATGACGGGGACGGGCTTACAAGGCCGTCTGA
Organism: Romanogobio albipinnatus; assembly: GCA_023566225.1. Classification (NCBI taxonomy): domain Eukaryota; kingdom Metazoa; phylum Chordata; class Actinopteri; order Cypriniformes; family Gobionidae; genus Romanogobio; species Romanogobio albipinnatus. Next base: position 13,697,572 of record CM042244.1, read on the forward strand.
TATTCGTTAGGCCGTCTTAGTATTTTTATACAGCGAGGACTTGTGCCTGCAGTGCAGGGACATCCAGACTGAAGAATCTGGTTAAAGTAGATGGTGAGGACCAACCTGCCGATCTACAAATGTCACCCATAGAAAACTCCACTAGACCACGCCCAAGAGGAGGCCATGCCTCTGGTGGAGTGAGCTTTGACACCTATGGGGCATTGGAGGCCCATAGTGTCATATGCTAACGCTATCGCGTCCACTAGCCATCTGGCTAGGTTTTGTTTGGTGACCGGAAGTTCCTTAGTTCGGTCACCAAAACTTACAAAGAGCTGCTCCGACTGTCTAAAGTGGGAGGACCGCTCAATATATGCTCTAAGCGACCTAACAGGGCCGAGCAGGTGTAACTGTCTCTCATCCTCCGAAGTGGGGAGGGCAGAGAGAGTGATTACCTGTGCTTTGAACGGTGTTGAAAGCACTTTAGGTACATAACCATGCCCTGGTTTGAGGATGACTTTAGAATCGCCTGGGCCAAATCTAAACATGATGCGTTCACAGATAACGCTTGAATGTCACTGACACGCTTAACAGATGCCAGTGCTAGTAGCAGGGCAGTTTTCAGCGAAAGTGGCTTTAATTCAGCCGTCTGCAGCGGCTCGAAGGGAGGTCTTTTTAGTGCTCTTAGGACCAATGAAGGTCCCAGGATGGCACCGTAGGAGGGAGAAGGGGGTTAAGCCTCCTGGCTCCTTTTAAGAATTTTATGACCATGGTGTGTCTGCGTACTGATTGGCCAGCTATAGGCGTATGAGATGCGGCGATAGCTGCCGTGTAGACTTTGAGTGTGGATGGAGTGTGTCCTGCATCCAACATCTCTTATAGAAAAACAAGAATTGTGATATCTCGCATGACACTGGGTTATAGTTCCTGACTGAACACCAGTCAGAGAACACTGACCATTTAAGGGCATAGAGACGTCTAGTAGACGGAGCTCTAGCTTCACTGACGGTGCTCAAGACACTCACTGGGAGGTTCTTGAGCCCCCCTTGAGTTGCCAAACATGTAACGCCCACAATTTTGGGGTGGGGGTGCCGGATTGTCCCGTTCGCCTCAGAAAGGAGATCTTTCCTTAGGGGAACTGGCCATGGGGCTGCTGATAGTAACTGAATCAACTCGGGAAACCTGATGTGGGTTCGCCAGAGTGGAGCCACTAGCAGGACTGTGTGCTCTCATTCCCTGATCCTTTTTAAAATTTGGGGAATGAGCGGTACTGGTGGAAAAGCATAAAGTATGCAGCTGGGCCATTTGTGGGCCAGCGCATCCTTGTTCTTTGAAAAATAGATTGGGCAATGACAGTTGTCTTCGGAGGCGAAGAGGTCGACCTCTGCCCTCCCAAAAACACTCCATATCATTTGAACCATTTAGGAATGGATGGCCCATTCCCCCGGGGACACGAGGCCCCTGGAGAGCATGTCTGCTCCCTGGTTCAGTCTGCCTGGCACATGCACTGCTTTTTAGTGAATGTAATTTGCCTTTTGCCCATAGGAGGAGATGTCTGACCTGTTGGTTGAGCCATCTCGACCTGAGCCCGCCTTGGCGGTTTATGTAGGAGATCACAGTCGTGTTGTCCGTGCGGACTAGAACATGGTGACCTGAGAGACGTGGTAAAAAAGTCTTGAGGGCTAGCACTACTGCCAGCATTTCTAGGCAGTTTATGTGCAACCGTGACTCCGTGCTCGACCATGAGCCGAAGGCCGGTTCGCCCTCGTACAGAGCGCCCCAAACTGAGTTGGAGGTGTCCGTGGTGACCACCACCCGTCTGGAAACTGTTTCCAAGTGACCACGGGGCCAGGGCTTTGACACAGCCGCGGCCCACTTTGATCCAAAGCTGGCCTGAATGCCACGCTTGGGAAGGAACCCGTGATTTCAGCCAGTACTGCAGGGGGCGCATGTGCTTCATACCCAGCGGAAGTACTGGAGAAGCTTTTGCCATTAGGCCTAGCATTCTCTGAAATTTTTTAGGGGTGTGTTGGTTCCCATTTTGAATGAACATGCAAGCTGCTGTGTAGTCAGAGCGCGTTCGTCCAATAGCCACGCCCTCATTTGGGCTGAGTCTAAAATCGTTCCCAGGAAGGAGGTTCTCTGCCTGGGAAGCAATGAGCTCTTGGCTGTATTTATTCTGAGACCCAGGCATTCTAGATGGCTGAGTAGCATAGATTTGTGAGATTTTATTTCTTCCTCTGACTGGGCCAGTATGAGCCAGTCGTCGAGGTAGTTCAGAATGCGCATTCCCGCTTGTCTTAAGGGGGAGAGAGCTGCATCCATGCACCTCATGAAAGTGCGGAGGGCCAGGGACAGGCCAAATGGCAGGACTGTGTACTGATAAGCCTTCCCGTCGAACGCGAATCTCAAAAGACTCGCCTTTATGGCGGTAAAATGCAGGGAACACGCATTAAGCAGACTCGTAGTTTACAATCATTGCATGAAAAAAACATTCAGAACAGTATGTTTTTCTCCCTGACCGGAACAAAAAACGGGCCGTGAGGAGACTCAGAGTCTTTTGGGAGGCGGACCGGCTTGGGCGGGACTCAAACCTCCTCTCTTCCTGATCAGCCTGTCAGGGCTGCTTTCTGTGTTCAGTTTTGTCAGCATTCTGAAAGCTATTTGATAAGGGCTCTGTTCAGATGTCCGCCGGTTGGTTTGTGTTTGTGACACTGTGCGGACAGCACTTATGTGTAGCGGAGCACACTTGTAGTGGGCGCGCGCTAAAGAGCGAAAATCTGTGAGAACAGTGCTTATGTGCAAGGTGCACGTATTTTAGTAAGGTCGTTGTTAAAACAGCATTGGTGTACAGGCGAGCATGTTTGACAACAGGCTAGTTGACTGCAATATTTACATCTCCAGTCGCCTGAACTGAGGGGATTGAGAGAATGTAAAGGAAGTCTGTGGTGGTAATCCAGCCACAGCAGGACTTTTGAGTGGTTCTATAGCGCTGAATTAACAGTGCATAGGGGTACACCCTATGTAGGGGACACACTGCCTGCAGTCATAACAGAGGAAAAAACTCTTAATTGTTTATTAGGATCGCCGTTAATACAACGTTTTGTGTACAGGCGTGCATGTTTTATAACAGGCTCGTTTACTGTAATGGTGAACCTCTCCATTCACCTGAATAGGGGACTGAGAGAAGTGGTGGAGTGCTTGGCCACCATTCACTAAATTGAGACTCACTGAGAAACCTGTGAGAGCGGGGCTCGAACCGGCAACCCTGTGTGCAAAAGTGCACCGTAACAGCAGAGGGCGTGGCTATGACATAAGTCGCGCTCTCAACTGTGTTTGGTATGTAGGGTGTGCGTGCTTCATAACAGGCTCGTTTACTACACTGTTGAACCTCTTCAGTCGCCTGAATAGGGGACTGAGAGAAGTGGTGGAGTGCTTGGCCACCATTCACTAAATTGAGACTCAATGAGAAACCTGTGAGAGCGGGGCTCGAACCAGCAACCCTGTGTGCGAAAGTGCACGTAACAGCAGAGGGCGTGGCTATGACGTAAGTCGCGCTCTCGGCGGTGTTTTGGTTTGTAGGGGGGGCGTGCTTCATAACAGGCTCGTTTACTACACTGTTGAACCTCTTCAGTCGCCTGAATAGGGGACTGAGAGAAGTGGTGGAGTGCTTGGCCGCCATTCACTAATTGAGACTCCATGAGAAACCTGTGAGAGCTGGGCTCGAACCAGCGACCCTGTGTGCGAAAGTGCACGTAACAGCAGAGGGCGTGGCTATGATGTAAGTCGCGCTCTCGATGGTGTTTTGGTTTTGTAGTGTGGGCGTGCTTCATAACAGGCTCGTTTACTACACTGTTGAACCTCTCTAGTCGTCTGAATAGAACTGAGAGAAGTGATAGAGAGTGAAAAAGGCGCAGGGCTTGGCCGCCATTATGCGCTAGACAGCAATGACGTAAGTCACGCTCTCGATAGTGAGCGCGCGCTGAGAGAGAGAGAGGGAGCACGCGCTGCCGCTGTAGAAAGCGGAGTCTGTAACGGCCGCGCTCTCAATATCTCCAGCAGTCTGAGAGCGAGTAATGCGGGAAGCTCCGGCATTAGTTCGCTCGTCCACTCTGGCATTCTCTGTCCGCGGCGCTTCTTAGCGCGGCCCGAGTGAGAGAAGAGGAAGAGCGAGACGTTGGTAATCGTGCGGATTCGTCTTCCTCATTGCCGCCGAATGAAACCAAGCCCTCAGCGTTGAGCGGAGGGAGCAGGTCCGATCGAGGGAAAGTCACAGGGGAAACGTCTCTCTGAGGTGAAGACGAGTCACGCGGGCACTGGGCCGACGTGAACTCGCTAGCCTCGGTATACTCAGCCCTCTGGCTCCGCCGTTCTTTCCCGCCGCGGCTCGGGCGGAAAGGGGAACGGGAGAGCGCGAGGGCCGGGGTCGCGCTCTGAAAAGAGCGCTATCCGCGAACGGAGGGAGGAAATGGGCATACCCTCGCAGTGAGAGCAGCCGGACCCGGCGAGAGCAGCGTCCGCGTGGGCCTTGCCCAGACAGATCACGCACCCGTCGTGGTTATCCTCCTAGTGCAGGTAAGTACTGCACACAAGTGATATGTTTTTCTCAGTATTGTACAGAAAGGATACACCGTAGTGTTTCACCAAAGAGCGCAGGGGAAAGGCGTGACAGCTCGCGGGATCGCTGGCGATTTGAGCGCGCTGAAAAATACAGCAGGCCGCTGACTCTCGCAGGACGTCCGGGCTGGTTAGTTCGCTATTCCGCTGCAGGCTCGTCAATTCACGGTGAAGGTGGTGTAGTTCGAGTTTATCAGCGAGGACCGTAGATCGTCGCTGAAGGAGATTAATCTGACGTTTTTGACAGTTACAGCGTATTTTATATGCCCCTTTCGCGGGCTCTTGCGCTCAGCTTCGCGGGCTTTGTGCCCTTTGGTTCGCTCAGATTACGCTGTTCTGCCATTGGTTCATGCAGTTCCCACTGGCCAGCCAATAGCGTGCGAGATGTCTCGACACTGTTTTGACTGGGCAGTAGCACTGCGTGATTTTACAATTACTTCAGTATATTCGAGAGTAGGAGAACCTACCCATGGCGTCTTAAGACGCAGTACGAACTGACCGTTCGAAAGGGAACTATACTGCCTTCAAAAATCCGTCAAATGAAGGTATCTCACCAGGAGACAGGAAGTGATGCTAACATTGGATTCGGACATGCCTTGATGCAGTGGCGTAGGCAGAATTACATTTTTGGTCAGGCCTGGGCAAAAGTGAGCGGGCACTTTCACACAGGCACTGTCACTGTCAACATAAAGTAAAACTGTAGCTACTACCTGTCCACATACAAAACATGCGCAGCGGTTATAACACTATATTTTCGCAGTTCAAATATTTTCTTAATTTTTCATTTAAAATAAACGCCTTTCCGATCAGATATGTGATGGGAAAAGGAAATTAGTTACAACGAGTTCGGCAAAAGGAGGATTCGAACCTCAGGCCGAATTGCGTCAAAACTTGGTGGCACACACTTTACCCCTACACTTTCACTACTGACAGTTCCTAACAGTGTGTTCCCGGCTTTAGAGAATACACCTGTGCTTGATGGATGGGTTCTCTCCCACATTAATGCGAGTTTTTAAAAGTCCTTTTTATAGAATTTTTCATCGCTGCTGTTTATCTATCACACATCTGCTAAAACACCTCATGAGCTCACAGGCGCGAGCCGCGCGACATACATGAGACCGCCTATTCACCCTTCGCCGCAAGTTTGATTGACAGGCGATCTGACCAATCACATCACCGAATCTGGCGTTTTGTCTGACATAGCAGTCAGGAGAGTTACATAGTAGATTACCGTTGGTGGACTTGAACATGAAAAAACCGCGGTTGAAACAACATTTCTTTTAGTGTTCATTCGTGTTTATTTCGTGCTTATCAATGAAAGGAAGAGACGATCGGTTCACGGGCAACTTTAACTGAGGCGCTATATAAATCACGACTCATTAAAGAGCCACACAACGGTATTTATTGTTTAAATTTCTTCTCTTTTTTTTTGACAATTTCAAAGTTGAGACTTTGTTTCATATCAAAAGTAACTTACTCTGTCCTGTCTGTCGCCATGTGGTCAGTGTCCTCTTTGCTCCGCAATGTATTTTCTCTATACGTGAGAACGTGTGTGGGAGAGCGCCATGACTTGTCGGACATAGCAACAGTACCTAAAGGCAGGGGCGTAGCCAGAACATTTTTTCAGGGGTGGCCAGGTAAGACCCAGTGATTTTATTGGGGTGGCCAAAAAAATTACTACTGACTATGACATGCTGTACCAAAGCAAATTCTACAGAAAATATAGATCACAAACGAACAAAAATAATTAAAAATTATAATTTTATTTACAATGTCATACAAAATAAGTCAAATATGTACTGTATGTTGATAATTTTAGGGGAAAAGACAAAAAGCTTAAAGTCAGAAAAAAAATCCTAAACAAAATTAACAAGTCGTTCACACATGAACAAAATTCTCACACTTTTTATGCTTACTGCTTTGTCCTTTGCCAAACAAAATGTTGCCCTAAGAAAACAGATAAAGTATCATTACAAAAAGAGAAAAGTTACTGAATCTCTGCTTCCTCATCGCCTCTCTTAGCACCAGACATTTCCACTGCTACTGTCCTCTCTGTATCAGTATTTCCCCCTGCCTCTTTGTCATTTTCAATTCTGATGGTACTAGTCCTTTTTGTAAAAAAAGAATGTATCCCCCTATCTTCCTTTGCTTTCCTTTTCATGCTCTCTACAGTTCAGACAAACAGACAAAGAAACGATTGTATTATTATTAATATAAACAGCTACTTATACAACAGTGACAGTCATAATGTAAGTGTATATGTAATGTTTGTGGTAACATATCTGATATATGATATATATGATATATTCAGAATTTGAATAAAACTTTTATTTTCCATTCATGACAATATTTATGTATCGAAATCAGGCTCATATAAATGTCAGGAAAACATGATTCCTGGCTGCATGTCAATATCCATGGATCGCTGGATCTTTGTTAAGTTGTAAGGAACACTATATCGAGTCCAAAACCTTTAGTTTAAACTGATAACTGTTTTTTTTTTTACTTGCGTTTCCCAAATCAATATCCATTCATGCAGCAGTCCCACTGAGTCCTGACTAACGACGATGCATACCCTAACGTGTTTCTGCTAAGGAAACATTCGCAGTACCTCAACTTTAACAAATTCACCGAAAAGGTAGGAAAACCAGCCTGTGCTGAACTTGAAATATTACCGCTCGCTTATACCGTCACACAGAGACAGAACCTCAGACAGTGCGCAAGCGAACCCCTTCACCAGAAACCCCGCCCTGCAGCTAATTTCATTGGTTAAGGTACTAGTGACAGGTGGTTTAGGAATCAGTGTTTGGTCAGTACTGTGATTGTCGTGACCAATAAAATCGTAAGAATCCGCTGCAGGGCGAAGTTACCGTCGAACTGGTTTTGGGGGGAAGCTGTTCAGAATAGCGCACTTTGCGCAGACTGTTTGTGTGAGAGCGGCGATTTTAACGTCAACTCTTAGTCATTGTCAAGTGCTTTTCAGCTTGCACAACAGGGGTGGCCAGAGGGGTGGCCAAGCTTCAAACAGGGGTGGCACTGGCCACCCATGGCCACCCCTTAGCTACGCCCCTGCCTAAAGGGGGCAGGTCTTTGCGAACGGTCAATTGATTAACACAGCTGTCAATCAAACTCATCAAGCATTATGCAAAAACCATAGACTGTAAAAAAAAAAAAACTAATTTGATTTATTTTAGTATTTGAGATGTTATAATCATTTTGAAATTGCGTTAAAATAATTTAAACAACTGTATTAACAAATATTACTATATTTGTATAATAAACTGGTCTAGTCATCATAGTGGGCACAGGCCCGCCCGCTGGCTACGCCCCTGCCTTGATGCCTTCCTACCTTGGAATGTATCCTCCAAAGGTAGCATTTTAAGCTTAAAAGGTTAATTCACCCAAAAATGAAAATTATGTGATATAATTACTCACCCTCATGTCATTCCAAACCGTAAGACCTTCATTCACCTTCTGAACACAAATTAAAGGTCCCGTTCTTCGTGTGTTTTTTTAAGCTTTGATTGTGTTTACAGTGTGCAATATAACATGTGTTCATGTTTCGCGTGTAAAAAACACAGTATTTTTCACACAATTTACTTATCTGTATACCGCTGTTTTCACTGTCCTAAAAACGGGCTGATGAGTTCCTTGTTCTATGAAGTCCCTCCTTCAGAAATACGTAACGAGTTCTGATTGTGCCAGCGGTTCCTGTGTTGTGATTCGACAGCAGCTTAGCGCAAGTTGTACGGAAAGGTCACGCCTCTTAACGGGAGATGTATGCGATCAATGATCTCTACAGCGTCCCTGGGAAAGCCAAACAAAGGTGATTTGACTCCGGGATGAAAATAACAGCGTCTCGACGACATGGCGACAAACACACTCAAGCTACAGTTCCTTTTCTCCACGCGACCGTCCTCTTCTCCACGTGGGACAGCAACAAGACCACGCCCCCTTTTTCGCATAATCTTGTGGGCGGAGGTTAGTCTGTTCTACTGACCTAATTAATGAAGGAAGTACCAGGATGTAGTCCAAGCCGGCCATTCGCTGTAGGCTTTGAAAGGGAACTTCTGTTAAATAAAATATCTCGCTTGGCATTGAACTTTGAGCTTTATAATTTTACAGGTATTATTTATGCTCTAACAGCAACATTACACACTAACTAAAGTTTGAACAGTGGGATCACGAAGAACGGGACCTTTAAGATATTTTTGATGAAATCGGAGAGCCAGAAAGGTAGTAAAGACATTGTTAAAATAGTCCTAGTGAGTGGTTCAACCTTAATTTTATGAAGCGATGAGTACTTTTTGTGCGCAAAAAACAAAAAAAAAAAACACTTGCCTGTGTCAGACTCCCACAGTGTTGACATAGTGTAAACAGTGCAGCGCTTCCGTTCTACAGCAGAACAGCGGCTCACCATTGGCTATCACACGCATATGTCGTGGTGCTCACGTGAACAGTGCCTTAGAACTCGGAAGTATTGCACTGTTTACATTATGTTAACAGCGTAGGAGACTGACACAGACTGCGAGTCACTGACTATTGACTCATTTAAGTTTAGTTAATTTTGAACAAAAAAAGTTAGGCTAGGCTACCTTTAAAAAAACAAAAATACGGTAGAATGATAAAATGTGGGAGGGGGACGGGATCGGAAAAGGCAACAAGCCGGGAATCGAACTTAGGTGCTGCCTACAGATACTATCCACCAAAAAAATTGAGGTAATTAAAATAAGTAATAATATGTAACTTGTATTGATATATAAAATATCTATAATATATAGATATCATATAATTAAACAAATTATAATAATATGTAATAATCTATAATATAGGGCCTTAATACTACTACTAATACTAATAATATTTAAATTATAATGATATAGAGATAATATATAGATCTATAAAAATCTTTTACACATTGAATAGAGTGCCATCGCAATAACTATTAAAACGAAGTTTCAGGACAATAATCATCGTCAGCTAAACATGCACGTGCTGACGTCTCTAAATGTAAATTATTCTCAAAATTATTTTTAAATCCAACTATTTCAGATATACACAAGATCCAAAATGGGGGGATATTTAAATAATTTAGTGCCTGTGTGCCCCTTACAGGTATTAAATAATTTCAGATGTATATTTCCCCCAATACGGAACTAGTTTCACCTCACTCATTCACTGGCACTGAACGTCTGTGTACCTGAGAGTGATCAGTAATGAACCATGACAGACTCGAACATGAGAGCCACATCACTGTTCACTCATGCTGACGAAATGAGAGTCAGACAGGCCCATGTGGGGAGGTGCCGGTTCAGAAGGTTCCCTCCTCTGGGAGAGAGCAGAGAGAACAGAGACCGGCCGAGCAATGTTGGGATTGTTTGCTTTGATGAGCTCTGGGTCTAAACTGCTCCAGAGGGCATTATCAACTAGAGATGTCCATTTCAACTAACTTCTCCTGAAGGCAGTTTGGAAGACTTCCATCAAAGAGAGGAGAGGTTGTTTGAGGACAGACCTTTAGAAAAACTTTAATATGCACTAAACTATAACACATTCTTTGCTGGGTCAGTGTATCTCATCAGACCCAGAGCAGAGTGACTTCTTTTGGGGGCTCTCAGAGCAAATTTTTCAGTGCTGTAAAGATCATCATGGTCATTTTCAGGGCTGATGTGTCTTTGTGAGGGAAAATTGACCAGTATTTTGGACCGTTTCGTCTCCAGCATTCATCATCCCTGAAAAATGTATAACAACGTTCGAAGCCTCATAACTTCCACAATCTGGAATGCCGTCTTCAAGGAACAAGTTACTTTTTTCCAATATCATGCATATGTTTGGTATTTGATGAATAGATATTATAATGAATCATTAGAACTGCAGACACTTACTATTTTATTTATTATTTCTGAATGGGCTGAGCTCACAACACAACATATATGTCACAACATATTTATTGAAATCTAATTATTAATTAGAACTGCAGACATTCTACTTCATTTATTTTGTTTAATTTTTTATTATTTCTGAATGGGCCAAGCTCAAATATATCTCAACAAATTTATTGAAATTGATAAAACTATCAACATTTACTCATGTCGTTCCAAACCAGTGTGCTGTTTTTTTTTATGTTGTTTTGTTCAAAAATAGTTGCGTTCGTTTAACTAAAACTACATTACAGTTTGGTTATGATTTAGTGTAAGTGATATTGACACATGATATTTATATCTGGACGGGGATGTCGACTAAAGCTTTTGTGGGGGTAAAGATTATAAGTGAATAATGACTTAACTGGAGCAGAACTTGGCCTTATATTGCATTTGATCAACTTATGCGCTACAAAAAATATTTATGAGTGTCTCTTATTTTTTTGTGAAAATATTTTTAAAAATCCATAATAAAAACAACTGAAATTAATTTTAATATTTTATTATTCATTTAAATATTTTAAAAAAAATTTTTTAAATCTTTGAAACAATATAAATGTACTTGAGAAGCAATACTAAATTAAATTAGTACTAAATTAAAACTTTGTGTAAAGGTATTTTGTCTTGGCACTGACAGGTTTTATTCCAGTGTTGCTTCTCAAATAAATGTATCCTGTTTTCAAGGATTGTAGAAATGTTTAATGGAAAATAAGTTTAAACCCATTTAGAAGTTGATTTTGCACTGTGGTGTTTTTTTTTTTTTTTAAAGTTTGACAGCCCATGATTACAATAAATTGTTAAATAACTGTGTAACTATTCTTCTTCTTCAAAAAAAAAAAAAAAAAAAAAAACATTAAAAATAGCATGCACATGGGTTTGAAACTACACGAGGGTGAGTATATAATGACAGATTTTTAATGATAGCATGTAGTAGCATGTTATCAGTACAAGTATGATACAATAACCCATGTGGTCTTAATTTGAATTCTTTTTATTTACATGGTAATTGTATTGATTTTCTCTGAGATTATCTACAATTATGTTAACTATAATGAGCTATACATAAGAAAAGTGGCATTTTCAAAGGTAACGGCTTGACAAGAGATCAAACCGCAATTCAGCCAACACTAGTTTAACTGAACCCCAACCCCATTCTCTTTAGCATTCTCTCTCTCTCTCTCTCTCTCTCTCTCTCTCTCTCTCTCTCTCTCTCTCTCTCTCTCTCTCTCTCTCTCTCTCTCGCTCTCTCTCTCTCTCGCTCTCTGACTGTCTCCTTCTTAATGGGCTCCAGATGTGGAGGTTGATGGGGGTGAGCTGCTCGCTTGTCATCTGTGGAGCTGTCCATCCGTGGGGAGGCTCTGTCAGTGGGCTGCAGGGTGCAGAGGGATGTGGGGGTGGGGTGGACGTATGATCAGGGCCACTGGGGCTCAGGTTAGAGCTAGACGACATCTGGAAGCACTTGGGGTCAGCGAGCCCAGGCTGTGAAAGGTAAGATGGAAGCCCAGGCAGGGGGACGGAGGAGACAACATGAAAGTTGTTTTTTCTTTCTTTTCTAGTGGCTTCCTCAAACTACTCTCCTTGGGACACGAGCAAAGACTTTTCGTTATTTATGAAATCTAAAGCGTGAACAAACATATATGAGCATAGTAGCCCTCCCGAGAACATTACAAGATAAAACTTATGCATAAATTCATTCTTAGGTGTTTGGTTGATGTTGGCGCGAGGACAGTAACGAATCCGTCCAGCTTTCTGCATGTATCATTAAAAATCCTCCAACCAGAGACTTACTTTGTTAAGGAACCTTCAAGGCCCATCGACCTTGATATAAATGGTTCAAAGAGGGTAGTGTCAAAAAAAAAAAAAAAAACTGTCAAAATAGGAAATGGCTCCCTCTCCAAAGTGAACATCCCGTGTATTGCAGGTCCTCAGAGGATGGCTTTATTTGGAAAGGGTTTGACTCATGAACTGCTCGGATCATAAAGATTCCGCTGTAAATTGGATGGAACGAGCCCAGCTTGTGGGGAGAAACCACATTAAAGGCATCACAAATGGAATAATGACTGGTAATTTAATATAGATGCATCATTTGAGAAAATGCTCAAACTCGGATCATTGAGAAACACAGTTCTTGTCCATCACTGCTAACTCGGGAGCGGTCAACCAATCGGGAATGTACTCGGTCCAAATCTGGGCTTTTTGGATGTGAAGAGGCTGCTGTCAACTGTATTTGGAAAGCCTTAAACAACCTTATCTTTCATATACGTTTTTTTTAACAGTTAGAATAACACAGATATTCAAACTCGTCTGACTGAAGCGGAGGTTAATTTGGGGGACCAGTTCTGCATTCTGTCTAAATAAATAATAATAAAATAAAATAAATAGCTTAAATGCTACAAGTGAATTTGTAGATTTATAGGCATAACAACATCATAAAGTACAATATGAAAAATAAAAAAATAGATTTGCTAAAATTAGATTACATTAACAATGTTTTATGTTTATACACGTTTTTCAAAAGTCTCTTATGCTCACCAAGGCTGCATTTATTTGCTCAAAAATAAAAACAGAATCATTGTGAAATATTATTGCAATGAAAAAAATTATTCTTTTAATGGCAAAACTGAATTTTCAGCATCAGTGTCACATGATCCTTTAGAAATCATTCTAATATGCTGATTTTTTTTTTTTAATCAATGTTGAAATATTTGGGGGGAAACTGACATTTTTTAAATGTCTTTGATGGATAGAAAGTACAAAAGAGAAACAGCATTTGCAATAGAAATATTTTATAATCTTTACTGTCTCTTTTGACCAGTTTAAATGCATCCTCGCTGAGTAAAAGTATTAATATCTTAAAGTAATAATCTTTCAGAACTCAAACTTTTGAAAAACAGTGCGTATTAATTTGAAGTGAGCGTTAGATGATAATCAAAATGTAAAAAGAGAAAAATAGCATGCACAATAATTAAAGTGCACGATTTTCAGCAATGCTGTGTGAGAATCTCATTTTATCCCGCAAAACACGTTGTAAGCAAATTGATGACAGCTGACAGATTTCTTTCACAGAGCTGAAAGACAGATGAAAAGAAAAACAACTCACCGGCTCACCCCCTTCCTCCAATTGACTGTCTCTGAGGTCACTCGAGGTCACATGTAATCAGCAGACCGAGGGAGCCATCAGGTACATAAACAAGCCAGTGTCAGCCATTCAAAAACAGCCCGAGGCCACTTAAACTCAAACGATCGCTTCCTGTGCCATAAACAGACTGTTTTGAAAGTAAACATTCCTGCTCAACAAAAAATTAACAGCGCCGGCCCTGAAGACTGCTTAAAGGAATCAAAGTTCACCACGCAACACCAAAGTCTCCATCATCAGGTGGTAAAACGCAAAGGCTGTTTTTCAGAACGCTCCTGTCAGCTGATTTTTCTCTTCAACCTTTAAAACGCTCTCAAATCCAACGCAAACACACAAGCACTTTAATGGAACGATAGCTGGCAGGGGAAGAGCAACAGCGCTAGAAGTGTTTGGGTCGCATTGTAAATGACCAGTTTGATTAGCTAATTTTTTTAGTTTCCTTGCTTTTGTTTACCCTAGAAAAGAACAGAGTTGAAAACGGGTGGAGAGGAAAAGAGCCGCAGAAAGCTCTCTACTGTTTCTCACAAAACCCCCAGGAGTCTCGACAAAGAGTTATTTTACACTTTAAAAGGTAGATGTTCACACTGAGGGAAGAAAAGAGTGGGAGCAACCATCCATGGGAGCCCACAAACACACTTTGAATAGTTTAGCATTGGAAAAGCACACGTAACATCTGCACTCTCACAAATTTTGGGTTTCTCAATGATTTCACCTGCCTTTCCTTTGATTATGTAATTGTGTAATTCAATGGGCCAATAGTGGGAGTATGTTTCATCTAGTTTTATTCTAAAACGCCTCTTCTGAGGCTATACGTACATAATGAAATAAGAACTGATATGTGAAACTGCTGCCGGCAACAGAACAAACCAGAGAATATGAAAAGTATATATACATGCTTGTTAGTGAAACATATTTGTGGTAAAAACATGGTCAAATTGTTGCAAATGCTGGAGTGTTCTCTGGCAGGCCATAAAGACGTTTGAGGACACTCTAACCCTGAAGCGCAATGCCATTGGACATCTTTATTGCAAAGGAATATTACATGTTTAGATATGCTTAGACAATATAAATGGGTAAAATCAACAAGGCTCCAAATTCATTACTTGCATATATGGCTAGTTCTGAATATGCCAAAATGAACCAATAACCCCGGCATGTTTTAACTGAAAGCAGTGAAGAGTGATTTTTAGAGTACATTAATAAGGTAGCCAAATTTCACCCAGTTCCAAATAATCAAAATATCCAAATCCCAATTTGTGGCCTCAGTGCATTGTTATGAGTTCCAAGTAGAAATCAAGGGGAAATCCTAAAAACTTCCCAGATGTCCACAAGATTGTAGTATATGGATTCCGCAGAGGTCATCAAATCCCTGTGGTCGGCAACAGTCTTGAGAAAGAAATCTATAGTAAGCCACGGTCTTCAAGCGAGATGACCACACTCGTGCTGCCACAGTGAGTGCGAACAGAGAAAGTTTCCATTTTGTGCTTTCCAAAACTGAATTTTCCCACATGCCAAGAACATGACAGTCTTATGTAAATCATTGGTTTAGGAAAGCTCAGTACCTTGGAGAAGTTCTCGTTTCCTTGTAGAATTGATGGATAAGAGTAAAACACATATAGGAGGACAGAAAACAACATTTATGCCAGTTTTGTCGGGACATTGGGATTGCTCTCTGACATGTGGCTCAGAGTCTCTGACAGCCCTGCTGTCCACTTCAGTTGACGGTGGGTACCTGGTTCAGGCTGTATTCTTTGGCCTTCAGTCTCAGGTTGGCGATACTGTTGGCCATATTCATGCCCTGGGCTGTGTTGTTGTTAGCGCATGATGGAGAATAAGTTGCCATGGCGCTGTAAGGAAGAAGTCAGGTTGTCAGGATCACACTTTTCATCAATAATAAATAATTCAATAATAGGGGTGTAACAATATATTGTGTTGCAATATTGCAATACAAAAATGCAACATGTATTGTGTATAGTTCACCCAAAATGAAAATTACTGTGTGAGAAAAAAAAAAAAAAAGGTTTACAGAGTGTCAGTAAACTACTATATATACTGTAATGTTGAATATAATGTAATAATGCAATGGGGGAATATTTGTGGGTCCTGATAATGCCAAATGCCTTATGTTACCAGTAAAAATTGGCCTTTATTAATTTAAAAGTACAAGCATATTTGTCTAAAATAATTCTGTATTTTCAGCTTCATAATCATGAATATTTTATTCTGCCGTCAACATTGTCCTGTGCATTGGGTTACCAGCACAAAGTCTAAGCCTATTCATTTCCACTCCCAATGTAATACCAAATTTAGCATTTTAATCAACGATACATTTTGTGTCAACCTTCAACCTCATGTCTTGGAGTGAATTCAGGTTAAATGGGACACTTTTTTTCCCAGTCATCTCAATGGCAAAAAGTGTCCCAATCAACCTGAATTCACCCTATATAATATCGTATTGTGAGTTCAGTATCGTGATATGTATCGAATCGTGACATGAGGGTATCGTTACACCCATATTCTATAATATTAAAGATCTGAAATGCATGTTCTGTCTCTATTGATTTTATTTACTCT
Source organism: Romanogobio albipinnatus (assembly GCA_023566225.1). NCBI lineage: Eukaryota > Metazoa > Chordata > Actinopteri > Cypriniformes > Gobionidae > Romanogobio > Romanogobio albipinnatus. The sequence continues at coordinate 13,713,796 of CM042244.1, forward strand.
GAGAAAATGGTTAATATGTTTTTGATGAAAAACTGAATGCATATGGATAGCATTTGTGGCACCACATTTCTGATTTCAAGACACTAATTTTATGTTTTAATAATTAATACTTTTAATAATTTTCACTCCCTTAGTTTGAAAAAAAAAAGATGGTTACAGTAATAAATGAAAAAAATACAGAAATGTAAAGTGGTATTTCTGTTAAAGCATGTTTATGAAATCTTCCCTAAAATGCTTCTTACTCAAGCTGTAGAGTGTCTAAATGATTCTTTAAACGACTTTTCTTATTGATGGTTATGTATCTGTAGGTGAAGTTTGCAGAATTCAGCTCCATGTAAACAGTGCGTTATGAATAGTAACACAGAATTACATATACGCTTTTCACGAGTTCACACTTACATCAAATTAAATAGAGTTAAGATTATGCGTATTTGGCGTGCTGTCCGGGGGAGGGCTCCGGGCTCGGAATTATCCCCCCGTTGATAGAGATAGCCTAGAACTAGACTGTATTGTATTATGGATTGTGTTGACGTCTAATAAGAGTTTATTAAAAATCAAAGTGAGGCGATGGGGTGGTGGAGGGATGCTAAAATAAAAACGGCCAATGAAAGGAGGTAAATCTGCTGTATATATACACCTCTTATCGTTGATTAAATTGATTAGCTTAATGTGCTCCACTTGTGTTAAATTAGGTTTAATAATCTGAACGTGCTCCTCCCGAATTTTTTTGATAAAACATCACTTATTGCTACTGACATTGCAATTATTGGCTACCACTTTACAGTGAGGTCTCATTAGTTAATGCATTAACTAACATCTTTGTCAATGTTATTTCATTAATACAACGTACAGCGTTTGTCCATTTTAGCGCATGCACATTATAGGGATAGTTCACCCAAAAATTCAAATGTTGTCATCACTTTCTCACCCTCAAGTTGTTCCAAACCTGTATGAATTTCTTTCTTCTGTTGAACACGAAAAGATGTTTTAAAGAATGTTGGTAACCAGACAGTTGACGGCACCCATTGACTTCCATAGTATTTTTTTCCTTATGGAAGTCAATGGGCGCCGTCAACTGCGTGATTCCCGGCATTCCTTAAAATATCTTCTTTTGTGTTCAACAGAAGACAGAAACTCATACAGGTTTGGAACAACTAAAATGTAATCTTATTGTAAAGTGTTACCAATTATTGTATAGATTTACATTGCATACTTTCCCTGCATTGAACCCTTGACCTTGAGTCGAATGTACTGTAACTTTTCACAGACAGGACACACTGGTCTCATACTAACACATTTCATGTGTAAATCTCGTTGTTATACTTTTGAAATTGTGTGATATTTTCAAACATTTATTCACACAAGTATACTACTTTCATTTGCATTTTAGTTAAATGAGAGACGGCAAAATGATACTCATGCTGCAGATGCCGTCCATTTTCATTCATTTGTAAATAACCCAGAATATTCTTATAACCTTCTGCACAACCAATGGAAACAGCAGCAGAGGCATAAAAAATTAGATCTAACCTGTACGATGGTGAGTTGCCCCAGGACAGGTAGTCGTTGGGTCTGGGAGCGGGTCGTGGGACAATGGGCTGCTCTACGGCTGTTACTTCTCCTGAGAAAGACTTGAGCAACGAGGCATTTTTACTGGCCAACATCGCACGTTCGTTTCGCCGAAACTTCGCCCTCCGATTTTGAAACCACACCTGGAAAATCATGAAAGGTGCTCAGTTTGACATGTGAAGAGCAGGCTTACCATCATGTGTTTAGATTCGACTGGGATGTGCTACTGCTGCTTCCACAAGATGTGAAGATACATTCTGTAGGCCATGGCTAACCTGCACTCGAGCTTCAGTGAGGTTGACTCGGCGTGCTAAATCCTCCCTGACAAAAGCGTCGGGGTAGTGTGTCCTCTCAAACACTCTCTCTAAGGCCTGCAGTTGGCTGCTGTTGAACGTGGTCCTATTCCGCCTCTGTTTACGCTTTTTCTTCTCCTCTGAGTTGAGTTGCTCATCTGCGCACACACACAGAGATTTAAGGATGGCATGAATATCCCCATTATAGTAGGTCTGTACTCAAACAGACTTACAACCTGGGAAAAGGATATTAAAATCAAACTAGTGAATGGAAATTCAGCCAAAAGTCACAAACATTTCTTAGAAATACTGTAAGTTTATAACTGTTTAATGGACAGTCGGCCTAATGGAATTAATTGGAAATTATAATTAAAAGTGAATGATCCTTCCTAAAACTATATCACAATCAAAGCTTAAACAGTGTAAGCAAGAACTCAGATCCTTATTTATTAAAAAACGGCAAATTTTCTCCAATTCTATACATTTTCAACACTCACATTCTAGGTTAATAAACCCGCTTATCCCTTATGTTACTTTTTGGGGTCAATATGACTTATCATATTGTGAAAAAATGTGCCAAATTATTATGTTTTATTTCCTGACTTTTCCTCATGATTACATCAAATCTTTTCAGAAATGTGATTTGTGACAATGTTTCTGAATAGTGTGGATTTTTTAAAACATGAAAGTATGTTATTAAATAAAGTAATTGATGTGTTGTAATATTTGTATTTCAATCAGTCTAGCATAATTTTATATAAATTATATTACACCTACAGAAATGGAACATAAAAAAATACAATCATCAGGTTTTATAGATGTATCAGTTTTCACATACTTGATGTAGGCTAATCTGTTTTCTAACTCTATGTTCTTTCTTTTACTTTCTTTCTAAAAGTATTCTGGCTTCTTCTCGTAGTAAAATGCCAATTATATATATTTTTGGAGGAGAAGCAGATAGTTGCAGACTCATTCCTCTTTGGATACATCAATAAGTTCTTAAATCGCTCCATAAAACTTCCCAGAGAAGGACAAAACAACAGTGACGAATCGATTCGCGACAATTCCTACAAGGCCGTAAAGTCAAAAGAAAGTTGAAAGAAGAGGTTATCAATACTAGGCCCAGACCATGAACAGCCCTTGTGACAGCTGTGTGCTCGCTCGGTGACAGCGAAAATCATCTCGACTTTATCGTCTTTTATCAGCTATATGCGCTTTGGCCTACTGGAGATTTATCTTCATTTCAATTATGGTAATTCAGAGGCCTTGTAGGCTATCTTAAAAGACACTGAATTCACATCTGTAATGTTGCGTAAATTGTTCAGGAAAAAAAAACATCACATAGCCCTAAATGCCCTCGAGTCTTTTTTATTCCATATTTCGAGTCTAATTTTATTTCTCCGACTGTACGAAATACACGCGTCCAACAATTAATTTGTATTTACATTTATTTATTGAAATTTTAATCTTCGTGGCTTGGTTGATTCAAAGAGAAAAATTGTATGTCCAAAATATAGGCTAAAGCCCAACATGTAGCTTAGACATAATTAGCCTAGCTTTCGCAAAACAAGACAGTAATTGTGTGGCATTAGCAAGAGGCTCTTTTAGGCCTACAGTAATTTTCGTAATGTTTTAGGTTTCAATTTATGAATATGAAGCCTAAAAATATACAAAGCTTATGCTAATAAATAATAATGCAGAAAAATAAACAGTTGGAAAATGCACGTCTAATAGACTGACTGATTAATTGGAACATTGGACTATTTAAATCTGAAACGTAGAAACATTTACTATATATATATATATATATATATATATATATATATATATATATATATATATATATATATATATATATATATATATATATATATATATATATATATATATATATATATATCCTATTATGAATTTGCAGATCCGAGATCACTCTTGCTGTTGGTTTCATTGAGGAGAAAATATTAAATAAATAGAAACAGAAAAATTACTCTGCAGTGACAGTCTGCAGAAATACAGTCTAAAAAGTTTTCTGTTTAAAGTTTAAATTTTGTTTTGATATTGTTTTATTTTAACAAACCTTAATAGGCCTATCGAAGGAAACTATTCGTTTTAGCCTGGTTGATAGGCTAGGCTATTTTAGCCTATTATTTAAACGAGTGGAGTTAATGTTTGGAATGCCTAAGCAACAATACACTACAATTAATTATATGTCTTAATTGCTAAATAAAGCATATGGAGTAAATGAAGCAGAACGCATTCAGAGTTGGGACTTGTGTAGGCTAAGTTACTCTTGTAACGCCATGCCCGCATCCTTCAGTTCTCTACTGATGTGTAACGTGACCGTTTTCTGTGTATGTGTTCATAGTATGTATAGGCCTACCAATTAAAGAATATTAACGCGTGCAAATTAATTGCATTTACTCATGTTTAATAATTGGGAGACCCAAACAAAAGTAGCTAATGTTAATGAAGTAGCCAAGCATTTCCAATTTTTTTATGTCAAGACTTTTTTTTAGTTGAACTCTTAGCTATAATTAGACTATTTCTTATTAAATTTGGACAAATCCATCCCGATACTTCAATCATGTTGTACTCATGCACTTACTCTCCTGCTGTGTCGTGTCGCTGCCGCTGGTCAGTCCCGGAGACTCCAGCATACTCCTGCCCGCCTCTCCTACGCTCTCCTCCGCTTGAGCTCCCACCATCTCCCGCGCTTCCTCCAGATCCAACAGGTGGCTCACGGAAAAGTTCTTCTTAGCCTGTAAATGATCCTGATTCGCGTTGATCTGACTCTCCAGTCGGTTAGGTAACGTGGCTTGTCTGTCCATTACATGAGCATAGCTGGAAGTCATGACGCAAACTGACGAAACCCAAGATATCCTCTACCTATAACCAACATGAGTTAAGTTTCGACCATAAACAATCTCTCTATATTCGACAAACGGATCGATTTTGATTTCTACATCCGTAGTTCAGTCTCACATGGATCCAAACAAGCGTAATTATCGCCCGTGTTGACAGTCACGCGTCTTTATGAAAAAAGGCATCACCGAAAGACATCTCCAAATCTAGAACTCCAAAGTCTTCGCCTTTTACCCGCCGACTCCCTCTTAGTTTCTGCAACAGAGACTTTCTCCTCTCATTCCGAGAGTGAGGGAAGGAGTAATCTGGCGAGAAAGGTTTGATGGCACAGATGAACGATTTACGCCCCAATAGTAGGAGGTCGGACGAGCCTCTCTCAGCTCCTTTCTCCGGTACTTCAAACGGCACACACTGGCGCTGAGGGGGGAGCCTGAGAGCAAAAATACACGAGCATTTGAAGCCCTGGGGAGGGATGAGAGACATACAAGAAGCCATAATTACGTGGCAATGTTTTTTGTCGGCGTTTCTAACGTTTAACAAAGCAATAGCCTATATCTATTTTCTTAACCCCTAACATCCCCACTAAAAAACTTAATTAATGGGTCAATGACGTGATGAGTTTTTTGGGGGGTCCGGATTATTCAGATTAACCAGGCTACATTAAAAATGCGATTGATAAATACATAACTCCTATATGAACTATACATTTCTGAATTAAAAGTCTCTGATATTTATTTTGGGTTTAAATGAAAGAAAAGAAAAGTAGGCTAGTCTTTGACTACAATGCCTAATTAAATTTTAAATTTACATAGGCCTTGTAATATTTTATTGTTATTATTTCGTATGTCTAAATAAGCAGTTTTTTTTGTTGTCAAATATTAATCCAAACTAATAGTGTAACAGGAATCCATTTTTGCTGTCATGCGTTTTTTTCCCAAAACCAAAATTATTTAGACCTTTTTATGAAAAAGCACATTTTGTCAAAAAAAATTATTGAAATTCTTTTGTTTATTTTTCTTTGTCGTCATTTTTATCATCTTGAAAATCATTATTTGTCAATGGCCTTTATTGCATGTCACAGTTGGGATTAGATCAAACTGAACAGATTTAAATGTCTTTGTAGTGGTCACAATCACTTTTGTTTTGCATGCATGCAATGTAACCTTACACTAAACCACATGATGTGGTGTCTTAAAGATAAGTTTGAATAGGCTAAAGAGTCTTGTTAAGCTATATTAACACGAACACTTAAAATGATCAAAGTTACACACTGGCAAAGCTCTCACATGGGTATCGTGCGTTCTGCTTTGGTGTCATTCCATGATGTGACACTAAAATGTTGTTCTTTTTGAATCGGTGTACAGAGGATGTCGAAGCATTGCGTGCGCTTTTAAAGAGTCTCTCGACAGGAGGGGATCGAGCTCTGCATGTGTCGCAATGACATGAGTTCAGGCTCCAAGCTGCCTCCGTCAGCCTCCTAGGTCTAGGAAAAGAACACTTGATGCCATCAAAGGGGCGCAGATTGAATCCAGATGTGCAGTGCCTCTCTCGTTCTTTCCGTGCATTTAATTAAGGAGCTTGGATTGAGGAGATCTTTCTTCATCATTAGTTTTCCCCCAAGATCCCATTTCTCCCTCGAAGCCCAGCTCGCTGCCCTGTGCCAGCGCAAAGCTTTGCTTTTATTATTATTATTTTACTCTGCCCATAAATCTGCCACATATCGAAACCTTGAATCGTTGTGAAGAATGAAATGCCTTGCTTCTTTGAGGAATACAGGGAAACAAAAGCAGGCCCGTGTAGTTTACCAGCAAGAAAAGTTTTAATCAGCCTCCATGACATGTTTTTCTTTATGAGTAGGGCTTAAGAGTAATATGAATATGGATGAAGAAATACATTTATGCACTAAAACAAAATTACAGTAATAAAAAGGCAACGTCTAGCGACCTCTATATTCTTCTTGAAAAGTGGGCAATTAAAAAGCAAAATTGAACTGGATGGATTAAGTAAAAATAATAATCTACCCTGAAACGTTAAAATTGTTTCATAGGGGGGAAAAAATACAATAAACGCACTGATATATAGGCTATGACAGCGAAAAATATTTGGAGGACCGAACTTTCCCTGTATTTATCCAAAGAAATAGAGGTCATCACAAATCATTTTGACAACAAAACAAGACGATCATAAAAATGGAAAACATTGCATTTTGTCAATCACATTATTGCTTATATGCAGATGTAAAGTTGAATTAAGTAAAAAAAAAATCATCGCATTAGAAACAACCACATAAGTGAAACTTTTTAATAACACGATCCTTTTTAAAAGATAGCAATATAATTTACGTGATACAATTTTACCTAGTTTGCACAGCAGTTTCCTTTGTTTATGGCAATATAGGCTATAAGTCGTAAATAGGCCTAATGGAACTAAATTATTATTGTGTTTATTATTGTTTCAGGAATTTAGGAATAACCTTAAAAAAACCTTTCACGTAATCCAGCATTAGGCTACATCTACGAAAATTGCTCCAAATGATTGAATAAATAAATGAATAAATAGAAAGTTATTAGGAATAACTCATCCTAAACATTTGGACTGATATTTTTAGTTCATTTGATCAGTCATAATGCACAAGTAATTAGGTAAAATTAGCTAAAGCAACACAATATAGCCTAATGTAGTATACGTAGGTTATTAATGTTCAAATTCGTTTAATTTAAAATTATTTTTTAAACCCCCCTGTCTGCAACACGGAGGACAAGTTTCATGAAAGTAGGCTAACTCCGTGTTGTAGCAGCTCTGCACGGATCATTTATCATAAGGATCATATCACATGTCCGGGTTCAATTGGCGTTCATTAAGATAATTATAATGATCAGACTCGAGGATCCTCTTGTAAAAAGGGCTCGTGCCGAACCCTATGCCATGGACCTCTGTGTGTATTACAAATATATCCATGTGCACACCTTACACAACATTTGGTTTTAGCATCATGACATTTTCTCATAACATAGCCTATCACTTTACGCATAACATATGTTTGTCTAACGAGCACAGCAAGGAAAGAAACAAGGGCCTGCAACTAACAGCGAAGGCGTATAAATAGTGCCCCACATTGAAGTGAGAGAAAAAAAACCCTTTACTTTAAGAAGTCCATAAGTGACTATAAAAATCAGTTAATTTGGAGTTAACATTTTTATAGCCTCCCTTTACAAATATCCAAAGTGAACTCTTAGCACAGTTTTGTTTTCTTAGACATTACTTTCAAACTAAACGCACAGCGTTTTATGAACCGCATTCAATTTAATAAATGTATTGCATTTTAAATGATGCAGCTGTGCTGATTTTATATACTTAAAAATATAGGCTGAGATAAAGATGTTTAACTTTCCCTTACAACGCGCGAAAAAAATACATGTCCGGTAGTTATTAATGATTTATTGTAATCCAATTATTTAACCTATTTCGTTTACATACTGTGTCAAAAGCTACAATCTATAACTAATGCGTGGCCAGCGGCGTTAGTGCTCTGTATTTATCACACAGACTTTTTTACGTCTCATGTTACACACTTTTCCAAGTTGTCTGGAGAGGAACCCCACAAATTAAAAGCAGATCCAGAGGAATGCTGCTATATGAAGATGAACTACTGTTAAAACAGGCATATAGTCTCATATACACGTCTCGTGTATCGCTTACATTTTAAAACGCGCATATATTTGTATTATCAGTTGTCTTTTAATGAGTAGGCCTATATTTACAAAGATAAACAAGTAAAGCACCTGCCTTGAAATGGTCTGGAAAAAAAAAATGATATAAATGTAGCCTAAATTATTTAATGTATAATCTTGCCCTCATTAATTTTAATACTGTTGCATTAGCAAACTGCATTTGCAATCTACATGAGGACAATGTTAATAGAAATTAGATTAGACTGAATGAGAGTAAGGATTTAAAAATAAATAAATAAAAAATGCTGAAAACTGCTTCTAAAATGTATTCACACTGGCCAGTAACAACTCCAAAAAAAAGATATACTTCAAGATCAAATAAGAAAAACAACAGATCCCATACAGAGATCATTCTTCTTTGTATTTTGCTATTCTCTGACCTCATTGGTGCAATGCAGAGCAAGAGGGCCAACAACATCCCCGACTACAATGCTGAAACACAGCAAAAATAATAATTTACCTTATTATCGTCTCGGTTGTCTCAGCTCATAATATATTGATCATCTTGGCCTGGAGAGCAGCGTTTAAGCACCACCTCTTCACATTCCAGAGACCTCTTGGGACTTAAAGCTGTTTGGAAATTAGGCTCATTCTTATATTAACCCTTTGACCCTGCCGGCCGACAGGCTGAAGCCGCGAAGAGGAAGGCCAGAGTGGCTAATTGATGGCCATCGCTGAGGGGAGAGAGCATGAAAAGATAAACAAAATTAAGAGAAGTGATGAATATCACCTCTGAAGGAGCGAGAGGCCAGGAGAAGTAGTCATTTATTAATGGGAAGTGTTAGGCCATTAGCCCAGTTATTGAGTGATGGGCCAATGCCAGGGCCTTATTGCAGGTCTTCATGGAGAACTGCGATCATAGGCCGCGATAGGAGTAGTGTTGGTCTGCTTCAGCTTTTCCCAAACACAGATGTAAGATGACTGTGCAGATTGCATCGCTAATCCAATTTTCCCTTATTTGTCTATTAAATCCTGATTTTATCAGCAGGCCTGGTTCTGAAATCAGAGCCTCATGGTTTCAGGAGAGAAGCACGTAACACAAGCAGAGATGCGAGACAGAAAGAGAACTGTATGTGCATTGGAAGTCTGGTGACACCCAAGGTCCAACTTCACAGCGCTGCCTATTAATATCTAATAAAGTTTCCTATTAGCATTAGTCACAATTTGAGGAATTTCTCTGTGCCAGCCTGCTGCCACAATGAGGGGCTCTGATAGAAAACACATGGGCTACAAAAGATGGAGGGGGCCCATCAATGAAAATATGATAATTGTGTTTCTAAGACTGAATACATTACTGGTACGTCAAGACAGAAGACAAATTTAGGCCAAATCCATAAAGTCATATTTCTTTCCAAAACGATGCCTTAGGACAAATGTCAAATCAATTTGTCACGGCACATTGAGAAGAAGCAAATATGGGATATTAGCGAAGAAAGACTGTATTGTTTAATTATTTGGGGATCGACGAGATTCAAAAATGGACTATATTCGGATTATATTTAGCATCAGCTTCCTAGAAGTGCTGACAACACTGGGTGAGAAAAAGTCTCATTGCAATATGTTTGGGGTTGATATGATTTATTTGATGTTTTGAAAAGAAGTCATGCTCAACTAGACTGAATTGATTTGATTAATGATATAAAAACAGTAATACCGTGAAATATGATTACAATTTTAAATGTTTTCCATTTTAATATATTTTCAAATGTAATTTATTCCTGTGATGGTAAAACGGTCACTTTTTAAAGAAATACCTGATCCCGAACTGTACATCAAAAAAAACTTTTTAAGATCAACAAACACATTTTTGTTTTATCGTCAAGAGTTGGTGCTAAGATTGATAATACTGAGCTCTAATGACCCACCTAATTTCAACACACCGTAACCTTTCTGAATAAGCCTTTGAATCTTTGAGAGCACTTAATCAAAAATAATCTTTGTTTCATGACCAGGATATGTATAAGCCATCATTTCACTATAGGTTTATTTATACTGGGTGAACCAACCCGGAAACACACAAATAAGAAATAAATCAACGCGCTGATGCAGCGAGTGAAGTTTCTAAACACTAAACTTCGAAACTCTCAGACACAAAGGCCGCTTGTCATTCCTCCTCCTCATGCCAACTCTAGCAGGACTTCAGAGAGTATTTTCATTGACTATCACCTATTAACTCAAACAAATTGGCAGCCAAGTTTTCCACCAATATGATGGGGATGTAAGTGCTGGGGAGCCTGAGGCAATTCATAGCATGGCAGAAGAAAGGATTCAAGCAGGAAACAGGAAATTAGGTTTCAAAATATTTTAGATTTGCGCAGTGTAAGCACAGTGGATAGCATAGACTGGGAGCTCAGCGTTCAAGCCTCGCTTCCCAAAAGACGCAGTTCTACACGCTTGGGAATCTGAAAACTTGTTGAAATTGTTGCAGATAACATTAAAGGATTAGTTCACTTTAAAATGAAAATTGCCCCATGATTTACTCACCCTCAAGCCATCCTAGGTATATACGACTTTCTTCTGTTTGATGAATACAAATGGAGTTATAGTAATACCCTGACTCTTCCAAGCTTTATTATGGCATGGGGCTCACGAGTTTGAAGCTCAAAAAAGTGCATCCATCCCTCATAAACTTACTCCACATGGCTCTGGAGTGCTAATAACGGCCTTCTGAAGCGAATCCATGCGTTTATAAAGTTTTAAATATGGACATTTTTCTTTCACAAAGTAAAATATCTAGCATCCGCCAGACCACCTTCCGTATTAAACTTACGGAAAAAGCGTAACGTATGACGTCAGGCATAACATTTGGCGATACACTTTTTTCGTAAGTTGAATACAAACGATTGTTTTCAAACGATTCCGCGGTGAGTCTTATGCACGTAAGCTGGAAATTTAAATTCAAGTTCAACCACACATTCATAATATTAGAATCCGAAGGAAGCTTATCCAGCGACTGTGTTGTTCCTCAACCAGGCACAGCGCAATATCTTGCTATCTTCGGCATGTTTATTGCTCGGTAGCAAGATCCGTTTAGCTCCACGAGTCGGTGGGCGGGGCTACAGAATCAGGGGTACTTATTCTTCTATTGAGGCTTGCTTTTCACCACGCGCTGACATCAAGGTTGGCATTTCTCAATTCATGACCCCTTCAACACCCCGTTAATGATGGATGGATGCACTTTTTTGAGCTTCAAACTCAATGGACCCTGTCACTGCCATTATAAAGCTTGGAAACATCAGGATATTTATTAATATAACTCAGATTGTGTTCATCAGAAAGATGAAAGTCATATAGGCCTACACCGGCTTGAGGGTGAATAAATCATGGAGTAATTTTCATTTTAAAGTGAAGTAATCCTTTAATATTAAACGTTAAAACACACATTCCTTGATAGAGTTTTTTTTTCTAGGCAAACATTTTATTGTTATAAAATCCATATAATCATGTTGAGCGTGAAAGAAACCAAACATGATTTATGGACAGGAAATTGCCAGTCGGATATTCTCTGAGAAAAAAGTTGAAAGAAAATCAAGCCAGCTCCATGAACACAGCAGCCCAAGTTCAGAGGTTCCTTTAGCCATCAGTTTTGACCTTTAAAAAGATCTTGGACTACTCGGTCAGAAGGAAAAGTTAGATAAAACAGCCAAAGACAAAGGATGCACTCGCATATGTCTCTCATGTGCGTTACGCTCATGCACATTCAAATCTCTGATGTGTTTAAAGAGGCCACGTGCTCTCTGGACAACCCTGACTTTACTATGGAGGATGTGTCCCTCTTCCTAACCACCAATGCTCCCTAACTTCTGTTCTGAATTTGTTCTTTAATTTCCAGCCCTGACCTTGCAGCTCTCCACATCTGCAGTGAGTTTGGGATGCTGAGACCCAGAGCAGGGTGCACGGCGCTCTTTCCAACTCCTTGCCCGTTTGGAGAGAGCCCTGCTGGGCTTGGTGGCACTGATTGGTAAGAGACAGCTGTAGGAGCATAAAAGACAGAAGGTTTTATGTATGATATGTGCTTGCTTTTGTAATTTAGATGAGATTGATGTAATGAAAATTGAAGAAACAATCAAGCAATTTCACACGAGCAAGAGAGTTGCTCTTTCGAGTATATTTTAACACAAACAGCACAACTGTGCACGGAAATAAGGACTGCATGCGATAAATCGAAATTATCCAAATATCGCAAATGTAGCCTACCTATCGCAATATGCATATCGCAATGGCTTACGATAACTGAATGATTTTAATACTTCAAAAGATTACGAAAAGTCTAAGTTTTAGGCCAAAGCAGACGGCAGAGAATAGACTGGACACATGACTGTTACATACGTGTGACACGCTTAGTGTTATATCCTGGGTTCTCTTACGCAGCTTATATGACCAAATACGCACAAAATTATTGCACAACCTGTCACTCCCTTACAAAAAATACATATACTTCAAGTTCACTTTATTAAGTATACTTAAGTAAGTTCATTTTTCAGAACGAAATGACTTGAAAAAAAGATTTGTTAATTTTGCTGAACAAGATTCAAAGATCAGAGTCAGCAAAATTATCTGATCTTCCTGTATTCTGTACTCTTTAACACACATCCTTCCCTCGCGGGTCAAAATGACCCGAAGCCCTAAAATGATACTAAATTTAATTTAAGCTTATTTTATCACGTTTTGATCATATGTTTTCTATTTTTAGTGCAATTTCTTTCAACTTCAATTCAAAATAACTCACAATTTCCTGCATAACCCTTTTAATTCAGCTCAAAATATCTTACATTGGGTGTCTTTGCCGACCTCTTGTGGAAAAAAGATAATATAACATAATATGATATTTCATGACTCTTGCCACTAGATGGCATTATAGCTCTATATTGAGCAAATGAGCGGTTCCGCTGGGTCCTAAATTGAGTTCTCTTCAGAATGCATTCAGATCATAGACTGTAAAAAAAGATGGACGACGCCGCTTCACTATCTTCCAATATAGAAAAATGTAGCCACCAATGTCCGAATATGGTGCTGACATCTTGCGCTAATTTGGGACTTGCGTCTGCACGGTAGAGAGCAGGAAGTAGAGCAACGATATCGAAACCCTGCCCACACTAGTGTCAGTATCTGTTAGTACAGTTTACTGCAGAACAACTCATTATGTTGGTGTGAAATAAACAGTTATGGAAATGTAGAAATGAAAGCTAAACTCCAATCTCCTCCCGAAAATCCAGAAAAAAAGTCTGTTGGTTCCTCAGTGACAACATCGCTCAGAAAAGCGGTCAATCACAGCTGTTAATCATGACGTCACACCCAGAGCCGGCCCAAGGCATAAGCGAACTGCTTAGGGGCCCCCAAGAGCACGTGAAATTACTTTTTGCAGTATGTTATTTCATGATGATTGAAAACGCGAAATGGCCTTAAACAATTACTAAATAAACTGCAAAATGTTAAGTTTTCTAATATATGAACGGATTGATTCTGACAGCACTGCATGAGCTCGCGGCGCCATCGGCCGGACACTATTCGCTTGTTAGCCAGGGTTCAAAGTGTGAGAAAACACGTAAGGTTGCTCGTCAGTTGCCCGGTAACCTTTTTATGAATGGATGGATTTGAGAATGTGATATGGTTTAGTGTGAATATCTTGTCTGACGTGCTGCATGTTTTGTACGGAGTACAGCATAGCAGTTTCTCAATAAATGTTTTTCTGCAAACTGCTATATCGTCCCCTTGGAATTATAAGTTGTGAAGCCTATATTTTGGAATGGAATGCAAAAAGTATTTATGCCAAAATAAAAGCTCTGTTTAATGTTTGAAAGAAATCAACATTTCTTGTTTTTAAAAGAAGTCTCTTCTGCTCACCAAGGATGCATTTATTTGATCAAAAATACAGAAAAAACTGTATTATTGTGAAATATTATTATAATGTAAAACATCTGTTTTATATGTGAATATAGTAAAGTGTGATTTATTCCTGTGATCAAAGCTGAATTTATCATCATTACTCCAGTCTTCAGTCAGTGTCACATGATCCTTCAGAATTCATTCTGATATGAGGATTTGATGCTCAAGAAACATTTATGATTATTATCAATGGTGAAAACAGTTGTGTACAATATTTTTAGGATTTTTGAAAGCTTTCTATTTCAGAGAAATGCTGTTCTTTTGAACCTCCTGTTCATCAAAGAATCCTGGGGAAAAGTGAGAATATTCAACATAAGAGACTACTTACATTTTTTTGTTTGTTTTTGTTACATATCCCAGTCTGAACTGTAGTACAGTAAGGCTTTGAATATTAACACCTGACCACTCCTGTGGGTTTGCTACTGTTACAATTAAAAACTGTAGGTAAAAAAGGGTAAAACCATTACAGCCAGACATGATGAAAGCAACACAGCTACAACTACTAACATTGATACTGGGTGTGCGAATTATCAAGAATTGACAATAGTCAATCGTATTGGTGGCACTGAGGGGCCACCAAACAAAAATTCTGCTTAGGGCCCCATAAGGGCTTGGGCCGGCCCTGGTCATACCACAGTTTTTACACCATCAAATAACTAACTAACTAAAACCAAACTTATTTTAAGACACGAACACTTGAACTTACATCAGCGTGATAAAAACGACCTAAAATGACAGAAAATATTTAAAGTGTAATTTGATTGTTTAGTTTGTCTCGTGTCCCATTAGAATACATGGAGGGGGCGGGGTTTATGAGCTATACTGCGGCCAACCACCTGGGAGCGATCGAGACGCTTTGGCTTCACTTTTCAGGATGTGTGCAGCACGCTTGATTTAGATACACATGTAGACATTATAAAATCATGTTTTGAGTGTTTTAGCATTTTTAGTTTTTTTCTATGTGTACTGAAGCATTCCTTGTATTCCATTCATTCATATAGGGGGTCAAATTGACCCGCAAGGGAAGGATACTACTTTTTTTACATTTCAACCACAAAACTCCTCGAATCCAGTCAATTAGTTTGTGCATTCGTGGTTCAAGTGCGACAAACGTCCTTCGGTCTTGGACCACTCGAATTAACTCTCAATTTTTTTTTTTACATTTAAAAATGAGTTTCGGGTCAAAATGTTGCTAGGGAAGGATGAGGGTTAAAAAGATAAGTAATAGCATCCCCTATAAGTAAAAACATGGATAGCCAGAAAATTCAGTCAATGGCGGGGAAAGAGTAAAGATTTGAAGTCAATTCCTATGTACAGTACACTGTTACAATTAAAAACTGTATAAGGGTAAAACCATTACAGCCAGACATTATGAAAGCAACACAGCTACAACTACTACTAGCCTACTCAAAAATGTTTATAAGACGATGTGAAAAAAGTGTTTAGTAGTCTACTTTATCAAAAGAGTAAACATAAGCCAAGTATATATTCTATTAAGTATATCTCCATCAAAAGATTGAGCACAAGGCCAAATATACTTTTACTATACTGACTTTTCTGTCTGTATAAGTCAAGGTATATTTCTATAGCCTATAGATTTTTACTTGTCGATTGTATTTAGTGTTCATTTGTGAAGAAGATCACAATGATGATGATCAAAACGTAAGAATCATAAACTTCTGCTTGTCACAAAGCTTATTTTGTGCAATAATCCAAAAGCCAATTGAAAAAAAAAATCCTATTGGGTTTCTGTCGAGGGAACCAGGGTGATGTAACTTCCGGGTTGGCATACAACATGTCATCACTGCAGCACTCTATATCAGTGCTTGGAGAATCAGATTTAAGGACCAGAACTAACTACTGTATAAACGTGTTTAAACAAGGCTTTTATGAGTTTTGTGTTTGGCCTTAAGACTGTCATTCGAGAATGAATTGAGCACACCAGTTAGTGGAAACTGAACATTCTTCAGGGAGTGTGTTACCATCAGTGACTTCCCTCGTGTTTTCAATTACCATTAGGACCAATACATCTCCATTTCCTTTACAAAAGCCAGGTTTCTTTATCTAGCCCCAAATGCACTTACTCATACACAATCAAACTAAAGTCATGGTATTGTCATGACTGCAGAAATTGTCAAAACCCCAGTGCCCCTAGCAATATCTGGTTCCCACTGACCTAAAGTCACAGATTGCCCTTTCACTCAAGCACATCCAGAGTTCAGCCAGAATCCCTGCATATTGCATTTCAAACAGTAGCGATCTCAACAGAATGCAAAATATTTAGCATGTCCAATCTGGAGAGTCATATATGTATTATATTTATGCCGATGTGACCGGGTCACCGGGGTGAAGACAAATTTGACACGCCGTTGAGGGAGGTGATGAAATTAGTGAGACATATCCATTGTATGTAAGAAGGTAACTTAGAGGACAAGCAGAAAGGTCGCCCAACCTTATCTTTAATGTTATCAACTGATATCTTCAAAATGACCAAATTTTGTAGATTTTATCATTGTTAGCAATGTAATGTACTTAACTAGTATTTTCCCTCAATTAGCTGTGTAATATGACAAAATGCTACATCAGTATTTTAACTGTATGTCACTTTATGGTATACATTTAGTATGGTTAATTGTATGAAATGTAAGATGACCCTCGAAGGTCTGGGACGGGGCAGGGTGTTTATTAATTAAATGAATGTGTCAAATTGACAGCCGTAGTTTTAATATAATTCACTAAGATGTTATGCTTAGGCCTACGTTAGTTAATATTGTATTATTGGTAATATTGGAATTTTTGTATTCTAATCAATTAAATACTCCAGATATATAGTTCAAAATCAAATCAAAATCAAATCACTTTATTTGTCACACAGCCATATACACAAGTGCAACAGCAGGTGAAATTCTTAGGTGCAGTTCCGAGCAACATAGTAGTCATGACATGACATGTACAACATTTAAAGCAACAACAGATTACACATCTGATGCGCACACAATTACTCACAGCACAGTATACACTACAATAAACAATAAATTATTTACACAATGTGAGTGTAGTTCTCACAGCTTTAAACAATATACACATACTTACAATATACATATACTTTAAACAATATACACTAAACATACACTAAACAATATACATTACGCTATAATAATAATATACAATGTATAGTATACAATATTATTCACAGATTGAAAAATTGAAATCCAAAGTGCAATAGATGCTGTATGATAAATAAATGTGTATATAATGTGTGTGTATCTACAGTGGGTTGTGCTGAGTGATATTCTGTCCAGAGTGTGTTATGATACTGATGGATCAGGAGTTGAGGAGTCTAATTGCTTGTGGGAAGAAGCTGTTCTGGAGTCGGCTGGTGCGTGTTCTGATGCTGCGGTACCGTCTGCCTGATGGCAGCAGTGAGAGCAGCCCATGGTTCGGGTGGCTAGAGTCTCTGATGATCCTCTGAGCTCTCTTCACACACCGCCTGGCATAAATGTCCTGGAGGGAGGGAAGCTCACCTCCGATGATGCAGCTGGCCGTGCGCACTACCCTTTGCAGGGCCTTGCGGCTGCGGGCGGTACTGTTGCCGTACCAGGTGGTGATGCAGCCAGTCAGCAGGCTCTCTATGGTGCAGGTGTAGAAGCGTGTGAGGATGTGGCGGTTCATTCCAAACCTCCTCAGCCATCGCAGGAAGAAAAGGCGCTGATGAGCCTTCTTCACAACGGCCTCGGAGTGGACGGACCATGAGAGTTCCTCTGTGATGTGGACACCGAGGAACTTGAAGCTGCTGACTCTCTCCACCGGTGCTCCATCGATGGTGATGGGGCGGTGTTCTCTCTCATTCCTCCTGAAGTCGACCACCAGCTCCTTGGTCTTGCTGACGTTAGCAGAGCTCGCGACGTAGCGGCCATCCTCGGCGCCATCTTAAAATGTTCTTTTAGTTGTCGCCACCTACTGGTGTATCGATGTAACCTGCTAAAAAAGTTGACGAAAAATCCCCAACTCCACCCATACAGAGACAATCTGTCTGGGAGTCACAAAGGCATCAAATGAACAGTAAAAAGTTAGGGTTGTATATCTGTTTTCTTATGCATAAAGAGGTATGGTACAGTACAATATTATCATTTGTCTTTTCTGCTATTTACTTTTTAAAAGATTGCTCATATTTACATACTAGTCATTCAGCGTGACAACTTGCAATATAAGCACTGTTGTGACCGCAGAATATAACTTTTCCACCAATTTGTCTGGAACCACCTCCCATTTGCTTTAAACATGGACGCGCTGTCCTGTGGAAACTGCTTAGCAGTGGATGTAACTTCAGCTGATCTGTCTGACCACCAACTAAACATCTGGGGTTGAAGAGAACTTCCTGAGTCCTGTGTCGGGGTCTAAACCCAGATTACTGCTTGTCAACAACAGTTGGTTTAGATCTGGGTGATACTGTACATGTTGACACACCCTCACAGAGAAAAGTCAAAAACCTGAGACAGCCTGCTTTAAGACGTAACAATTGAAGTTGGAATGTGCTTTCATCAAACATAGTTTAATAAGTTCTGTCAACTCAAATATATGCTTTTATATGTGGATCCAAGTTCAAGAAGGGGAACATACAGGTAAACATGAGATGTATATAGCAGATACACCCTCTCATGGGAACAGCAGTGCAGCCGGTGTTTACCATAGCAAGGCAATGAACGGCAGCACCAACCTACATAGGGGTTAGTGTAAGCAACACCATACGCCTTTATAAAAGCCATGGCACAGCTAGGGATTTATCATAAAAGAGCCACTGAATGGCGGCAGCGCCAGCGTACATAATGGTAGTGTATTAAAGACAGTACCACACTCCATTACTGAAACAGTGACTTAGCGGGTGTTTATACAGTAATTCATCACAATCCATGGAGGCTGAGACTGCTGAGGTGGGGGGCTGCTTAATTAATGCAAGTAAGCAGCTGGAGCAATTCATGCTTTATACAAGGGAGAATGCTGTTTATGTCGTTAGCACTTTCAGAAAACAGGGGCCTGAAGGACCTATGCAAGCTTTTTGATTCCTCAAGGTTGGCTTCCACATGGGTCGGCCTAGGCAGAGGTGAAAATCACAAGCAGTTCAGGTGGAATCGAGGCACGCGGATACTGACTTGACGTGAGCTCATCCCCTGACTCTCCTGCCTTCACCTTCCACTGCTTCCTGCTTCACGGCCTTTGGGTGGCGGAGGGCTCCTATTGATGCAGCGATGCAACTAGAAATCACAGTTATTTGGTTTCAAAGGAAGATAACTAATAAATAGGTTGCTTTTAAAAGTTGACCTAACTTCTGACTGAATAATTAACTTAGTTAATGATTTAGTCAGAAATTAAGACAAAGATCAAGTACTCTCTACAGTTCTTTTTTAGTTACTAGAACTCTTGTATAAGTGAACTATGCTAACTAAACATTTGTTAGCACAACATACTATTCCTATTTCACTTTACTTGTTTTTTTTAAAGCAATCAGTTTGCATGCTTTTTTAATTAGAATTAGATTTTACAGTGTACTAAATATTTTACGGTCAACTGTTAGTGGTATTATAATATTAATATTAGTGGAAGCAATTGGGAACAACAGCAACTCAGCCACGAAGTGGTAGGCCACGTAAAATCACAGAGCAGGGTCAGCACATGCTGAGGTGCACAGTGCGCAAAAGTTGCCAACTTTCTGCAGAGTCAATAGCTACAGACCTCCAAACTTCATGTGGCCTTCAGATTAGCTCAAGAACAGTGAGCTTCATGGAATGGGTTTCCATGGCTGAGCAGCTGCATCCAAGCCTCACCAAGTGCAATGCAAAGCGTGGGATGCAGTGGTGTAAAGCACGCCGCCACTGGACTCTAGAGCAGTGGAGACGTGTTCTCTGGAGTGAAGAATCACGCTTCTCTGTCTGGCAATCCATTAGATGAGTCTGGGTTTGGTGGTTGCTAGGAGAACGGTACTTGCCTGACTACATTGTGCCAAGTGTAATGTTTGGTGTAGGGGGGGATTATGGTGCTTGTTTTTCAGGGGTTGGGCTTGGCTCCTTAGTTCCAGTGAAAGGAACTCTTAATGCTTCAGTATACCAAGACATTTTGGACAATTTCATGCTCCCAACTTTGTGGGAACAGTTTGGAGATGGCCCCTCCCTGTTTCAACATGACTGCGCACCATTGCACAAAACAAGGTCCATAAAGACATGGATGAGTGAGTTTGGTGTGGAGGAACTTGACTGGCCTGAACTCGATAGAACACCTTTGGGATGAATTAGAGCAGAGACTGCGAGGCAGGCCTCTAGTCCAACATCAGTACCTGACCTCACAAATGCGCTACTAGAAGAATGATCAAAAATTCCCATAAACACACTCCTAAACCTTGTGGAAAGCCTTCCCAGAAGAGTTGAAACTGTTATTTGCTGCAAAGGGTGGGCCAACTCCAGATGTCATTAAAGTTCATGTAAAGGCAGGCGTCCCAAAACCTTTGGCAATATAGTGTATAGGGACGTTGCTGCCCCAGAGTTGCACGCTTAAACGCCATTGGCTATTGCCCATAGCGTCGATGATGCAACGTTGAGAGACCGATATTGAAAGGCAACCAGTCATATTAATAGGAATCCACATGAGGTGAAATTTCCCTGTGCAGATTTCATAACAGGTTTAAGTTGGTCACAGAGTCACTGCATTGATCAACAGAAAGCTGCTTGAAAAGCTGGGTTGAAAGTGACTTCTGTGTGAGCTGGGCTTCATACATTGCTACATTATTGACAACAGACCTTTTTTAACGGCAAAATTTTGCTAATGTGATTGCACCTCTCGACTGAAAATGCAGTATAACATCCACAACAACATCCATGTGCTTGTCTCACCTATTTAACGCCATTAAAACGCCACCCTTGTGTAAGTATAAGAAAAAGCAAACACTGGCTAAATCCATTAGTTTAAGTGGATGACAGGGTTAATGGCTAGTTTATTTAGTTAAGCTCAAAATGTTCTTTTGTTTTCCTTCGGCCCAGTAAATAAACTCTTGCCCAGATATGGGCTGATTACAACTTGAGAAAGTCTCTTAGCCACATAGAACGAAACGTGGGCTGTGGGATGTTTACAGAGGTAATTGAGTGTAGGGGCTCACCTCAGGGGCTTTAGGAAAAAACGTTCATACTCTCCGGTTTATTATGCTTTCCCATATGTTTATTAGACACGATTGGGCCTCACCCAAATACACAACCCAGTTTGTCACATATATAGGCACACCTGAAGTGCACTGAATATTAAAATGCACTCTTGGCATTCATTTGCTTTCAGAATATTGTTTTTACAAGATTCTTTATGCAGCTCTTAAATAATTAAGTGTTATTAGACCTATGACAACAAATGCTGCTTTTGTAGTTGATCAATAATATTGCAATGGCCTTGAGGGCTATATATCTGTGGTATCCAAGCCAGCATTTCAGGGGTCTCACATCTGTTACCAATTGGACTTCTCCACTGCCCATCTGTGCTGAGGTTTGCCTAGGTAATCTCAGTCTATTGGGATCCCAAGTCTGAAGGGAACAGCAAAATGCCCATTTTAAACCCATCATTAGCATTACAGTCCCGTAATTGTTGCAATACCCATTGCAAACCAGGAGAACAAAAGGAGGCCTGAAGCAGCCTCTGGCAGCAGAGACGATGAAAATCATTTCAAGTTTGCCATCAAACTTGACTCTGACATAAATGCCTCCTGGCAGGACTGGTAGGGCCTACTTGCCGAATAGAGCAGCGTCCTGGATGTTTGCATTGTCAAATATAGTCAGAATGATGGAGGAAAAATACCTGCGCTCTCAAGATTTGCTGATTTATTGGCAAAATTATTGCAACCACTTGTCGTGTTTCTTAAAGCGCACTGTCATTCACAAACAAGCCAAATCATGCAATGCTGATAGTCCAATTTGGTTGTTCAATTATATGCTATTTGCTTGAGGTTGGATGTGTTTGTTGAAAAATGGAAAGCGGTGGGCTTTATTCTGAGCAGATCTAACACAGGTCTAAATTTAGATTGTAGTCGTTTTTAAAAGCCCAGATCTAATTAGGAATGCATGTAAACCTCATCACTCACATAATAATGCTCAGTTGTTTCCATGTTTGGTTTGTATTAAGGAACAAAGGAAGTACATGGTGTTCTGTTGATCAAAACCATGGCGAGTGAGACTCAACAGCACCAGACTAGAGCTGGCAGTCTGTGCACATGAGGAGCAAATAAAGTGAGCTCTGGCACTGCAAAACCCGTAAACCTGTGAAAAGCTCAGAGATTCTGAAGAAAATGAAAGAAAAAAAGTCTAATAGGTGATAGCTTCGAAAAGTAGGATGTGCTGCTTCTAGTGTTCGCTGAGTGATTAGTCAGTGATATCTACAACAGTAAAAATATCAAATCAGCAGTTCAATAAACAAGAATATACAACTGAGCAACTTACATTTTATACACAATATTACCAGTAACGTTTTGTATTTTTGCTTTGCCAACTAAAATAGTTCCAAACAAAGTAAACGTTCCAAACGTGCTTTCAGAACATTTACAAATCTTTAGTTTCGAATCAGAGGCTCACCAAGTCGTGATTTTTGATGTGGTTTTGAAGCATTTCAAAATTCTGATGGGTCACTGTTGTGTTGTTGATCTGGTGAACTCATAAGCGATTGTCTAATGGTTTTAACTGATAGTGGGTCATATTGCAGATTCATTTATAATTCATTTAATAAACTGTAATAGTAAAGTAGCCTAGGCGAAAAACAGTACGCCAACAGAGTAGTATGTTCAAATTCATAGTAGGCCTATTAAAAAAAGTACTAAAAAAAAAAAATACTATGCGATTTTGGACACAGCTTAAGTGTTTTTGAGCGAATTGGCTGAGTAAATATTTATTTACTTTTTTTTTTGTTCCTGAATAGATCTGTGTTTTTGAACAAATTGGTTGACAGGTATGACAGGTATGATTGGGTTAACGGCACTTCTCATTAATTTCTATGATATCCACAAACAGTGATTGACTGTTGCACAACACTGAACAAAATTCAGTGACGTCAAGACATGTTGTAACATAGGGTGAACCCAAAAACGAGGGCGAGCTGTCGGTTTATTGACAAAAAAGCCTAAGAAAACAAAAAAAACAGAATTAGCTCACTAAACATACAGCCATTCTTCTTGTTCTTGTTGTTTTTCTTCTTGTTCTTGTTCTTGTTCTTGTTCTGTTTTTTCTTCTTGTTTTCTTCTTGTTCTTCTTCAATGGCGGATTGCAAACCAACTTCATAGGTGCATAAAACAAGGAATACAAGAAACACTGGGGTTTAAATACACAAGGGGTAATTGGCAAATAAGACACACCTGGGAAGAATCAAAGAACTAATCAACAAGAAAAACTACAAAGGACTACAAAACATGGTATAGAACAGGAAATAACATAAAAGTCCACACAAGACCAAGGGAACACAGGCTGGGATCATGACAGTGTAATGTGACATCACATTGTATGCCAAAACGTGGAAACGAGTTAGCATTTTAGCACGTCTGGTTCCATCGTCCCGAAGTCAATGGGTTTTTTGAATGGGATTTTGGTTAAATGGCTGAAAAAAGGTCTGTGGTGAACACAAGCTCAAGACACTTTCACATTTTATTCTATAACATAAAATACACCAGAATTACCCTACTTGTGATTTTTTAAGCTGTAATGTGTCTTGACAAAGGCGGTTGCTTACAAGTGGCTAATGGGACTGCAGAAGTTGTCGGAGACATTGTGTCATCACGCCGAACAGGTTAACTAAAAAAAAGCTCTACTTTTACAGCCTTGTCATGCTTATAATTGTGCTCTTATAAACTAACTCAAACAGTAAAAACTAGATAAAACTAGAGTTGTCGGAAGCTAAGGAAGATGGTGACGTTGAAGTAGAGCGACTGTGGCGTAGTTTGTTTATAGCCTACCTTTAGCTGTTTACTTCTGTCGACTGCATTTAGATTTCAAACGCATTAAAGTTGTGTTTATCTGTGAAAAGTATCTTGATGGACAAAATGTGTAAGTATCATAAACTTTGGTTGATCACAGAGCTTGTTTTTTGCGACAATCCAAAAGCCTATGTGTGGCAAGCAGCGAGGCGAGGGACCGTGAGAGCGGGTCAGTGGCGAATGCCACACCGGGCTCGTCTCACAGCGGAGTGACTGGGGCATACAAGGAGGAGCGATGCCAGTGCAAGAGGAGAGAGGACCAGGCCTGGATTTTAAGTTGTTTTATTTATGTTTGTTTTGTATGTAGGCGTCGTCCGTGAGGGGCTGTCTCCGGTATTTTATTTTGTGGATTTATTTTATTAAAGTTTGTTGTTGATTGTTCGCCGGTTCCCGCCTCCTTCTTCCCTGAATGTCCAAACCGCGTTACACTATGGGAAAATCCTATTGGGTTTTGTCAAGGGAACCAGTGTGATGCTAACTGCCAATTGGCCTAAAGTGACGTTGTACCTGCACCACTCTATAAGACCATCTTTAGTGGCTGCATCCAACATCGCATACTTTCCTACTCAGGCATAAAACAGTATGTGACAAAAGAAGTGTGCATACGATGGACACTTTACTATCCCATGAGGCCATGGGAGAGGATTTGTGAATGGATGGCATTGAAGCAGCACAAAAGACGCTGGTAGGTCACATGATAATGACAACATGGCGAATACTACACTCACCTAAAGGATTATTAGGAACACCATACTAATACTGTGTTTGACCCCCTTTCGCCTTCAGAACTGCCTTGATTCTACTTGGTATTGATTCAACAAGGTGCTGAAAGCATTCTTTAGAAATGTTGGCCCATATTGATAGGATAGCATCTTGCAGTTGATGGAGATTTGTGGGATGCACATCCAGGGCACGAAGCTCCCGTTCCACCACATCCCAAAGATGCTCTATTGGGTTGAGATCTGGTGACTGTGGGGGCCATTTTAGTACAGTAAACTCATTGTCATGTTCAAGAAACCAATTTGAAATGATTCGAGCTTTGTGACATGGTGCATTATCCTGCTGGAAGTAGCCATCAGAGGATGGCATCCCCCACACCATTACACCACCACCACCAACCTACACAGTGGTAACAAGGCATGTTGGATCCATGTTCTCATTCTGTTTACGCCAAATTCTGACTCTACCATCTGAATGTCTCAACAGAAATCGAGACTCATCAGACCAGGCAACATTTTTCCAGTCTTCAACTGTCCAATTGTGACATTTGGTGAGCTTGTGCAAATTGTAGCCTCTTTTTCCTATTTGTAGTGGAGATGAGTGGTACCCGGTGGGGTCTTCTGCTGTTGTAGCCCATCCGCCTCAAGGTTGTGCGTGTTGTGGCTTCACAAATGCTTTGCTGCATACCTCGGTTGTAACGAGTGGTTATTTCAGTCAAAGTTGCCCTTCTATCAGCTTGAATCAGTCGGCCCATTCTCCTCTTACCTCTAGCATCAACAAGGCATTTTCGCCCACAGGACTGCCGCATACTGGATGTTTTTCCCTTTTCACACCATTCTTTGTAAACCCTAGAAATGGTTGTGCGTGAAAATCCCAGTAACTGAGCAGATTGTGAAATACTCAGACCGGCCCGTCTGGCACCAACAACCATGCCACGCTCAAAATTGCTTAAATCACCTTTCTTTCCCATTCTGACATTCAGTTTGGAGTTCAGGAGATTGTCTTGACCAGGACCACATCCCTAAATGCATTGAAGCAACTGCCATGTGATTGTTTGATTAGATAATTGCATTAATGAAAAATTTAACAGGTGTTCCTAATGATCCTTTAGGTGAATGTATATCATACTATATAAAAAAACGTTTTTAATGGTCGTGAAGATATTCAAAATAAGTACCCGCTCAAGAGATTATGTGATTTCAGTCACAGCCAGTTAGTTTCTGAAAGAATCAGTGTTTTGAACGAATCACTGGAATGAACGAGTCTCACTTGCCTACTGGCGTAATTATATTAGCCTGACAAGTCAGACCCACATCAAGATGTTGGGTCTGCGATCACACCATTGGCAGGTCTCAATCCGAGGGGCGGGATAAACGGTTGTCTTTCAAATTCCCTCTGCACGCAATAGGATAGCGCTACAACCAACCAGAGAGCAACAAAGAAGGTGAAGCGGAGCTAGTTGATAGATTAAACTTTTGCCGTATCCGGTCGGCAAAACTCCGAACACATCTTCCTTTCTTAAGAATGACTTCAGTGCCGTTCTTTGTTCTTTTCTCAAAGAAAAGCTTAACTCCAAGTCTTCCAGAGTCGCGGAATCAACGCAACTCTTGCCGTCATTATGTTAAGCCCGCTCACCGACTCTATACACAATGTGATTGGCCTGACCAGAGTTTGGTTTTTCCAGCTCGCAAACCAACGGAGAGTTGCTAGACTACCCTGGCTGCAAATTAGATTTGCTGCCACTAGGGCGGCTAGATTTCTAGGCTATAGTGATATTGCTATCCTGCAGACAGAGTCTGTGAAAAAATGTCCACCACTAATGCAATCTATAGCTGATTAATGCATTTAATTTCATTAGGTGTCTCGGGTTAAAGGATTTAACCATTAAAATGTGTTTAAAATATATATATTTTTAAAGTAATAAGTCACATTCATTAGCCTCATTTATGAGGTTCTGTGTATAGTAAGACATGCATCCAGTGAAGAAAATCCCGGTCTTCTTGGCAATTTACAGTAAAGACTCATCATTTTTCATAATTGTAGGGAAAGATATGTTTTTTTGCAAGGAAAGCCTACAAATAGCCTCCCTGTGGTGAGTGTTGTCCGTGTAAACAGGCCGGTTGCTAGGGAGCGGAGCTGTCAGAGGATGTGTGTTATTGTGAAGCTCCGGGCCCTTGGCACGGTGAAAGCGAGCCTGAGATCAGAGCGCAGATCTGGGCCGCTTCTCCACCTCGCTCCCTGAGATCTCTTAAAAAGCCATTAATGAACATCTGGTTGAGATTACTTCAATATTGCCATCAGCAAGAGAGTGCTGGCGAACACAGCAACCCACTATGTGTGGCTGCACTTTTCCCATTTCTCCCTTTCACTCTGGGCTTAAAATAGTTTATGTGTTCTTTTGAGTATCATTTATGATCATGAGAAAATAAGCAGCTGGTACAGACTATTGTCCCCCGTGAACCCTAATCTAATATCAGCCTCATGTCGTCAACATTAATGCACAAAGAAAATTTTTCACCAAAGTTACATTTTCTGTAGCCCAATGAGGTGTTGATTTTAGGTGTTTGGTATGAGGCTATTGTACATTGGTGTTTATTATGTAGAAAGTCCTGCTTCCTGTTTTGCACATTTCCATCAGCTGATTCACTGAGCAGGATGTGGTTTAAGCTGTTGAAGGCACTGTGAAAAATGGACCACAGCTATTAATAAATGAGTCATTTAACCCAAACCAAGATTTCATAATATGCCATGTTTTTAAAACTCCTGCTTCAGAGGTCTGTAATTAGATCCAAATAAAACACCACTGCATTTCTGCACTAGCCACAGGTGTCCTGGACTGTCATTAATTTATACTCTTCATGTTCGATTGATATATGATGACTGACCAAATCAGTAGACACTGTTCACGAAAAACTCATTACTTTTTCATTAAACATTCCTTTATCCCTTTTGGGTATAGACAGACACAGAATCATTTTAAACATTACATTTTATTACTGGTGTGAATGAGTATAACAAGCCATCATGATTTGCATAAAAAAAACTTTTTCAGCAGTAGATATCCCAAACTTTTGAATGTTGGTGTACATATACGTGTATTATTTTTTTATTTATAAAATCAGAATATTTTGTAGTTGTAGCAGTTTAAAAATAAATTCTCATTCTGCAACATGTTACCTTAGACCCTAATACTTACATACATGTCTTGAAAATCCACCAGCTGGTATGCGAATTTTAGAAACTTTTCTTAAAAAATACACCCAGCTTTAGAGAGAAGTTACGGTTATACCTTCTGTGTGCTATTTTCACCTTCACTCTAAACAACAATAAAAACTTCCTCACAATGAGAATATTCTTAAGTAAACTATAAATTTAAAGGAAAAAGAGAGGTGAGATATGAACAGGTACTGTATAAATGGCTCTGTTATGATAGAAAGAAAGAAAAATAGATACAAACAGTGCTGGCTGTTTAAATGTACAGTATGAATGGAAGTCTGCCAAAATTAAAAATAAATAAATACATAAATAAATGTAAAAAAGCAAAAATAAATATATAAATATATAAATAAATATACAAAGAAAAGCAAAAAATAATAAATAATTATTTGTACATTTATTTATTTATGTATATATTATAATTTTTTCACATTTATTTATTTATAAATGTATTTTTTTTACATTTATGTATTTCTACATTTATTTATTTCTACATGTATTTATTTTTCATTTATGTATTTTTACATTTCTTTGTCCATATGGTAATGAGGAAGGTGTGGTTTACCTCAGACATAGCAATGGAGCTCAGAGTAGGCGAGGGCGAAGCGTAGAGACCACAGTGGCACCTTGTGGTGTGACCGAAATACAATAAGTATAGCTTACTGATGTTGATACTGTCTGTGATGAATGACTTGGATAGGTATATGGCCAAAATCTTATATCACGGGTTAAGTCATAGGTCATAAGGTTGCCCCTGGACATCAGTTTATGGGGGTAGGCTAAAGACTACCACTGCTTAATAGAAAATAAGTTTGTTTCTGTTGCTGTCAGTATTGTCTTTGGAAGTTACATTAAATGCTTCCTTTCCGTGTGTTGTGACCGGTAATGGAAAATATCAAGCCCTTCAATTTCAGAGTCCCTGTTATCAGATCTGTTGAAGATGTTGCTGTTCATGTTTGTTAGCCCAGGACATTTAACAAATCCAGCCTCAACGCTTTGCCCTCGCCTACTCTGAGCTCGATTGCTATGTCTGAGGTAAACCACACCCTCATTACCCTACTGTCACAAACATGCCAGGCTCCACCCTCTCCCAGACACAATGCTCACAGTCACCCGAATACTGATCACACACACCTGCACGTCATTATCACTGCAATCACCACCTGCACTTAAGCCCCACGCATTCGGTCAGTCACTGTCCGGTCTCGTTTGCACATGCTCACGCTAATGCTTGCTTCCACGGACTCATCTGTATTACCTACCTGTTCTCCCAAGTCTCCCAAGTTTCCTGGCTCCCTGTCTCCATCGCTCCATCGTCCTGTTCTCCAAGTTCGACCTACAATCAAGAAAGTACAGTATCACCCATTTTAATCACCATTCTACCGGCTGACCCAAAATCTTTGTTTATACTGTGGTCTACCTGGGCATTACATCTCCGAATGCCCAGTCCGTCCTCCACGTCCCGTGGTGAGTGCAATCATTCCTTCCCTTAATAAGATGAAGCCACTCACCACTACTGTAAACCTTACTGCTGCTGGTATCTCCCTTCCAGTTACTGCCCTCCTCGACTCTGGGTCAGCCGGGAACTTAATCTCGGGCACCCTCTGCCACCAGCTCAAGCTCCGCACGACTGCTACTCCGACCATCTACCAGATCCAGTCGATAACCAGGAGACCCCTCAGTCGGAGGCAGGTTAGTCGGTCCGTGGGCCCCATCGGAGTGCAAGTGGGAATCCTCCGCATGGAGCGACTACATCTGCTGGTTCTGGAGGAATCCACCGCTGACATCATCTTAGGGCACCCATGGTTAGAGCAGCATAACCCAGTCATCTCCTGGAAGACCGGAGAGGTCCTGAAGTGGGGCGAAAAGCTGTTTCCCGGACTGCTTCCCATCTCCACCAGTACGTCCCTCTCCTCATCCCCAAGATCTCCCCGTCTACGCCACGTCCATCGAGAGTCCTGTAGAGAGACGTTCGGTGGATTTTCCCTCCTGCTACGCCCCCTTCAGCGACGTCTTCTGTCCCCAACGGGCTTCCAAGCTGCCTCCCCATCGGCCATGGCACTGTGCCATCGATCTGCTGCCAGGTGAACCAGTGCCCAAAGGAAAGACCTATCCCTTCTCACTCCCGGAGGAGAAGGCCATGGAGGATTACATCAAGGAGGCACTGGAGCAAGGTTACATCCGTCCACCTACTTCCCCTGCTGCTTCGAGTTTTTTCTTCGTGGCAAAGAAGGACGGAGGCTTGCGGCCCTGCATCGACTACCTAGCACTCAACAACATAACAGTCAAGTTCAGGTACCCCCTTCCTCTCGTCCCAGCTGCCCTGGAACATCTCTGTGGTGCCACTGTGTTCACGGAGTTGGACCTCTAAAGCGCGTACAACCTCATCCGAATACGTGAGGGAGACGAGTGGAAGACCGCCTTTGTCATGCCCACCGGCCACTACGAATATCTTGTGATGCCCTATGGACTCGCCAACACCCCCTCCGTATTCCAGGATTTCATCCACGAGGTGCTCCGGGAGTGTCTTCACAAGTTCGTGCTGGTCTACATCGACAACATCCTGATCTACTCCCGGAGCCTGGCCGAACATCGCCACCACGTTGCGGAGGTCCTCCAATGCCTGAGGAGCTTCCAGCTCTATCTCAAAGCCGAGAAATGTTCATTCCATCAGCCCTCAGTGCAGTTTCTTGGCTACAACATCGACCGCAGTGGCATCCGGATGGACGAGGGGAAGGTGGAAGCCATCCGGTCCTGGCCAACCCCCTCCACAGTCAAAGAACTCCAGAGATTCCTCGGCTTTGCCAACTTCTATCATCGTTTCATCCATCGTTACAGTTCCATCGCCAGTCCCCTCACCAGTCTGCTACGCAACAAGCCCAAGTCTCTGTCCTGGTCCCCATCTGCCACCGAAGCCTTCCAGACCCTGAAGACCGCCTTCACGACCGGTCCCCTCCTAGTCCACCCAGATCCAGAACTGCCCTTCATCGTCGAGGTGGACGCCTCCACCACCGGAGTGGGAGCGGTCCTTTCTCAGCAGCAGGGGAACCCCAGTCGTCTCCATCCATGTGCCTTCTTCTCCCGCAAGCTCAACCCGGCGGAGGTGAACTACGACATCGGGAACAGCAAACTCCTTGCCATCAAGCTCTCACTGGAGGAGTGGAGGCACTGGCTAGAGGGCGCCAAACACCCCTTCCTAGTACTTACCGACCATAAGAACCTGGGGTATCTCCGAGAGGCAAAACGGCTTAATCCACGCCAAGCTAGATGGGCTCTATTCTTCACACGGTTTCACTTCAACATCTCCTATCGACCTGCCGCCAAAAACATCAAGGCGGACGCCCTTTCCCGCATCCACAGCCCCGAGGAGAAGTCAGAAGAGACTGAGCCCATCATCCCTACCCAGTTATTCGTCGGTCCTATCTCCTGGTTGGAGGAGACCCTGCCCTCTGCCAATGCCTCCACCAACGTACCGCCGGGTTGTCCTCCGGGCTTGCAATTCATCCCTCGAGCACGATGCACCCCTATCATCCACTCCTCCCACAAGTCACTGGGCACTGGTCCCCCTGGGGTCAATTAAACCCTCTCACTGCTACGTCAACGCTTCTGGTGGCCCCAGATGTCAGAAGGTACGTGCAGGGATGTAGGGAATTTGCCATGTCTAAAAGTCCACGTCACCTGCCTGCTAGAAAGGTCCATCCTCTGCCCGTTCCTAACCGCCCTTGGTCACACCTAGGGTGGATTTTATCACGGATCTCCCAGTCTCAGACAATTGTACCTGCGTCCTCGTAGTGGTGGACTGTTTCTCCAAGTCCTGCCGTCTCCTCCCACTACGAGGATTGCCCACTGCCCTAGAAACTGCCGAGTTAATGTTCAATCACATCTTCCGCTACTATGGTATCCTCGAAGTCATCTCCAAGGTATGGAAGGCCTTTTTCTCCCTCCTAGATGTGACCGTCAGTCTCTCGTCTGGAGACCATCCCCAAACGAACGGGCAGGCAGAACGTAAGATCCAGGAGATTGGCCGTTTCTTCCGTACCTTCTGTCACTGCCACCAAGACTCCTGGAACCAGTTCCTAGGATGGACCGAGTACGCACAGAACTCACTCCGTCAGTCTACTAACGGTCTCACCCCGTTTCAGTGCTTGCTTGGCTGCCAACCTCCCCTCTTCCCGTTGTCATCCTGGGACATCAGACTGCGTCTGCAGTGCAAGAAGTTGAGTCCCAGATTCGTTGGCCCCTTCACCATCCTGCAGCAGATCAACCCCGTCTCGTATAAACTCCAACTCCCACCTTAGTACCAGATTCACCCCACATTCCATGTGTCACTCCTTAAACCACATCACCCCTCTGGTACGCACAGAACTCACTCCGTCAGTCTACTAACGGTCTCACCCCGTTTCAGTGCTTGCTTGGCTGCCAACCTCCCCTCTTCCCGTTGTCAGGGGAACCCTCCGATATCCCTGCGGTTGATTACTGGTTCCGGGAGAGTGAGAGGGTCTGGGACTCAGCCCATCATCAACTTCAGCAGGCCCTTCGCAGTCGCAGGATGATAGCCGACCTTCGCCGCTCAGAAGCTCCTACGTTCCAGGTTGGGCAGAAGGTCTGGCTGTCATCCTGGGACATCAGACTGCGTCTGCAGTGCAAGAAGTTGAGTCCCAGATTCGTTGGCCCCTTCACCATCCTGCAGCAGATCAACCCCGTCTCGTATAAACTCCAACTCCCACCTTAGTACCAGATTCACCCCACATTCCATGTGTCACTCCTTAAACCACATCACCCCTCTGGTTCTGTTTCCCCAGAGCCTGGCGTTACCCCGGAGCCCCTCCTCCACTTCTCCTAGAAGACAGCGCGGCATACCAGGTCCAGGAGACTGGGAGGAGTACGGCCCAGAGGAGCGATCATGGGTACCCAGGCATGACATCCTAGACCCGAATCAGGAGATGGCTGTGGAGGGGGGGTAATGTCACAAGCACGCCAGGCTCCACCCTCTCCCAGATACAACGCTCACAGTCACCCGAATACTGATCACACACACCTGCACGTCATTATCACTGCAATCACCACCTGCACTTAAGCCCCACGCATTCACTCAGTCACTGTCCGGTCTCGTTTGAACATGCTCACGCTAATGCTTGCTTCCACGGACTCACCTGTATTACCTACCTGTTCTCCCAAGTCTCCTGAGTGTCTCCTCGTCTCGTCTCCTGGCTCCCTGTCTCCATCGTCCTGTTCTCCAAGTTCGACCTACAATCAAGAAAGTACAGTATCACCCATTGTCATCACCATTCTACTGGACTTACATTTCTGATACTCACCACATCTGCTCACTTCCTGGTTCTGCTTAATAAACATCTGCCATCTGTTCTCCGTGTCACCTCTGTTTGTAACACCTACGGACAAAGAAATGTAAAAATACATTAATGTAAAAGTAAATAAATAGATAAATGAATAAATGTGAAAATAAATAAAAATAGAAATGAATAAATGTATAAATAAAAAAAGAATAAATAAATGAATGTGGGAAAAAATTATATATACATAAATAAGGAAATAAATGTATAAATAATTATTTATTTTGTATATTTATTTATTTATTTTTGCCTTTTTACATTTCTTTGTATATTTATTTATGTATTTATTTTATTTTTAATAAATGTTTAATTTAAAATTCAACCAAATGATTAGCCAGTAAAGTCCACTGAGAAATGAAAAATGTCTTTATGGCTAAGCTTGAAAAGATGACAGATCTCAGCATCTCACTAATCAAATCCTCCTGCAGTAGTCAGACCCTGTGAAATATATGGAGCTGACCACAAAGAGTAAGCGTAGAGTGTGCGAGAGACTTGCAGCGTGAAGCCCACTTGCCATGTGTTAAAGTGAGTTTAATAAGTGCAGCAGCACCAGCAGTTAGGAAGATTGAGTGATATATGTTCCATATGGAGTTGAACTCTCTGAGTCTGTCAACTGTGAACCAGTACAATACCAGCAGGCCACTTCAGGGGTGTCATAACGTTCACTCTAAACACACTCCCTATTAACTTATACATCTATCATGGCTGGATCTCCCATCAAGATCAGGTGTGAGTTCTTACACTCGCCAAATTAAAAGAATATGTGCTAGTTTTACTGTCATGTTTTCTGTTGATCTGTTCGATAGTCACAGCTGAAAAGGCTTCATGTTTAGTTCCTTATTGATAAAACTACAATGCCCTCCAATAACATTGGCACCCTTGGTAAATATGAGCAAAGGTTGCTGTGAAAATACATATGCGTGGCTTATCCTTATTGGTCTTTCATTCAAAAAAGAAATCACAAAATTCTAACCTTTCATTGAAGTAAAACAATTGGAAGTGGGGGAAAACTCACATTATGAAATAAATGTTTTTCTCCAATGCATGTTGGCCACAATTATTGGCACCCCTAGAAATTCTTATGAGTAATATCTCTGAATTATATTCCCATTCATATTTAGATTTTTTTTAGCACACCAGGGTGACCATGATATTGTCCGGCCATGACTTCCTGTTCCGCCGGTGTCAGTATCTGCGAACATAGTAATGGGTGGGAACAGAACTTATATACATTGAGGAAAATTAGTATTTGAACACCCTGCTATTTTGCAAGTTCTCCCACTAGGAAATCATTGAGGGGTCTGAAATTGTCATCGTAGGTGCATGTCCACTGTGAGAGACATAATCTAAAAAAAAAAAAATCCAGAAATCACAATATATGATTTTTTAAAACTATTTATTTATATTACAGCTGCAAATAAGTATTTGAACACCTGTCTATCAGCTAGAATTCTGACCCTCAAAGACCTGTTAGTCTGCCTTTAAAATGTCCACCACTCCATTTATTATCCTAAATTAGATGCACCTGTTTGAGGTCGTTAGCTGCATAAAGACACCTGTCCACCCCATACAATCAGTAAGAATGCAACTACTAGCATGGCCAAGACCAAAGAGCTGTCCAAAGACACTAGAGACAAAATTGTACACCTCCACAAGGCTAGAAAGGGCTACGGGGAAATTGCCAAGCAGCTTGGTGAAAAAAGGTCCACTGTTGGAGCAATCATTATAAAATGGAAGAAGCTAAACATGACTGTCAACCTCCCTCGGACTGGGGCTCCATGCAAGATCACACCTCGTGGGGTCTCAATGATCCTAAGAAAGGTGAGAAATCAGCCCAGAACTACACAGGAGGAGCTGGTCAATGACCTGAAAAGAGCTGGGACCACCGTTTCCAAGGTTACTGTTGGTAATACACTAAGACGTCATGGTTTGAAATCATGCATGGCACTGAAGGTTCCCCTGCTTAATGTCAAGGGCCATCTTAAGTTTGCCAATGACCATTTGGATGATCTAGAGGAGTCATGGGAGAAAGTCATGTGGTCAGATGAGACCAAAATAGAACTTTTTGGTCATAATTCCACTAAACGTGTTTGGAGGAAGAAGAATGATGAGTACCATCCCAAGAACACCATCCATACTGTGAAGCATGGGGTGGTAGCATCATGCTTTGGGGTGTTTTTCTGCACATGGGACAGGGCGACTGCACTGTATTAAGGAGAGGATGACCGGGGCCATGTATTGCAAAATTTTGGGGAACAACCTCCTTCCCTCAGTCAGAGCATTGAAGATGGGTCGAGGCTGGGTCTTCCAACATGACAATGACCCGAAGCACACAGCCAGGATAACCAAGGAGTGGCTCTGTAAGAAGCATATCAAGGTTCTGGCGTGGCCTAGCCAGTCTCCAGACCCAAACCCAATAGAGAATCTTTGGAGGGAGCTC
Source organism: Romanogobio albipinnatus (assembly GCA_023566225.1). Taxonomy (NCBI): domain Eukaryota; kingdom Metazoa; phylum Chordata; class Actinopteri; order Cypriniformes; family Gobionidae; genus Romanogobio; species Romanogobio albipinnatus. The sequence continues at coordinate 13,749,852 of CM042244.1, forward strand.
AAACTCCGTGTTTCTCAGCGACAGGCCAGAAACCTGACTGATCTAGAGAAGATCTGTGTGGAGGAGTGGGCCAAAATCCCTCCTGCAGTGTGTGCAAACCTGGTGAAAAACTACAGGAAATGTTTGACCTCTGTAATTGCAAACAAAGGCTACTGTACCAAATATTAACATTGATTTTCTCAGGTGTTCAAATACTTATTTGCAGCTGTATCATACAAATAAATAGTTAAAAAATCATACATTGTGATTTCTGGATTTTTTGTTTTAGATTATGTCTCTCACAGTGGACATGCACCTACAATGACAATTTCGACCCCTCCATGATTTCTAAGTGGGAGAACTTGCAAAATAGCAGGGTGTTCAAATACTTATTTTCCTCACTGTACTACAGATGATGAATAATGATTTGCTAGATAGTTAATTAATGAATGACGTGACATTTGAGTCTTTCAGAGAGAACTACGCTAGAGCTCCCATTTCTAATGTGCAGCAGAAGATTGCTGTGCTTCACAAAATAGAAAGTGGCTGTAAGAAAATAGCTAAAGCATTGAAAATCCCCATTTCCACCATCAGGGCAATAATTAAGAAGTTACAAATCTGTCTGGAAAAGGATGTGTCTATATCGTCCTAATGCACGGTGAAGAGGAGAGTTTGAGTGGCCAAAGACTCTTCAAGGATGACAGATGGAGAATTGCAGAGATTAGTTGAGTCTTGGGGTCAGAAAGCCTAAAAACAGCACTTACATCACCACCAGTTGTTTGGGTGGGTTTCAAGAAAAATCATCCTTGCTCATGCTCATCCAAAAACAAACTCCAACATTTTCAGTTGTCAAACACTATGGTCAGATGAAAAAAAAAAAAAAAAAGTTTTTTGGCATCAAACCCACCAGATGGTTCACGAGTTCACACTTACATATCATTTATAGAGAGTAAATTTAAATGCATATTTGGCGCGCTGTCTGGGGGAGGGTGTTGAGCTCGGAATTTGGCCCGAACCCAGGACACCAGGAGTGGCGGAGGGATGCTGATAAACTGTCAATAAAACGGAGATAAGACTGCAGCATATATATACCTCTTATTGTTGATCTCCACTTGTGTCAATTATCTGAACGCGCTTCTCCCGAACCTTGTTAATAAAACATAATTTAGAGCAAATAGGGATAAAAAAGTACCCCATGCCCACAGTTAAATATACCGCTGGATATTTAATGTTGAGGGCCTTTTTTTTTTTTTTGCTGGAGGTCCTGGACATCTTGTTCAGATACATCATGGATTCTAATACCAACAGATAAAAAATCAAAACCTGGGCCGTGGTTGGATCTTCCATCAGGACAATGATCCAAAACAAACATCAACACAAACATGATTCACTGAGCACAAAATTAAGCTTCTGCCATAGCCGTCCCAGTCCCCAGACCTGAACCCTATAGAAAATGAGTGGGGTGAACTGAAGAGAAGAAGCACCAACATGGAGTCGGGAATCTGAAGGATCTGGTGAGATTCTGTATGGAGGAATGGTCTCTGATCTGTTGTCAGGTATTCTTCAAACTCATCAGGCATTATAAAAGGAAATTGTAATAATTGAGTGCTAATAATTGTGGCCAACGTGAGAGAAAAACATTTATTTCATAATGAAAGACCAAATGGATAAACAATGCAGATTTATTATCACAGCCACCTTTGCTCATGTTTACCAAGGTTGGCAATATTAGTGGAGGGGACTGTAATTTCATTTTATAGCAATTTTATAGGATTCAGGTTTATGTACACTTTTGAAAATAGGCTGACATGATCCAAATGTACATTTTATCTCACAGCTTATAAACTGAACTATAATATTTCACTATGACTCTCTTGAATACTTGATTCTGGTCAAACGTTTTTGTATAATGACCTCTAAACTGTATATTGTCTGTTGCTCTGTTATTGTCTTATATGCTCAGTTTGATGCAGTCCTGACCATTGGAATATCTGGAAGATGACTGTCTGTCTAGACTATGAGAGACTGAGGCATAATTCGGTACTCAGATGAACCAAATGCTGAACTTTCTTGTGCTGGTTTGTGGTGTGGTTTGTCTTGCTCTAATTGTCGTCTCTTAGTTGCTGTTTTCTGGCTGAGGTCAGTCAAGTGTCTCTGAGGACCTTTAAAGACCTAATATTGTGTCTTCGCATGCATGCTGTTTGAAGCAGAGGTGACTAATAAAACATTTAGGAGAAAGAAAACAGAGTGCTGGTAATTTAATTTAATTTCTTTAATTTAATTTAGCATCCATTCACCATTTATTTAGTATATAGCTATAATATACAGTACCATTCAAAAGTCTGAGATCAGGACACTGTTTTGAATTGTATTAATTTGATCGAAACTGACAATAGACATTTTGTAATGTTACAAACGATTTCTATTTCATTTAAAGGAACACTCCACTTTTTTTGAAAATAGGCTCATTTTCCAACTCCCCTCGAGTTAAACAGTTGTGTTTTACCGTTTTCAAATCCATTCAGCCGATCTCCGGGTCTGGCGGTAGCACTTTTAGCATAGCTTAGCATAGATCATTGAATCTGATTAGACCGTTAGCATATCGATCAAAAATGACAAAATATTTTCTATCTTTTTCCTATTTAAAACTTGACCCTTCTGTAGTTACATTGTGTACTAAGACTGACGGAAAATAAAACGTTTTCTAGGCCGATATGGCTAGGAACTATTCTCTCATTCCTACGTAATAATCAAGGAACTTTGCTGCCGTATGGATGCAGCGGCGCAATGATATTACACAGCACCTGAAAATAGTCCCCAGCACACTTCCTGTGCAAGCAGGTTGTCACGTTGGTTATGTTGATGGAAGTTAGCCTATTTTTAGGCGCTGTATAATATCATTGCCTAGAAAATCGCAACTTTTCTGTCAGTCTTAGTACACAATGTATAGAAGAGTCAAGTTTTAAATAGGAAAAATATTGAAAGTCTTTGGACATTTCTGAGTGAGATGCTAACATTCTTATCAGATTCCATGATCTATGCTAAGCTATGATAAAAGTGCTACCGCCAGACCCGGAGATCAGCTGAATGGATGCGAAAACGGTAAAACTCAACTGTTTAACTCTAGGGGAGTTGGAAAATGAGCCTATTTTCCAAAAAAGTGGAGTGTTCCTTTAAATCAGGGATCCTCAAATCTGGCCCACGAGATCCACTTTCCTGCAGAGTTTAGCTTTAACCCTAATCAAACACACCTGAACATGCTAATCAATATCTTCAGGTTCATTAGAAAATCACAGGTAGGTGAGTTTGATCAGGGTTGGAGCTAAACTCTGCAGCGCATTGGCCCTCCAGGGCAAGATTTGAGGAACCCTGATTTAAATGCTGTTCTTTTATTCATCAAACAATCCTGGCAAAATGCATCACGGTTTCCACAAAATGATTAAGCAGCACAATGGTTTTCAACATTGATATTAATAAGAAATGTTTCTTGAGAACCAAATCAGCATATTAGAATGATTCTGAAGTTTCTAAAGACTGGAGTAATGATGCTGAAAATTCATGTATTCAAACAGTTTCTTAGTAATAATACTTCACATTATTGCAGAATTTTTGATCAACTGAATGTGACCTTGGTGAGCAAAAGAGACCGAGAGCTTTTGAACATTATTGCAGGTACAAAAGCATTTGACACTTAAAATGACCCAAAATCAAAAACATACCATTACATAACCCAAAACAGCTTGCAAGACATGTTTTATCCCTGCAAATACCGAGAGCCAATGTTATTTTTCTGGAACAGAGGCCTAATTCACTTTGAGATACAATGACTCTTCAGATAGAAAAACTCTTTTGTTCGAACTTTTCCATCGTCACAATGAAGTGCTTCTTTTTCTCAAGGAGTTCCTCCAGAGTCATTTAAAAGGTTTCATATTTTCCACCCTGCGTGTCCAGGACATTTACAGTTGGCGTCAGAATATCAGTTGGTCTGAGGGGAGGCACTTTGAAGTGTTTGTGGTATCACCACATCTGCGGGCAAGATGTGCGCCCGGCAGAGAGAAGGGGTGTCGGGGGAGTGTTGAATATTGCCTGTCTTCTCCCACATCATGTGACAATGAACAACATTCCTTAACTCTTTCTGGAGCAGACGCACATTGTGAAACTCTTCCCTTCTTCATTCCACATCAGCGCAGTCATAAATCTGCGCACGGAACTATGATCAGTGGCCATTTTTTCCCTTCTGATTAATGATGAATGTGGGCGAGATGCTTATAATGCTCAAGGGGAACCTCCATGCTAAGCAGTCCTTCAATTAATTGTTTTCTGATGTAGCCGTCTCAGGAGGTTACAGTGAAATGCATCCTTTGAAGACTTACATTTCAACAGTGGTTATAATCGAAAAAGCACGTCATTCTAAATTGATGGTTTAAATGGTTTATGCGGTGGTGTAGTACGAGGGCTCCCGTGTTTGATCCCATTTTGTTCTGTTACCTTATGCATATTATTGGTGTCAGACGTGGCATGCCGCTCACCTACGGGTCGTACAAGGCATGTGCATAAAACATGAGAGACCGAACGAGTGTCAAAGTAGCTTCTGAAGTGTAATGCCTTCTGAAGTGAGTGTAATGACCCTGAAGGTCACACAGTAGTTTGAGAAATGTTCCCTCAATGTTCTGGGCACAATTTTAACAAGTTCAGCCAATAATTAAGTTGCTCTGTTTTATTAAAAAAAGTGTTCCTTTTAGGATCAGTATCCTGATGTCTTTTCAATCTGTCAAAGCAGTAAAATAACTAAATATATCTAAATACCTTATTGACGCAGATTGTCAACAGTAAAATCACACTGTTATGGAGTACTGAAACAAACAAGCTGGCTCGTAAATGTAGGGCAGCACCAATCCAGTCAGCCCACTGGCACCACACACATCCCACAGTCTGACACATGAAAGTATCTTCAGCTCAATTACAACAGAACCACAGGACAGCGACTTCATCAACAGTTCAGTCTGCAATAACCGTAACAGCCACACCACAGTCATTTTCACATTTCATTGATAACAAATGAGCTGCCAGAAATATGCTAAATGGGCCGCCTTTTTCATAAGCTCTCAAGCTCTTCTGCGTTTCTCAGACAGACAGCAGTGGAGCCATTTGTAACCATTATTAAAGTCATATTTCACAGCTTTGCCTGTAAATCACCTCGAAATGTTTCAAATTAGTTGTATTACTGTTTTACTTTGCTGTTACTGCTGCAGTGCGTGCTAGACAGCTCTAATGTGTCAGAGGGTGGTTTGCAGGGTGGGCCGGGAAAACGAGCATCATGTTTCGTGGTGGGACAAAAATGTGCTATAGCAAACAACCGTAAGCAGAGCGGGCACTCTATGTGTTGCTATAGAATTATATACGGTGAATCCTCAACAACATGAGCAGCCAGTGAAATCATTAATAGATTAGCCCCAACTGCGATGCATCTGGAAAAAAAAAAAGAAAAGTTTCACATGAGTGCAATGTTAAACCTGAAAACATCCCTAAAAACCCTGGCCAGCTTTCAAGGGCTAACCGGTACATGGATCCAACTGGATGATTCATTATGAGAAATGAAAACATTTCATTATGGTAAACCGGGCTTGGGTAATGCCATGACTCACATGTGTGAGCCAGTGTAGATCATTATAGTATAGTATAACTGGTAAAGGTCACTAGACTGAATCCGTGGGAACTCATGCAGAGAGTATATCCGCTGCCCTGTGCTATAGGCCGCTGAGTTTAGTAACACCACTATATATATAGGCCACCCAATTCTGTTGATATTGTTTTCACTATTCCCAAACATTAGGGATGCTCTCAGTCTTTTATAATGTAACACAATCTATTGGTGCACACTGTTGACATTGAGAACTGATCATCAGCGTAAAAGTATGAATGGCTGATGTTTATGGTAGGCTACAGCATATTTTTATATTGCTCAGAAGATATTATAAACATCTGGTGACTTGTATTTTGGAACCTCCAGTGTCCCTCCAGTCAAATAGATCAAAACTTGTGAAACTAACTGTAAGAATTTAGAGTTTTTCTAAACATTCACCTATGGGTTTGGATTCATTGCTAGAACAAACAAATATCATCCTATTTTGGAGTGAAAAACAGAGAAGAGCTGGAAAAATCAGCTGGATATATAAATTCTGCTGCTAGACAGCTCTTATATCAACAATGCCAACAAACATATGAATCACCTCTCGCTTAATATAAATCCATTCATAAAAGCTAGAACAAACACACTGGTGATGACCGTAGCCAAGTGTAAAGGACATGCCACAACAGAAAATGATAAAAATTATTTTATGGACGTACCTAAATACATTCGGAAGTACTACACCCTTAGATCAATGATATTCTCTGAAGAATGTAGCCTATAACTGCTTTCATTTATGCATACATTCGATTATATTCCCTACTATAAAAACACATATTTAAACAAATTACTTACATACAACCAATGCTACAATCCACAATTTCCAACGAAGAAATGCATGTTTGTTTGTTGTGTTATGGAAATATACGTTTATAAAAAAAAAGACAACACGTCGCCCTCATGTTCCTCCCGTCCTGCAGATGGCGACCGCGCTCAGTTCAAGCTTCTGTGCCTCCTCGACCCATCAGATGTGACTGTGACAGCGGATCAGTGCAGTGCGGATGAACGATGCTTTGATTCTCATTCATGTCAACAACAGTCTGAAGAGCAGCCAAACCGACGACTCGCGCTTTCACATGAACGGAATAAAATGCAGCCGGACGATTCGCAGTATTTGCAGCGGTAACCATTACATTTAACTTAAACGTACATTGCAGTATGACAGCGTTATGTTAGTTCGATGATATGTAGAGACACTGTATATATGTGTATATTATATATTATGAATCTGTGTGTTCACTCTCGCTGGTTTTCAAGCGAATTACTTCATTATAATTTCTATAGTTACAGTGTAAATCTGGGTCAAATTCATCCGCTTCACTTGCAGATGGGCGTGGCCTACTGTAACCATCCCGTTGTTGTGATGCCACTGTCTCTGCTCATCTAGACATTTATGTTGTATATTTGGGCGCGTCCCGAGTAAACTGCACGCTCTTTATTTTTTTTAAGGCTTGGCAGCTCTCTATAGTGTTTGAGATGCAGCCATTGTTTATTGCAATTCACTGTCACATGATCCAATCTTGATCTGTCCTGTGTCTATTAGGAAATGTAGGATTGGTGAAATCGATGTGCATCCCACAGAAAAGGCTCTAGTTGTGTACTATGAGGTGGAAGCATCCATTTTAGGAGAGTCGGGCAATGCCAGGCTTGAGGAAAAGAAGGAATGCCAGAAAATGTAAGCTGAGATTAGTTGTGTGTGTGTATATGCACACACTCAGTGCATTATATATTTTGTTCATTACATTTCATTCAACTTGTGTTTTACATTTGTGTCTATGTTTGTTCTTTAGCATCCGGCTGAGGAGTCTGAATGCCAGCACTGATATTTCCTCCCTGGCCAGGAAGGTGGTGGAAGAGTGTAAAATCATTCATCCATCAAAACTGGCGGAGGTGGAGCATCTGCTGCTGTATTTACAGAACCGAAAGAAGCCCAGCAGTAAATGTAAATCCCTCTTTAAAAAAAATATTTTTAGTTATACTTTTCTATGAGCAATCATATCATATCATATGCCATTTTAATGGTGATGTTTCTTATTTCATGTTTTCTGTCCTTAGCGGAGAAGAAGGAAAAGAAACCGCCGAAACCCAGAGAACTCCTGCCGTTTGAAGGAACAGAAGTACGCCTTGTTTCCTACCCAAACACATTTTAAGTTACAGTGGGGAGAACAAATATTTGATACACTGCCCAGTTTGCCCACTTACAAAGCATGTAGATGTCTGTAATGTTTATCATAGGTACTCTTCAACAAAAATCCAGAAAATCACATTGTATGATTTTTAAGTAATTTATTTGCATTTTATTGCATGACATAAGTATTTGATACATCAGAAAAGCAGAACTTAATATTTGATACAGAAACCTTTGTCTGCAATTACAGAGATCAAACGTTTCCTATAGTTCTTAACCAGGTTTGCACACACTGCAGCAGGGATTTTGGCCCCCTCCTCCATACAGACCTTCTCCAGATCCTTCAGGTTTTGGGGCTGCCGCTGGGAAATACGGACTTTCAGCTCCCTCCGAAGATTTTTTTATTGGGTTCAGGTCTGGAGACTGGCTAGGCCACTCCCGGACCTTGAGATGCTCTTACAGAGCCACTCCTTAGTTACCCTGGCTGTGTGTATCGGGTCGTTGTCATGCTGGAAGACCCAGCAACGACCCATCTTCAATGCTCTTACTGAGGGAAGGAGGTTGTTGGCCCCTTTGCTGAAAAGCATCCCCAAAGAATGATGTTTCCACCTCCATGCTTCACGGTTGGGATGTTGTTCTTGGGGTTGTACTCATCCTTCTTCTTCCTCCAAACACGGCGAGTGGAGTTTAGACCAAAAAACTCTATTTTTGTCTCATCAGACCACATGACCTTCTCCCATTCCTCCTCTGGATCATCCAGATGGTCATTGGCAAACTTCAGACGGGCCTTGACATGGGCTGGCTTGAGCAGGGGGACCTTGCGTGCGCTGCAGGATTTTAATCGATGACGGCGTAGTGTGTTACTAATGGTTTTCTTTGAGACTGTGGTCCCAGCTCTCTTCAGGTCATTGACCAGGTCCTGCCGTGTAGTTCTGGGCTGATCCCTCACCTTCCTCATGATCATTGATGCCCCACGAGGTGAGATCTTGGATGGTGCCCCAGACCGAGGGAGATTGAGCGTCATCTTGAACTTCTTCCATTTTCTAATAATTGCGCCAACAGTTGTTGCCTTCTCAAATGGTGATCAAATACTTATGTCATCCAATAAAATGCAAATTAATTATTTAAAAATCATACAATGTGATTTTCTGGATTTTTGGACCTCTACATGCTTTGTAAGTAGGAAAACCTGCAAAATCGGCAGCGTATCAAATACTTGTTCTCCCCACTGTATATGTAATTAGGACTGACAAAGTGAATGTGTTAACACACGTGATTTAATACATTTCTTTAAAATTCAGCTCATTTTTAATGCTGTTAACACATTTATCTATTTTGACATGATAACTTATTCAGTCTGTTCTGTGTGATTTTTACCAACTAATGGAACGAAGCTGATTAAAACTGATCCTCCTTCTTTCCTATTTATATATAAACCAAACCCTGATGGGACGTCTAACAAAAGTAAAGTCATTTGCAGTCTTTGAACAGTGTAATTCAATCATCAGTGAAGCTCAACAAATTATAGAAATTGATAGAAATGTTAATATCAATGGAGGACTGCGTCTTTACATAACAGAACTAGTATTTAGTTTCCTGAATGTTTTAATTGTGAAAAACATCTTAGTTGATTGACAGCCATAGTTTTAACTAAAGTTGATGTATTTCCTTTTTTTCAGATTGATGAGGAGGCCAATATTAATAAAATCGAGGATTACATAGAGCTGTTGTACGAGAGCATCCCAGAGAAGATCAGAGGGTCCACTCTGATCCTCCATTTGGCCCGTAACCCCGATAACCTGGAGGAGCTCCTACATAATGGTACTAAATTAACCAATTGTTTTTTTTCTCAATTCACTGTCGACAGTGTTATTATTCTGTAACAAACTTCCATCACAAACATATGAAAAGTCATGAACTGCCACAAAACAGCAGCAATTTCAGTGGTTGTGACTTCTCTTGCAATATATGATTGATTTTTTTTGGTGGAGTGTGGGTTTAATCTGTGTCAGCGAATATTATCCAGTTGTTTGTGATGTGTTTGATGTGTTTCAGAGACTGCACTCGGAGCTCTGGCCCGGGTACTGAGAGAGGACTGGAAACACAGTGTGGAGTTAGCCACTATTATCATCTATGTCTTCTTCTGCTTCTCAGGGTACACAATTCCTTTACAGCTTTTTTTGTCCTTTTGTCAACAGCCATGGTCATTTTTGTTGTGGTGCTTTAAATGGCCTAGAATAGTATAGACACTGGCCGAGGGGGATTTTAGCATGCAGATAATCATGCTGCTGATGTTTAATGTGCTGTAAGCATGATGAACTCTCTCTGAGAAGTGGCATCTCCATATTCAACCCCTTTAAATCATCTCTACTACAGTCAGCAAAAAACACTGCAATCCATTGCTTCACAATTATATTTTAAAACTTTAAATCTTTAAATCACACTTTAGTTGAAATAACCTACTCTGAGCAATGTTCCTGTTATGATCAGATCATGATCTGTTAAATCACGCCAGGCAAGTGTTTTCTACTAGTTTCACTTTCAGCCCGACGCAGTTATCATTTTCACATCCAGCGCCCACGTTGTTTAAATAATAAATGCACTCGCCCCATCTGTTCATCCGTGGGCGTGCTGGTTTGAAAATGAGGTGTGTTCAGGCGCATTGTTAACATGTTGCTATTTTGAGGCAACATACACTCTGCTTGTTACACACAAACATGCAGCACACAAACATGACATATTAAAAATAAAAGGATTACAATGTAAAATATTATTATTGTGTACATAAAAATTAAAATGCCTACATGTCAAAATGAAAAGTCATTGCATGTATCAGAATTACCTTTTTGCAGTAATGATGAATAAAATTGGTTAAATATTTGACAGATCGTGGCAATGTATTTAAACTGACTCGTATATTCTACCATGTAAATAGCAATCCGCCATGGTGCAAGCACAACTGGCTTTTAAAAAAATGGGAGATGACACTCTGATTGGTTTATTGCAGTATATTAGTAAATCAGTATATTAATGATTTCTGAAGGATCATGTGACACTGAAAACTGGCTGCTAATGATGCTGCAAATTCAGCTTTGTATCACAGGAATAAATTATATTTTAAAATATGTTAAAGTATTAAACAGTTATTTTAAATTCTAAAAATATTTTGCAATATTATAGTTTTTACTGTAGTTTTGATCACATAAATGCAGCCTTGGTGAGCATAAGAGACATCTTTAAAAAATGAAAAAAGGAATACTGTGTTTTGACAGAGGTATTTTGGAGGATTAATATGCTACCTTCACTTTTAATTTTTTATTTTAAGAAGCAGGTTGCATACCATATATCATTCTAAGATAGCTCTTGTATAAGTTTGAAAGCCTGAAGAAAACCATGATATGTTCTCAAAACATCTTTAGTGGCCGCAGATCAGGTTACTGCTTTCGCTGAGATAGCTGTCAGCATTTATTTGAGCTATGAAAGACTGTGTTCTCATTTGAAGGTTTTCCTTGGCTCTCATTTTCAGATGGCTAATGTGGAAATTTCTTTCCACAAGCTAGAATGACTTTGACGTTTGAAGGATGTATTTGAAATGTATGATAAGTTGTTTGGCCCGATCTTTCAGTTCTGTTTATGTACTAATCAGGACTAGAGTATGAAATTCATCTGGCATGTCCGTCTCGGTGTCTCTGCATACCAGCCATTGTCTAGTTCTCAGATTGTATCGCATACATCAGTGTCTGACTGGATGTGCCAGTAGAGGTCGGAGGAGGACAGACCCTCACGACTCGTATTCTTCCTGCAGTTTCTCTCAGTTCCACGGGCTCATCACGCACTATAAGATCGGCACTCTGTGCATGACTATCATCGAGCACGAGCTGAAGAAATATGACCTGTGGCAGGATGAGTTAGAGAAAAAGAGCAAAACTTATATCCTTTTTGTCAATCTCTTTATAAAGTCAAAAATGAATCCCTAAATTAGCATGTTAAATGTACTAGATTACTCCTTAACATATCCACGTGACGAGGACCCCGACAACCAGAGCTTGCGGAAGGATCATGAGAAAAACTTTAAGAAATTCCAAAGCCTCCTGGTCAAACAGGAGCAGCTGCTGCGAGGTACAGGAAGTGCTTTTTTCCCCCTTTTTTTTTACCAGTTGTTTAGTAGGAATCATTCATGAGGCTTTGTTTATGTGTTCCTCTTCCTCCCTATGGCGCTAGTTGCATTCTACCTGCTGTTGAACCTGTCTGAGGACACCCGCACAGAGCTCAAGATGAGGAACAAGAACATTGTGCACCTGCTGGTCAAGTCTCTAGAGAGGGACAACGAGGAGCTGCTGGTGCTGGTGGTCTCCTTCCTCAAAAAGCTCAGCATCTTCTTGGAGAACAAGAACGACATGGTAAAACCCGTCATATATTACCTTTTGTAATACTGATTCACAATAAACACTTTCAAACATGAAAAAACAAGACACAAAACAAGAAACTCATAAAACAGTTAGAATTCCAAAGCTTTTTCAAATTTATGTAACTGCCCAAACATTTATGTGGGAAAAATATGTATATCGTGGCCACAAATTAACTTGCTAATACATTTTACTAATTCGTTCCCTCGTTTTTCTAAATCATGCACACAATAAAATAGTTTGTTCCCTCATTTTACTAAATTATGCGCACTATATAATTTGTTTCATTGTTTGACTAAATCATGCACACAATAAAATAGTTTATTCCCTTGTTTTAATAAGTTGTGTGCACTCTATAATCATTTGTTCCCTCGTTTTACTAAATCATGCACACAATATAATAGTTTATTCCCTCGTTTTACTAAGTCATGTGCAAAAAATAATTTGTTCCCTCGTTTTACTAAATTGTACGAAGATATAATAATTAATTTCCTCGTTTTACTAAATCATGTGCACAATATAATAATTTGTTCCCTCGTTTTACTAAATGGTGTGCACAATATAATTCGTTGCCTTGTTTTTCTAAATCGTGCACATAATATAATAGTTTGTTCCCTTGTTTTACTAAATCATGCGCACAATATAATAATTCATTCCCTTGTTTTACTAAATGGTGTACACAATATAATTTGTTCCCTTGATTTACTAAATCGTGCACATAATATGATAATTAATTCACTTGTTTTACTAAATCATGTACACAATAAAATAGTTTGTTCCCTTGTTTTACTAAATCATGCGCACAATATAATAATTAATTCCCTTGTTCCTTCGTTTTAATAAATCATGCACACAATATAATAGTTTGTTCCCTTGTTTTACTAAATTGTGCACGCAATATAATAATTTGTTCCCTCGTTTTACTAAATGGTGTGCACATTATATAAACTGTTTCGTTCCCTCGTTTTACTAAATGTGCGCACAATATAATAAATCATTCCCTCGTTTTACTAAATTGTGTGCATGATATAATCATTTATTCCCTTGTTTTAATAAATTGTGCACATGATATAAAAATGAATCCCCTCATTTAACTAAATTGCAATAATTTGTTTTAGGGAACAGATTATTACAACGTGGCCATGATTTACTTAAAACAAGGGAACGAATTAGTAAATTGTGGCCACGGTATGATGTTTTATTTACAAAGTACAGGAGGAGCACATTCAAAAGATCCACCCAATCAGCATGAGAGGAGACATATAAAAACGTAGCCGACTCGCCTATGTTCCTCAACAGTTTTTTTCTGCATCCCTCCATCACCCCGTCTCCTCACACTCGCCTGGTTACTATCCTAACCAGAGATATGGGGGGAGTAGTATGGGTTCGGGGAACATTCCGAGCTTGGAGCCCTCCCCTCGGACAGCATATCAAATACGCATTCTCTTTTACTCTATCTAATCATTTGTATATGTGAACTCGTGAAATATAGATTTTTTTCTGCATGTCATGTGCAGGGCTCCGTTATGTACAACAATGCTGTGTATTTGTTTAGCATATTTTGCACTGTATTTCACTGTTACTAAATACAATTTTAATGTAATGAATGACGTAGTGCGATCTTTTTGGTGTCCAGCACTTATACATCTTCATGAAATTACTATGAGATCACTATAGATATGAAAACACAAACGTTTTGTTTAAGCATAAAGCTGCATCTTTAAGGTGTTTTAGAAGTTTATGGGGTTAGTTACGGTATATCAGGATTTTTCTGTTATTGCTGTACAGAGACTCGTCCTGCTTGTCCTACTCTGCTCCACTGTCAGTTAGGGGTGGCATGGTTCACAAAACCCATGGTTCCGTTCGTATCATGGTTTTAGGGTCATGGTTTTCGGTTCTGTACGGTTCTTCTTGTTGTTTTTTTTAATCGTTAACACTCCAGAAATTTACTTCAGCATATGATATATAGCTTAATCATCCACAATTTAGAATACAGTATTAAAATATTGTTATATCATGTAGAAGTTGTTTCCTAACTGGCTGTCGTGTCTACCGAGTCCGACACATTGGCGTAACATTTTTCATGTTAATCATGTCAATTTTGATCAGAACAATGCACTGTGGCTTTAATTCAGCTGACCTGATTAACAAATGTCACCATGAAGTGTTCCGTGTGTTTCACAATCACCATATGACATCCAGCGCTGTGAAAAGAAAAAGAAAATACACAAAAACACAACACTGCCAGACGTTTTTGCCCAAACTTCAAAGGCATGTTTAAATTATTAAAACTAGAAGCATATCTTAACTTTTAAATGTTACATTTATCATGTGAACTACTTATATACAACATGTTATATGCATGTGTGTATGAGACAGAGGGGAACACGGTCGCAGATATATGCTGCCCATCATAAATCAAAGCATGAGACAGACAGCGGTTGGAGGAGAACACCGGAAAATGTGACAGAATGGACAATATTTGTCTGTATTTGCAATACACAAGCAGTGGTTCAGCTGCGCGAGACAAACACTGCTAGTGTGTGAATGCACAACGGGCGCGCGCGGCTCCCGCTCTCCATTCGCACTGCATCTGCCCTGCCTGCTATACGTCACTGGCGCATCCTCCAACTCCGGGCAGCCTTCCTTATCTCTCCCACTTGCATTTCTACACGTGACGTGACCTGCAGCACTCCACTTTTTCTTTATTTTACTGTATGTCCACACACACACACACACACCTCTTATTTCGCGTGAAAAGGACACCCACTGTCTGAGGTAACATACGGGCAAGAGGATACATTGCGCATGCGTCGAAACTGTGCGACGCACACGCTCCGAACCGAGACAAGCGAACCGAACAGTTCGTTTTTTTTTTCATGTATCGTGCCCCCCCTACTGTCAGTCCACCTGGAATCAATTTCATTCTGGCTATGAATGTGCATTTATCAAGACAGAAGTTGTTTTTATTCCTGTATCCCTTAACCAAATCCTTGTTGTAGATAAAAGAAATAGACTATTGCCGTTGAAAATCTTTCATCATGTACATGCATAAAAACACATGTTGGACAAAATATTCTGGCTGTTGTAGGTACAACTGAGAAAAGAAGATGATTCTGTTTGTTTTGCAAAGGGAAAAGATTGTTTAAATAATGTTGTGTAGTTGTTTCTTTTGACATCTAATTTAAAATGTATTGCATTTACGTGTACTTTGTAGGCTGAGGTGGACACGGTGGAGAAGCTGGCTCGTCTAGTTCCATGTGAACATGAAGACCTGATGAACATCACTCTGCGACTCCTGCACAACCTCTCCTTTGACTCGGGACTGCGCACTAAGATGGTGCATGTGGGTTTGCTGCCCAAACTCACTTCTCTGCTGGGTAACTATCTTACCTTTCATGTGAATGAGACTGGACTAGTGTTCCACTGTAATTGAATTGCACAGCAAGGTTTTTTTATGTTATCGTGTTCAAACACAGCTGGACGGATAAGCAAAAGAATGGCGTCTTAAGATGCATTTTTAAAAAACATTTTTAATACAGGAAAATGCTAAAAGACAAATTGGGATGGGAGCTAATGGACAAAGATATCCATCTGAATGTATTCATAGACAAACACTAGGCTGAATCCAAAAACATGCAGCCCTTAAATAGTGTAACTGACAGATATTCAACAAATAAATATGCCAAATATCTATTACACCACACAATAATATTGGTCTAATGTCCCCACAAACAGAGACTTACTGTTTTGAATGCCAAGGACTTTGTAAAAGATATATTTCCAAAGTAGTTTTACAAGAGATATTGCCTAAAACCCGCACTCTGAGAAACAGAGAAATAATATAACATTTATATATATACTAGGGATGCTCATATTGACCGTTTAACCGTTAACCGATAGTATGAATTTAGACCGATTAATACTATCAGTTAAGCGGTTTAAAAGGTTTTTTTGGGGGTTTTTTGCTGCATGGTCACCACATTTTTATAAGAAAAAATATTGAGTCTATAAAACACGAAAGAACAACAAATATATCGGTGAGAACACTCGTTTAAACAGCCTACACACCAGGACTGCATTTGACATTTTTCACAATGTTGATTCTTCTTGCAATCGTAATCCAATGGACTGTGGCCTACATTAAACCTTTAAATAAAAGGTTTACACAGTCATATACAATAAACGAGCTTGCACAGCGACAGGAAATAAAAATTAACGCAAAAATCCTGCCTACCTTACCAGAGCATGTCAGCAAAGCGGAGCTTCACTCATGAACTGCTCACCAGTAAAATGGCGTTCGCTCAAATCCCGCTCAGACATGACATTTCTCAGTACTGTAGCATACTATATTTGTAGCCATTAAAACACGTAATTAGTTTCAGTTTAAATATTATAATGCTATTTTTTTTATTTCATTTACGTTGAAAAGTGAACAGGACACATAAAATGCATAATGTCAGAAAACGGGGGTCTTCAATAAGTTCAATAACACTTCGATAAGTTTTGTTTTGTATAAATTGTATCTTAATTTTAATCTATGTTTAATCAACCAAATTGCCCGGATTTAATAAATAATAATAAGCAATAAAAATAATAAGCAAATAGCCTATAACAGACAATGACATGGAGGCGTAGGCGCAGCGTGAACAACGGCTTAAATGAACAACTGTCAGTTTTTGAAAAAAAACTTTAGTCAGGGGCAGCCCTTACTATTTATTTCAGATAGACCTATATTTGATCCAGCATGTCACAAAGGGAGTTCTGGGTTGAGCGCGCGGCGCTGAGCGGAAAGAGCTTCAGAAATGAACGGAATCTCCAGAAAGGCGCTCTCCCTCTGGAGGACATATAACCGCTCTTTCTACGCACACACCGCAACAGTCACAATATGACCTCATGTATGTTTTAAAAACATAATTCAAGACTTTTTAATGGGCCACTTAAAATGTTTATTACGAATAAATTATTAAATTTTAAAAATGAATAAAATTAACAAAAATTTGCATTGCATTTGCAATCCTTTGCAGCACCCGCAGCACCCACCCCTTCACCACTTAGACATGCTACTTTTATTTATTTTTTTAAACCAGTCAAGGTGTGGATTGAGGTAGGCCTGCTATTTTTATTAGATGAAAAAAAACGTAGTTTGATGGGAAAAAAACTATTCCGGTTCTTCAAAGCTTAAAACGGATTCAGTATTTTCGTTTTGTCATCTTAATTTGTTAATTATTTAAGTGAAAAATATTTAGTGTAGGCCTATTTATTTTATTATTTTTATTGATATTTTATTCAGTTTTTCTCTGTTGTCAGAAACGCTGCAGGTGCGTGAACATTTGATAATATGAATCCAGGTTCTGATGTTGTTGTTGATCTTTTCTGTAGGCTGGTCAGTGGTAAGTAAGCAAGTCGACTTACGACAAAAGAGTAACCCTTGAACCTTTGACGCATGCGTATTGACGAATGCAGAAGCGCAGAGGATAGAGCTAAACAAAACACCGGTCATGAATTAGAAAGACTAAAATTAGAATTTTTAAAGAGAAATGGTGGAGGATTTCGATATAAGAGAAGAAGGGCTTGAGTTTGTTGCCCAGCCCTATCCATGAGAGGTGCCATCAAAGCGTGCAATGTTCCTATACATTGCGTCATGGGTTACTCTTTCACTGTAAAGTCGACTTGTGTACCGCTGACTGCTGGAAGCTAGTTATTTTAGTAAAAAAAATGTACTATAAAGTTTTAAATATGGATATTTTTCTTACACAAATGCGCCACTTCGCTTCAGAAGGCCTTTATTAATCCCCCGGAGCCGTGTGGAGCAGTTATAAAGTCACTGCCATTATAAATCTTGGAAGAGCCAGGACATTTTTAATATAACTCCGATTTTATTTGTCTGAAAGAAGAATGTCATATACACCTAGGATGACTTGAGGGTGAGTAAATCATGGGCTAATTTTCATTTTTGGGTGAACTATCCCTTTAATGCAGTAGATTAAGAATGAACAGGATAATATTATTTGAAATAAATAAGAAATGGGATAAAACTTGTATGAGCGAGGTTAATGGACAAATGATATTTGCAAGGTTTCAAATTAAAGTCATCTTTAGATGTGCATCATACACTCCTATCTTCAAACTAGAATGAGGCTATTTAAGGTTGCATCCAAGGATTTGAAATCGTTGCGCTGGAAAATTCTGAAATGTTTACATTTGAAAGCCAGCATATGATCTACATCTGAATGATTTTCTTTACAAGCTGAAGAATATACTGTTACACTAAAAGCAAAAACCTGCTTTGGCAGAAGCTGGGG
The DNA here is from genome assembly GCA_023566225.1 of Romanogobio albipinnatus. Taxonomy (NCBI): domain Eukaryota; kingdom Metazoa; phylum Chordata; class Actinopteri; order Cypriniformes; family Gobionidae; genus Romanogobio; species Romanogobio albipinnatus. The sequence goes on from CM042244.1 coordinate 13,768,359, forward strand.
CAGGTGCAGATAATGGAGGTTTGACTATATCAGATATCCTGAATCAAGCTAAGCCAAACACATTTACCCAGTGATTTTGAGTTCAGCCACACATGTCATAGGAGAATAATTCTTCTTTGTGTCTGTTTTCATTTTCAGTCGTTCACAACAATCCAGAAGTGCACATCAACCACAATATTTCATGTAATTTGAGGCCAATCACATACTGCTCTTTTGCTGACCAGCTTGGATCATTCTCGTGATTACATCTAAGGGCTTAATTGCTCCAGGTTTTTGCACCGTGTCAGCCATTTACGCTTCAACAGTTAGGGCTGAGTTTAAGAGGCTACCTGGCTGGTGTCATAAAGCCGTTGCTCTCGCTGAGGTGAGGCAGCGACGTGGGTCATCTGCGTCTGCAGGCACTAACGAGAAGCACATGTTCCAGCCACAGAGGGCCCGCCCAGGACGGCCCTCGCTTATTAATGCCACTAAAATATATGCCTCCTCCTGTGTCCCCAATTAAACAAACTAAGCAAACCTATTCTCCCCATTTCTTTACCTACTCAGCTTTCCCTCACTTTTTTCACCCCAGCGGTCACATCTGCTTCTAATCGCCGATGTGATAATGTGTTCTAGGGTGTCTCGGGTCCTGACTGCCATGGTTGGACTTATAATGACTGATTATACCATTGATCTATCCGAGTGTTTCCTATCTCACAGGGGAGTATCAGCATTAGGAGGGCGTAAAGTGTTATTAATGAGAGTGTTTGTTGGGAGAAGTGTTAGAGTTTGCTCTGTGTGTGTATCTCGGCGCTCTCTCTCTCTCTCTCTCTCTCTCTCTCTCTCTCTCTCTCTCTCTCTCTCTCCTCCGTGGAACGAGTTTGGATTGTAATCACATACACCACATGCTCTTATCTCCAATCTCTATGATAAATGACTCGCTCTCAGCACGAGCCAGTATAAATACATTATCTAACTGACCATGACTGATCAATTTAGATAGTGCTTTATAAGTTTACACACGTTGTGGATCTCTCTGAAGTTTTTTCCCCTCTTTTTTTTCTGTAGGTGATGACACGCACAAGCACATAGCGATGCGCATCCTGTACCACATCAGCGTTGATGACAGATCTAAATCCATGTTCGCGTATACAGACTGCATTCCTCAGGTCAGAGTCTTCTTCACTTTTATTCACTTTTGATTATTGAGATTATGGCTTTTGATAATCAGTCATTCTGTCAATCAACTTGCCCACTATTAAGGTTATGATATAAAGTGAATAAAGATGTGCAGAACAGTTTAAATGGACAAATCAATTATATTAAATAATAATATTAAGAAAAAATAGGCTCTAGCATTTCCTTCTCTTATCATGTTATGTCTTATCAAGTTACTGTAATCAGATAATTTTTTTCAGTAATGAAAAGTAATACATTTTTCAGTAATTCCAGAAATAAAATATTGTTCGTTGTATTAAATATTCAATTGTAGTAATTGATTTAAAGCCTAATTTAACTGCTAATATGGTTTTGATCCATATGATTGGGATCTGTTTGAATGACAGGCATATGCATGCTCTATGAAGTATGTAGAGTTAAAGGTGCACTATGTAACTTTTCCGTCCGCTAGAGGTCGCCTATTCAAAACAAAGTCGTAGTTTGATGACGGCAAGTTTGAGCGCAGAATCTTGGGACATGTGGTCTTCACCTCACAGCCGGTTGAAAAGAATCGGGATAGGACTCGGGCAGAAATCATGTTCATGGATACGATTATTAACGTTACTGTAGTATGAAGCAGAGCAGTAGTGATGGGCAGATCGAGGCTTCGTAAAACACTGAAAAAGTGGCGTATTGTGTCGAAGCTTCGAAATAATTCGACACCCATCTCCATGGCGACCCCTGCTGGTCAGAACAGTGTGAATGCAACAAAAACCCAGGACAAACATGCTTAAAAACGCTCTTTACAAATCTATTGCAAATGTTTTATTGAAAGTAAAATCTTACTAATCATCTGATAAAATTAAATATTAAGTGTCAGTTTTGTTTGTTCCATGAATGGCTCAGCTAAACAGGCCAATTCGAGACTATTAACTACTATTATTCCTTTTAATTATACTAATGTCTAATTAAAACGTCTACAAATGTATAAAACTGATCAGAGATCAGGTAAAACCCACAGACACAGTTCAATTGTTGTTCAATGGACTGCTCATGATTCATGGGTTCACAGAGATCATCGCCCCCTAGTGGTGAACCATTGACATCTCGAAGTGTTTCGAAACGTTTCGAAACAATGATGACGTAACAAAGCCTCATTTACAGAAATCACGTGACTTTGGCAGTTAGATACACGCTCCGAACCAATTGATTCAAAACTGAAGATTCGTAAAGCTTCGAAGCTTCATGAAGCAGTGTTTTGAAATTGCCATCATTACAGAGCAGGGCCAAGTGTTGTTGGAGCTGTGCAAGGCTGCTGGAGCGATTTTTAATAAGATGAATGCAACACATGCCTCGCGAGCAGCGGGACTTTTATTATGCTACAGTCTCCGGCGCCATTTCCGCCTTTTCCGGTCATGAGTATGAGGTAACACAGCTCTGTTTATCATATTAGATATATCTGAGTGTGTTGAAAATGATGTTGTGACGTTACTCTGTGCGTTCGCTCGGCGGCTGCTATGACACTTGTTCACACTGCAGTGAGAGTAAAGCGTTTCTGCAAAATAAAACTGGAAACCGAAGGGAACGCAGATTTGACGCAATTGATAGGCGACTTCCTCACAAGTCCCGGTTCCCTGGTTAAAATAGCAATTTCTCACAATTTACAAATAGTTGGAAACATTTGGGATATTGTAAGTAGGCCTGTCACGGTAACAAATTTTGCTGGACGATAAATCGGCCAAGAAATGATTGCGATAAACGATAATATTGTCGTTCTGAGACCATTTTCATCTAAAATAATAATTATGGCATATTAATGCAGGTACACCTTTTCAAAGATCAATAAACTTTTATTTCTAAAGACTATTTAACACTGAAAATGGATAACATTTTAAATATCCACAATAAATTCACAAAACAACCAAAACAAAAAAAGCAATGAACTCTCAGTCTGTTAACAAAAAAATGCACTTGAACAAACAGCTAGGAAAACTGCAACGGATGATTGTGTTTTAGGTAGTGCTGGGAATTGATAGTTTTTTTTAAACTAATTAATCGATTTTTTTTCTGTAATTAATCATGATTAATAAGTTTTTAATGTTTTGATATTGTAATAATTTCAGTTACTCTTCAAATGAATGTGGAAACAATTTATTGACAGCATATTTTAAATATGTATTGTATTGTCATGTTTTTATGAATGAAGGCCAGCATCACTGATGTCTCTATGAAACATTAATGACGTTACATTACAATATAACTAAAAGCTACCCATTTCAAAATGTATTGGGCTTTAACAAACAACTTTTAATTTAAGTTAACTTAAAACAATCTTTACATAAACCTATTATAATAAATGTTATTTTTACCTGTGGCCTTCCCTGTTAGACATATACAGAAATGTAATAGTTATCAAACACCTTTCTTAACTGCATAAATAATAAATGAAATATAGATTAATCATCATTAAAGCTACAATTTTCTCTGTTCCCATTGTTCTTTGATGAACATTAATGACAGGCATCATCATTGCTCCTGTCACTTTAAGAACGGCCGATGCGCTGACGAACATGGCGCAGATCTGACGCGGTCACGTGCATCTTATTTCCTCACAGCTCTTTAAGTTCATTTAAGACGTTATTTAACTAATTTAAGACTCCTAATATGAGAATACTCAAAATTCTCTGTGTTGTTGTTATTGTTTGTTCATGAGCAAAAGAGAACTCGATGTGAGCAGGAGACTGACGCGAGTCTGTCTGTGTGTCGAGTGTGTGTGTGTCAGAGTGTCCCTCAATTAGCTGACATGAGACACAGCCACACAGACAGGACATTGACATATGGCGCATTCTCTTGTGTCTTGTCGCGCTTAGAAGCATTTACATGTGTAAGAGCGTGATCATATAATGTAACACTCGGCAAAAATGGATATAAAAACGGACGCTGGAAATTACCGCGGCTGGAAAAATTATCGAGCTAATTAATTGATTTATTGACTATCGCGACAGGCCTAATTGTAAGTTCTCAACTGAACAAAATATATAACACTGGCCTTGTGGTTTTTGGATATTTTACTGCAAAAAATTTACATATTGCATCTTTAAGTACTAAGAGTGACAGAGGCATTGAATTGTTAGGAGCAAAATGTAAATGCTCATGTTTTTTGCATTTACTGACAGAATTTCTTTGTATTACTTTAAATAATTTTTATTTTTTTATTTAACTGACGAAGTTCTCCATGCACAGTGCAAAGGCCTGACTAAAGGATTACAAAATTCTTTTGTTGATAATTTTTATTGCTAAGTGAATTGTGTCAATTGTGCATTCTCAAAGTTGTGATTGTATGTACGGTATCACATGTGGCAAAACCAAAATGTGTTGAGTATTGATTCCTCTTTGAAGAAATTTGTAAGTAATATAGACTGTAGTAATCCTGGTATTCTGTGGATTTAGAAAAAGTGTTTGCGTATTGTACTGCACAAGTTAAATTGTACTGTGCTGTTCCAAATACTGTATGTTATTGCTGCTGTTGTGTGTGTCATGTGTTGTAAAGTGGGCTAATTGTAGTGCTGTCTTTCTCTCGCACGGCGTTAATGAGATAACAGAGCTAATTTAATAGGAGGGGGCCTCTGTGGGGTCACCAGCAATTGCCTGGGTACAATTTCTCTGAAACAACTCCTGCCCGAACGTTGTCATCTTTAAAATGCTTGTCTTCTCTAATTGGGTGAAAATGCCTACCAGATGCTTGTTAAAAAAAGTTAAATTCCTCAACCTAATCGCTCCACCAATCCGCCTGGAGACGGTTGGGGCATGATGTCAGTCAGAATAACTGCGGGACTCCTCAGGGAGGTATGCAGTGTTTTTCTTTCTTTCTTTCTTTCTTTCTTTCTTTCTTTCTTTCTTTCTTTCTTTTGTTTTTTTTTCAGTTGTTCATTGTCATTTTCCCCTCATTTTTGTATTCGTTCATTTATTCATTCTTTCTTTCATTTGTTTGTTCTTTCATTCTTTTTTCAGTTCTTTCGTCGATTCGTTTTTTTTTTCAGTTGTTCCTTTTTTGTTCTTTTATTCATTCTTTTGTTTGATATTTTGTTCATTCTGACTTTCAATTTTGTTCAGTTCAGTTCATTCTTTCATTCTTTGTTTCTAGCATTTTTTGTTAGTTTATTCTTTCTTTCGTTTGTTTGTTTGTTTGTATGTTCTTTCTTTCATTCATTTGTTTTTTCTGTCCTTTTCAATTTTGTTCAGTTCATTCTTTCATTTTTTGTTTGTTGCATCTTTTGGTTGTTTGTTTGTTCTTTCATTTGTTTGTTTGTCTTTCAATATTGTTGAGTTGTTCATTCTTTCATTCTTTGTTTCTATATTTTTTTGGTTTGTTTATTCTTTCTTTTGGTCATTTGTTTATTCGTTCTTTCTTTCATTTGTTTGTTCGTTCATTACGTCTTTTTTAATTTTCTTCAGTTGTTCATTCTTTGTTTCTGTCATTTTTCTGGTTTGTTTATTCTTTCTTTCTTTCGGTTGTTTGTTCGTTCTTTCATTCATTCGTTTGTTTGTTCGTGCGTTCGTTCTGTCTTTTTAATTTTCTTCAGTTCATTCTTTGTTTCTGTCATTTTTTTGTTCCTTTATTCTTTCTTTCGGTCATTTGTTTTCTTCATTCTTTCTTTTGTTTGTTTGTTTGTTCGTTCGTTCCGTCTTTTTAATTTTGATCAGTTGTTTATTTCATTCTTTGTTTCTATCATTTTTGTTTGATTATTCTTTGTTACTTTTGGTCATTTGTTTGTTTGTTCTTTAATTCGTTTGTTTCTTCATTCGTTCAGTCTTTTTCAATTTTGTTCAGTTCATTCTTTTATTCTTTGTTTTTGTCATTTTTTTTCTTTGTTTAATCTCTCGTTCATTTGTTTGTTTGTTCGTTCATTTATTTATTTCATTGTTTCATTTTAGTTCTGTCTTTCATTGTTTAGTTTTATGTTTTCTTTCTTTTGTTTGTTTTTGTTATTTCTTTCTTCCTTCCTTTTGTTTGTTTGTTCATTCATTCTTTCTTTTTTATTTCTTTCAGTTGTTCATTCTTTCATTGATTCTTTTGTGTTATTTTGTTCCTTCTTTCTTTTCTCTCTTCCTCATTTTGAAGACTCCCCTGACGCTCCATCAATAGCTGAAGTCAGTCTGTCTGTTTCTGCCTGTAGATCTGGTGTCCCTCAGGTCTGCTCTGGCAGTTAGCCTGGACCCTCTTCTGTAAGGGAGGATTTAGATCAAACGGCCTCGCTGCTCTGGGTTCTGAACTGGCAAGAGAGGCCCGGCATTGGACCCATTCCTCTGCCACAAAGGGGTCTAGCTATAATTACTCAAAGCTGTGAGGTGTGTGTGTGTGTGTGTGTGTGTGTGAGGAAATGCTTGCAGGGGTTATGGAGCTATGAAACCATGGAGAGCTCAGAGACGGAGGTGGGAGGGAGTGGATGACTCAGGGGTACGAGGCAGGGCCTCCCATTGCTGGTAAATAGGAGCAAGCAGGTGCCAGTGAGTCTAGACTGCGTGATTTGGAGGCCTGGGACCCAGTTATGTGATACTCTGTATGGGAGAGGCCTGATTGCTCACCGCTGCCTCTTCACAGGCCTGCATTGGTCTGTTTGTGCCTTCCTGTTTAACATCCAACCGGTCCACACCAAGGCTGTGCCCATTGCGGCCTGTGGAGCTCATCTTTCTTCATCTGTTCATTTCCTCATTCTTCTCTTCACCCACACATGCTCAGTTCACTGGCTGCTGACCAGTTATCTCTTTAAGATTGGCCTACAATGTCCCTCTCATTGGGCCATTATCAGCTGCAGGGTTGACTTGATTGTAGTGGACTGTGGGATATTGCCTCAACTCTCTCTGGCTCATGAATTAAAACACAAATAACATTCCCTTCGCCAACACTGACAACACTAATACTTCTTCCTGTCAAAACAGTCTGTTTCATCATTTATTTCTTTTCTTTTGTTTTCACTCTGGTTGTTGCACGATACTCCACATGCAGTCCTCTTCAGTTTTAAATTGTGCTTCAGTAGGTCTATTGTGATCTCACACTACGAGTACGTTTGGAAATCACAAATGCACCTCATTGTGACATACTAGTCATTTTCAGGCATCACATTAGGCCTTTTCAGGTACTTGTCTGTCAGACAGGTGTCAGTCTAGATTAATGTTCCCTTGTGATTATTCTTATAGCAGTAAAGAAATAGTTCTGTTTACAACAAAAATAGCAGCAGCAACAACGACAATAATAATAATAACATTGATTTAAATATTGTTGTTGTTGTTGTAGTTATAACAGGGATTTCAATTGTATTAAATTATCATTATTGAATTTATTTTTTAATTACAATTCAAATATAATTTTGAATAAATAATTGTGCTATTACTATTAATAAAATAATTATTACTGGAAGTTGTATTATTAAAATATAAATACATAATGATGTTAATCATAATAATCAGAATTATACTGAATACTAATCTAAATATAATCAATAAAATATTTATGTTCTAATTCTTCACTACTTTACATTTGGAATCACACTAGTTGGACCTAAATCACGGTGTGTGTTATAAGCAAACTGAATGGACTAAACTGGCCTAAAAGGATCAGAGTCGTTCTAAACATGCTATCATGTTAACCAGTGTGTACCTTCAAACATGTGATACACTGTTTCCTGCAATTTTTGTTTAAGTACATTTCCACCTCTGTAAAAAAAAAAGTCTGTCAAACAATGCACATTTTCGGTGCACTGTTTGCAGCCGTGTAAAGACAGTTTGGACAACCTCAAAGTTTCAGAAATGTTTCTGTTGTCCCAACCAAAAGTTTAATGTCAAGCCCTGCTATACCTTTATAGTGTTGTGATTTAATGTTTTAATGTATGATACATGTATGTTGGTACCGTGTGTTTAATAATTTTGACATTTTGATTGATATCTTGTGTTGTGTGTGAGCAGCTCATGCAGATGCTCTTTGAACATTGTGAAGAGAGAATCGACACCGAGCTCATTTCCTTCTGCATCAACTTGGCTGCTAACAAGACTAATGCTCAGATTATCTGTGAGGGTAAGAGCCTGTATGTAATTTCTCCTGGAATGACATGCAGCACTGAACTACACTGTCACAAACATCTGTGTTTACATGTCATACAGCATACTGTCACATCAGTGACGACTGTTGCTCTTCTGTAATAAATAATACATGAAGTCTGTTTAAACTTATGATTAATCTGTCAGCTGAAACTGATTAATTGAGTATTTGCTCTGCAGGTAATGGATTGAAGATGCTGATGAAAAGAGCACTCAAACTAAAGGACCCGCTGCTGATGAAAATGATCCGGAACATCTCACAACACGATGGACCCTTGAAACAGCTCTTCATTGTAAATACAATATTTTATATAAATTAAGTTACACATTATAAACGTACTAAATACATCAAAGCATCATTTAGCAGTGTCATGTTATTAAAATGACCTTTATAACAGTCAATCGCTTTAAAATAAAAAAATGCTTTATACACATCATGATAATGATTCAACGTTTAAAAAAATAAAAGGCCTAATATTTTTCATTTGTAATTTCACTAAACAAAATTGAATTTCTCTGCCAAATAATGTCTTGCTAGAAACACCTAGAGATATTTGCTATCATTTACTCTCCAGGACTATGTGGGTGATCTGGCAGCTCAGATCAAGCTGAAGGGCGATGAAGAGTTTGTTATCGAGTGCTTGGGTACAATGGCAAACCTCACCATACCTGACCTGGACTGGGAGCTCCTGCTGAAAGAGTACAACCTGGTTCCCTACCTCAAAGACCACCTCAAACCCGGTAAAGCTAACATGTACCTGTTTGTGTAGGTGTACTACACTGTATATGAGTAAATGACACATAACATGAACTTGTCCTTTTTTTAGTTATCAAGGTGTTGTAGATCATGTAACATGTAACAAGTTTTTCATAATTCTGTGCAGATAAATCACCTTTTGCCTTTGTCTGCTCATTTAAAAGGTCCTGTGGTCTTTTTTAGAAGTATAAATAGTAGGGCTTGGTAAAACATATTGATTTCTCTCTTAAATCCCGAGAATCGATTAGTCATCCTGTTTTCAGATGAATGAACAGAACATTGTAGCGCGCCTCCCATCCATTAAATCAAAATTATCTTTGTACCTTGTTACTATTGATATGACAAAGTCTCAGATTTCAAATTACATCCATTTTATTATGAAATTCTAAAACCTAAATACCGTTTTGAAGCTGTGGCGTGAGATCGATCTGGTGCAGCTCAGCTCAAGAGAAGCGGCAGCATGGAGCGCACCTGAACTGATCTTCTCTTCCACCTTAATACCAGTTACAACGCGAAATAAACGAGCATCTGAGAGTGTGTTAAAAGAGACAGTACAACTTACCGAAATCTGTATCATGTCATGTGGAATCGCTCAATCAGTGTTTCAACGGTGGAAAGGCGTCAGTAAAACAGCTTGTAAACAATGTAACGTCAATTTACCTCAGAAAAACCATATCCAGTGTCCATAAACTTGATAGTCAGCTAGAAAAATGTCCTTTAGAGAGGAACATTTTGCTAAATGTATGCACCATATCACAACCATAACATTTTAATCTGCAGTGTGGTACATTGTGCTACTAGGGATGGCGAAAACTAAACATTTTCTTGACCGACCACCGAGCCTCATTAGCCGGTTGAAACCGGTTAACCAATTAGTTAAAAAAATATGCTGCGCTATTTGAAATAACAGCCGCAACTCGCGAGCCGCGCCTGCAATTTCGCAACTCTGTCGCATCTCTCTGCCGCTCTGCCTCCCGCTCTCTCTCACACACACACACACACGCACACACTGTCCAGGCGCCGCCGCCTGCCTTCCACTCACGTCAATTTTTTTAAAATCCCCTACAGCGCGAAACATGAGTCCCGCAAACGCTGCGCTGAGGAGCTTGTTTGTAATCGGAGGACAAATGGCTCCTTAGTTTCGAAATGGTTTGGGCACAAGGTGATCGCGTTGAAAATAAAGGCTATTGTCTAGCGTTAGAAGCTCATTTGAAACATTGCCGCGACTCATTTAAGATAATGACAGCTCCGAAGAGACGCCGCTTTAGTTCGAGGTAGTGCTAACAATAATAAAGAAAGATGATGATCAACACCTTATGTGTTACCACTGAAATGTAGATGTAATATATTTAGATGATGTGCTACTACTGTATTTAAGCACTGTATCACACAAGTTGCAACTTACATCTGAAGCTGAACAATGAAGCATTTGCTGACGCGTTTCATGCATTATTTATGGTGTGAGCACATTCAAGCGGTTCAGAAAATATTCATCTGTAATATCGGTTATAAATAATAAATACAAATTATAAAGACACATTTTGGCTAAGTTGTTTATTTCCGAGTGTTATGCTGCCTTCACGTGCTCTCTGAATTATTGTAAATAGGAGTTTCCTAGGTAAAAATTGCACGTGAACGCGCTCCACCCCTCGAAATATGAACGAGATGAGTTCATACTTCATAATCACGACTTTAGAAGTGGGAATTGTCAAATTTCCGATAGCACGTGAAGGCAGCATTACTTTCACTTACTTTTGTTATTTCCAAGCTGGTAAACTGAAATATTGCGCATGATTTGAGATATGTTTTCCACGCAGGTTGCAAGAGAGGCTATGACAGTTCATAACACAGCAAGCGTTCACCATTCTAATGTTTTTTGAACTGTATAATACAAGTTTTAAAGTCTACCTCCACTATTACTCATTCTCTAATGTAGTGTCTGTGTCCTAAAGTCCGCGAATGCATTGCGTTGGTGACGTCACGTTCCCATTCTCTATAAATAGCCTAATTTAGAGATCACTTTTTTTTTTTTTTAACCGACAACCAACAACTTTGATCGGTTAACGTTGATACGGTCAACCATCGGTCAAACGGTCATCGGTTAACATCCCTATGTGCTACATCACATTCTCTCTCACGTCTATTATACAAGTGATACATTTGGCAATTCAATTTTGTGTAAAAATTAGGGGTGTAACGATACCCTCATGTCACGATTCGATACATATCTCTATACTGAATACAATATGGTAAAAGGTTAACAAAAATTGTACTGTTGCTTAAAATGCTACATTTGGTACTCTGGGGGTGGAAATGAATAGCTTTGGACTTGGTGCTGGGAACCCAATGCACGGGACAATGGTGACGCCAGAATAAAATTCATGATTCTGAAGCTGAAATTACAGAATTATTACGAATATGCTTGCTGTATCTGTCACTGACTAGATACATTTAAAATAATGATGGCCACTTTTTACTGTTAACATAAGACATCTGGCATTATCAGGACCCACAAATATTCCCCCATTGCATTATTGTACATTATATTCATCATTACATATAATGAAGTACTGATGCTAAAAGTCTGTGAACTTAAATTTTTCTCACACAGTAATTTTCATTTATACACAGTACAGATTGTCATTATCCACGATACATATTGTTGCATTGTTGTATTGCAATATATTGTTACACCCCAAGTAAAATGGCCTAACTTTTGACAGTCCAATCACGAGGGAGATTTAAATTGACATCACTAATTTTTTGTCACAGATGACATGGAAGGTCTATATAGTATTAGGATTTATTACTATACACTCACCTAAAGGATTATTAGGAACACCTGTTCAATTTCTCATTAATGCAATTATCTAATCAACCAATCACATGGCAGTTGCTTCAACATATTTAGGGGTGTGGTCCTGGTCAAGACAATCTCCTGAACTCCAAACTGAATGTCAGAATGGGAAAGAAAGGTGATTTAAGCAATTTTGAGCGTGGCATGGTTGTTGGTGCCAGACGGGCCGGTCTGAGTATTTCACAATCTGCTCAGTTACTGGGATTTTCACGCACAACCATTTCTAGGGTTTACAAAGAATGGTGTGAAAAGGGAAAAACATCCAGTATGCGGCAGTCCTGTGGGCGAAAATGCCTTGTTGATGCTAGAGGTCAGAGGAGAATGGGCCGACTGATTCAAGCTGATAGAAGAGCAACTTTGACTGAAATAACCACTCGTTACAACCGAGGTATGCAGCAAAGCATTTGTGAAGCCACAACACGCACAACCTTGAGGCGGATGGGCTACAACAGCAGAAGACACCACCGGGTATCACTCATCTCCACTACAAATAGGAAAAAAAGGCTACAATTTGCACGAGCTCACCAAAATTGGACAGTTGAAGACTGGAAAAATGTTGCTGTTCACTGTATGAACAGTGATGAGTTCACTCTACTAAAATGGCCCCCACAGTCACCAGATCTCAACCCAATAGAGAATCTTTGGGATGTGGTGGAGCGGGAGCTTCGTGCCCTGGATGTGCATCCCACAAATCTCCATCAACTGCAAGATGCTATCCTATCAATAGGGGCCAACATTTCTAAAGAATGCTTTCAGCACCTTGTTGAATCAATGCCACGTAGAATTAAGGCAGTTCTGAAGGCGAAAGGGGGTCAAACACAGTATTAGTATGGTGTTCCTAATAATCCTTTAGGTGAGTGTATATGCATATATTACACATTTTGGCCTAGGTAGTACGTCATCCATGTGCATTCGTTGTAGGAGTAGTATGACATACCATTTTTTTCATCTTACTATACCACATTTGATCTTTGACCTCTGTGTTTCAGGTTCAGCCGAGGATGACCTGATCCTGGAGGTGGTGATCATGATCGGTACGGTGTCAATGGACGACTCCTGCGCCGTGATGCTGGCAAAGTCCGGCATCATTCCTGCTCTTATTGAGCTGCTAAATGGTAAGAGCGCTGCCAACATTTACGCACATTTATTAGCATGAGTGCTTGAAGAAACAAACGGATCTCCAAACCCTCTCGACAAAAAAATCTTTTTCATTATCGCTAGCCATAAAAATAAATTCCAGAGGAAAAGATCAGTGCTGTTTTGATTTCTACTTTTGTTTGGCTGAATCGCGACTGCTGCCCCCCTGCTTTGCATGTGCACTCAAGTACCAGATTTCAATTTGGCCTGCTTTGTCTTCCCTAATGTGATCTGATGGAATGAGTTTTGAAGAGTTGATTTAGACTAAACTAATATTAAATTAGAATAAATTAGAATAAATAAACAGCCCATGGCTGCTAGGGACGTTGAGGGCTGGTTCTCGCTTTATGCGTTGCGTGCTGGGAAGTGACAGTGTTTTCAGGAACAGGAAAGCACCAGGTTCATGGTATGCATCAGATTTGCTGGTTCTGCTCAGTGTGAGCCCTCATTTCAATAAATCCTGATGGCAGGGCTTTTCCTTGCCATGAAAAGAATGAATGTTTAAGGGGGCAAGGAGGTGGAGAACTAAGATAGGGACCATCCAAACATATACAGCTCCTCTAAAAGAGAAAAAGAAAATTAACTTCTTGAATTAGCCCCTTTTTGTTATCCCACTCCTGATACAATGGTCTCAATTACATGACATTCAACATCTGAAATGATTTTACACTACATGCCATATAGTATTTAGTAACTTTGATCACAATAATGCAATAACAAATCTGACATTTGTTTCCCTCGTGATAAGCATTATGTGGCAGCGCTGCATTGACAGATGCTTGGGTATTGTTTTATTTACACATATCATTTCAGCACTTGTGTTCGTATACTCGTTCACTGGCTCTTTCTCATCTGAAGAGGCGCTGACATGTTCTCTGTGATGTTATTTGTAGCTTGTGCAAAGCTTGTACAGCTCCTTGTTGTAGCGGTATTCAGTATCTGGTATCATGGAGCTGCTAAAGCCTCTTTGCTATCATTCTTCTAGAGGAATTTCCATCCCAGGAGACGAGTTCATTCTGAGCCAGATCAAAATTGAAATAAAGTCTTTTATTAAAGTTAGGAGGGGGCAGTTACAACCGCAGTTCTCCGTAGGAGCTTTCTGTATCGTTTCAGAGGAAAAGTTGATACTCTCACCAAATGGCGGCTTCTCACGAGAGCCTTCATACATAAACATGATCCACTGAAGGAGGTTTTGAACATCAGCTCAGATGAACAGGCACCATTGGATAGGAAATGCCTGCGCAGCTGCTCTAGAGCATGAGTGTTTGTTAGTTTTCCCGTATTGCATTTCATCTTAATGCTGAGGTGCAGATATTCTCGTGATATGGAAATGATTGTGCCTTCTTCAAATGCTTTATTTAGTGAGGTCAAAGTAATGTTCTTGATTTGCTTGTGTTGCTGTTTCCAGCCCAACAAGAAGACGATGAATTTGTGTGTCAAATCATCTACGTCTTCTACCAGATGGTCTTCCACCAGGCCACCAGAGATGTCATCATTAAGGACACTCGTATCCTTGTTACAATAAATTGATTTTCAGTGTGTGGTATTCGGAACAGATGTTTTGTAAAATATCTTTGACAGCTTTTTGGCCTGTGTTCACTGATTCATTGATACTGTTGGGTCTTTAATACTGCAGCTTCATGTACAGTAAGATTGCATGCTTATTTTTGCATCTAGACAGAAGGAGAATGTCAAAAAATCTGATTTGTTTGCACTGTAAAAAGTGGCAAGATTACCCTACAGATCTATTTCTACTTGATCTAAACCGTAAAAATGGCTTTCTTTAGCCAAAAGTAGTCTGGTTGATTCAGAATTTTTTTTTCCTATTTAAAACTTGACTCTTCTGTAGTTACATCGTGTACTAAGACTGACGGAAAATGAAAAGTTGCGATTTTCTAGGCCGATGTGGCTAGGAACTATACTCTCATTCCTGCGTAATAATCAAGGAACTTTGCTGCCGTACCATGAGTGCAGCAGGCGCAATGATATTACGCAGCGCCTGAAAATAGTCCCCAGCATGCTCTCTGTGCAAGCAGGTTGTCACGTTGGTTAGGTTGACGGAACTTAGCCTATTTTCAGGTCTTAGTACACAATGTAACTACAGAAGAGTCTAGTTTTAAATAGGAAAAATATCGAAACTCTTTGGTCATTTTTTTTTTTGCTAATGGTCTAATCAGATTCAATGATCTATGCTAAGCTATGCTAAAAGTTCTACCGCCAGACCTGGAGATCAGCTGAATGAATTCGAAAAACAGTAAAACTCATATTTTTTTTAAAATAGGCTAATTTTTCTACTCCCCTAGAGTTAAAAAGTTGTGTTCCATTAAATCATATTTTTTATGTTACAACATGAAGCACATTTTTTGGGGTTTCCTGACAAAACATTTTACAGATGCCTACATCCAGGCCAATAACAGACCACATAAGACCCAGACCAATGGGACTCAAACTCAGACCAAGGCTATTTTTATGTGTGGTTTTTTAATAAGTCTAAAGACCAAGACCACAAAATGTAGACTTTTTTTGCCAGATTTTTGTCTAAACTATTGTAATTATAAGATGGCAATTTGGAAATTTTACAATGAGCTGTTGAGCTTTTCACACCCTCATACTTATAACAAATTTGTTTACATAGTTTCTATGGCAAGGATGGTCAAAATGTGTGGCTTTTTTATTAACAAAATATTACACTACATTAATAAAACGAAATATGATCTATTCATAATATTAATAATACTAAAATACTATTAATACCATTCAATGCTCTTACTTAATATTTAAGAATGCGGAAGGTGCACTAGGTATCACTGGCTATATATATATACATATACATAACATAACAAAATTTCAGAAGACTTGAATGTTTTTTACTGATTGAAGATTTGTAATTATGGTAACTGAGATTGAACAATCTCAAGCCTTATTAGGCTTTAATTGTCAGTGAATCGTGAACTCCTTAACCGTTTCTCCAAGAGGCCCCAGCTTACCTCATCGACCTTATGCATGACAAAAATGTGGAGATCCGACAGGTGTGTGACAACACTCTGGACATTATTGCTGTAAGTATTCTAAAACAACCCCACTACACCTGGGGTTGCACTCAAAAATGAATCCGAGACCTCTGTGTGTGTTTTTGTTCAATGCTGACCATGTGTGTTTACAATGCTGATAAAATCTCTGCAGTAAATGCTCACTCACTGACATAAGATAGCAGTAATTGGTGGTGAACTCTGAGAGCCAGGTTTGTTTGGGGAAGTGTTTCATTCACTTTATTAGCCTGCTCGTTAAGCCTCGGCCACATGAAAGCCTGCGTGTGGGATCTGGTTTGTATCCGTGGTGACAGAGAAAGTGCAGATGTATAGCTCTGGCTCAGCAGACTGACATGTTTGAGCTGAGGCTGACGTTGGTATCAAGTATGCAGATTTACTCTTTCATTTACCATTCTATAAAACACTTTGTTTCCAGGTTATAGAGGTGATTTTTGAAGTAAATTTGGTATGAATTGAAATATTCTTTGAGAATTGAAATATTCAAATTCAGGTCGTGTCAATTTTACGCATTCATTTGACAGTAAAAGACTTGGGGCATGATTTACTAAACAGGGCAAATTAGCGTGAAAGCGCAATTAAAAAAAAAAAAAGCATAGATGGTAGTGGAAAGTTCTGCGCGTGATCTATTGACGACATGCAAATTAAAGAACGCAAACGCAGCCAGATCATTTCCATAATGACCAACGCAATCTACAAGTTAGCATTTGGTTTTTTTAGGGGTTAAAAATGGTGCAAGCACAAGTAAATTGACGAGCGCAAACCTTAGTAAATCACATTGCATGATTCATTTAAATACTCTCCTCCCATGAATTTTGCATCTGAAAGGGAAACTCCTACAAATGCATATGCAATAAGGTCAACCGCAAAAAGGTTTCAACGCTTAATTTTTCACTGCGTGTCTTTATTAAATCCTGACAGTAGTTTTTTAACGCCAAAAGAGAGTTGTTAGTAAATCTGGCCCTTAAGCTCATTCAAATATTTCTTCAAATTTCCACTTATAAGTATCATTTGTTTACTTCATGGTAGCATAGTTCATATTTTAAGATCATCTCCTATTGATAATCCTACAGAGAAAGATGAAGTGATAAAAAGTAAAATATCATGGTAGCCAGGTTGACAGCCTTCTTTTTAAGTCTTTATAATTGCATTGTTAACTAACATCTACTCCATTTTGATTTATAGAGTCACTGTCCGATTTCAAAATGAATCTCAATGTGTCTAGATACAATCTTGCTCCTGGAGGGCCAAAATCCTGTTGAATTGAACTCCAACCTGCCCCAACACATCTGATTTCCGTATTTTCTGACCAGAGAAGAATATGTGAATCATAAAATGGCCTTAAACAATTACTAAACAATCTGCAATATGTTGTGTTGCAAATACAAATACTGCAGCTCATGATTCTGTGTTTTCAGTGTCTCAGAGCAGCTTGTTTTGCAGTTAATGCGGCTCAACATGAACTTAGGGGGTAGGTTCGTGGTAGGTTTTCCTTATTTTTTAGTCATCCTGAAGACCTTGATTAGCTGATTCAGATGTTTATTTGGTGTTGGAACTGAAGTCTGCAGGAAGGTGGTCATCCACAAGCAGGATTGGATCTACATGTTTTTTTTTTGCTTTTTTGAGAAATCTAGATGCATCAATTTAATTTTTTTTTTCTTCTGGAAATCAGTCTAGAACAGATGTAAAGAATCATTAATTCACTTTCTTTCTTCTGTGGAATACAAAACAAGATATTTTGAAGAATGTTAGTAACCAAACATTTTTGGTCATTGACAAAGAAAAACAGACATTTCTCAAAATATCTTCTTTAATGTTACGCAGAAGAAAGAAAGTCATACAAGTTTACTGGAGAGTGGGTAAATGATGACAGACTGTTCATTTTTGGGTAAATTAACTCATTAAAATAGTGGGTGCAGGTTTGTGTGAGTGTGTATTCTCACTGGCCCTCTGGGCTTTGCATCAGGCTCCTTGCCCCGGGCTCCCGCGCAGTTCTGCACTGCTGTCCACATGATGAATGGACACAGCAAAGAAAAGAGAAACAGGGCTTATTTACTCAGGTTCTGCCACAGGGGGCCTTGGCTGATTAATCCATATTTTCATTCAGCGGAGCAGGCGGCGGCAGGGCGCCTCTGTGGGCCTTTAGACCCAGGGACAGAGAGCTGGCCTTGAGCTCTGAGCTCCAGCAGCCCTCCTCCTGCACCCTCCCTCCTGTTGCCTCACCATACAGAGCTAATGCTGAACAAAATCCCAACCTCAGCATGAGTTAGTATTAGTACATCTAATACTTTGTCTCAGCAGACATGGTTTAACTTTATAATCTTTCTTTATGGGGTGAGCTCTGTGCAAACGATGCTAGACGTGTTTCCCACTCCCACAGAGTAACAAATTAATTCATTGTCTTCAGTTTAGTATAGTTACAAAAAAAGCATTTGATACTAGATTTATCAACGGATAGTTTACCCAAAAATGAAATATTTGTCATAATTTACTCACCCTGTAACTCCAAAACTGTATGACTTAAATTTTTCAAGTTGAAAAGTTTAATGCACTTTATTGTCCCCAAAGGGGAATTTGTCTTGGACCCATGGTCCACAAACAATAAACAGCAATATAGTACCAAACCATCACACAATGTAAAATATAAAAACAATCATAAAATCATACATTAGAAAAATCATGAAAAAAGGTGCAGTGTGTAGTATTTATGAGTATCTATTGACAGAAATGCAATATGACATACATAACTATGTTTTCAGTGGTGTATAAAGACCTTACATAATGAACCGTTATGTTTTTATTACCTTAGAGTGAACCATTTCTATCTACATACACCGCAGGTCCCATTACAGTGAAATCACCATTTTGCGCCATCATGTTACTACAGTAGCCCTAAACGGACAAACTTCTCTACAGAGCGCTAGTCACTCTCTGCTCTCTCCGACGACAACATTTTTGTCCTGTGTCGGCCCCTGTAGCTTCTCTATGTGCTTTGAAAGGGAGGGGCGAGTAATGAGTAATTGCAATTCACAACCTCACCACTAGATGCTGCTAAAATTCACACACTGCACCTTTAATTCTGTGAACTATCCCTTGACCTCAAGAAGTGCATTTATATTGTTTACACCTGTAGTGAAAACAGATGCTGATAGGAGTAGACGTGGAAAAAATATGCTTTCTTCACAGAATAGAGGATATCATCAGAGCTGGTAAAGTTTACGATCATGAGAATGCCTTCATGAACTTATGTTGGGTTCAGTCCCCGTGGAGTGTTAAGGTTAACATAAAACTGCGTTTGCTGCCCATTTTACTTCCATATGCTGATGTGAAGCAAGATATTCAACTAAAAAGGTGGGATTTTTTTTTATCTATCAGGACTTGATTGGAAAATGGTCTTGTGTTGACATTAGCCGAAAAGCCAAATCACAGCGGAAGTTTTGATGAAAGATTACGAAATTAGACATGTAATTTATTTGGAATAATATATTATTCTTAAATAAGACCAGAAATGTGCAAGGTTTCTATTTCATATAAATACTGTTCTATTATTCAAAAATATTAGGCAGCACAACAACTGTTTTTACAACAACGATAATAATAAGAAATGATTCTTGAGCACAGCATATTAGAATGATTTTAGAAGGATCATGTAACACTGAAGACTAATGATGCTGAAAATACACGTTAATAAATGACATTACATTATACGTAATAATATTTCATAATTGTAGAAATATTTACTGTATTTTTGATCAAATAAACTCAGCTCTGGTGAGCGTAATATACTTCCAAAAACATACACATTACAAAATATTACTGACACCTGAACATTTGAACGTAGTGTATATGTGAACTGATTAAATTGTGTTTGTTATATACTTAAATAACTGATTGTATAGTCACACTTCTCTCAGAAAAGCACTAGGTCAGCACTGTTACATTGGAAGAGGTGTATTAAGATGGAGGTAGACAGAGTGACACACTTGACATGCGTTGGCAAAAGAATCCAATAACACAAAATCAACTGATTCCTCATCTCACCAAAAGAGCAGGCTGGGCAGAAAGCGTACGTCTGTGGGCGACGTGTGTTGTGTGTGGCACTCCACCCAGTCTGTGGGCTCTGCACCTTTAATCACTGACCTCACTGGATTAAACCAGAGTCTGTTTCTCTGTGGCTCCATCAGCGGCCACAGCCTATAGGGAAAACCATGCTCAGACAGAAGCCCTCATTGTGAGATGAAATATATCTTCTGTGGAGGGTCCGGACGGTGTTAGAAGTCTGTGCAACGGTAAATGGTAGATTGCCAGGCATGACAGTGTATGGGACCCTCTCACTCTGATATTCACTGGAAATCTCTTGTGGGGAATTGAAGTAGAACTGGCGCTGAAATACAGAGTGCCAGTCTTGTTTTGACAACTTAAAAACATGAATTTGCACAGCTGTGTGGTATAATTTAGGTTTGATGGGAGTAAAACATCTCAGGCAAATAAATATACGTGTTTGTGTGTGTTCTGCAAAGGAGTATGATGAAGAGTGGGGGAAGAAGATCCAAAGTGAGAAGTTTCGCTGGCATAACTCGCAGTGGCTGGAGATGGTGGAAAGCAGACAGATGGAGGAAGCCGAGCCATACCTGTATGGAGACGACACGGACGCCCTAGAGCAGCCTGATCTCTTCTACAGCACTGGTTAGAAACCACACATACACACCAAAAGACACTCAATGTTTTCTTGATTGACATCCTGTGCCACAAATTGACAGATATGGAAAGTTAAAACCCTTACATTTAAATCAGATTTTCCACAAGGGTTATGATGCTGTATTTTGGCTTGATTGTAGTCGAGTTGGTGCCATCAAAGCCTTGTCGTAGTGAGAGGTTGTCAGGAAGATAAATGAGGAGAGCTGCTGGGTGGAAGTGGCTCTGCTGGATCGCTGTCTCATACGTTTGTTTGCTCTATATACTCTGTGTGTGTGTACAGACGGTATGATGCCCCCTGAGCCCGGCCTCAGTCCAGACTTCTACAGCCAGTTCCACTCTCAGAATGGAGACTTCAACGCCTGGTGAGTGAGCAGCTGTTACCCTCATCAGCTTCTCTCACATTAAATACATATGTAAAATAATTTTTTTATGTATTTCCTTAAATAATAGTCAAGTCACCTTTATTTCTATAGCACTTTATACAATACACATTGTTAAAAATGGAAAATAACAGAATCAATGATGCAAACAGAGATCAAATCTGCTGTAAAGCCTCTCTACATTGACAATAGTGTCACTTGAAGTCAGTTCAGTGTTGATTCAGTTCAGTTCAATTACTGTTAGTGCTGGGCGGTATGACCAAAAATTTATATAACGGTATTTTTCAAAATTACATCGGTTTCGCGGTATATGACGGTATTTTTTTCCCCTATGCATGACCGGGTGTTAACCACATTTTCTATTAATTGAGAGAGGAATAATGCAGTCGATTGACTAGAATGTCCTATTTTACTCTCATGATGAGTGAAAATTGTAGAATTAATACAGGTTTACAAAGCCCCACAAAATGATGCTGTGGAGAGACAACAACCAATAAAACACAGACCTGCAACACGCTCATTATAGACACATGAATATTAAAATATGACCATGGAGAGGGAATAAAAACAGAGTTGAGAGCACCTTAAGCTCTCAACGAGGAAGAAACGCGGAAGAACATTTAAAAGGTCTAAGGATATTTTCAATATATTTAAGAGCACTACAGTCTTTTTCTTCTCAATTTTTGCCCATTCTTCTTTGAACTGTCAGTCTATTTATTAACTTGCATCATCTTCTGTGTAGCAGAATAACCCATCGTGTCATCGCGGTCGGGATCAGACGTACGGTTGTATCTGTGTCCTTTGCATACATTTCATTTGAAGAAGACGTGATGAAATATGTGCGCATACACGCTGCTGGTTCATGTTTAGAGCACTAGAGTATATGAAATAGGTCCATAAAAAAATTAAACGCGCTCGTCCAGTCTATATATGTGCAATATGATCCATGTGGAGAACATTGTTAATCTCATCCCGGCGCTCCGCGCAGAAACCGCTCTCTCTCTCGCGCGTCGTGTGTAGTTTGAATTCTCCGCTGTAATCAAGGGCTGAATCCGAAATCGCCCCCTATAACCTCAAATAGGGCATTATTTTAGGGGACAGCCATCCGCAATAACGAGTGTACTGTCCGAATTCACTCACTCGTTTTCATTCACTCTTTCAAATGAACAATATAAGTGGATAATGTAGGGAATAGTGAATGAGGCTTTAGGGGGCGATTTCGGACTTACCATAGGCTGTGATGCGATCTTAGCTGTGCTCTCACTACAGTGCAACAGTGAAACGGGACCCCTCTCAAACAGTGAAACGGGACACCCTCTCAAATGCTGTGCCACGTCCGAACGTTGTTTAAGCTACATATAACGGTATTGCGGTATCATCAAAATTCCAGTGTAAAGTAACGAATTACAAATACTCTCGTTACTATAATTGAGTAGTTTTTCTCAGGAATTGTACTTTATTAAGTAGTTTAAAAACAGTGTACTTTTACTTGAGTACATTTTAAATGCTGTATCGGTACTTTTACTACGCTATGTTCCCTAAACCTGCAGTCGCTACATTATGTTTATTTTTGTCCTGTCAACGTGATTGGCCAAGGCGAATAATAAGTCCTGTCTCCATGCGTCACGCGTGTGACTCCCGTCATATCAACCATAGCGTTAGGGAGTCGCGACCAGCCTCGGCACGCACGCTTTATGTAAGGGGGCTGTTGCTGGTTACTGTATGATGAGTTAAATCGTGAAATTGCTCCGTGAGCCAACATACATCCTCATCTCAGCGTAGTTTATCAACTGAACGAGGAGAGAACGCGTCCAAAGTTAAGTGTTTCTTAAAGGGGCGGTACACTTCATTACAAATCATATATAAAACTCCAAAAATATACATACCAGCATAATTAAATCAAAAGACAATCCAATGAAAATCAAAAAATATATTCAAAATAAGAGAATCAGAGCTTTTAATAATAAAGAAAAGATTCTGAGTGAAAATTATAATGTAGATTTTACACTCATTACAAGTGCATATTTTAATGTAATGTGTTCTCATGGCGATTTAAAATTGTAGTCCATGGATATAGCAAATAACTTTCATAACACATCAGATTTATATTTAAATCAGGTTTATGTTTTTAATTACAAGCAAAAATAATCAGTGGTGAAAATTGTGAGTTACTCGATTCTGATTTCTGAAATGTAGCCTATTCTTTTAACAGATAAAACATCCATTGAAATTAAAGCAGTACAATGAATGCGTCTTGAAAAGAAATAACTGCTTTTTTAACATAAAATTGTCAATGTACAACGCTTTGCAACCTTTTTTTAATTAACCGCAAGAAAACCTATACAGACTGGTTGTCATAAATGTTACCAGATTATCGGTTGCTTTCTCAAATATTACATGGCTGTATTTTTAGTGCTAGCAGTCAAAAATAAAACTTGGAGAAATATTGAAATACTGTTGATATCATGTTTTTTTGTTCTTACTGAGAATCATCCATAAAAGAGTAAGCTACATTTTTAATTTGCAGGGTATAGTAAGGTGGAATAACATTCATAGCATAATACTCACTACTCTTGAGTACTTTTAAAAGGGCTACTTTTTACTCCTTCTTTGGGTAGTATTTAGGACAGGTACTTTTACTCTACTTGCACTACATTTTTTGACAAGTAAAGTATGCTTTTTCAGTACTCTTTCCACCACTGCAAAATTCATATCATAACAAAAATAAATACCGGTATTCGGGATGAGGGCCCAGCACTAATTACTGTGTAAAGTTAATCAATTACGAAATTATTTCAGTTTAGCTATAAGTAGCTCTACAGAAGACAATATTGTCGCTATTTACTTTGTCCGTTCAGTGTTGATTCAGTTCAGTTCAATAACTCTCTGTCAGTTATGTAACATTAAATTATGAAAGTCTAATCGGCTATAAAGCAGCTCTGCTAAAAACAGTGGTGTCCATCCAGCTCAGTAGACCTTAGTCATACGTCTGGCCATATTTCATTTTTGATAGTGAAAAAAACAAGGCTGTGAGGCATAGGCGTAATTTGCGAGTGGGACATGTCCCTACCACTTTTTGCCAAGGTCGATATTGTCCCTACCACCTTTTGAAACATCTTGCGGCAAGGATGTACCTAATACAAATAAAACATCTCTAATTGTCTAGCAGTGTATTCATTTACTTCATTTGTTAAATAAGAGGCGATCTGGCGCTGGAATGTGTTGTTTTTGAAATTTAGTTGCCGCTGTTATCAGTGGCGGAAGGCAACAGTGTTCTCTTGGCGCTCGTGCAAAGTAAACATGACTTCTATGTCGATAAATTAAACTCGATGTACTATTAAAATTTATTTCTGGGCATTGTAATGTTATTTTTTCTGGAATTGTTATTTTTACACTCCCCACCCCCCACTCCTGTCCCACCCACTTTTTAAAACAAAGTTGTGCTACTGCTGTGAGGGATCAAATAGTGCGTTCAAAGGATTGTACTGTTGTTAAAAGGGTTACTTCAGTGATTTAGCATTAAGCTTTGTATTTATATTGGGTCATTTATGTAGTAGAAATGTGAAATTATTTTTGAATTTGGTGCCTTCTAGACTGAGAAAAGACAGAAAATTTATTTTTGTCTCATGTGGATGAAAGACAACAACTCCCAGAATGCACTTGCTTCGCTGCCCTACGAGGCCACTCCGTGTACTGTCGTTTTAATCTTCATAGTAATACAATAATTTCGTTCAATTAGAGAATAAACACTACAATTAAAAACTGAACGTGTCTTTTCAATAAAGTGTGAGTGAGCCGAACGAAAGTCACGGCACAGACACAGCAGTGTCAGATTTCATTCACACGAAGAGCTGAGCAGAACTCAGGTAACGTTAAGCGCCAGTTTGGCGCATATGGAAGCTAAACTATCACAGGAATTAATTGAAAAGTTGAAACACTCATTTTGCTCTGCATCGCTCCGTTATGTCCGTGCGGGCGTCTGTGTCTTACATTCTGTGCGTGAGATCTCTCCCCTTTTGGCGGGTTGATAAAATGCGAAACAGCTCCATCTAGTGGCTGTAGTCTTTAGCCTCTGGCCAAAAAATCCTCCGATGACGCAAGGATTTTTTCCAGAAATAAAATGCATAATTCTCTCGTCTCAGGAGGATATGAGGGGGGGAAAGTACCATAATCTGAATATACTACCGTGTTTCTACTGATACAAAGCCTAACGCTAAATCACTGAAGTTACCCTTTAACAGCAATCCGATTGCTCAGCTGATGAAATGTATTTCCAAAAAAATTTAAATATTCAGTACAGTTAAAAAAAATAGAGTTATAAAAATTACGTGATCTAGGACCATTAAATACAATATGGCGTCTAAACTGACTAAGGTCTAAGTTTAAGTTTGCAGTCAAATCAATAATATTACTGAATATTAAGTGTCCCCAACTAAGCAAACCAAAGGCAACGATGGATCTCAAACTCCATCTGTGACAGAAATGGAGAAAAAAAACTTCTCTGGGACTGGAAATCAATTTAAAAATGTAGGACTGGCAATTAATGTAATGCATTGTAATGCAGTTCACTTAATGTATCAATTTAATGTAAAAGAAAAAACAAAATTATATACATGATATGCCAATTAATTAAAAGAATTATAAAAAAGACTTTTGCTAAGAAATGCCAATGAGTGACACATTCTCTGATACCTTGTTGAGTTAAATGTAGTTTGGAGTACTTCAGTTAATTTTTTTTAAAATCCCTTTTTTATAATCAGTCTGATTAAATGAACACGTTGAATTGACAATCCTAATAACCTCATCTTAAAAAATGTTTTCCTTTATTCCCTCCCTATTCTAGCTTATGCTATTCTAAGCAATGTCCAAAACTTTGTGTGATTATTTGCCTCTTCATGTTCCTCAGTGGTAAGTCGCTTTGGATAAAAGCGTCTGCTAAATTAATGAATGTAAATGTAAAAATTAATGACCTCAGTTTCTGACCGAAAAAACTGTCAAAAATGTACAGTGCTACAGCAGTTTGAACCATCACATGTATTATATGGTTTATATCACGGAAACATATCACGCTCCTTTGAAATAACTACTAAAATCAAATTAATGATGTCACAACCATTAGCACATTAACATATGGGTTACATATTAAAGCTTAATGATGAACGTTAGCCAATCATAACAGTGCTCATTTACATAAAGGATCATATACTCACCCTCATGTCGTTCTAAACCTAGCCTTAAAAGGATCATATCTTGCCATATTTTTGCATTTCTTTCATGTTAGCAATCTTCAGTACCGATAATATTACCTCAGTGATGTATTTGCTGGGTATGAAGACATGAACATGTAATGAAGTGAAAACAGGGCAAGTGAAGGTCCCTTTCTCACACTGGTCACAGACCATCAGGCCATTGTTATTGTTGATCCCTTTGAGTACATCAGTTCAGATCAGATCTGTTTTAATCATTTGAAGAATATGAGTACAGCTGTTTAACAAAGCGCCGAGTAATATTACCTTGTCTGACGTTGTCTTTCTCTCTGTCAGTGGCACTCTATGGCCCAAAAATAAACATGCCTTTTAAGTCCCATGCACCCAAATATATTGTCCACATTCCTCTGCAAACACACACACACACATGCATACAGATGAAATAACATTTCACATCTCCATCCACTCCAGCACTCACATTGACTATCTCAGGCTGCCAAAGAGCTGATTGGTGAGGAAATGGATCCGCCGCTTGTGTTTGATATGCAGCTCTGATATAGTGTATACTTACTCTTGTAGCCTAAACTTTCCCTGATTGATACGATTGCTTTCACTGGACGTGTTTAATATGCGCTGTGTGCTTTGTATGGAGAATGCTTCGCTCGTTGGCCTGTTTGTTTTGGCTGGGTGGGGATTTGGGCACTTTGCGGACTGACGGCTGGGGCGCTGAGTGCTGCCGCGCTGTCATGTGGGTGAGGATAGAGGCAGGGATCCAGATGGAGGGGCAAGTTCTCCGGCGGCTCTTTGTAAAGTGATACATTTCAAATATACACCAAGGGGTGGGGGGCAACATTAGGGTCCTGGGATGAATGGTTTAATTTGAGTGGGCAGCTCTGAGTGACAGAGGTTACCATAATAATCAAATAGTCTTTACTTAAGACGCTTGTGAAATGATGTGTGTGAACGCAGGCCTGTTGGAGTGGTTTGACTTCACGTGCCAATCTGAAACATGTATTTGATTCACTCGTGTGGTCCATCATGATTCACATGTAGGGTTGTGTGGTACTAAAATAGTACAGCGGTATTGAAAATTTACATTCACATCGAATGAATTTGACAGTTTAATTCTTGAATTTATATATAAATTAAATCCAGATGGTTTGCTTAACCATAGTCATTTGCATTCTTCATACTGTATGGCAGAATAATTATCTGCAAAATATCCTTTTTTTTCTTGTATAAACATTAATGAGAAGATCATTACAATTATAAAACATTTTTTCAAAAGATTTTTTTCATATATACTTTTATTCAGCAAGGATGCATACACTGAATCAAAATTGAAAGCACAAATGTTTTCAGCACTGATAACAATAATGATTCTTGCGAACCAAATCAGCAGATTAGAATGATTTCTGAAGGATCATGTGACACTGAAGACTGGAGTAATGATGCTGGAAATGTAATCTTTGATCACATTAATAAATTTACATGAATTTAAAAAAAGAAACATGTATTTAAAATGCAGCCTTGGTTTGCATAAGAAACTTCTTTCAAACACAAAGTTTTACCAACCCTAAAACTTTGGAACGGAAGTGTACGAGTGTAAAGCTTAGATTATTACAATTCTTGCAGATTTGCGTTAAAGTCAGTGGTTGCATTTCAAGTGCAGTTTGACATCATTGGAGAAATCTTCATTATATATCTCCCTGGAAATACATTAACTGATTTAAAGGGAGAATACATTGACTGATTTAAAGGGATAGTTCACCCAAAAATTAAAAAATGCTGTCATTAATTACTCACCCTCATGTCGTTCCAAACCCGTAAGACCTTAGTTTATATTTGGAACACAAATTAAGCTAGCGTTGTATGCGTCGTGGTTCTCATGTGAACAGCATCGGCCAATGGTTAGCCGGTGTTCTGACGCAGAATTACGAAGCGTTAAGGCCTGTTCACACCGGGACGTTTATCGCCGATGTTTAAAGGGTTAGTTCACCCAAAAATGAAAATTATGTCCTTAATGACTCGCCCTCATGTTGTTCCACACCCGTAAGATCTCTGTTCATCTTCGGAACACAGTTTAAGATATTTTAGATTTAGTCCGTGAGCTTTCTGTCCCTCCATTGAAAATGTATGTACGGTATACTGTCCATGTCCAGAAAGGTAATAAAAACATCCTCAAAGTAGTCCATGTGACATCAGTGCGTTAGTTAGAATTGTTTGAAGCATAATTTATGCATTTACATTTATGCATTTAGCAGACGCTTTTATCCAAAGCGACTTACAACTTGGGGGTACATGAAGCGATTGTCATGAAGAGTCGAGAAGCGCAATAAGAGCCTGAAATCCTGAGACCGTGTACATTGCTCAGTGTAGCACAGGCTAGAGTAGGGAGGGAAGAAGGAAGAGAAAGAGGAAAGGAAAGTGTTTTTTTTTTTTTTTTTTTATGAGGTTAAGTGCTCACGAAAGAGCTGAGTTTTAAGTTGACTTTTGAATGATGTCAATGATTATGCGTTTCGGATGGTGTTGGGAAGATCGTTCCACCAGCTGGGAACGTTGAATGAAAATTTTCTGGAAAGGGATTTTTTCCCCCTCAAAAATATCAAAAACTACGACTTTATTCAGCATTGTCTTCTCTTCCGGGTCTGTTGTCAATTCGCGCTTACGACTCCGCAGTGACGCT
Organism: Romanogobio albipinnatus; assembly: GCA_023566225.1. NCBI lineage: Eukaryota > Metazoa > Chordata > Actinopteri > Cypriniformes > Gobionidae > Romanogobio > Romanogobio albipinnatus. Next base: position 13,797,360 of record CM042244.1, read on the forward strand.
GCTGACGTGTTATCTAACCCTTGCGGTCTTCCTCTGAGTCCGCACTTTCACAACGTAATGCCGCTTTGACTGCCGGGAAGAAGTCCGCTGCGTAGCTCGCACCAGTGCGGGCTCGGCAGAAGTGTGCATTGAGGGCGCATATCGACCTCAAAGGGGGCGCTCACGAGCACCCTTCTAAGACCTAAAAGGACAAATGGGATTACACTGCGGCAGAGGTGGACAGTAACTAAGTACATTTACTTGAGTACTGTACTTAAGTACACTTTTTGAGTATCTGTACTTTACTGAAGTATTATTTTTTAGGGAAACTTTTACTTTAACTTCACTACATTTGAAAGACAAATATCGTACTTTTTACTCCACTACATTTCTATCAAGGTCCTCGTTCTGTAGCAGCTTTGCAAGTCAGTGGATGATTTTTTTTTCTTCTATAAAAGTTTTTTAGTTTTTTTGCGGACAGCCAATAAGTAATCACTTTTTTAGGGTCATAATTTCCCAACATTTTTTGAACACTGATCAGTTTATAGATAAATGGAAGAAGACGGCTCCTCGGCACAGTGTGCGCACCCATGGCCATATTAGAAAGTAAGTTTCAGTTTTCTGAAAAGATTAAAGATTAGTTTTGTTGGCATACACTTGATGAATGTCTCATAAAATGAAAAGAGAAGCATAGACATATGGATGAATCTGAAAAAGCATGATGAAAGAGCTCAGTTCAGTCTGGTTTTTGTGCCTCTCAGATGCCAGAGCACGAGTACTGAATAGAGCTTTGTTTTGCGTTTTTTTTTCGCACTTAAAAAGACAAATACACACAAAATGTCAATTTTCATTTTGGAAAGTATTCACGTAAACAAAGTTGATTATGTCTTAAGTGAACGTAAACAGTTGGGGAATATCGGATGTGTATCAGTGTATAGGATTTGTGCATTCTGCCTTAAAGTGACAGCAGCTTTGTAAAAAGCTTTGTAACTTTTATACAAGTATTTAAATGAGTTCAAGGTGGTCGAATGCTAGCATGTCGGATGGAGCATCACTGACTGGCTTAAACCACCATGATGGCTATAGCGTGCATTCATACAACAATGCAACAAGTAAGGAATAATTGACGACGGGCCGTTCAATTATTAGAATAATAATGCATGTGACGTGACAGTAGTCCATGTGACATCAGTGGGTTAGTTAGAATTGTTTGAAGCATCGAAAATATATTTTGGTCCAAAAATAATGTTTTCTTTGTCTTCTCTTCCGGGTCTGTTGTCAATCCGCGCTCACAACGTGCAGCTTGCGTCTCCCTCAGACTCCAGCCCTGTCCCAAATGGCTCCGTTAAGTCCACGAGACCGCAGGGCAGAGGTGGACAAAGTACACAACTCGATTACTCGAGTGAAAGTAAAAGTACTACTGGTCAAATATTACTCCGTTACAAGTGAAAGTTGTAAAAAACTATTTTTACTTAAGTAAAAGTACAGAAGTACTTGTTTATAAAAAGTACTTAAGTATCAAAAGTACATTTCCTTTTTTATGTCAATGCATTATTTTATTATTATACTACGGGGCCGTTGAATGCTTGAATCTGATTGGCTGATGAACGTTCTGAGGTGTGCAATTATTTTCTGGGTCTCCGCTTCGCGTCGTGACCGCATCATCCCCTCGGGTGTGCATTATTTTTCTAATAATTGAACGCCCCGGAGTCAATTATTCTGCTTATACTACGGTTACCACACCTCAAGACATCGATCCGAAGATATATTTAAAGGCATTCGTCCGGTTTTTGTACTTAAATCGCTATTGTGAGTAGGACTATTTCTTCCGCGTCTCATCCAACGGCTCTTTTGCTAGTTCCGAAACGTCATTTTAAAGCTGATAACGAAGGCTTGAGCCGTTGATAGCATTCTACTGCAGTTATTAATAAAGTTATTAGAAAGAGAGAGAGAGAGAGAGAGAGAGCGAGTGCTTGTGTGAATTAGGCTACCTCTGTGCGTCTCTAAACAGCGCTGTTATTACCTCGCTAGTAAAAAAATGTCACGTGTAGCCTTTAAGTTGCTCCACTTTATAGGCTAACTGATCAAATCATCAGGGCAGCGCTGACACCTTTTTGTGCAAACTGTAGTGCGTGTGCGAGCATGTGTGTTATTTCAGTAATGAGACAGAAAAGCTTGCCTTTGATGTCCGCTTCCGTTTGTTGGTTTTCATCTGGACTGTCTAATACTGCTGCCGCCCAGTTGTTGAACGTTTTATATTCACCGTAAATATTAAGATTTACTTTAGGAAAATCGTCTGTCATATTGTTGTTTTTTAGTCCTTTTACTAATTTTTTTTATTTTTTTTAGTTTTTACTATAAACTAATTTCCGTTATTACAGTTAACTATGCGAAGTGATATGGAACTGTAATGCGGTCAAGAGAGCTGCCTGGAACTACGTTCGCTGTACGTCTCCCTCTTTATAAACAAGTACTTCTGTACTTTTACTTAAGTAAAAATAGTTTTTTACAACTTTCACTTGTAACGGAGTAATATTTGACCAGTAGTACTTTTACTTTCACTCGAGTAATCGAGTTGTGTACTTTGTCCACCTCTGCCCTGCGGTCTCCAAATGGACTTAACGGAGCCATTTGGGACAGGGCTGGAGTTTGAGGGAGACGCAAGCTGCACGTTGTGAGCGCGGATTGACAACAGACCCGGAAGAGAAGACAAAGAAAACATTATTTTTGGACCAAAATATATTTTCGATGCTTCAAACAATTCTAACTAACCCACTGATGTCACATGGACTACTTTGATGATGTTTTTTATTACCTTTCTGGACATGGACAGTATACCGTACATACATTTTCAATGGAGGGACAGAAAGCTCTCGGACTAAATCTAAAATATCTTAAACTGTGTTCCGAGATCTTACGGGTGAGTCATTAATGACATAATTTTCATTTTTGGGTGAACTAACCCTTTAAGGCCTCGTGACTAAACAAAGAGCGCCAATGTGAGTGTGCACACCGAAGCGCAAAATGCCAGGCGTAAAAGCGTCATTTAAAAATAAAAAGACCTCGTGACTAAACAAAGGGCGTCAATGTGAGTGTGCACACCGAAGCGCAAAACGCCAGGCGTAAAAGCGTCATTTAAAAATAAAAAGACCCTCGGGTTCGTTTTTTTATTTTGACGCGGCGCGTTAAAAACTGGCCGACCAATGAGATCAGCGCTTTAGTTCACGTGCCTGGAGCTGCTGAAGTGACAGTAAAACACGACTTAGTGGCGCTCAAGCACAAAACGGTCTTGCCGAGTACACATTGATACGACGAAGAAGTAATAAGTAGACAAAGAAGAAGATGAGCTGCTAATGCTGCTTGCCAGTTAGCAAAAAGTGTGTGAATGGTTTTGGCAAGCACGTAAATACTGTCTCTCTTCTTCTTCTGTGTGACAAGCAAGTGTCAGAAGCGTAAAGTGCCGCAGCACCACCTTGTGTACCGGGAGCGCTATCTACTGAATTTACACGTTCACTCGGCGCATCGCCAGTGAAAATCGCTTGGGTGTGAACACTCAAGACGCAGCGGAAAACGTCATGAAAAACGCTGGCGATAAGCGCGCGTGATATTTGTCCCGGTGTGTACAGGCCTTTACACTGTGGTAACAACGTAAACTCTGTAGGAGACTGGCAAAGATGAGAAGAAATTGTTTCATTGTTTTGTTTTGTTTTTACGCACAAAAAGTATTCTCGTTGCTTCATAAAATTAAGATTGAACCACTGGAGTCACATGGACTATTTTAACTGTGTTTTTACTACCTTTCTGGGCCTTGAAAGTGTTAATTAAATTGCTGTCTGTGGAGGGGTCAGAGAGCTCTCGGATTTCATCAAAAATATCTTTATCTTTATAATGTATTCCGAAGGACTTACAGGTTTGGAACAACATGGGGGTTATTGTCTCAATTGTAGAGGTATATATAATACACACTTATATGCGTTTTTTGCCCATTGCTCAAAGTACCAAAATCTAATGCAGATGAAAGAGAATCAAGTCAGTAAAAGATCACAATATATGACCGTTTTGAACAGTGAGCATTGCAATATTACAATATAATTATCACCAGAGCCCTGTTGACAGACGAGGTGCTGAATCAAGCTAAAACTGGTCACTCTGAGCATTAGCGGGACACACTGTCTGCAGATGGTCTTCTGATGTCCCCGAGGATAACCAGTTCAGTGTGCATGTCTTTTGTGTGCACACATCAGACCGACAAATCCACCTTTATTCAAGCAGTGTGGCGCTGCATGTCCCTAAAGCCTTGGGGAGCTTGGACGAGAAGGCAGGAGGAAAATAGAAAACAGGGATGTGGAGACGCAATCAGGCAAAGGAAGGGGAAAAAGGGGTGCTGTTGATTTGACACAGCCAAGGTAGGGGCATGTAACTGGAGACGTGACAGGAACGCAAGATCAAAGCTCGGGCTGGAGAACAACTTGGGAAAAAAAGGAGGAGAAACGTCCTTTTATAAAAGAGCCGAGACCCGTTTCCTGTGCAAACACACTCTTCTGAGCAATGAAACAATGTCTGGTTAAAAGGGCCTTTTTTACGGGCACCTTTGGCCGTCTCCCCCTGGAACGTCAGGGCCGACCTGGCTCCCTATGAGCTGTCAATCCAACCCCCACTCAGCTTTTATTGCCCTGTTTTGAAGCCCGTGCAGGACGAGGTGACAGGCTGCCTCATAATTGGACAGGAATGTGCTCGCTACGGATCATAGGCCGGGTCGGTCGCAGGACTGAGATAAATCGTCAAATAAATTCACATTAAAATTCATTTTATAATCCAAGTTCATTCATAGTGTCATTTTTGGGCGTTAACATCTTCCTGTAATTAATGACGTTCAACCAAGTTGAAGCACACAACTAACCCTGATAACTCTCAGCTGTACATTTTCACTCTGTAGATGATTATCCCAGGCCCTGAAAGCATGTATTTCTTGCTGAAGAACTTGCTTTCAAGGGCAGCCCAAGTGAGGAGGTAAAATTTAGGTGTCAAACAGAGGCGCAGAGCACCTACAGGTGGCGTCGATCCGTGCATGAATCCCTCTTATCCGCGGTTCAAATTCAGCCTGACAGATCTGGCAGGCCGATAGGAAAAAGACATATTTTAGACAGCAGAGTGTGTGAGAGTCGGAGTGCTAAGGGGAGCTAGCTGTATTTGATTACTGGAGGTCATATGAGGCTAAAGACAACACAATGTAATATGGGCACAGAGGGGCAAAGCAAACAGCTCATAATTTAAAGACCGTAGGCCTGAAACTGTTGGTTTAAAGGGAAGCAGACAGAGCCAGTGGCCAATTTGTTTCTAGAACCGCAGCACTTTCCTGGCTGTGTTCATCCTGAATGAGTGTAAAAACCTTGTCGAGGTGCAAGACGGACAGAAACGTGTCACACCTCTGCTGTTTTACTCCTCTTACTTCTGCTCACCCAGAATACCCAAAAATGAATCATCACTGTTGTTGTTTTTATTCAATATTAGTTAAGTAAATCTCGTCAGATTTACTTAAACAATGTAACACAGTTTTAGGAATATTTCTACTTAAATATTTTGTAAAAACAAATAATTTTGTAACTTGACACTGTATATGTCGTAGCCTGTATTGTACGCTGCCAGTGGGCAATAGTATGCAGTTAAACCAGTATGGAGGCTCATATACAGTAGGAGGTCTGGCTTACATTGGCATGCAGAGCTCATTGAATTGAAATCTTGCCATTTGGCAGTCTTGCATGGGACAATATGCATCCAATACTGTTCTATGAATCTTGGACAGCAGGTAAATGTTTTACAGAAAGCTTATTTTATACTACATTTATGCTCTTAGTTTTGTTTGTTGGTTGATTCTTGTTCTGTGATTGTAAGTCTGTATGTTAGTGCATTCTTTTATTCTCTTTGTTCTATATTCTCATTTAATGTAATTGTTACAATGAATCGTTGTTGGTGGTTATAAGGTTCAGGTGCAAGTTTATTTATAAAGCACATTTAAAAACAACAGGCGTTGTACCAAAGTTCTGTACAGTAGAAACAGTTTTGTCAAGATAAGAATAAAAGCAAAACATACTCATAAGATAACAATAACACATTTAGATAAGGTTATGAAAGGTCTCCAGTGTGATTGGACAACTACCACCACCAACACAGATAAAACAAATTGAATGAGTTTTTAATAAGACCTATATATGTGAGAATATACATTTCATTAAAGATTGTTTTTACCAAAAATATAAGAATATTTTTCATTTTCAGGAATAATAGTTTGTACAGCTGAAATGTAAGGGCTGAATAAATTATACCACTATTATGATTATGACCACTATTGCATACAGTGGAAAATGACTGGTTTGTGGCTAATTTTCAACTCATTCTACCTGATATGCTTCAAACTATCAAAAGTCATTCTTGACATTTAAAAGCCAGCTAGATAATGATTTTCATAGAAATTGTGTGTGTAAAATATATAAAGTTACTTAAAATAACGTCCACGCTTAATGAATTAACATGTAGTGTCGGCACAGCACTGACACAAATGCAATATCTACATTAATCTAACAAACTGATCTACACACACCTGATACTATCTCTCCTGATAATATGTCTGGAAGAAGGCCATCTAGTGACTCTTAGAGGCAACATGTTACCGTTAACATGTTGGCTCTGAGTTTACGCTCACTTGATTCAAATCTCTTTCCTCAGTAATGGAGCCGACGGACGTCCTGCCACTGCCTACGGCTTTCGTCCTGATGAGCCGTTCTTCCACGGGTACGGATCCAGCAGATAGAGCCGCTGCGTAACAGTTCGCTACAAGACGGTTTTTCTCTCCTTGAAAACTCAAACGCTGTGAACCAACCAGTCTCTTCCACGAAATGTGAGCCCACCCTTGGATTTAAAGGCAGATTTAATAGCGAGACCCCAGTAAAATGCTTGATGATGCTTTATAATAACTTTAAATGATTCATTAAGCAAATCAGTGGTTCACATACATTCAAATATGAAAATAAAATGTTGATATATTTTATATTCATGTTTAGTTATAAATTGATTTTTCGAATGTACACAAATCTGCTAATCATTATTATTACTTTATGTAACATGTATGTATTATTTATGAAAGATATTATAAAGCGCTGTAGTTAGGTGGGTGGTGACTTTTTGATCTTTACAGGTAAAGTATAATGTGCTGCACGCCCCACATACCACCAATGAAACAACCGACTTGCTAATGATTTTAGCTTCAGAATAGTCTATTTATTTATACATTTTATGTTTTGTTTTTAGGTTTTAGAAAGTGCACTTTAAGTATGTTCACTGAACTGGATTAAATCTGTTCTCATCTTCATATTAACTCAATTTTAATCAGCTAACATAAAATACAGCAAAATGGATTATTATATAGCCAGTTCTCATTAATCTGATGACCATCTGCATTTACAGCTTCATAAAGATGTAGCATCACTCACTTTATATAAAATATCTTGCACTACTTGTCATGTATAACAAAACTATACGCTGTGTCTGTCAGATAGCATATACAAGTAGACATTATTCCTCTACGAGATATTTATGAATGAACTACCTAACCATGTCCAGGATGCGTCTTATAACACCCTAAGTAAGGTGCTAAATGCTGCCTCTGTAACAATTTTATGTAGGCCTAATTGTTTTTACTTGATTACCATATGTTTCTGATTGAGATGTAGCATGTCTGTTGATTTGTATGTGTTATTGTAGAGTATCACAATGAATTCAGGACCACTCTGTATTTCCAGACACAAGACGTGCCTCCTAACATCTTGGCCTTTGCTGCTATAATGATCCTGTGAGTTTGACAAATTAATGTGAAGAAATAAAACAATGCACTGGTTAACCGTTTTGTGGAAATTTATTTAACAGATTCTCGGTGATAATCATATGTACAAAAGTACTGCGTCTCATTTTCAGAAAATCTACAACATGGTACGAAACAATTGTTTAGTGATCAGCACGATCCCGTTATTTAATATAAAGAATGAGTTGTCTGTACAAGCCAGCACAGCGCATTAATAAATTAGTCCACTGAAAACGTTTGTGTACCATCTCAAAATGTAGAGTTTCTATTTTTTGACATTTCATTTTATGAGCCTCACATTGTTTTAAAAAACAAATACAAATGTTCCAACATTTAATTGAATTATTCAGCATTATTAAAAAAAACTGCAGGTACAAACAACCATAGTTTTTTGTTAATATTATACAAGATAAAGTGTTAAAAAAAGATTTCTGTTTACATAGGCACACAGTTTACCTGACTATGTGAGTTAAAGTATTTTACAAAAAGTCAGACTTTGAATGTTAATGTTTAGATTAATAATGAAAATAGTAAATGATGTAACATATATATATATAACATATATATATATATATATATATATATATATTTATATATATATATATATATATATATATATATATATATATATATATATATATATATATAATGTGTGTGTGTGTATGTGTGACCCTGGAGCACAAAACCAGTCATAAAGTCGCAGCACTTTGTATGGTTTTGTATGATTTTTTCTTTTGAATGGCTTTGTATGATTTTTCTTTTATGCCAAAAAATCATTAGGATATTAAGTAAAGATCATGAAGATATTTTGTACATTTCCTACCGTAAATATATAAAAAATTTATTATTAGTAGTAATATGCTTTGCTAAGGACTTAATTTGGACAACTTTATAGGTGATTTTCTCAATATTTCGATTTTTTTGCACCCTCAGATTCCAGATTTTCAAATAGTTGTATTTCGGCCAAATATTGTAAGCTTATTTATTCTTATTTATTACGATGTATTAATCACAATTTCAAAATTTGACCCTTATGACTGGTTTTGTGGTCCAGGGTCACATATATATATATATATATGGAAATAAAAAAAGACACTGGAAACACTGTAGTTGGTTTTGTTAGCAAAGCTTGATAGTTGATGACTTTTCATTTAAACATTTTTAAGGCTGGTTTTCATCACAAGGTCTCACTATGTCCTCCACTTCGATGACCTCCATGATGAGACTTCTGATAGCCAGCACACTGTCAGCGGTCTCCTCTGGTGAATCTGTGTTCACAATGCCGCTATGGTTCTCCAGCTCCGATGTTAAAGCAACAGCGCCCCCTACCGGTCCATCAGGAACAGAGTCAAGAGCAGGAGAAGCATCCACTGCTGGACTCTCTTGCGTTTCATTACTATTCTCATCACTAGATGGCGTTGCCTCACAAACCTTCTTATCCTCACCTTGCTCATCGGAAACACTGGCGTCCACATCACTGTCTTCAACGCATACATCTGGGAAAACTTCTGCATCGATCCTCAGTGTAGCATATGGTTGGACAGTATGGACACATTCCTCTTTGATTTCAGACTGTGGAGCATCTTTATTGCATCTTGCATCTTTACTCTCCTCATCTGCCTCCACTTTTAGGGTTTCACAGGCGTCAGCGAGAGGAACAGGTGCCCGGTCTGAACTAACAGAAGTTCCCTCTGTAACGTCATCGTCCTTCACTTTGGAAGGTGTCTCTGGTCGTGGAGAAGATGAATCCTCTGCACATACGACGGTTTCGGGTTTGGTTGAGGAAACATCAGTCTCTGCGACATCTAGAATGGGAGATGAATTATTAGGTAATGTTGGTGGAACATCTGGTTGGCTTTCAGCAACATTTAACGGTGATGTAGGTTCCACAGATTCTGGAGAAGACACTGTAATCTTCACTGTAGGAGTGACTGAAGTATCATGTGCCTGGTGGGTGTCTTCGCTGACGATTCCTCCTGGTAGGGAGGAGATATTCTGCTCTGCCTGTTGAAAGAAAGTCACAGGGGCCGGCACTCGGGGTGGGCTGGACGGGGCAGAGAGGGGAGGCGTGCGGCTGTCAGCCAGGCTGCTTTGACTAACACACTGCAGGTCAGTACTGTCCGCAAACAGGTTGTTCTTCCTCAGACTGGCTGCCTCCTTCACCACTGTACAGCAAACACATGGACCAATATGTAGATGTGAGTATTCTGAAATCATACGTCTCTAGACACCCAAAACAAGCATCTAAAACAGTTTACCTTTGCTAACTTCATTATTCAAAAGGTTGAGTAGTATGTTCTCGTAGATATTCTCCACTTGAACAAAGTTTGTGTAATCTGCAAAGATGAATTGTTCAAAATTCTGAAGCTCCTGCCGAAACGAGAAAAAAAATTATGTCAGCAAAAAATGAAATGTAAATAATAATCACCCCTGTATTTGAGCGGTAGCCTAATATCAGGCTGACCATTACCAAATGCATTCATTGACACAAACACATCATATTACTGCGAGTATTCTCGTTTATCCAGGTCATCATAGTGTTGGGAACCAAGAACTGTTCTTATTAAAACCCGTCTTATTCAGAATCAGTTCCATTTAAAAAAAAAAAAAAAAAAGCAGAAGACATGGTTCCGTTAAAGGCACAGTACGTAATTTTCGCCGCTAGAGGTCGCAGAACAAAGGCGTAGCTTGATGATGCCTTGATTTCACGGAATCATGGGAGTTGTTGTCTTCACCTCGACAGCCAGTGGAAAAAAATCAGACGGGACTCGGGCAGAAATCATATTCATGGATGAGCTAATGTATTTATTAACGTTACAGTAGTATGAAGCAGGGTCGGGCTGAAAGGCAGGGCTGGACCGGTAATCTGGCATTTTCCCTGTGGGCCGACGCACTTTGGGGCCGATAGCCTACAAGGTTATTTATATATTTTTTGCCACGGACTGGTCCATCATGCAGGGACAGCGGCCCATTCGGTTGTCTTCTGAATTGACAGGCCAAAGCGAGAGAGACCTCGTCCATATTAGGAGCTGTTTTTTTTTCTTCTTTTTTTTTGAGCTCATGTGAAACTGCAAAAAGCGAATATCCGCACAGCGCTCCCGCCGACGAACGTGCACTGCATTTCTGACGCTCTATGAAGTCATGAACTGCACTTTGACTCCGAATTTTGTTTTATACAGTCGTGTGATAGGGGAACATTACAGGTCCTGTGGTGAATCAGCTGAAAACAGCCGCGACCATGTAAATACATGACGATGTAAATTGGAAAACGTACACATAATCAGTACACACAACTACAAACTTGTCAATCTAGCACCACCACACCTTTATAATAATTTACCTTGCAGCTACTTACAGTGAAGAAATGGCAGAAATGTATTTATTAAAAATGTTGCTATTATTACTTACATTAAATATTTCAGAATATAAATCACTTTTATAGAGGCTGCTTTCGTATTTTCTACGTTGACAATATTTTTTTATTACAAATTCAATAGTTTATTTTAAAAACCCATGGTAATGAGGAGCATGGTTGTACATGTGTCTACCATGATCTTACAGTTAAACTATAAATACAATGTCATTATAAAGGATAATTCAACAAAACAGCTTTAAAGCCTGGATCCCATGAATTAAGGACAAAACTTTTTCCTCTTTAAATGTTTTATTAACTTTTGAATAGTTCTAATGAAATTTAACTAAATTTTATTTCAATGAGAACCTCATGAAAGATAGATATCGGTGTCTTACATAAATGAGGTGTTAACTCATTTCACAAACTTGAGGGTGAGTAAATGATGACAGAATTTAATAGCAGTAAATTCACTTTAATGCATCCTAGCTCAAAATCAGTTCTTTACTGTCAAGTGCATTTCTGAGACAAAAGTTCAATATTTTAGTTGTTAACTGCATTTGCAGTAAATTTCAATAATTTACATCATTTGTCACTGTCCAAATTTTATTTATTTACTCGAATTTAAGGCAAAATAATTCATGGAGGAACTCATGGGCCGGATGGGCTGGGTTTGTCCAGGGCCGAATTTTAGCCCCAGTCCAGCCCTGCTGAAAGGCGTTGGAGTGGGACTAGGGTTGGGTACCGAACGGTACTACCTATGAGATCTACCTGAGAACGCATCTTGTGATATAGACTAGTGTCTGTGAATATTAAACTGCAAAAAGACCATTTAAATACGAATCATGCGTGCGAATGAATGCGTAGATGCGCGGTTAACTGTCTATGGGTTTACCTCACACACTCTCACTCAGAATCGTGCGTGACAGTCGCATGTTTCCATCTCTGCCTCTCATATGAGGACATGAACACACGAACGTCATCTCCAGTGCCACTGAGTCACTTCATGAGCATTTTAGTATTTCATTTGAGAAAAACTACCATCATGTCATAAACACACAGAAACTCAAAGGTCTTCACGGCAACCCGTCAAAATAAAAGTTCGGCTAACTTGACAAATAAACTACTGTTGTACAGTAAAATTTAGATACGTCTCAGTGTAATAATAAAACTAACACTAATGTAATAATAATAAATTATCTTAAGTAATAAATTAAAATTTTCTTCATGTTTTAATTTGAACCATATATCACTTTCTTTGATAAAAAAAGTTGAATTAAATTAAAATATAAATTAAATGAATGTCTTATGTCTTCATTTGATTACCAGAAAATACATAACACATCATTTGTGGGAAATCTTTTCATAGAAATTAAATTAAAAAGAAAAAATAATAATATGGTTGTTTTTATGAATTAAATTAAGTACCTAGTAGCCTACTATTTACCAGTAAATATTACAGTATCAAACATCACAGACAATGGCAGACAGCGACCAGGGCAGGTCTGGCATAATATCAATAACACTTCTATAAATGACTTACAGGTTCTTTACAGTTATTTATGTAAACATCCCTAAAGTACCGAAAAAAAGGTACCGTTGGGTACCTGGTTGGGTCGCTGGAGTGATTGCTAATGAGAGACAAGCGCGACACACGGCTCGAGAGCAGATGAGCTTTTATTATGCCGCAGACATCCGCTTCTGGTTCTTCTGCTCATGCAAATGTGGGGTAGCGCAGCGCTTTTTTATCATATTAGACACATTTGAGTGTTGAAAGTTATGTTATAATGCTACTCTGTGCGTTCGCTCGGCAGCTTCTATGAGACACTTTTTGCACACTGCAGTAAGCTAGATCGATATTAGGCATGGTAAAACATGGTACTCGTGGTAAATCAAGAAAACCAGAGTGTGTTTGAATGTATCCAAACAGTTGCTCATCTAATAAAACTCATAATATATTAAAGAGTATTTAGTGTTTCCATGGTTTCTACAAAATAAATACGGAAATTGAGAGTAACACAGGTTTGATGTCACTGATAGGCAATGCACAGACACGATCCGTGTCCTGGTTAAATTAGCTTATTTCTCTGGATTTAAACATTATTGGAACCATTTGGGATAATGTAAGTACACAAGTCAACAAAACATTTAACATATTTCTAGTGGTTTTTGGATATTTTAATCCAAAAATCTTACATACTGTGCCTTTAATGGTTATGCAATCTTCTGTTGATTCGAATAAAACTACAGTACTAAAATAAACTGACAGTTTCCTGACAGTCGATTCTGAATAAATTCCCAAATGAATGACTCTAATGAACCCCAATTAGTCTAATGAACTCTAATTAGTTGGTTCTTTTCAGAGAATCAAACGCATACAGTGCGACCAGTGAAGAAAGATTCCCAAACAAATGACTCTGAGAGTCAGTTCTTTTTAGTGAATCAAATACATACAGCAGAGCCGGTGTTAGTGTAGTTGATTATAATATAATGATAAACTATAATGATAACAATAAAGATATACAAGTAGTTCAGAATGATTTTTTTTTAGCTGATGATCGATAAAAACAACGGCAGCCAATCAGAATCCAGCCGATTTTAAAGAACTTGCATATTTAAAGTGGCAGATGACCTAACTGCAGTGCATGCTTAGAATAAATGATGTGGACGCTAACATAGTTATTGTTATACTGTAATTATTTTGTAATTATCGTTCTTGGTGTGAACAGGCCTTTATCTGTATATATAGCTTAGGTTAGATTAGAATAGAATAACTCAACAAGATATTTTTACAAACTTGTTAATAAACGAATAGTGCGTACAGTTTTGCAGCTGGGGGCCAGGTTTCTTCTGATGGCTGGCAGGGTGATGTCAACCAGAGCCTCCTGGAATATCTTCTTCCTTACTGTGCTGCTGTCATAGTCAAATTGCTAAAGGCAAAATCACAAGTTTGTCACATTTAGTAGAATTAATCTATTATGGTGTATACATTTCGTAAATTTGGACAAAGCCAACCTTGAGGACACGTAGCTTGGCTTTCTCCATGACCGAGGCCTGTTTGTCAGGTTTATCCTTTAAGGAAGACTGAAGCAGGAGCTCAAAAGTGAACACTGCATTCTCCATCAACTAAAAAGAGTGGAACAAAACAACAGCCATGCCACAGTTCATTTATATTACTTTGACCTCTAGAGGGAACCAAAGTTCATGACAAGATGAGGCAATGCTCTCCATTGACTTCATTTTTGGTGGAGCAGTCTATATGACACATATGATTCCAGTAGTTTATATCCACTATTGAGGTCTAAAAAAATATTTTTGCAATTATACTTGAGTCAGAAGGCCAGATTAACTATTTCATTACATGAACATAAACATCTAAAAGCCCCAGGCAAGAGCAAGGAAACACACCTGCTGCATCTGATTCTGGGTGCAGTGAACTACTCGAGTCGAGTTGGAGAACTTGAAGCGATGGCGGAGTTCCTGGAGCTGTTCTTTCAGGACGTTCACATGCTGGTAACAGTCTTCCATCCGGTCACGACCCACCTGCTGCAGAGCCTTCAAACGGACAGGCATGACTCATGAGAACTCAAGGGAGTCTGAGTGTGTTTATAACTTCAGATGATCGTTTTTCCAGAATCATCTAATCACGCCAGCTCTGCTGTCTAACACTTCACTCTCCTCTCAAAGGAAAAACAGACCTGATTTGCTTCAAGTGTTGAGCAATAGTCTTGGCCAGGAAATGTTGAAATCAGCAGATAAATATTCATTTTAAGAACTTGAATGCCAGAAAGCCATATTACCACACATTTCTAAATGCTCTGCACTCTCTTACGCTCTTAAGTTCCTCTGTGACTCCCCCCTGAGGGAAATCCTTGCAGACTCGGGTCAGCTCATCCTCCAACAGCAACCTTGCGGCCTGGAAGCCTGCGCTGACCGGACCCATCAGCTCCTCCAGGATAGAGGTCAGGTATGGGGCCACGCTCTCTGAACAGTATTTCATGGCTGGCTCTGAGACTAAAGCTTAACACAAAAAGAAAGCAAGTCAAAAGACTTTTTGGGATTTTAGCTTATTCACCGTATCCCCCAGAGTTAGAAAAGTCCATAAATACCATTCTCATCTCCGTGCGTGCCATGACTCTGTCTGACGCACCCACCGCTAACCTAGCTTAGCACAGAGACTGGAGGTAAACGTGTATGTGTATAGTTACATCGTGTACTAAGGCCGACGGAAAATTAAAAGTTGCGATTTTCTAGACCGATATGGCTAGGAACTATACTATACTTAGTACACGATGTAACTATACACATCACAACATGTAAATAGGAAAATGCTGGCGTTATTTTGTCACTTATTGACCAGTAGGCTAGCTGGAGCCGTCTACCTTCAGTCTCTGTGCTAAGCTAGGCTAGTGGTGAGTGCATCAGACAGAGTTATGGCACGCTCAGAGATGAGAATGGTATGTATGGACTTCTCTAACTCTGCGGGATACGGTGAATAAGCTAAAGTCCCAAAAAGTCGGCGTGTTCCTTTAAGTCATTAGCTGATACAAAGTATTTTAGCAAAAATGTAACTCGTAATGTAGTTACCAATTATTATTTTGCTTTAAACACATTATTCATGACAGCAAAAAGGAGAAAATTATTCACTAACATTACTAAATATTAAAGAAACTATATTATTCCACCTTCGGTGTGCTCTCACTTGAAATGGGTTAATACGATTTTTGTTATAATTATGTGAAATGTTATGAAGGAAAATATATATTTTTTAAATGCTACATTATTCTATACTGTATATACGTTCAAAAGATGAGGGCGGGTTTTGTTTTTGAAAAAAGTCTGTTATGCTCACCATTTATTTGATCAAAAACAGTAAAATAATCACAGTAATACTGTGAAATTTCTATTACAATTTAAAATCTATTTTAAATGTAATTTATTCCTGTGATGGCAAAGTTGAATTTTCAGCATCATTATTCAAGTCTTCAGTGTCACATGATCCTTTAGAAATTATTTTAAAGGCGGCATGAAATCAAATTTTACAATTCGTATTTTATATTTAATATTGTAGTGTTAACTATAACTGATTTATCTGTGCACTTCATTATTTTTTAAAAATTCATTTACCCTTATAATCTTTAATCAAATATGTTAACTTTCCCTCCCCCATCGAAACGACCTCTCTTCTCTCCCGGTCATGTGCTATGGCGCGAGGGCGGGGTTATCGCCCCATCTCGTTTCTGCACCGCCTCTCAGAAACCTGTCACTGATCGTAGCATGGTGGTTAAGTGCATTTTTCTCGGTGTACACAGTAGCCTACCTTCTTCAAGAAGGACTTCAAGGGAGCCCCCCTTATATGGGAGAACTGAGAAAAAAGTTTGACAGAAATAAAGCCATAAAAGGCTTAAAATAAGTGAAATCTGTAGCACAAACCAGCGAAAAGTGAGGAAATATGCTCAGTAACATATGTAGAAAAGATTTAGAGAGAAAATACATTTATTTAAGAGATAGATCGAGTTTTTCTCCACAACTGAGAGCAAACTTCAAATCTGCCTCCATTTTGTTAGCAATGCCCAACTTCCAACGATCCAATCAATTCCCGAAGGACGAAATCAAGCCTCGCCCTACATTTTTTTCTAATTTCAGAAGCCGTTTCACTCGGATATACGTCACAATAAGGAGAAAAAGACAATCTCAACTTCCGTTTCATGCCGACTTTAATATGCTTATTTTCTGCATTCCGAAACATTTCTGATTATTATCAATGTTTCTCAGGATCATTTGATACATAGTATCAAAAGAACTGAAATATAACTGTTTGCAACATTATAAATGTATTTACTGTAACTTCTGATCAATTTAATGACTCCTTGCTGAATAAAAGTTTTTTTTTTTTTAAATATCTTACTGACTTACTGAATTTTGAATGTGTAAATAAACACAAACTAGAAGGAAACTGAACATTGTATAAGGGGCTGATACGGTATACACATTGTCTGTCCATACCTTGCAATTTAGTTTCCAGGAATGTTTGTGAGTTGACGATCTGGTCCATGTCTGAGCGGATGAGCGCCTCCTGCTGTTTGGTGGAATCTCTGCACTCATTTTTCAAACTCTCTAATCCTTTTCGCAGTTGTTCATGCACAAGCTCATAGGTCGCTTCCACTGTCTAAAAAAAAAAAACCACAATAGCATCCTAAATGTGGCCACCATAAACCCAAGTTCATCATGAACATCGAGCTGCCTTTGTCTACATGCTGCTTAATGGCTGAGTCCTGTTATAGAGCAGTGACCTCATCCAACTGGTACAGTCTGTGAAAGAGAATTATGTTTCATGGTATAAAACATTTATTGTTTTGTATGGTGCGGAGGCCAGAAAAACAATGGATTTATATATTCGGAATGAACCAGCCAAAAAGTTGCCTGACTGTAACATTCAACACATAGCGTGTCAAAGTTCTAAGAATAGACGTGAGGAGAAGGCTGATCTCACTGACCGCAAACCACACCCTCTTCCTCTCTGGCTTCTTTCCCTTCAGCTTGGGCATTAGCTCCGTCTGCAGTGAGGGCAGCAGCTCCTCCATCACCAGGTTGGCCAGCACCTGCAGATAGGCAGAGCGAGTCACAATGGAAGCCCATGGTAGAATGGGAGTTGTAATGATACCGGACTGAGTCACAGACACAAAATATTCAAATGGCACCGACTCATGGAGGAACAGTAAAGGTGTTGAATCACTGGGTTGTTGTAATGTCACAGCAATGAATCAGCTTGCAATAGATAGAATCATCACACAGACGTGGCAGTTGAGTCCTATGTGGAGGATACTGAGTTGTACTGATCAGGCAAATAAAATCGTCCATCAATAAGTGTCACAAAACATGCATTAAAAAATAATTCAATAAAACCTTTTTGATTTTTATTGGTTATTCTATAATCAGACGTTTTGTATAATGACACTAATTGTTTAATTGACTGTAGCAACAGAAATATAATAAAAAATATAACAAAGCTGTGCATTTATTTTATCAAAAATACAGTAAAATCATTCTAATATGCTGCCTTTAAAGCTCAAGAAACATTTTTCTTATTATTATCCATGTTTAAAACAATTGTCCTTAATGTTTTTGTGGAAACATTGATCAATTCTTTTTAAACAGAATTATTATTTGAAATATAAAACTTTTTGTAACATAATAAACGTCTTTACTGTCACATTTGATCAATTTAATGTGTTCTTGCTGAATTAAAGTATTAATGTCTTTAAAAAAAAAAATCCTACTGACCTATAACTTCTAAAAGGTAGAAGTTACGGTAGTGTAATGTAATATAATCATTTGATGAACAATATTTGATTCATTATTTTTAAAGTAGCTGAGCAATAAGCACATTGTGTTGGTCCTGATCACCTTTTCAGGATTTGTTTTATGATAGTGACTGAAAATAAAACAAAAATAGCCTATTTTTCATGTCTGTTTTCAGTTCCCTTATACAACAACACCTTGTCCACCAAATTAGGGTTTCAAATGGGGCCCAACAATAGTTAGAGGAAGGCAGAGGTGTTTCCTTAAGTGGCTACAGGACATCCTGTGAAGGACCCTGTTGTGATCTTAAGATTTCATCACAACAGGAGATTACAAGAGGAATTTTGACATGAGGAACAACATATCAGTAATTTGTTGTGCTTGCTAAGGCTGATATCACTATTAGATTTGTTCTAAACTTGTACTTGTCCCATACATTTGTGCTACAAACATGAATGATACAGTACCTCCAATTGTAGGAGGGAAACGGACTCATATCTAGAAAACAGAATAATTGTTGGACGGCCTCTTTTTACAATACTTAACTTTTCGCAGACAAGCAGCAATCACTTTTTTGGGGGCAGAAAAAAATGCAAGTAGTATGAAATGTAAAAATATTTCCTACAGATCCCCTAAATGGACATGGTGTTGTAAAAAAAATTGATAGGAGGAAAAATATGCAATATTTCACTGCTTTTGGATTGGCTTGCAAAACATTTGCATTCCCCTGAGAGAGTGTGCATTTGCACACAAAGTTTTGCAAGGTAGCATTCATATTTTCTGGGGGATTTAAAAGTTTTAAAATATACTCACCATGTCCCGCTGTAGTTTCTACTTAATAAATAACTTATTAAATATAAAAATTTTATAAAGATTCAATTAATAAATTAAATAACTACTAGCCATTAAATAAATCATGTCTCTATCATATTTACATGATCTTGTAAAACATGTCCATGTAGGCACACATTTAAAACTTTCAATCAAGCATGAAATGACAGTCCAATGATCCACAAATGGGATGTTAAAAGCATGACTCCCAAATCCCTGACCATCCGCTCAGCCTATGACTCCACCAATCTCCTGACCACACTATGACATTCACCTAAGTCAGACTATTTGTTCATCTCTTTAGCTGCTACTTGAAAAAAAGAAAGATGACTCTCATCTGATTCATTCAAAAGAAGTGGACTCTGCTTTGCTGGAAACTCATTCAAAGCGTGCTTGTGAGTAATATGGAGAACAGGAGGCCCACCTCACAATCACAGCCCATCAGCATATCCCATGATTCATAGTGGCCCTTCTCCTGCCGGTAGAAGTGAATGGCCTTCAGGAAAGCCTGCACTTCACATGCCATACTCTTCAGATAATCTGCAGTAGAGAATAGAGAGGGAAGAGAATAGTTCTGTCAGATGAATTAATTGTGTAATACAGGATCATGTGAGCGCTTCTTAGAAACTTCTCTTTTCTGGTTTATGAAAAAAGGAAAATGACCAAGACAGAAATGGCTTGGAATTAGCAAGTATGATGAAAGGCTATGATGAAAAGAGAAAACTGAGAAACCCAACATAAATTATTTGTACTGTTAAATAAGGGTTGAACAATCTCACTTTCACTGCTGCAACACCACTACATTTTACGTTTAGCTTAGGGGTTTTCAAAAAAAGGCCATTGTTAAGTTACATTTTTACATTTTTCAAAGCAGCTTTTTGAACCAGTTCAAAAAGAAAAGACTGACTGATTTGAGCCTCTGTGCAGAAGTCCCTGTGCATTCTTAAAATAAATATTTGAATGTACTTGTTTCATTCATTCACATTTTTAGCTGTATTTAGTGTAAATGTATCCGTTACCATAATCGTTACCATGATCAGGATTCAATCAAAACCTGTAATACTTAATAAATAAATAAATAAATGGTTTAAAATATATACATTGTTAATAACATATTTTAAAAGATATTGTCCTCTTTTTTTAGCTTGTAGTCTAAACTTCAAAAGAATACAAAAAGAGGTTTAAGTGCCCAATAAGTATACTTCTTTTAAACTAAAAATAAGAGAGTATACTTTCAGTCAAGGCTTTTACTAATACTTAAACTTCTGACCAAGATATACTTAAGGAAAGTAAGAGTATACTTCAAAGTGTACTTCCATAAACTAAAACGTGGTTAGAAGTATATGTGACCCTGGACCACAAAACCAGTCATAAGGGTGTTCATTTTTCCCCAATTGAGATTTATACATCATCTGAAAGCTGAATAAATAAGCTTTCCGTTGATGTATGGTTTGTTAGGATATTTGGCCGAGATACAACTATTCCAACTGAAAATCTGGAATCTGAGGGTGCAAAAAAAAAATCTAAATATTGAGAAAATCGCCTTTAAAGTTGTCCAAATGAAGTCCTTAGAAATGCATATTACTACTAATAATAAACGTATATATATATATATATATATATATATATATATATATATATATATATATATATATATATATATATATATATATATATATATATATATATATATATATATATATATATGTATGTATATGTATATGTATATATATATATATATATATATATATATATATATATATATATGTATATGTATATATATATATATATATATATATATATATATATATATATATATATATATATATATATATATGTATATATATATATATATATATATATATATATATATATATATGTATATATATATATATATGTATATATGTATATATATATATATATGTATATATGTATATATATATATATATATATATATATATGTATATATATATATATATATATATATATATATATAGTAGGATATTTACAAAATATCTTCATGGAACATGATCTTTACTTAATATCCTAATGATTTTGGGAATAAAAGAAAAATCAATCATTTTGACCCATACAATGTTTTGTTTGGGTCTTATGACTGGTTTTGTGCTCCAGGGTCACATATATAGCTGGTAAAGTAACAGTATAAAAATAAGATCACGTATATGACAGTTCACATTATATGTAGTTGCAATAAAAAAGTATAGTTTCTAAACTAGTTGTGTATTCAAAGTTAAAAGTAGTTACACTTAAAAGTATACTTTTATCAACTAAAAAAGTGGGCCCATTTAGTCCCAAGAAGATATTAAAATAGTAAATTTACAAATATAAAATAAAAATAAAAATGTATTTTAATACACTTACTATCCTTAGAAAATATGATTGAACTGCTTAGTCTATAGTTTAGTCTATAAAATTATCTTTAGGTGTCTTTTACATTGAGTAGCTAACTTACAGGCAAGTTACAGATTTGACATAAATTCCCCAACACTGCTAATATCTACAATCATTTGTGCTGCTTGCTACGTCTAATAGCCATAGTCCAAACACAGCCCTGAAACAAGGCAGAATTTGGCCTGTCAGTGAAAATGTAATAGACGTCTAACTTTTTAATATCCCAAGAATAGACTAGCATCTAGAACATGAACATGTCAAAGAAAAGAAACCAAACACCTTGTAATCATGGTTGACTTTGCTTACATGATGGAATATCATACATCTCGCCAGTTATTTTGGCAAAAACAACATGTAAGGTTATTTTGGCTAGAAATGGGTTACTCAGGTCAAATGATGGTTATTGCTTGGTTGCTGGGTAATGCATCCTCACTGTTATTATTATTTTGCATAATAAAGTTTTAGGATTTGACCCTTAACTCTAAGAACTTTTGGTGCATATCTCTTCATACAGCATTTATGCCACAAACATGAGTGATACCTCAATTTATCAGGCTTATATCGAAGTCTTTTCTAATTTGACTTTCTGTTAACAAAAAAAGGTTATGTTTAATTTTAAAATAGTTTTTACAACAGTTTTTTTTACCCTGTGTTGGTGGGTAACTCTCCCACCACCCTTACATGAAGGTTAAAGAGTCTTTTTCATTTGTGTTCCGAAGTAGAACACTATTGCACACAGCTTCATGCTCTGCAAAGGCCATGTAACCGCTAAGCGGCAAGTACACAGGAAGAGAGCTTTGCAATTCTGGATGTTATTAGTGTATCACCATGACCACCAAAGAAAAACAGTAGTAAACTGATGCGAGAGCAGAGCAGCTTGAGGTATCCTTTGATCAGCATCACTACTGTAATATGGCTTGCACCAAAATTCCAGTAGTCAGTACCAATACCATCAAAATTTTACGGTACTCCCATTGTACCACAGCTAAATGTTTTTTTATTTATTTTATTTTTTTATTTAGCTATTAAACTTTTTTTTTTTAAATTACGTTTATTATTTATGATGATAATCATTATAAGTAAATAATACATAAACATTTAAAGGCTGTATGCTGTTTAAAAGTAAATTTTGTTTATAAAAAAAGATCAAGTGAAAAATAATCAAACATCTAGGCATAATTATTATTATTAGTAGAGATGTATTATTATTACATAGAGACGTAGCTAAATCTACTGTAGGCTACAACAGTAGCCTAATATATTGCCAATTTAAAAATGTTTAAACCAAACTTTTATTTTGACGGGTTGACGTGAAGACCTTTGAGTGTCTGTGTTCATGATATGACAGTTTTCTCAAATGAAAGGGCAAATTCTCATGAAGTGACGGTTTATGCGTTCGTGTCCTCATATAGTGACACATGGCAGAGACTACAAAGACAGCGAGGGAGTGTATGTGTGTGTGTGTGTGCGTGTGCTCGCGCTCCTGCCCACGCATCGCCTGACCGACCGTCATTCACACAGAGACGCAGAGAGAACATGCAGGAGTAATATTTAAATAGTATTTTGCAGTTTAATATTCGCAGACACTAGTATATATTCGGCTACCTTCTGGAGTCCTGCGCTTAGATAAACAAACACGGAAGCGACTGAATGCAGCTGCGGTTACCGAATATACTCGGGAGTCAGTACTACCGGCAGGGACGTCGTTAGGCCTATTTTAGGGGGGCTGAAGCTACCCCAAAATGCTCCTAAGCCCCCCTAAATGATAATAAGAACAACAATAACAATTTGATTTATCAATAACCGTATCCTCATCCATATTTAGACACAACAAATTATATATATCCAGCTACAAAAAAATAGCCGAAAAGTCGGAAGTTGGACAGAAGTAGCCTAACAAAGAGTCGTTGTGCTATCAAGATGATGCACCGCATCTCATTGCATTGGTGTGAACTGTGGCAGCTTTCAGAGCATTGCAGACCGGAGCGCTACTGTAATTAACTGCCTGGAGGATTCATCTCGTCTCGTCGTTACCAAGGTTATAACCGTTAACGAAAATGAACGAAAACTAGGTGGGTTGTCGTTAACTGAAATAAAAATGAAAACTAGGCATTACAAAAAAAAACGATAACTAACCAAATCTGTAGCTAATGTGTGTTTGGCAAAACTAAAATAAAATGATGATTAAATGTACTTAGTTTTCGTCTTTATCAATGTCTTTCATAGAGCAAATAATGTTCAGATGCATTTCCGTTCCCTCACGCTCTCTCTCTCATAGCCTACACGCACGCCACACACACATACACGCGCGCGCACACACACACACCGCCGTCTTCATGAGAACGAGTATTCGACGTTGAAAGCAAGTTCGCGAAAGGTTGGTATCTCGTGAACACCTTTACACAATCACACATTAAAAAGTGGTATAAAAATATTTTTAATTCAGAATATAATTTTGTCAGTGTGTTAATGTCGACCCGAGAAGCGATTGCTACTTTAGAAAGTTAACTAGTCGCAAGTTTGAGGTAAAATGCACTTGGGTTGTCGATGTCAAAACATAGAAGCTGTGATTAAAATATTAAATAATGTTTTGTCATTAGGCTATTGTATAGGGTAAATTTTGTATAGGGTGTGAAAATTGTACAGCTGTGGTATTTGTAGCCTATAGGTTTAGCTCAATTTAGGTTTAGCTGTATATTTGTATTTTAGCTCAAAAATGGGTTGAATACATGAGGTTCTGCGTAATTAAATAGCATTATGTGGACAACTTATCTTAAATAGGCATAGAGAGGAATAGTATGCTATTACTTTATCATAAATTTACATGAGCAGACAGATAGCATTTAAGTAGTAACTCATAAGTGTAGCTCTAGATTTGAGTGCAAAGATTTTGCAAACGCAAGTTACAAATACCCTGGGGGCTAAGCCCCCCCTGTCTTCCAATCCTAGTGACGTCCCTGACTACCGGTACTACAGAAATGCTGGTATCGTCACATTTTTTATAATTTTGGTACCGACTTGGTACCGAAGTACCAGTACTTGTGACATCCCTAATGGCTTGTGTTTAGCGTTGATTTTGGGTGGGTGTACAAAGAATTAGTCAGAACGAATTCAAGAAGTACTTTCAAATTAGTAAATAATAGTAAATAGAAATTCTGTAGGAATTAAATATTTCCCGGTGGGTACAAGTCATGAATTTGATCAAACAGAAACAACGCAAAACAAAAGGTAGTGGTAGTGCTGATCTGATACCTTGGTTCTGATGACGAACGCAGTCATTCAGGATCGAGACAAAGCGGGCCCGCTTCTCCTCCTGCTGGAAACAGAAGTACGAGTCTTGTCTGTAAGGCAGTCTCAGGTACACAGGAAGCGGACCAGGAACCGCCACCACAGGAACAGGGGGCTCTTCCTTAGAACCTGAACAACACACAAAGGCTGCATCCAAAATCCCATACTTCCCTACTATAGTAGGCAATAAACAGTATGTGACAAAAGAAGTACAGTGCATCCGGAAAGTATTCACAGCGCTTCACTTTTTCCACATTTTGTTATGTTACAGCCTTATTCCAAAATGGATTAGATTCATTATTTTTTGTACCCTCAATTTACAAACAACACCCCATAATGATAACGTGAAAGAAGTTTGTTTGAAATCTTTGCAAATTTATTAAAAATAAAAAACTAAAAAAAATCACATTTACATAAGTATTCACAGCCTTTGCCATGACATTCAAAATTGAGCTCAGGTGTATCCTGTTTCCACTGATCATCCAGCATGTCCAAGGAATTGCCTGTAGACATCAGAGACAGGATTATATCGAGGCACAGATCTGGGGAAGGGTACAGAAACATTCTCCATCATTGAAGGTCCCAATGAGCACAGTGGCCTCCATCATCCCTGGAAGAAGTTTGGAACCACCAGGACCAAAGTGAGCAATCGGGGGAGAAGGGCCTTAGTCAGGGAGGTGACCAAGAACCCGATGGTCACTGACAGAGCTGCAGCGTTTCTCTGTGGAGAGAGGAGAAACTTCCAGAAGAACAACCATTTTTGCAGCACTCCACCAATCAGGCCTGTATGGTAGAGTGGCAAGACGTCATATAACAGCCCACCTGGAGTTTGCCAAAAGGCATCTGAAGGACTCTTAGATCATGAGAAATAAAATTCTCTGGTCTGATGAAACAAAGATTGAACTCTTTGGCCTGGCCAATACCATCCCTAGAGTGAAGCATGGTGGTGGCAGCATCATGCTGTGGGGATGTTTTTCAGCGGCAGGAACTGGGAGACTAGTCAGGATCGAGGGAAAGATGAATGCTGAAATGTACAGAGACATCCTTGATGAAAACCTTCTCCAGAGCGCTCTGGACCTCAGACTGGGACAAAGGTTCATCTTCCAACAGGGCAACGACCCTAAGCACACAGCCAAGATAACAAAGGAGTGGCTATGGGACAACTCTGTGAATGTCCTTGATTGGCCCAGCAAGAGCCCAGACTTGAACCCGATTGAACATCTCTGGAGAGATCTGATAATAGATGTGCACAGACGCTCCCCATCCAACCTGATGGAGCTTGAGAGGTCCCGCAATGAAGAATGGGTAAAACTGCCTAAAAATAGGTGTGCCAAGCTTGTAGCATCATACTCAAAAAGACTTGAGGCTGTAATTGGTGTTGATGCTGCAACAAAGTATTGAGCAAAGGCTGTGAATACTTATGTACATGTGATTTTTCTAATTGTTTTATTTTTAATACATTTGCAAAGATTTCAAACAAACTTCTTTCACGTTTTCATTAGGGGTATTGTTTGTAGAATTGAGGAAAAAAATAATGAATCTAATCCATTTTGGAATAAGGCTGTAAAATAACAAAATGTGGAAAAAATGAATCCCTGTGAATACTGGATGCACTGTGTCCGAATTCATAGTACTCATAATGTAAATGTAGCATGTCCAGATTACATTCATACTATAGAATGTACTTTTTTTTTAGCAGTCGCAAAGTAATTACTTATTAAACACTAATTCCAACAGAAAAAGAGAAATCAGGATGTAAACTAGAGAAACACTCACCATTAGGGTCAGGAAAGACCTTGTCTACAACGGCAGTGTATTTTTCCTCTGAGGTCAATACAGCGCCTCCTTTTGGCAGGAGTTTGTGGCGTGCAGGGGTTCCCTTTGTATATGACTGGATGCATAAAATATAACATGAGCATGATATAATAAAAAGTGGCTTTTACATGGCGATGATGAAAGATAACATTTACAGACCTCCTGGCTATCATGTAGCTCTAGGCTATAGTCAGCGCAGACCACAACAAATCTCTCTCTCCACTTTCTGTTGTCATCAAAGTAAAGCATGCTGTCCTTGTACAGGACTTCTGAAGCCTGTGGGGGTTCCTTCAAGTGAAACATACTAGAATCAGTAAGAATAAAACTCTGCAACATCATCAATCAGATAACACCATCAGTGACATCATAAGTGAAAGAGCAATAAAACCACCACAATAGTTGATGTTGTCAGTATAAGATATGCTCTCACCTTCTGTTTGAGGAGCTGGGCCTGTCCTGCTCTGTGCTGCTCCACCTCATCCTTCAGATGGCAAAAGAAGGCAACACAGCTTTGCCTTCTATAATGAGGACTAAAGTTCTTCAGCTCAGCTTCTGTCCGTCCTAAACACACATGAAAGATCAGATTACCCTTGTGAAAAAGAAGCGCCAAGTGCCATTAACTTTATTGAATATGCTCTTGTAGAGGTACTTCAAACATGTACTTGCAGATAATATAATATTACAGAAATAAAAGGCCACTTAGAGAGTACACTTTCATGACTATTTCTTACACATCAGTACACTTTTAAACAGTTTGCTTTGTAATGTGATTTTTTTTTTTACTTTAAAGTAATTTTTAAATAACTATGTTTTAATAATCTTTTGTTAAAAAGAAAAATGTAAAATAAGTACACTTATTTTGATGTTGAGTAACATAAAGCACATGTAAAATGAAGCACATGTATAATCAAAGTCCCTTTAAGACAAGTCATTTCACTCGGCGCCATCTTTGAAACACCTCTCGGGCATGCAAGTGCAGCTCCTATCTCTTTGAATGGGGAAACATCAAATTCTCCAAAACTGTTCATCAAGTTTACGATTAAATTTCATATTTGAAATCACCAATAAAATCTGACAACAACTGTCTCATAAATGTTGTTTCTAAACGCTCGAATCATGACAAAAAAAATGCATTTTTCAGCTTGGACAAAGCTAATGCGCATGCGCAATCCTACACGTGCGTTGCAGAACACTGCCTGTTTCTATAGCAACCGGAGCTTCAGCTGCAGTGATGCTATGACTTTACTAATCAACCATTGGCTCTTTAATTTACAAGGTGGGGCTTGTTCGCTATATTGGGTGTTCAACTTTCTCCCATTAATAAGTAATTGGAGTGCACCGTCTTCCTATATAAAGTCTTTTGTATAATCCTAGGTGTATTGTTATTTTATATAACATTTGAAGTGACCCAAATACTAGCACCAGAATGACCATCGCTCTGTTGATCTAAGATCTAGGCAGTACATTTCAATGAACAGATACTACATTTATTGCAGTATTCATTTATAATATTTAACAGCTATTTTAACACCTTTTTATGCCTAATTATTGTGAACAGCATACTAGCATAACATTCTTACTATTCTGTAAATAGTAAGTGTAGTAGTCTATGCTACTAGTATATTTTTCTGAAATCAGTTAGAGATTTTAAAGCATGCATGACTAGGGATGGGCAATATGACAAAAGTTTTATATAACAATATAAGAAATTTTACTTTAAAATAATGATATATTTCACAATATATACTTTTTATGTGGTTAGATTCGTGACAGCTGTCATGTTAATAAAGTAACCTCACACATCTTATTGTTCTTGACTCTGAGGGAGTGACTCATTCCAGAAGACTGAGCCATCTTTACCAAAAAATACCAATACCAAAATAACATAGCACAGAGTGCAGGCCTGAGTCCATTTCAGCATTATTCCACTGTGCAACCTAAATTCAAAACTTTATTTGCAACAGCTCTTGGGCTTGGATCCCAATTTCCAAGATTTTTTTACTTGGAAATATTATTTTCTGCCAAGGACTTAATAGTACAGAATTCTGATTATCTGGATGGAGTTCTGGCAATGGCTGAATAATATGTAATTTACAGTGCTCATTAGACACGCTATATTAACCATTAACTGAGCTTTGCAAAACAGTGTCTGATACAATTTAGAAAATGACAGAATACTACTGACTTGTGGTCCACTTATGGTGCTGTTTCTGATACAGTTGATTTAGGATAACAAAGCGGTATGTTCCGTTCAAACTGATCCACTTGGTCTACTGCAATAAATGCTACACAAGGACAAGTGGAAATATTGGTTTAATTCAGCCATATATGTTTGAACTAGAAAGCACTCTGATTACTCCTATTACTTATGAATTGGAGAGGTGCAACGCCCAATATGGCGAATAAGCCCCGCCTTCTAAATGAAAGAGCCAATCGTTGATTAGTTAAGTCATCGCATCACTGCAGCTTACAGTTGCTATAGAAACAGGCAGTGTTCTGAGACATGCGTTTAGGATTGCACATGCGCATTAGCTTTGTTCAGGCTGAACGATTCTTTTTTTGTCATGATACGACCGTTTAGAAACAAAATTTATGAGACAGTTGTTGTCAGATTTCATTGGTGATTTCAAATATGAAATTTAATCGTAAGCTTGGCGAACAGTTAAAGCTTGGCAAAGTTTTTGCAGAATTTGATGTTTCCCTATTCAAAGCGATAGGAGCTGCACTTGCATGCCCCAGAGACGTTTCAAAGATGGCCACCAAGTGAAATGACTTGTCTTAAAGGGACTTTGATAAAGATCATCATAACATTGCAATATACATAATTCCCTTGCTATGCCGTGATTTTTCCTGTCTGTGTTTTTGTGATCACTGTGTTAAAATGCCCACAGAGTAGGATAGGATTTATATGAAAAGCCCATCTGAACTGCAGTTTCTCTGTTTCACAAATTCATCTCTCACATGACTTTAGAATATTTAAAATATAGCACATGAGGAATAGTCATGAGCAATACTTATATGGTGCTTTGTTGTCCTGTTTTGGAGCTTAACAGAAAGATAAACTGTTGTTGTGAAGAACAGATTCTCCTAAAACAAGTCCTGCAATAAATAAAATAAAGACTTATTCAAATTTAAATTCTTCATTTGGGTTAATTATTCCTTTAATTCAGTGAACAATTGTATAATATGAAGATACAAAGGACAACAAGAATATTCTCTTCCTTAGAGTGACAATCCCTGGGTTAAAGGGGAGTGAAGTTAGATATAAAATTATACTAAAACTATAATTCCTGACTAACTAAAATTAATTTTGATTTTCACCACCCATTAGTATATAAACTAAGGACAAATATAAGCTTTGATGACTGATGATTCAAAAATACTGAAAAGAAAGTATTTAAAAGAACAGCAAATAAAATGTATATGACGTTACTGAGTTTTTGATAGTTATTATTTCGGAATAAATGTTTAAAAAGCACTTGATGATACAAAGTTATAGCTTTAATAAATAGAACATTAATTACATTGTTAAAGTAAAAACATAAAATGGAAAATCAAAATGGGAAAAAGTTATTTTATTTAAAATTGAAATTCTGATTATTTCCTTATTTGAGACAGATTTCTTCCTGTAAATTTATTTTTTACATGGAGTTTTCTTAATGGAGTTTTCCTTGGTATCATAATATTAGTGTTCAGTGACTTTGGGGTAAAGTTGTTTCTAAAGGTGCTGTACAAATACAATTTAAATAAACTAAAGCTGAATTGAATTAAGTGAGTTAGAGAACAGACAGCTGCATGAGTGGGCATGGAGATGAGAGTGGTTTCCTGTGAGGACTCACACACCACAAATACACACACACACACACACACACACACACCGACACACACACACACACACACACACACACACACACACACACACACACACACACACACACACACACAATTTTAACAATTTATTTAAGTCCACTTGAAAGAAATGATTTACAGGGACATAAACATTATAGGTGCAGTCAAATTACATGTACAAAATCATGGCCCAGTGGCACACACAGATCTTCACATCTCTCAGGGGTTATGGGTATAAGTAGCAGCGTCTCCTCCATATGTGGCGGCTGCCTATGATAGCAGACAGGGCACAGTACTTCGCCAGGTACTTCGCCACACACACACACACACACACACACACACACACAATCACTTGTGCTAAGAGCATGACCGTTGTAAATCCTGGACAACTCAGCAAATTTTAATTTCTAAAAGACACGGAAGCTATAAAACAACACACCACAACACCTCTCTAACCATGTACCATTGTACAGTCATACTACTAGTGCTGCAACTGAACTTAGCTTTTGATATTTTACCACACTGTCCAAATTCCTCTTCCACAGGCTTGAAACATGAAGAGGTACAAGAGTGCAAGTTCATCTAAATAAGGTCAAATCTACTACACGACCTCTGCAGCTTTTTGAATACACACACATGTTTATGTTTGTCCTCGGCATCCTTTCATCTGACTGCAGTGGACTGAGATTTCAAACAGCTACTAGTGATGATGGGATCTCTATATGGCAGTGGGCCCACTTCTTGGCTGCTTTCTTGGTAATTGGTGCAATTAAATATAATCAGTGCAGGTCTCATGTAATTGCAGGATGTATTGATGCAGATAAATCCTCAACTGTCAAGGAAACAGAGAGAAAATGCTGAAATATGTATTGAGGTTTATATATATTTATATACACTATTGTTCAAAAGTTTGGGGTCAGAAAGATTTGATCAACCATACAGTAAAAACAGTGATATTGTGGAATATTATTACAAAGTAAAAGAACTGTTTTCTATTTGAATATATTTTAAAATATCATTTATTTTTGTGAAGGCAAAGCTGAATTTTCAGCATCATTACTCCAGTTTTCAGAGTCACATGATCCTTCAGAAACATTTTAATATGCTAATTTGGTGCATTTCTTATTATTATGTCTGAAAACAGTTGTGCTGCTTAATATTTTTGTGGAAACATTAGGATTTTATTATTTGATTAGTAGAAAGTTAAATAGAATGGCATTTATTTGAAATACAAATCTTTTGTAACATTATAAATGTATTATAACTGTCATTTTTGAGTAATTTAATGTCCTTGCAGAATAAAAGTAATAATTTATTTTTCTTTTTTTAAACTCACTGACCCCAAATTATATATTTCTTAATGTCAACATGTATAAACAGACAAACAACAGCTAAGGAGGCAGATGGTCAATGATAAACAGAATGTGAAATGTATTGTGTCCAATGATGAGTTAAGCAGATCTGAGGGTCTCCCTGGGCAATTCAAACACAGAGTGTTTTGCAGACAGCAGTATGTCTATGTGCACATCTGTACTATAACTTTTGTCTTAAACTTCCCTTCATCTCCCCACACACAAATATGTGCACATCTGTACTATACCTTTTGTCTTAAACTTCCCTTCATCTCCCCACACACAAACAGGGTTTTAAATAGCCCCCATCTCCAGTTTCTCCCCGATCATGATATCCTGACAGAGGACAGTGTCTTCAGTTTTGTTGTTTTATATGTCCCTTATCCTTAGCCCTACATATGTGTTCTTTTAATGCAGGAAAGAGCAGAAAGAAAGGCAAGTGTAACCCATACAAATCTCTTTTGGACAACAAAAACTTGAATCTGAAACATATCAAACACAATCATGCGACCTAAAGCGTAATGAGAAAACCTCATTGCATTGACACTGCCTTTGCTTGCACAAATCAATGTAGAATAAATTATCTGTTGTATTTGTTATTTGTGAAGTCATTTCCTGCAAACACTAGTGCAGCTAACTTCCGAGGCAGCTGTGAAATCAAGCTAAAGGTTCAGTACAAATGTTACATGATGTTCAGATGTTCACACACCATCTGAAACTGAAAATGGAAAGAATATCTATTTCCATTCTCTATCTACAGATGTCAGGGACCGGAAAATGGTTTTCTTCGTGGACATATTTTTCAAAGCGTCCTACATTTCATAGCCAACGACCTGAGATTCTGCCAAAACATGACATTTATGTAGCAGAACAACCAACAGATAAAAATGACAGAAAGATGCAGAATTTATAAGCAAACTGAGTGTTTGTATTGAACTGCTGCTTTCTCAGAGCTGTGCAACAACGTTTTCAGGGCCAGTTTCTAAGTTTGAAAATATAGTTTAAAATAAGTAGCATACCTAAAAAGTTCAAAGGTATAGGAAATATTTCCATAACTAAAAATAAAGATTCTTTATTAGCATTGGTTGGTTCATTAAGAACCTTTAGCATCTATTGAACCTGTCCATTGCACAATAGTGGCAAAGAAAGGTTCTTTAGAATATTAAAACGTAAGAAAAAATGGTTCTTTTAATAGCTGACCACTGAAAGGTTTTTCTGGGAACCTAATATGGCATTGCTGCAAAGACCCCCTTTTAAAACTTTTATTTTTAAGAGTGGGCGTGCAGCTCAAATAGCTTGCAATACAATTTTAGAGAGCCAACTAATTACACTTTATTGTCTTGTTTTACTGCACTTTACAATGTTTTACTAGGGACACCACTTGTCTAACTCTTGTTGTTTAATAGTATCAGAGCAGAGTTATAAGTCCCGTTGTTTTGGATGACCAGCTGAGAGCCTGCTTTTCCCATCACCTCTTGGCCTGCAGAAGAGATCTGAAGCATGAAACGCCCAATGAGGGAGACAGCTCCATAACTAACATAGATTGTAGTGCTCTCTTTCTCTCTCCCAGTCCCTCCAGTCCAAACTGAAAAATAGCATGTGGTTCAGAAAAAGTGAGAAGTTCTTGGAGCGGCTACATTATTCTGTCAGTGTGGGCTTATGAGGAGGTTGTTTCAGTCCTTGATCATCTCAAATCACACTCAAGAACATTATGAGGTCTGACACAAACTTTGTGAAAGCAAAAGAGAGACCTCAACTATTCGCTCAAATTGTTATGCTGATAAAAGAATTGCTAATTTTGGACTCAACTGCATGAACAGCAGAGGTGGCATTCTGTTAACTCCCATAAGCCAAAGCAATGAGGTGTTGAGGTTGAGATACAAACCTTTAACATTACTGTCATTTCAGAAAAAGGCATCATAGAGTGACGCATATATCAGTTTTGTTTTAGTGTGTTTGTCAGTGTGTGACTAATCATGAAATTAATCTGTGAGGGTGTGGGTCAGAGGCTTTGAGCTGTTCTCCTCTGGAGGTTTGGGACATAGTCCCGGAATGAAGCTCTCATTCCTCCCTCAGAATCAAACTGATTCTCCTCCCAACAGCAGAAACCCATCCAGAAACACGTTTCTTTTTCCAAAACCTTTAACAACCTGAACACCCTAAAAACTAAATAGAAATTTCTAGCAACCACTTAGCGATGCCATCACCTGAAACTCTAACAATGTATTGAAAAATCCCCTAGAACACTCGTTACCACTCATGAGTAAACACATAGCAACACTTTCACCATTGTGACAATTTTCACAAGAAAGCACCAGACTTTTTCTTACAATTAACAAATTTGTTTGCCCATATAATCTTAAGATATTTAGTTTAAGCTTATTTGACTTGCTGTCTACTGATGAGGGGCTCGATGAAGCGGCTTCAACTCGAGCTTTGATATACCCCATAGTAACTAAATGATTATGTAGGGCAAGGTACCTAAGACAAAAGTGGAGTTTGGGGAGGTGGTGGGATGCTGGAACATCTGAGACAGGGGAGAGGTAAGCAGCTGTTTATATACTCTGGCTGTTGGCTGTTGTTTGAAAGATTAGATGGGCTCGCTCCTCCCTATATTACGTTTGGAACTTCACAAAGATTAAAAATAAACAAATCTTGTCAATTTCTGCATTTTGGGAGGAACGTCCTGCAGTATGTGGTAGGAGGAATGTGTTCTAATAGAGACAGCAAGGCAATCTGCATGTTTGTCTTCAAGGTGTTTGTACACAATTATAATCAAATGGGAACGTTAACATTTAATAATTTATCAGACACTTTTATCCCAAGTGACTTACAAAGAGAGCAACAGAAGCAGTTAAGCCAACAATAGGGCAACAATATGCAAGTACTGTGACTAGTCCCAGTTAGTCTAGCACAGAACACATAGCAAGGTTTTTTAAAATAGATACATAGAATAGTAAGTGATAGTGTAAATGGCTCAGGTGTTGACGAAAAAGATGCGTCTTCAGCTGTTCCTTGAAAATGGCTAAAGACTCAGCAGCTTGGGTTGAGTTAGGCATTCCACCAGCTTGGAAAAATCACCGGGAAATGGGAAACGCTGAAAAATGTTAAACCTCACCATATGGAACGGGTGAAAAGTGAATGTTTCTCTCATGGAAACTCCAACTTCCTCCCATATGGTGAGGAAAGGACAGTGTGAACCATGACTATTCCCCCTAGAGCACCCCTGCAAACCTTAAATGAAGGGCTCGGAGTAAGTGGCAAAGGACATATGGACAGAATGGCATGCTTCATTCAAGCACTCCAACAACAGCATCAGGAAAGTGGATCCAGATTGTATACTGGCACAATTATCTTCTAATGCCAGGGTTGCTGGCATTAAAAAAAAGGCAAGAGGACAAGGAACATCTGAAGAACAGAGCATGACTGTCTGTCATCTGATGACATCTCAGAGGAATTTGCCCAAGTTGAATAAGACACCTCAGCAAGGTGCCATCGTACCTCAGTGGGCACAGAATGGTGTTTAAACTGTGCTGAGACCATTAGACCAAAATATACACTTAAAGTAGTGCCAAGTAGTTGCCAAGCAAAATGGTAAACGGACTGCAATTATATAACGCTTTCAACAGACTCATGGCCATCCAAAGCACTTTACATATTGCCTCACATTCACTCATTCACACACCGACGGTCGTGCCAGCCATGCAAGGCACCATCCAGCTTGTTGGGAGCAGCTGGGGTTAGGTGGTCAGGTGGAACCGGGGATTGAACCACTGAGCCACTGCCACCACTAATAGTAGCACTGTGCTTAATCTTTTTATGTGACTAATACATTGACTTTATTATGGGATGCCATTCTAAAGGTTTTTAAAATGTCCAACTCTTAAAAATAAAGGTTCTTTATTGGCATCTATATGATTCTATGAAGAACCTTTAACATCCATGGAATCTTCCCATTGCACAAAAGGTTCCTTATAGTGGATAAAGGTTTTTTTAGATGATTAAAATAATCTTCACACTCCAAAAAAATAATTATATTTTAAGAAGTGTTCAATGAAAGGTTAACCCTCAAATGGTTCTTCTGTGCATGGCATTAATGCAAAATACCTTTATTTTTAAGAATGTAAATGTAAAATGATCTAATCAGTCATATTTCATAGTAAAATTATGCAGTGATTGGATGTACATGATTACACACCTGCAGAAAGCACTAATTATTACTGTAAACATGCAGTATTTAAATGCTAAAAACAGTGAGAGTACAGCATGCTGTCATTTCTTGTGCATTCTATTTATTGGGTAACACTTTACGACATTTGTCAACATTATTAGCTACATTAGTTAACATGAACTAATAATGAAATATACTTCTAAAGCATTTATTCATTGTAGATAATATTTCAATATTTACTAATACATTATTCAAATCAAAACTTGTATCTGTTAATATTAGGGCAATATAACATTAACTAACAAAGAAGAGTTTTATTTTTAAAACTAACGTTAATAAAGATGAATAAATATTGTAACAAATGCATTGGTCATTGTTAATGTTAGTTAATGCATTAACTAACGTTAGCTAATGGGATCTTATTGTACCATTTATGGTACCAAATCAAGCTAAACAAAACATAATCATACATTTCTGGCTTTCACAGTTGTGCTTAGCAGCAGCATATGGGTCACTTTATAGCATGTGAAGGAGAGTCCAGAGCACATCAGGCCCTTCTCAGCTAAATCAATCCTAGTTAGTGCCAAAACCCCATGACATCATTTAGGAGTTTAGTGGAGGAAGGAGTGGTGAATAGCGCATCATAATTAAGGACACATTCTGTGCAGCTTTCATATGCTGGTGCTGTTTTGAATTTTACCATCTGTTACGTCACCCCACACCCCTATACTGTTTTATGCCTATTCTTTTTGTTTTCATCAACATGAAGACAACATGGGACAGAAAGCAAATGTAATCAAACATGCAGCATTCTGTCGACAACACAAACCCTGAAGTGATCTGAGTCCTCATTTAAACTGTGTGTGTATACATTGGACAGCACTGAGCAAATACATGCCAAAGCCCAAAAAAAAAAGCCAAGGGGACGTGGCAAATAACTTGAGTTTTTGGAGCACAAGGGCGGTATTCACTCCAAGACTGAAGCCCTTTCTGTTTCAGTTTACGCCCCAGACTCCTATTCTGCTAATAGTTTACCAGCTGAACCACACAAATGTGATGCCACTATGTCAGCTTTTATGTGTGTATACTTCTGCTTTGATCATACTAGTATAATACAATTGATCTGTCCAGCTGTATTAGGTGTCCTTAAAGGTCCCGTTCTTTGTGTTTTTTTGAAGCTTTGATTGTGTTTACAGTGTGCAATATAACATGTGTTCATGTTTCGCGTGTAAAAAAACACAGCATTTTTCACACAATTTACTTATCTGTATACCGCTGTTTTCACTGTTCTAAAAACGGCTGATGACTTCCTTGTTCTATGAAGTCCCTCCTTCAGAAATACGTAACGAGTTCTGATTGTGCCAGCGGTTCCCGTGTTGTGATTTGACCGCAGCTTAGCGAACGTGGCACGGTTCCTGTGTTGTGATTCGACAGCAGCTTAGCGCACGTAACTTGCACGGAAAGGTCACGCCTCTTAACGGGAGATATATGCGCTTAATGATCTCTACAGCGTCCCTGGGAAAGCCAAACAAAGGTGATTTGACTCCGGGATGAAAATAACAGCGTCTCGACGACATGGCGACAAACACAGTCAAACGCAACAATTCCTTTTCTCCATGCGACACTTCCTCTTCTCCACGTGGGACAGCAACAAGACCACGCTCCCTTTTTCGCGTATTCTTGTGGGCGGAGGTTAGTCTGTTCTACTGACTGACGTAATTAATGTAGGAAGTACCAGGATGTAGTCCAAGCCGGCCGTTCGCTGTAGGCTTTGAAAGGGAACTTCTGTTAAATAAAATATCTCGCTTGGCATTGAACTTTGAGCTTTATAATTTTACAGGTATTATTTATGCTCTAACAGCAACATTACACACTAACTAAAGTTTGAACAATGGGATCACGAAGAATGGGACCTTTAATATTAATGCATTATAATTAGCATTATAATGTGCTAATGTCAATGCAACCGGGGACATTATAATGTGCAGTTTATTAAATTACACTTTTCTTACGAACTTAAGTTCACATGCAAGTACTTTAGCTGCAGAATTTCGCCCCCCCCCCAAATATTCAATTGAAAAGACTGAACAATAAAGAGAAGTGAATGTTGGAATGAGTTTCCACTCTGGTCCAATACTTCCTGCTCACTGCTGGCCAGATGAAATAAGAGCAAAACAATCCCCATTATGCAGAAACAGCTGTGCTCCCAATCAGGGGAAGGAAACCCATTCTCTGCAGTATATGCGCTCAGAATGTGTGACATTCCAGTGAAATCACACACACTTCAGTGCATTCACAAAGGCAGTATATCACTGATTCTGCACTCTAAAAAAAGGTTCTATATGGCACCAAAAATGGTTCTTGGCTCGTAATCATAGGGGAACCTTTTTAAGTGCTATATACCACCAATTTTGGTGCTTCAGTGGTTCTTCAGCAGTTCTTCAGAGGTTCTTCACTGGTTCTTTGACTAAGGTGCTATATAGCACTGCTAACTAAGGTGCTATATAGCACCGCTACCATATACAGAACATGTTAAGATATGGTGCTATATAGCACCAAAAGTGGTTCCCCTATGATTACGACGAAGAACCATTTTTGGTGCCATATAGAACCTTGTTTTTTTAGAGTGTGAGAGTGCTGCAAAAGAGCTGTGGAACTGCAAATCTTTGGGGAAAAGGAGTGGTGGTAATACTTTACAGTCTCCACGTTACATACATTAAGTTACGGTGCCACTTTATATTAGGTGTCTGCTGATATTCAGAACAGTATATGTAAATGCACAGCAACTATGTAAGTGACATGGATAATTAAACTGAGCTATTGACAATGAGCCTGCGGGATAACTGATGATAGGTGGGGTTAAAGGTGTGGTGGGCGTGTGGTTTGGGTGGGTGTGCACTCTGCATGAAACTGATGACATTTCCTGCACTAGTAGTCAAATGCATGTCTGTGTTTTAGTAAAGTGGAGGTTATTCTTGTATTTAAGTTGCGTACAATAAATAATATAATGATGTAATGAATTTACTTTAAAACACTATACAACACAGATAAATAAAGAGTAGGCTACACGAGAGAAAGTCCCATTCAATTACGATCATTAATCTCAACTTTAAACATAAGACAGCTTCAACCGTTATGTAGGCTATGTAGACTTTCGATACTACATGGAAATTCGTTTACCTCGTATGTAGCTTATTTTACTCTCGTCCAACAGGCTGGATGAGGATGCTCCCATTGTGCAGTGTGGCTTGTCCCGGTCCCGAGCGGAGGCTTTTTCCCGTTAGTCCGGTTCTGTTCTAAAGCGCAGCGGCTATTTTGACTGTCAGATAATGACGAGCGCAAATAAACTGTGACTCAAGCATCTCAAACTTCCTCAAACTGCAGCGCCGCCCGCTTATCCTCTCAGCTCTGTCAACATCCGAATAATATTTTGGTGATTTTTTTTATAGAGCAATTTTTTTTTTTTACGTTATACTGTTTTGTTTGTTTATTAGTAGGCTACATTTACAAATCATTGAATGCATCTTTTTGTATTTAGGCTACCGCGAATTTTTTTTGAAACAACTTCAAAAGATCAATGATTAACGGTTTGGCAAAACATGGCATAAAAATTGTTTCATTTGAATAGTATTAGAATGCAGAATAGAACTTACATCGCAGTTTATATTTCTTTTAATCAGCCTCAGTTATTCTGAGTCTAGGGACCGTCTACAAAGTGTAAAACGAAGAAAATAAACGTTCGCGGTGCGTCCTCTAGTTGACTCACAATTAAAAAAGATGAGCAAAATGTGCACTAGAAACTCTCAAAGAGTTACACATGCGATTTGTGTATTGTTATGCAGAACGAATTCTATAAAAGAGATACGGTTTACAAGTTATCGAAAAGGCGTATGTTACTCTACTCCCCCCTAGAGGCAGTTTGCAGTTAGTTTTACTCTTCTAGGTTAATGCACTAAAATACTAGGCCTACTCAAATATTTAATCTCCATCGTGTTTGCGATATGTTTTGTGTATGGAAGAAAAACAATGTTTTGTAAACGATAATGATAAATTATGCCATAAAAACGAGAAATTTTGAGATAATTATTCATTTAAAAAAATCTAACAATCTTAACAGTAGCCTCATAATTTACGGTTTACAGACAAGCCTTAATCCCAGACTAAAATGCATGTTTGAGCTGTTTTAACAAAATCAACTTGCACTGACAAAGTCCTATATCTTAAAATACCACTATGTTTGTCCTTTTTTTCTAAGGAACATTTATAAATGCTACTTAAATGTCCTAATTGAACCATGGTCCAAGTCTGGCTTAATCCAAAACCTGTCCGTGAGACCATGCCTAATTGTTACTTTCATCATTGAAACATTGTATCTCATAATTTTATGTCAAGTTCAGTTCAGCTCTTTTTTACTCATGATGTCTATGCCATTGTTATTTACCAAAGCATGATTTCTTTTTCTTATGTGGCGAGAATGGGCTTTCATAGATTTTAGCTAATGCTATTCAAATAAACCAAATTTTACATCGACCTGTTAATAATCTATTTAAGTTTTTTTAAATGCTATCATGTTAAACGTCAAGCTATCGTGGTCACACCTGTGGCCCATCCATCTTCTGCTCCGTTTATCCAATTGTAGGGTCGTGTATCCCAGGCTCCAGCGTCTCAGGAAACGGCTTGGACAGGTGGCTAGTCTACCAAAGACCTACACAGTAAAAAAACGTTGGGTTATTTTTTTAACCCAACCATTGGGTTACACATATTGGGTCAATATTATTAAAGTGAGTAGGTTTGTGAAAAATACCACATTTCCCAGAGTTCATCTGGGCCCACTGAATCCGCCATATTGAGCTCAGTAGATCGCGCTGGCAGGAGAGAGAGTGTTTACAACATTGAAAATGTAAGTATGTTAACAGCTGCGTTTTTACAAAAATATATTTTTTCTGGTTGTCGAGATTGACGTTTTCTTTAGCGCAAAAGGTTTTATTTATCACAATCTCGTCGACACTGAGTTCAAAGTTGATTTAATGGAGCCTCTGTAAATACAGCATCTGGATTAGCAGAGAGAGTTAGCCGTTAGCTCTACGTTTTCATGACAGCGCAGGAGATCAAACATTTCCTCCTTATTATTTTTCTCTTCCGTTTGTTTTGTTTTTATTCTGTCCGTTGCTGGAGAGCGGGCACAGTCATTCAAAAGACACTTTGTATGTACAGGAAGATGCTTTGTCTATTCAGTGACACAAAGACTTATAAGTGCCTTCAGAAGCTAATTTTAGCCTGCTAGCTCTGTGACAGCAGGGTTGGACAAATAAATGGTTTATTATAGTATGATGATCCAAAAAACAAAACAAAAAAAATGCTTGAGTTGAGGATTGAAGTAAACATGCGTAGAGTTTAATGGACGTAATCACGCGCCAGCTTTCGGCTTAAACCAGGCGTCATCAGACCATAACATCCCTCAGATGTCAGTTTACAGAGATGGTCACGATGAAAATGACTTTGCTGTCCTTGTCCTAATCAAGGATATTTGAAAATTATAAGATCATTGTCTTCAAGAGGTTTTCAATAAGTCCTAAATATTTAATCATGTATGGATTTTGACATAAAACATGCTATTATTGTTTTGTTTTGATTCCGCATATCACATCATGTTATAGTAGATTTTCAGTTATGTTCTCTTTGCTCTTTTTCACAGAGGTGAAGGAGACACAGTGTATGAATATGACACAGACGGTCCAGACGAATGGGGTTCAACCCCTCAGCAAGACATGGGAGCTTAGTCTCTATGAATTACAGAGAACTCCACAGGTAAGAAAATTCAAATGCCAATTATTGTATGTTTAGGTTTCTCAAGTGTGATTCTGACTGTATGCTAGCTAGTGAAACCCTGTCGAGAGACAGTTTTGGTATATGTAGTTTAGTTTTAGACCCTTAAAGGGATAGTTCACCCAAAAATGAAAATTCTGTCATTAATTACTCACCCTCATGTCATTCCAAACCCGTAAGACCTTCGTTCATCTTTGGAACACAAATGAAGATATTTTTGATGACTATTTTAACAATGTATTTACTACCTTTCTGGGCCTTGAAAGTGTTAATTAAATTACTGTCTATGGAGAGGTCAGAGAGCTCTCGGATTTCATCCAAAATATCTTAATTTGTGTTCTGAAGATGAACGGTCTTACGGGTTTGGAGAGAGTGAGTAATTAATGACAGAATTTTCCTTTTTGGGTGAACTATCCCTTTAATGCAGCTTCTGTGGTGTTGTGCTCCTCTAGGAGGCCATCACGGATGGTCTGGAGATTGCAGTGTCCCCACGCAGCTTACACAGTGAGCTCATGTGTCCGATCTGTCTGGACATGCTGAAGAACACCATGACCACCAAGGAGTGCCTGCACCGCTTCTGTGCCGACTGCATCATCACTGCACTCAGATCGGGGTGGGTTTGTGTTAACTTGCGTACTCATATTTATACTAAATGGAATTTTGCAGTGTTAATGGATATAATTGTTAAAAAAGAACAAGTGCCCTACATTTTTAATCAAAAAACATCAGTCATCATGAATTCAAAATTCTTTTTTTTTTTACAGAAAATTGCAGTAGCCTATTTCTTATAAATGATTTCCTCTGCGCATCATTATATTTTTTTTAAATGCATGTGCCCTCATAATCATGAATCAAGATAACTTCCCCCTCACATTTGAAACGACATCTCTTCTCTGATGGCGTGTTTACTGGTGTGAGGGCGGGACAACCTGTTATTCACATGAGATCGACCAATAGCAAACCACAACCATTCAATCAATTCCTGATGGACGAAATCCTGTCTCGTCCTACATTTTTTCTTGTTTGAGATGTCGTTTCACTTGGAAATACATCGCAATTGGGAAGAATGTAGCAACTTCTGTTTCATGCTGACCTTTACTTCACCTCCCCCTCACAAAGACATTTCTGATGACGTGTGTGTCGGCATGAGGGCAGGACAATGATCCCTTGCCTCCAGCAACCTGTCACTCAAATGAGATTGCTGCAATAAGCAAGCGATCCAATCAAAATTAAATCCCACCCTACATTTTATTTTTCTGATTCAAGAATATGGGTTATGTTGAGATATGGTTTCATGCTGATTTTAAACTGTATATTTGCATTGTCTCTTTGTCATTTTCATCTCTTCTCTGGATCACAGGAATAAGGAGTGTCCAACATGCAGGAAGAAGCTGGTGTCTAAGCGTTCCCTCCGCCCAGACCCCAACTTTGACGCCCTGATCAGTAAGATCTACCCCAGCAGAGACGAGTACGAAGCCCACCAGGAAAGAGTGTTGGCCCGCATCAGCAAGCACAACAACCAGCTGGCGCTCAGCCACAGTATTGAAGAGGGCCTAAAAATCCAGGCCTTGAACAGGTTAGATGGCTGATATACATCCATGTGGAATTTTTGCTGTTTCTAGTGTTAGCATATACCTTATTTACTCTCGTCATGTGCTGAAATCAGTTGAAGCTTGACTGGATATTAAATATTATGTTTTGCAGTT
Source organism: Romanogobio albipinnatus (assembly GCA_023566225.1). NCBI lineage: Eukaryota > Metazoa > Chordata > Actinopteri > Cypriniformes > Gobionidae > Romanogobio > Romanogobio albipinnatus. Next base: position 13,841,098 of record CM042244.1, read on the forward strand.
AACAGACTCTATACTCTACCTATACTAGAGTCCACATCAGCGGACGATAACGTTTACTATTTATTCAGAGCACGTGCTGAGTTTTGTCGCCTGCCGTTTTAAAGTCTGCGTGAAACAGAAGTTGGGGTTTTATTTTAGCTCACCTCCTCTTCATCCCTTGCTCACAGACTGTTGGAGGGTTGTGTTTAAGGATATTCAATAGGGCTGGGACTAGTGCTAAATACCGATATTTATTTTTACATTTATACATTTGGCAGACGCTTTTATTCAAAGCGACTTACAGGGGCAATCCCCCTGGAGCAACATGGAGTAAAGTGCCTTGCTCAAGGACACACTGGTGGTGACCGCTGGGATCGAACCAGCAACCTTCTGCATATCAGTTCCATGGTTTAACCCACTGGACCACCAACTCCATTTTTGTTATGATATGAATTTTGTTTATACTGCAATACCGATATACAGTGAGGAAAATAAGTATTTGAACACCCTGCTATTTTGCAAGTTCTCCCACTTGGAAATCATGGAGGAGTCTGAAATTGTCATCGTGGTGCATGTCCACTGTGAGAGACATAATCTAAAAAAAAAAATCCAGAAATCACAATGTATGATTTTTATTTTATTTCTATTTATTTGTATGATACAGCTGCAAATAAGTATTTGAACACCTGGGAAAATCAATGTTAATATTTGGTTCAGTAGCCTTTGTTTGCAATTACAGAGGTCAAACGTTTCCTGTAGTTTTTCACCAGGTTTGCACACACTGCAGGAGGGATTTTGGCCCACTCCTCCACACAGATCTTCTCTAGATCAGTCAGGTTTCTGGCCTGTCGCTGAGAAACACGGAGTTTGAGCTCCCTCCAAAGATTCTCTATTGGGTTTAGGTCTGGAGACTGGCTAGGCCACGCCAGAACCTTGATATGCTTCTTACAGAGCCACTCCTTGGTTATCCTGGCTGTGTGCTTCGGGTCATTGTTATGTTGGAAGACCCAACCTCGACCCATCTTCAATGCTCTAACTGAGGGAAGGAGGTTGTTCCCCAAAATCTTGCAATACATGGCCCCGGTCATCCTCTCCTTAATACAGTGCAGTCGCCCTGTCCCATGTGCAGAAAAACACTGCTACCACCCCCATGCTTCAAAGTAGGGATGGTGTATTTGGGATGGTACTCATCATTCTTCTTCCTCCAAACACGTTTAGTGGAATTATGACCAAAAAGTTCTATTTTGGTCTCATCTGACCACATGACTTTCTCCCATGACTCCTCTGAATCATCCAAATGGTCATTGGCAAACTTAAGACGGGCCTTGACATGTGCTGGTTTAAGCAGGAGAACCTTCCATGCCATGCATGATTTCAAACCATGACGTCTTAGTGTATTAACAACAGTAACTTTGGAAATGGTGGTCCCAGCTCTTTCAGGTCATTGACCAGCTCCTCCTGTGTAGTTCTGGGCTGATTTCTCACCTTTCTTAGGATCATTGAGACCCCACGAGGTGAGATCTTGCATGGAGCCCCAGTCCGAGGGAGATTGACAGTCATGTTTAGCTTCTTCCATTTTCTAATGATTGCTCCAACAGTGGACCTTTTTTCACCAAGCTGCTTGGCAATTTCCCCGTAGCCCTTTCCAGCCTTGTGGAGGTGTACAATTTTGGAGGTGGACATTTTAAAGGCAGACTAAAAGTTCTTTGAGGGTCAGAATTCTAGCTGATAGACAGGTGTTCAAATACTTATTTGCAGCTGTATCATACAAATAAATAGTTAAAAAATCATATATTGTGATTTCTGGATTTTTTTTTTTTTTAGATTATGTCTCTCACAGTGGACATGCACCTACGATGACAGTTTCAGACCCCTCCATGATTTCCAAGTGGGAGAACTTGCAAAATAGCAGGGTGTTCAAATACTTATTTTCTTCACTGTATGTCACTTAAACAACGTTCGGAACGCAGCGCAGCAGGTCATTGTTTGAGAGGGGTCCTGTTTCACTATTGCACTGTAGTGAGAGCACAGTAGATACGCATTACAACCTATGGCTGAATACGAAATCGCCCCCGAAAGCCTCATTCACTATTCCCTTCGTTATCCACTTATATTGTTCACTTGAAGGAGTGAATGAAAACGAGTGGGTGAATTCGGACAGCCGTTGAGTGTACATCGGTTGTACACTCGTTATTGCGGTGCAATGAAGGATTGAATGAGTGCACTCAATAACGTCCACTACAAATGGCTGAAAATCAGAAAATCTCAGAATCGATCCACGAACGGCGATACATCGATTTATTGTCCCAGCCCTAATATTCAGCCCAAGCCATCATCAGAGAAGATTACCTCGACAAGCAAATTTTTTTCTCCGTATTAACCACAAGATTAGAAATGTTCAATAGCAAAGTAAATATTTGAGCTCTTTTAATGTTAATTCTTTGTTTGTTAGTTTTTTTTAATTCGTCTGCTTTTTTTACTGTTTCCACTTCCACTACCGGGGCACTATAGACTGCAGCGGGGGAAGAAACACCAGATCGAAAATGGCAGCGGGGCGGAGGACAATGGGGATAGCTCACACTGCAGCAATGCATCAGTGCACAGTAACCAAGAGGCCGGGCCCAGCATCAAACGAACCAAAACTTCTGACGACTCAGGACTGGACATGGACAATGCTACAGAGAACGGAGGAGGAGACCTGGCACTGGACGGGGCCAGTGAGATTGAGCTGGTGTTCCGCCCTCACCCGACGCTTATGGAGAAAGAAGACGCAGCGCAGACAAGGTGGGCCATCTCAGTGAATCTATTTGCTAACATATATGCTAGTAATTAGTTTTGCTTAAGTTTCTGGTTTTCATTTGATTTGGTCTGAGTTTGAATGTGGAATTTGTTACCAGGTATATTAAGACTTCGGGGAACGCAACAGTGGACCACCTCTCAAAATACTTGGCCGTCAGATTGGCTTTGGAGGAAATGCGCAAGAACGGAGAAGGAAGCCCCATCAACGTAGAGGCAGCCAGTGAAAAACAGTACACCATCTACATCCCTACAGCAAACAACCAGTTCACAGTGAGTTTGGTGCCCCTTCTACTACTAAAGGCATCTAGGACGGCACAATATGGTCAAGCATTCATATTAGGATTATTTTGACAAATATCATGATAGGATAAACATTTAACATCTGATACTGCTTAGATTTTATACCAATTTAAATTTTACTGCAGTTAATTAATAACTTTCAGTCATGTGACTGCCGCGGAGACCTGGAGGGCAAAACATCATTAGAACTGCAGCACAGCCCTGTCAAGTTTCAATCCATGAACATTTAGATAAAAAAAAGTTTTGGCCACTTGTGATCCATATACCCAAGGCAATATTTCAATCACTAAAAACAATGGAACATTCTAAAACCCTCAATATGAAAAATGCTTATCACGGCTTTAAGTACTAAAAGATCAAATTCAGTATACACCTTATTGATTTTTACACACTAAAAACAGGCAAGCAGTGGAGCCCAGAATATGCACTAAATTGTATATTATGTGTTGTCTTTATAATGGTTTTCTAAGGGAAAACGCTTAAGGTGACTGCATCTTTAATGCATTAACAGGGTGACCCCCGGGTCCTTAAAAAGTCTTAAATAAGGTTCTCTTACGAGAGGTTCTCTCGTATTGCGTAAGTTACTTACGCTGCAGGAAAGTATTCTTTCTTCGAGAACTGAACTGAAGAAAAGAAAATTTAAGAAACTTCAGTTCAGTTCTCGAAGAAAGAATACTTTCCCGTAGCGTAAGTAACTTACGCAATACGAGAGAACCTCTTCTAGAGAGAACCGAGGTTACGTTAAGTAACCGAGTATCGTTTTCCTTAAATAAGGCCTTAAAATGTCTTAAATTCAGATTCGATGGGTCTTAAATATTTTTGGTCACATTACCGGGAAAATTTCTCCAGTCTGACGGACACAGTGGTAACTGTTATCATTGGACAAACCACAGACGTTAGTTCCTGCGTCGTCATCAGAGAGAAGTGCGGTAGCAGAATCCAGTCGAACTACAGCTAGCTAACCAGCCTCCTAACTAGTTTAAATGGGTCCATGCACGTTTACACAAATGGCAGCATCATATCACAAGACTGATTCTTCTGATTTTATTACATTCAGCGATAGATAATGGATAGTGTATTTCTGGTATCAGTGTCGCGCTGTTGTTGAGGCTCGCGCTGCCTGACTGTGAGAAAATGTCATGGAGAAATAAAATGAGCCTAACGGCAAACTGGAAATTCACAGAAGAAACATACTGAGGTCACTATTATACTGAGTATTTTCACAAGTGCAATGCTCCTGCAGCGCTGTGTTATTGGCGCGAGTCTCTATCGGATTGTATTAGAGACACATAAAATGGATTCTATTCTTCAGCTAACAGTTCTTCAGTTCCAGTTAGCCTAGCCTATACCCACTCCTGTATTTGTGTTAATGTTAAACAAACAACAACAGGGGAAACACAAACAGTAGCCGACCTAAACTTAAAGCACTGCTTGTGTATGTATATTTATGTTGTATTTATTTGTCCTATTGTCATTTGTTTATAAGTTCTTATTTTATTACTGACCATTTACTTAATTACTTGAGAACTTTTACCTATATTAAGCCATTGCTTATTGCTGTGGTTAACTTTTTGGTCATATTTCCCACCCTAACCGATCATGTTATTAAAGCTAGATAGCACACCATTGGACCAGCTTTTTTTTGTAATACCAAACAAAATTCAAGATTGTTTTATTGCCATGTGTGACTATTGTTCATCTAACATAATGATATGGTAAATGTGACATTCTAATTATGAAAAAAAAAAAACATGCAAATTTCTGGAAATGACCTCCACAAAATCAGTAATTTTCTCACAAAAATCACACAAAAAATGGTGTGTATATATACAGGTGCTGGTCATATAATTAGAATATCATCAAAAAGTTTATTTATTTCACTAATTCCATTCAAAAAGTGAAACTTGTATATTATATTCATTCATTACACACAGACTGATATATTTCAAATGTTTATTTCTTTTAATTTTGATTATTATAACTGACAACTAAGGAAAATCCCAAATTCAGTATCTCAGAAAATTAGAATATTGTGAAAAGGTTCAATATTGAAGACACCTGGTGCCACACTCTAATCAGCTAATTAACTCAAAACACCTGCAAAGGCCTTTTAAATGGTCTCTCAGTCTAGTTCTGTAGGCCACACAATCATGGGGAAGACTACTGACTTGACAGTTGTCCAAAAGATGACCATTGACACCTTGCGCAAGAAGGGCAAGACACAAAAGGTCATTGCAAAAGAGGCTGGCTCTGTGTCCAAGCACATTAATAAAGAGGCGAAGGGAAGGAAAATATGTGGTAGAAAAAAGTGTACAAGCAATAGGGATAACAGCACCCTGGAGAGATTTGTGAAACAAAACCTATTCAAAAATGTGGGGGAGATTCACAAAGAGTGGACTGCAGCTGGAGTCAGTGCTTCGAGAACCCCTACGCACAGACGTATGCAAGACATGGGTTTCAGCTGTCGCATTCCTTGTGTCAAGCCACTCTTAAACAACAGACAGCGTCAGAAGCGTCTCGTCTGTGCTAAAGATTTCATTTTCCAACAGGACTTGGCACCTGCACAGAGTGCCAAAGCAACCAGTACCTGGTTTAAGGACCATGGTATCCCTGTTCTTAATTGGCCAGCAAACTTGCCTGACCTTAACCCCATAGAAAATAGATGGGGTATTGTGAAGAGGAAGTTGCGGTATGCCAGACCCAACAATGCAGAAGAGCTGAAGGCCACTATTATCCCTTTTCCACCAAGGCAGTGCTAAAGCTAGATCGGAGCCAGAGCCTAGTTTCAAATCGGTTCTTTGTGTTTCCACACCCAAAGCCCCAGCTCCGAGCCAAGAAAAGTGGTTCTTAAGTAGCACCAAAACATTGCTGGGCTTGAACAGGGCTAGAAGTTAAGAACCGATTACGTCAGGCGCTGGGGGCGGGGTCAACAAGACCAACACAAACTTGATATCCGCTATTGTTGAAATAGCAGCTAATGGAGCTAACAGCTGCTGCTCGTTTGTAATCTCCGTCTATACAAATTACGGCGAACTGCATGAATGCGTTGGATTCGCTGTGTTTTCGCTGTGTTTTGATGCCGATGTAGGATCGTAAAGCCATGTGACTCAATAGTAACGCAACGTTTGCATTGTTGATGGAAGGCTTGTTCGCAGCGGTGCTGTGCAGAGACCGATCGCCGTATGACAACGAGTCCAGCGAGAGCACACGACTCCTTATGCTTTTGATTCACTCATGCGTTGTTTTTTTTTATATCTTACGTGGATCGGTCTGCGCAGCACCGATGCATCTCGAACAAGCCTGGTGTGTTTGTGTTTCGCGCTGCCCAGGGTTGCCAGGTTTTCACAACAAAACCCGCCCCATTGCTACTCAAAACAAGCCCAATTGCGTTTCAGGGGGGCTTCCCCGGTAAAAATCACATTTGGGCATGGGCGTCGGAACCATTGTATGTGGGTGGGACAAGACCCACCCACTTTTTACGATCAATGATATTGGACCCACTCACTTTTATTGTCTCTAAAATTCAGCACATGTCTGTTTACCTACCCCTAATCGATAAACACTTATTAAACACGTTTTTTTATTTTTTTTATTGAAAATAAATGCCTTTCCGATCTGATATGTGATGGGAAAAGGGACAAGATTGAGCTCGGCGAAAGGCGGACTCGAACCGCGGGTTGATTTGTGTCAAAACTAGATGCTGTGCGTCTTACACTACTGTCACTCTCAATGATATGGCGATTTCCGTAATTTTGTCTTTCCGAACTATACGTTTAAGCAAGCAATATATATGTATATTTGTACTTGATGTAATTGGCATCATCTCCAGTAAAAAAATTCTGAGGACCCACCCATGTTTTTTTTTGCTTCCGACGCCCATGCATTTGGGGGTAAAATATGTGGGGGTTTTTGGCATGGTTGCCTACTAAAATTTGCATTCCCAGGGCTAAATATCACATAATTGGGGTCGCTTCAACCCGCGGACATGAAAAACAGCCCGCGGCAACAGTGATGAAGTAGCCGCGGGAAAGCCGCGGACTTGGCAACACTGCCACTGCCTCGCTAGCATTGCTGAGAAATATGAGACGTATACAGTGATGCAAGACATGGCTCTGTTGTGGCTCTCAGCATGTGGAAAAGCAAACGGTTCTTAGAAGGCTCCTCAGTCGAACCAAATATGAACTGGGATTAGCACTGGCTCTGAACTAGCACCCGGTTCATTCTGGTGGAAAAGGGGTATATCAGAGCAACCTGGGCTCTCTTAGCACCTGAGCAGTGCCACAGACTGATCGACTCCATGCCACGCCGCATTGCTGCAGTAATTCAGGCAAAAGGAGTCCAAACTAAGTATTGAGTGCTGTACATGCTCATACTTTTCATGTTCATGCTTTTCAGTTGGCCAAGATTTCTAAAAATCCTTTCTTTGTATTGGTCTTAATTCTAATTTTCTGAGATATTGAATTTGGGATTTTCCTTAGTTGTCAGTTATAATCATCAAAATGAAAAGAAAGTAACATTTGAAATATATCAGTCTGTGTGTAATGAATGAATATAATATACAAGTTTCACTTTTTGAATGGAATTAGTGCAATAAAAATCAACTTTTTGATCATATTCTAATTATATGACCTGCATGTGTGTATATATATATAGTGAAATCCTGGTGGGATTGAGCTATGAGGAAGTGCAAGTGCTTAAAAAGTCTTATATTTGACTTGGTGAAACCTGCAGATACCCTGATTAAGCCACATTATGCATAACATGCAATTTAACATGTTACGTTCATATTTATGGCCCATCTGCTTGCCTGTGTAGTTTGCATCAATTAGGTATACACTGAATATTGGTCATTCTTATACGAGTGTGACATCACATGAAAACTGTGAATACCATTGGACTCCTATTTTTATAAGCATGTGTCATGTGTACATTTCTTCAGCATGACCGTGTCCTTTTTCCCCTCACAGGTCCTGAACGGCTCCTTCTCTCTGGAGCTGGTAAGTGAGAAGTACTGGAAAGTCAACAAGCCCATGGAGTTGTACTTCGCCCCAACGAAGGAGCACAAATGAATCCTGTGAGACATGAGGGTCCAGGCTGACCCGGGACAGACTGATGATGGTTCATCCTCTCTTCTCTCTCCTTGTTTCTTTCTTTTTTCTTTTTCTTGCTGTTCCTCCTCATCTGGAGTAAAATAGTCTCGGGTGCCCTGGCTCCTCAATAACTGTGGCTGCTTTGATTTTGTTTTTTTTTATTGTCTTTTTGTATGAGAACGAGACCAGGGTTGATCTTTGGGAATGGGTGGGAGGGCCATGGAAGTCAAACCAGTGTGGATTTGTTTGTTTTTTTCTCACCCTTTCAGTTGACACAATCATTTCATTGTTACATGTTGAGTCCTTTTTGAGTCAAGAGGACTCAGACGTTGCCTTCAACACGCCAAAATATTAGTCAAAATGGATATTTTGCAACGGTAACACCATGAGGAAATCATACTGAGTGCTTCATGAAAGACTGTCGGAAGGTGGCTTTCATAGCCAATGGCGCTGTCCTTTAATATCAGACTTGACCAATGACGTTCGCAGAACTGTAAGAGATTTTTAAGTGCATTTTTTTGACAGACCACTCCTGTAGCAGCAACATTTGTTCACTAACAAGACTGCATCGTCCCACTGTGTACCAGTACAATGTGATGGCTTAGTTCACATGACACTGTCATGTCACTAGTCTGTACTACTGTGTTGGTCGTCAGATGTTTCGGGGATTGTACATACTACATCACTTTATAGAATAAGTACCTGGAAAATGTATATTGAAAACATTGTTACAGCTATTACAGTACCATTTCATAATAACATAAGTTGGAAGTTGTACATTTGGACCCAATTTTTGATAGTTGCATTTCATAGACACTTCATCCAAGACATGGAAAACCTTTTTAGAGCATGAAGTACTTTTAGGGTGACATCCTTGGCATACATTTGAGTTCATGTTGTTATTTTGGGGGAAAAAATGTATACAGCGTTCTTTGTTTGGAAAATAAAAAAAAAATGTATGCAAATGATGGTGTCACACTCTTTGTGTCATGCAACAGCTTTTTAAAAGTTCTCCGGTATAGTGGAGTAGCAACAACACATCCCCAGCAGATGGCGCTATTGCGCAGGTAATTTAAGCCTATGGCAATTGATACAATAGAAAAGTCACTAAATTGCCATGGCTTAAAAACCAAAACATACCACAATACAAATAACAAATGAAGCAGAAAATGTAATTATTTGTTGCAAGTTTGTTTCGCATAGTAATTCTGAATTAAGAATCAACCAATACATTTCTGGCCAATACGATAAAACGTCTCAGGTTACTTGCGTAACCTATGTTCTCTGAGTAGGGAACGAGACGCTGCGTCACTTTAATGACGTAATGGGACGCCCTCTGGGTGTGCCGATTGTCTGAAGCCCTTATAGAATCACGCCAATTGATTGGCTGATGGCGCGCACGTCGCCCACCTGACGTAGTCACCTATATCAGCGCGCGCGCGCGCGCCATCTGCTCCTCAGATTTCTCTGCCGAAAAGGAAAGCCTGTCGGCAGCGCGAGGAGCTTGGCAGCGTACGCAGCGTCTCGTTCCCTACTCAGAGAACATAGGTTACGCAAGTAACCTGAGACGTTCTCTTTCATAGGTTCACTCGACGCTGCGTCACTTTAATGACGTAATGGGAACGATATACCAAACACGCCAAGCTAAAGCGCTGCCGTATCTGGCTCAAAGAACACCAGATAACCTGCATGACTAGGTTAAGCAGACAGGACATGCGAACCCGGAGCCATGTCGAGATCCAAACTATAAAATCTCACAAAAGTGTGCGGAGAGGACCAACCTGCCGCAACACAAATATCTTCCAAAAGAGCCCCTCTAAAAAGTGCTTGAGAGGAAGCCACACCTCTGGTAGAATGCGCTCTAACATCAAGAGGTGAAGGTAAACCACGCACCTCATAAGCTAAGGAAATAGCCTCTGTCACCCAATGGGAAACCCGTTGCTTCGAAGCGGCAAGCCCGCGGCGGCCAGCACCGAAGCACACCAACAGCTGGTTAGATTTCCTCCAGCTGTCCGAACGGTCAACATAACACTTCAACGCTCGAACTGGGCAGAGCAAATGAAGTTTCTCGTCTTCCTCCGAGTCAAACGGAGGGGGGTGAAAGGAGTGAAGAGTAATAACCTGAGAGCGAAATGATGTGGACAAAACTTTGGGCACATAACCCACCCTAGGTCTTAAGGTAACCTTAACTAGGCCAGGGGCAAAATCCATACAGGTCCCATTAACAGAGAGAGCCTGTAGATCGCCCACTCGTTTCAAAGAAGACAGAGCTAACAAAAGAGCAACTTTGAGAGTCAGAATTCGCTCAGGAGCTGACTCCAAAGGCTCAAAAGGAGCCAAAGTTAGCCCTTCAAGGACCACGGAGAGGTCCCAAGAGGGAATACCAGGGGAGCGTGCTGGTCTCAGGCGCCTAACCCCTCGCATGAAAGATGAAACCAGTCTGTGCTTGCCCAGAGGGATTTCGTCCGACTCCCTACCGGCAGCTATAGCTGCGACATAGACCCGAAGGGTGGTAGCCGCTGCTCCAGCAGCAAACTTCTCCTGCAGGAACTCCAGAACTGAACCAACCGGGCAGTTAACTGGATCTACTGCATGAGCCGAGCACCACGACTCGAAGACCCTCCGCTTGGAGAAATAGAGCTTCCTTGTAGAAGGGGCTCTCGCATTAGCAATGATCTCCTGAACGTCCGCAGAAAGACCAGCGTTTAGTGTTGTTGGCCCTTGATGGGCCATACCCACAACTTCCAAATCTCCGGGTGAGGGTGCCAAATCCTGCCCTGAAGTTGTGTCAAAAGGTCCTTCCTGACCGGTATCTCCCATGGGGAGGAGTCCAGGAGGAGAACCATCTCCGAGAACCAAGTCTGGGATGGCCAGTGTGGAGCCACCAGCAGGAGGCTGGCCCCACTTTCCCTTACTCTGCACAGAACCGCCGGAATCAGCTTGATGGGCGGAAACGCATAAAGTTTCAGATTGGGCCATGGATGCGCGAACGCATCTATCCCCAACGGGGCCGGAGAGCTCAGAGAAAACCAGAGCCGACACTGGGACGACTCCTTCGAGGCAAAGAGGTCCACTTCCGCTCTCCCGAACATCTCCCAAATCTGTGACACAGTTTGAGGGTTCAGCATCCATTCCCCCGACCGAAGTTTCTGTCTCGACAGATAATCCGCAGCGAGGTTTAAGACTCCGGGTACATGGACTGCTCTCAGGGACAAAAACTTGTCCTGAAACCGCAGGAGGAGTCGGCGCGCATGCCTGTCCAGGGTGCGCGACCGTGACCCTCCCTGGCGATTTATGTGAGACACCACTGCCATGTTGTCGGTCCTGACAATGACATGATGTCCCCTGAGTGAGGGGAGAAAATGCTGAAGGGCCAGGGATACCGCTCTCAACTCCAGGCAATTTATGTGCCAGGAGAGAACTTCCCCCTCCCAGATCCCCATAGCTGGTCTGCCCTCGAATACCGCACCCCAGCCGGTAAGAGAGGCGTCCGTCGTAACCATTTGGCGACGGAAAACAGCCCCCATCTTGACCCCTTTCTGAAGAAAAAGAGGGTCTCGCCACATTGATAGGGCACGAAAGCAGCCGCGTGACACCTTCAATAGGTGAAGGGCCGATCCTGTTGACCGAGCCCCTGAGCGTTTCATCCACCAGAGGAAGGGCCTCATATGGAGCAGTCCCAGGGGAAGCACCGGGGAAGCTGCGGCCATGAGGCCCAGGAGCCTGCGACAAGTACCCACAGAAACATGATGGCCTAGCCTGAAGCGGACCAAGCATGTTGTGATACTGGAAATCCGAGCAGGGGCCAGACGGGCCTGCATCGGAACGGAATCCAGACGAACACCTAAGAAGGTGGTCTGCTGAGCCGGAGTAAGAACGCTCTTGTCTGTGTTCACTCTCAAGCCAAGAGATCGAACGTGTTGAAGAACGACATCTCTGTGATGACAGGCTAACTCCCTGGAGTGGGCCAGAATGAGCCAGTCGTCCAGGTAATTGAGAATACGGATGCCCTGGAGCCTCAGCGGGGCCAGCGCAGCATCCATACACTTCGTGAACGTCCTTGGTGCCAGGGCAAGGCCGAAGGGAAGGACTTTGTATTGATAAGCCTTCCCTTTGAAGGCGAACCTGAGAAACTTCCTGTGTCGTTTGACAACCTGGATATGGAAATAAGCATCTCTCAGGTCTATAGTGACAAACCAGTCCTCCGCACGTATCTGAGACAAGATAGTCTTTAGCGTTAGCATCTTGAACTTCCCTTTGTAGAGGGCGAAGTTCAAGCGGCGGAGGTCCAGGATGGGACGCAGACCGCCGTCTTTCTTCGGAACAAGGAAATAGCGGCTGAAGAAGCCACATTTCTCCTCTGTTGCCGGAACTTCCTCTATTGCCCCCTTTAGGAGGAGAGAAGAGAGCTCTTGTTGTAGCACAGAAGCCTGAGAGGCGCTGTTTACTACCGTGTGAGCGACCCCGTCGAAGCGAGGAGGGTTGCGACAGAACTGAAGCGTGTAGCCTGACTGAATCGTGCGGAGGACCCAGGATGATATCCCTGGCAAAAGCTTCCACTCGTGGAAGAAATTTGACAACGTGGGAGGTATTATGAGGTGCGGTGGACATACCTGAGTTGGGGTGTCGTGGACCTCTGAGGGGGGTGTGGCCATCCGCAGAGGAGAGCACGTGGCGTCCTGGTGCGGAGTAGGCAGTGGAAGGCTGGGCCGCTCTGGATCCCGGAGAAAACAGGACGTGTCTCCGTATGGACGAGCGGCGGATGGTGAGCCAATCAGACGTGAGGGGAGAAAGCAGACCGCGTCTCCTTCCTTCAGCGCCGGAAAAGGCGGGGATATAACCGGATCTGTATTCCGAAGCGCGCTGGGCGGCGGAAATGACAGAGCTGGATAGGGAGAGCTGGAGGGGGGCGGGCAGAAACGCTTGCGCGGTCTGACCCAGCCCCGGTCGTGAACTGCAGCTCCCCTTTTTCTGACCGGAGGGTCAGGGGCGACTCGAAGTGGCCGAAGCAGAAGGTTTGCTGGGCCGCTTTGGGTCGATGCGTCTGTGAGGACGTTGACGGGGAAATGGACGACCGCGAGCTCCCCAGACCGTGGTGGGTGGAGGATAACTCTGGTCGCTCCTCCGGGCGGAAAACTCTCTTTTGAAAGAGGGGCGATCTCTGGACTGAGAGGGGGAGGGGGAAGGAGCGTCCCTCGCTCTCCTCGGCATGAACTGTTTTAGAGCGGCAGACTGGGATTTTGCAGATCTGAACTTCTCGACCACAGTATTAACCGCCTCCCCAAACAATCCGGACTGGGAAATCGGAGCGTCCATAAGGAAAACTTTCTCCTTGTCGCGGATCTCGGTGAGATTAAGCCATAAGTGGCGCTCCGCCGCCACCGAGCCCGCCATAGAGCGCCCTACAGCGCGAGCTGTGTGCTTAGAAGCCCGTAACGCCAAATCCGTGGCTTTACGAAGCTCCTTTACAGCTTCTGGTGTCAAACCGGAGCCCTCATCCATTTCCTTTAAAACATCCGCCTGATATGCCTGGAGAATGGCCATGGTATGAAGGGCCATGCCAGCCTGACCAGCCGCCATGTAGGATTTGCCAATCAGGGCAGAAGTGGTCCTGCACGGCTTAGTGGGAAGAAGGGGGCGGGACTTCCACGAGGGAGCTGAAGATGGCGCGAGGTGAGTGGCCAGCGTGTCCTCAACCGCGGGAATAGCGGAATAGCCCTGTTCCTCAAAACCCACGAGGTTGGTGAAATCAGCGGCTGCCGCGTTAGTTAGGCGGGCTGAGAACGGTTGCTTCCAGGATCTAGAAATCTCACTGTGTAGATCACTGAAGAATGGTAGCTTCCTCCGCGGAGGCCTAGAATTAGGGCCGCTGAGGAATCTCTCATCCAACCGAGAAGATTGAGCTTCGCGGGGTTCATCCGGCCACTCGATCGCGAGCTTCTGAGTAGCGCGCGCGAGTACATCCACAAGCTCATCATACGCCGCTGATGGTCGCGCTTCCTGGCCGCTCGGCGGGAGAGCGTCGTCGGTATTTGCAGCACCGAAATCCTCGGAGTCGGATGCTGCAGTGAAAATGACATCCTCCAGTCCGAAGGAAACCGCATCGCGTGCCTCCGGGCTGGGACAGAGATAGTCGTGCGAGTATTCCACAGGCGGAGTCCCGCGCACGTGCTCGGGAGAGAGAGGGAGAGAAAGGGCGAGGCCCGTCTGCTCGCACTCCACATCCTCGAGCTCTACATCCGAACCCCAGGTCGCGGATCCAAGAGAGGCCTGCGCGGCCTCGGGAGCGCGACGGGGAAAAACGGATGACTCCCTCTCAAAAACCGCGAGCCTCGAGCGGAGGGTTTTGAGAAGGAGATTATCGCAGTATTTACAATTAGAAAACCCCTGAACCGCGTCGCGTGCGTGAGTAAATCCCAAACATTTAACACACTTACTGTGGGGATCGTCAATCGCGATGAAGCGAGTGCACGGTGGTGGGCAACGTCTGAATTCCATAGCACTTCACCACAAGGAGAACAAAGTTCCACAATCCGCGGTCGCTGAAGTGCTGAGGTAAATATGTATACTGAATCCTAGTTTTTGGGCCAGAAAAATCGATAACCGAAGGGCAGAAATGACCGCTTCGTGAAGGCAGAGAAATCTGAGGAGCAGATGGCGCGCGCGCGCTGATATAGGTGACTACGTCAGGTGGGCGACGTGCGCGCCATCAGCCAATCAATTGGCGTGATTCTATAAGGGCTTCAGACAATCGGCACACCCAGAGGGCGTCCCATTACGTCATTAAAGTGACGCAGCGTCGAGTGAACCTATGAAAGAGAACAATTATTTTCATTTTATGGCCAATAATAAGTATTAAAATGTTTTAACATTTTGTCTAAAGCTAAAACACATTTTTTTTTTATTATTAGCGTCTTAAATATTACCTTAAAACATAATATTTTAACTTAAACAGGAAGTTAATGGTCTGAAAGTCCGAACCACACAGAAAATGCACTAGAAACGAACAGAAACTTTGTTTAGTTTGATCCGCACCGAGAATACCTCTTTTCGTCTGACTAAATTTCTTCTGTTTAGTCCAGGGGAGGTTTCACACCTGTAATTTTGATTCGGCCAAACTGAAAAATCCGCAAATCCCGGACCAAACAAGGTAGGTGTGAAAGGGCCCGGGGGGAAAAGCTGCACAAAAATTACATTTGAAAATATATTACAGTAGAAAACAGTTATTTTTAGATTGTAATATTTCACAGCATTACTGTTTTATTTGATCGAAGAAAATGCAGCTTTGGTGAGCATAAGAGACTTTTCAAAAACAGAAAAAACCTTACCAACCCTTAAACTTTTGAACAGTATAGTGTATTTATACATTTAAATAATGTGATGGTCTGCTCTGTAGCACTGTTTATTTATGAAGGAGTGAAATAGCAGTGTTTATGGTCATAGCCTCTATCTTGCTCCTGAGAGTCAGCGCTGCATATATTAGTTCAGGTCATGTGGGACTCAATTTTGGCTGCATTTTCCCCCAAAGACTATTACCTCCTTTTTTCTGATGTTCTTTTGGATTCATCTCTCTGAAGTGGACCGGAAACATGAGGCTTGTGGTCATAGTGGCTGGTGTCCTTTCTGAAATGGCCTCAGTATTCTTCCACAAAGTACAATTTCATTGAGCTTTATGATAAATCAGACTAAATCAATGTTTGATCAAACTCACTCTTGCTTTATTCATTCATCACAGCTGCCTTGTAACTCAAGGCTCATCAATTCATTTTGTTCACACTTTTGTGCACATATATGGGCCCCAAGTAGTATTTATGAAAATGTTCTCTTGCTCCACAGAAGAGAAAAAGTCATTTAGGTTTGGAATGACACGAGGACGAGTAAATGACAGAATTTTCATTTTTGCGTGAACTATCCCTTTTTGTTAAGTATGAATGCAGTTATTTTTAAGAAAGATAACAATCACACTTTCCAAGCAAATCATTTACAGACAAGATTTTTTGTAGGTTTCAAATAATTCACAGTACACTGATCAACATGTTCATAGTGAATGTGATGAACAAAATTGAAAAGATATCTTAACCGTATATGGTACAGTGTTGCCATGTGGCATTTTCTCTACTCATTTCCTTGTTATTCAGCAAAATAAATTGCATTATGGGAATTAAGGGCAGGCCATTAGCCATGTGCTGTTTTTAAGTCCAATGACATTTGAAAGTCAAAAATGTCCCTCACACGGTTGAAGTGCTCCAGAAATTGCTCTTTTTTCCTCATTTCTAAACATCTCTTCTCAAGGTTGGTTTTTTTTTTTTTTTTTTTTGCAGCATCTTTGATAAGTAAATTAGATATTTTCATTCACAAATAAACTTGGTCTAAAATAGCTTTACTGTAAATTGAGAAAATATAAATGTTTCCATATGGCAACGCTGTAGCACCATGGAATAATATGTATGTTGCCATTTGGCAACACTGTACCACAGTGGAATTGCAGTAATGTATTTCCCCACTGGGATTTTTTATAGATAGTAGCATCAACAACATGATTGCAGTTATCTATTTATTTATTGTAGTATAGTTGTGTTTATGTATAAGTAACAAAATGATTTAATCATTTCAGAAAATGAATACAGCAATATTTTACGGAAAGGGCAAGAGGAAGAGTGCAGAGTTTGCTCTTCCATGTGATAAGAGTGAGGATGAGTTAGCCAAATTATAGGGAGCGATAGGGATTAAATGAATGAGTCCATTCATTTAATCCCTATCCATGAGTCCCAAGTATATAAATCGATCAGTTTTTAAAAGAAATGTGCATTTAAATAGAAAAGAAAACCATTTATATTTAATATATATGATTAATAAATAAATAGATAACTGCAATCATGTTGTTGATGCTAATATCTATGCAATTCCACTGTGGTACAGCATTGCCAAATGGCAACATTGATAATTTATTATATCATTTAATATATATATATTTTTTACCATTTTCCATTGAGGTACAGCATTGGCATATGTCAACATTTCCCTAAGTACCCCCACATTTTTGGGGTTTGTATAATTTAAGCTTTTTCATGTAATAAAAACTTATTTGAAAAAAATATATTTTATGGTTAGAACATAATGTCTCCCATAGAGAGTTAATACTGCCACTAAAAATCTATTTGAGACCAAGTTTTTGATCAAAATGGCTAAGGAAAGATGTTCTGAGTCTGAGAAAAGATCCAGCATCCAGGATTGATATTTTGCTTTCAAATGCAATGAAATTCATAAACATAATGTCACACTTTATGGTAAATGGTAAAACATCTGATTTATAGACTGATTCACAATTACCTTCTCTGTTCCTGCATCCTGAAGCTTCAGAGACTGAGATATTTCCCAAGCGGCATATTAATATGACCTCAGGTGACCTACCAGTTGTTTATATGTCAAGAAGAGAGATTCAGGCAGGCCATGTGGTTCATCATGTACAGTCGGTGCCTGTCTGTGTCAGTTCTGCATAGTTTGATATGCGGCCTTTTAGAATGGATTTTACAACCTCACAGCGAGGAGGCAGCTGACCCTCCCTGCAGTCTCAGAAATGTGTTTTTACTAGCACTCTCGGGGCGGTCTTGAACTAAATGCGGTCGGGGTCATGGCAGGGGCCGCTTACACCCCGCTGCCTTGAAAGGGCTGAGAGCTGCAACCTCCCACATCAAAAGATGGGCAATGCATTTGTAAAAGCCCCTGACAGTATGCCCATATAACCTTAAGGCATTTTCACAGATCAAAAATGATCTCTGTGGACCCTTCGGGTTGACGTTTGACAGATACTGTAAGAGTCTGTCTAACTCTTGATCATCAGAGGCTTATAAGCATACATGTCCACTTCCTTTTAGGTAGATTAGCTGGCATCTGCTCATGCGTTTGCTTGTTAGTTAATCTGATGCTCATTGCATTCATGCAGAGATGTAAGCATGAGATTAGAAAATCAATCAATATGCTGATGATGTTCGTGTTAAACTGGTCATTACGTCATCAGCACTCGTAGTTTGATGCTGCCTGCCACTCAATGGTTTGCAGATGGCAACTTTGTGTAGATATTTCCTGGCAGTCACAACTAGGGACCTTTCAACTGTTTTCTCTCAGTGTACGTTTGTGTTTGGAGAGCTGAGGGCTAGATGAGAACATTCTTGGGCTGGTTCCACATGCTCTGCGCTGAACAATCAGATATTCATGCTTTGACACACAGTGAGGAACAGGACCTGCAGTCTGTGATTAAAGCCTCCATACACTGATTGTCAAACAGATTCATTCGATTCAGATCTTCTAGTTTTAACACTCTTTTGCGGTCAGAATTTCTGCAGAGTTCCTGTGCAATGTTCCAGCATCCTGTGGAAAACATTTAGCAGAGCAGAAGCAATTATAGCAGCAAAGTTCATGGTTTTGAAATGACCAGAATGGTGTTTGACTGTCCAGATACTTTTGATCATGTCTCAAGTCTCTAATATGTAGTATGATATTATGAAGCAGATCATTTTGGATTTCGATTTATGGATGATTTTTTGATTCCTGGGTGTATTTATACACTGTAAAAAGGTATCCAATTGAAAATGTTCTAGTGACCGATCACATCTAAATTTTTCAGTTGGCCAAATTAAATTTCTGTGAATTGATGCAATTTAATTCACAGAAATTCAATTTGGCCAACTAAAAAAATGTAGATGTGATCGGTCACTAGAAAATGTTCAATTGGAGACCTGAATTATTTTTACAGTGTATATATTAATAAACAAATAAAATACATAGATCATATTCAGTATATTATACTAAATGAAATAATAATTTTATAACATTATATATATATATATATATATATATATATATATATATATATATATATATATATATATACATATAATGTTATAAAATTATTATTTCATATAGTCTAATATACTGAATATGATAAATATATATGATATATATATATATATATATATATATATATATATATATATATATATATATATATATATATATATAAACACACACAGACACACACACACATATATATTTATTATGTTATGAAATTATTATTTCAACGAGATATACTGAATATGATCTATGTATTTTATTATAAACGGCAAAATGTATATGTGTATATATATATATATATATATATATATATATATATATATATATATATATATATATATATATATATATATATACACACACACACACACACACGTATCTTTATTTTATATACTGAATATGATCTATGTATTTTATTTGTTTATTAATATATATATATATATATATATATATATATATATATATATATATATATATATATATATATATATATATATATATATATATATATACACACACACACACGTATCTTTATTGTTATGAAATTATTGTTTCATATAGCCTAATATACTGAATATGATCTATGTATTTTATTTTGTTATTAATATCATTAATTGTTCACCTCTCCTCCTATTAAAATATATATTATCAGGAATAAAATCCTTTATTTATTTTATTATCCATTTATGTTCATGTTTTTATCTTCAGCATCTGGAAAAGGAAACTTCCGGAAATGCTTGGTCACAGTCCATCTGCACACCATAAGTGATTAAATATTCTCTGTGTAAACAAAGTTCTCTTTAACCATCTGCTCCCTTGTGTGATTAAACCTTCCCTGCATGCATCTGCTGCCATCTATCTTCTAGTATTTTATCATGTTCCTGGACTGACTGTTCAGTTCATCATGTCATGTGCAAATTTTGTTGTTAGTAAGCAAAGCACATGTTCTTCACGTTCAAGCCACAAAACCTATTTGTTGTTGTTCAATAAAGTTTTATTCTGTACTGAATCAAGCCTTTTTAGCCAATGAGATGATAGTACAACATGTGCTGTGTTGTGATTGGTGCTCTGTATGTGAACGCTTCCAACACTTTCTTCCTTTGTTTTATGGGGTGATAGAAACTCTTGGGCCAAATCTGAGCGGCTGGGCACTATGCCATCGTTTGGGCATTTGGGACAATTGCTGGTGCGCTGTTGCTACAAGGTGTTTTTTGACTTCCTAAATCAGAGAAACTCCACGGAGGAACGCTGTGTTCACTATAGATCACGTGACAGCCTGAAGCCAGTTCTCAAGCAGGCCATGCACCACACGTACAACACGTCTTTTTACTGAAACCTGAGAGCTTATTTGTCTTTACGTCTGTGCCGCTGTGTAGATTTACGACGTCCAGACAGAAATATTTTCTAGCATAGTGTGAGGAATTGTGCCCTAATTATATAATTATAAAACCTGTTAGGCTACTTCAAATGACATTTTCAAAGTATTCGTTTGAATCATGTCATAAAAAGAAAACTGAAAGAGTTAATGTCATAAAAAGAAAACTGAAAGAGTTAATGACTAACAGTTTAACCTAAAAGTTAACTGATAATTCATTCTACTAAATCATTGTATTTTCAGGAAATTTTGTATTTTAATATTTAGTTATCATTCTGTATGTTATATTTAGTTAAACATTTGAATAACAAACTAAATATTGTCATTAAACAAAGCATATATTTCCTGATTCCAGTAAACCATTTGTTAACATTAACTGGAATGGGAATTTCTTAGCAATATAGTCATGTGACATGTCACTCCTGAATTTTGATATAGACATTCATTAGAACAAATGCTCTTCACTGAAGTCTGCATAGTTAGTAACGAGTCCCAGAAGGACTTTTTTTCACCCATGGGATGTGGATGCTTGAGCAACTAAACCCACATGCTGCATAATATGTTGTCTCCTGGGACTGGGACTGTAAGCTACATAACCAACTGAATTACACATTTTATTAAAGTGATTCCAGCAATTGTTCCTCTGTGTTATTATCTTTATGATTGTAATGTGGACTTTGCTATTCTCAGAGTAGGGACATTCACACCAAGAATGATAACTATGATGATGAACTACTATAAACCATATTGGCGTCCACACCAATAGCTCAAGCTCTTTAACCTGTTAAGTGTCATTTTGTTTTTCAAAATATATTACAGAGGAGCAGTAATTTATCAATTTGCAATAAGAAT
The DNA here is from genome assembly GCA_023566225.1 of Romanogobio albipinnatus. NCBI lineage: Eukaryota > Metazoa > Chordata > Actinopteri > Cypriniformes > Gobionidae > Romanogobio > Romanogobio albipinnatus. The sequence goes on from CM042244.1 coordinate 13,862,344, forward strand.
ATTTTCATACTCATAAGGCATGTTCAGACCTTTATTTTGAAATGGCGATTAACAGAAAAAATCATGAAACCTGTTTGTTTTCATGCCAAGAGTTCAAAAGATAACATCCATTCCATTTTTTTGAGAAAAAAAGGTCTGACATTTTTTTAAATATAAAGAAAAAATTATAGACCTGGTGCGATTGAAGGGCACTCCAGATCAGTTCATGGGGGACCCGGTCAAACACCTTCTCCAAGTCCAGAAACGCCATGTGGACTTTCTTGTTCTTCTCTCGATGTTTCTCCATGAGTAACCGGGCAGCATTCCGCATCCCTTGCCAAAACCGCATTGATTTAGGGTGGTGCTGGCAATGCTAGGAGGCACCCATCAAGAATCCTTTTAAAGATTTTCATCCTATGACACAGGGGACGGATGGGTCTGTTGTTGGTACATTCACTCGCATGGCCCTTTCCCTTTCAGATTGGTACAGTGACACTGGTTGTCCAGGCTCGTGTGGCTTGTTTTCTGCAATCATCTGATTGAAGAGTGGTGCCAGGATTTCAGCACTCCACCATTCCATTCGTTTCCAGGCTTCGGCTGGGAAATTGTCTGGTCCCATCGCTTTGCCATTCTTCATTTTATTGATGGCTGCCAGGGTGGGTTCAGGGCTGGGAATTGGTGGATGTGAGAACTCTTCATTAGAGATCTGCGAGAAGTAGTCACACCATCCTTTGAGGATGGCTGGCTTGTCTCGGAGGAGTGATGGTTTGCGTCCTTGACGTGCATCACCTGGCCAATAGCTTGCAAGGACTTGTGGCAAGAGCTGTCAATTTGGCCATTTCTAATTATTGGTGAAGGGGATTTGTCCCCTCAATGTCTATGGTGGTTATAGCCCTGGTCTAAAGGGATCACCTTGGCATTGATCACTAGCCTCAGGTCTCTGAGACGTAGCATCCAGTAGTCGATTTATGTGGAGCGCCCACCATTGAGGTAGGTTGTGAGAGGGTCGCTTCTTGACAAAGGTGTTGCCGATGGCGATGTCATGAGCCTCAGTGCACTCTAGGATGTAGCATCCATCATTGTTGCGGAAAACCCCCGAAACCCTGTCCTCCGTGATGCAGCTCGTATCCATCCCTCGCTGAGCCAAAAAAACAGGAGATGCTCATCAGATCCGAGTATTTGGAAGTGGGCGTTGAGGGTGTCCCAGAATTCGTCCTTCTCATCACCTGGACAGCCAGTTTTGGGAGCGTAGCATGACGTGTGAAGGTTGAGCCCGAGATGATCTTGACTGAGATAAGGCGGTCGGCGATGTAGTCGACACTATCACGAAATTGCTTGCTGATAACCACGGCTGCCATTTTGGGTCATCTAGATGATCTTATATCCCTCGCCGATGTCCCTGGCTTTGGCTCCCTTCCATTTAATTTCCTGGATGCATGTGATGTCCACTTAGGACGTCTGCTAGTTCACAGCTGCGACCAGTGAGCATACCAATGTTGAGTGTGGCCAGTTGGATCTTTTCTTGTGGATTAACTTCTTTGGTCTGCCCCGTCATTGAGCAGGAAGCCCTTGCCAATTTCCCACATCGTTTGGGCATGGACAGCGTTTGTCGTATACGGGGGATGCCCTTGCGTGATCACAGATTAGCTGAGTTGACATTGCCATTAATGCGACCGAAGAATACCCCAGGCTGGGGTATCACTCCACCTGACGTCTTGTGTTAGCCAGGGGGGTACCCTGTTTCCGGCTGGCACCACGAGGAGGTGGTGATAGGGTTTTGCCAGCCAAAATATGTAAACGTACCTTAAGACGGTGTGTAAACCTAAAATAAGTTCTACAGACCCAGTGTTTTAAAAAGTTGTTGAACTTTTTTTAAAGGTGCCCTAGAATGAAAAATGTAATTAACCTTGCCATAGTTAAATAACAGGAGTTCAGTACATGTAAATCACATACAGTGAGTCTCAAACACCATTGCCTCCTCCTTCATATGTCAATCTCGTTTGTGAAAAACACCACGGAAAAATAGGCAAATCTCAACGTAACACCGAGAGTGATGCAATACATGGGATCATCAATATGTACGCCCCCCAACATTTTCATAAGCAAGCACATGTTCACTATCTGGCGAAACTGCGCAGCCGCCGTATCAACTGGAGTTCTGCAGCAGTAAGCCTGACGCGAGGATAGCGAACATGGCAGATCATGGAAACAAATGTTCTGTTCCAGGCTGTGCAGGGGATGTGAAGACGTTTCATACTCTTCCCACAAATAAAACATGTCAACAGGCATGGTTGATGTTTATTTATAATCGAATACCGCAACAATTTATTTCAAAGTTGTTAGTTTGCTCAGCCCATTTCACCACGGACAGTTTTCAAACCCGGGACAATATCAAGCAGGCTTTGCTCAGCGTCTGATACTGAAGAAAGGGGCAATTCCAACCATATACCTGCAAGCAGTAAGTGATTTTATCCACTTCTTGACTGTCTAAACCATTTCTGATTAAATCGAAAGTTTCTTAGAGAGACAACATTAACGATAATATTCCTTTTGTTGTCTATATCCAACGCAAGATGCTATACGGTAAGAATAGGATAATCCAAGTGGCTTACATAACTAAATAGTATGTCTAATGACAAAGGTTAATATTATTTCATGCCAGTGTTGTCATAAATTAGTAAATGCAACCATAGATACGTAACATACTATGTTAGTTTAGTTGCTTACACATAGCTCACTCGATCCTTCTAGCTAACGTCAACACCTCCACCATTTAAGTTGAAACGATAGTAATTTGATATTTATTTATTTATATTTTTGACAACTGAAGTATGATTATATACTGATTGATATATATAAGGTTGAATGCCTAATCTCTCCATCGTCAAGACGGTCAGTAAAGTTGTGCCTGCTATCATTGAGCCGCAGTGAAACAGCCAATCAGAGCAGAACTCTGCATTAATATTCATGACCCTTCCAAATAAGGCAAAAACAGACCATTTCATCCTGGGGAAGATTTCTAGAGTTGTAAATGGACCTGTAAAACCGTAGCTGGACAATTATTGACCTTAAATAAGCCATATACCCTCTATGTAGATACCAGAGAACAATTTAAAATGTTGTTTCAAATCATTCTAGGGCACCTTTAACTTAAAATGTGCAGCTCATGCGCAAGACGCTGAAAAAAAACAAAACATCCGTAAAGCACATATTTACATGGAAAAACTTCTGTGTCAGATGAATAAACAAGAAATGCAGCTTCCTCCTCCCTCAATTCCTTTCGTTCCCTCTGGCTAACTTCTTAGTAGTGCACTCATACAATGGATGATTCATTATATTGTAAATTAATTATTTATCCAATCACTCACTCATATTTCAGCAGAACTCTGGAAAAGTACTGTAACGCCTTTGTAAATCAGGGCTGCCGGTGATACAGGTAGTTGGTCTAGTTTGCTCTTTATTCTTAGCAAATTTAATTATTGGTAACAACACACTTCTGTCCTCAAATAGCTCTGATTGAAGGTGGGGCTAGGCTTCAAGAGCTATGGAAGGTCACATGATGCAAATACATTGACCATAGTTGTCCTGTTTCAGTATAACTACCCAAATAAGTTACTGACACTCGTTTTAGAGTGGCAAAGTAAAAAAATAAAGAAAAAGGATTAATAACACTGCTGGTGTGATTGTGATGGATTAAACCATCAATAAGAATCCAAGCAAATTCTAAAGGATGCTATCCAGCAAACACAGAAGGTTCCCATTTGGTTATTTTGGGGGGAGCCAAAGGACAAGTTTTATTTTTGATTTTATTTTTTATAACCATAAAATAACGTTGAACATTTTGGGAGCCAAAAAATGTTAGCTAGGTAGGGAATGATAGCATACCGAAGTTGTGTTCCCGAAAGCACTTAATATAGGACAGTGTTATCTACAGAAAGATAGTGTGATTTAGATTGGGAGGCTCATTGAAAGAACAAATAAACTTTAAGACCTGGGTAAAGCCTTCAAAGACTGTTAAAGAGAGAAGAGGTGAACAATTAAACCCACATCTTCTAGAGTTTGACTTTGTGGGCTACGAATTATAATCGTGTAATTTCCTGTTTTTGGGCCGACTGCCAGCACATACATCCTGGTGATAGAGAGAGTAAAAAAAGAACAAGTCTGTAAATAGCAGTGTCAGTAAAATCAAAGCATTTTATGTTATATATAAGTGTCTTTAAAATCTGTGCTCGCAGACACTGCCTGTCTTGTGTAAGAGACCACAACTATGAAAAATGGCATGGCTCTTACATAATCCCCCGACGAAACAAAACAGTACTGAAAAGGTCTTAGTGTGCTGTTGTATTTGCTTTTTACACAACGGCAAACCTTCTTCTGTTACTGAAGAATCTGAATACTGGTGATTTTTATTACATTTTTAAGATTATAAATGGAAAACACACCATTTTAACTTTGAATAGACTAGCACTATGGCAGTACGGTGTGTTTTTTTATTGTGAGTCACTGCATCCTGTGGCTTTCTGCAAATTCACAGAACTAGAGTTATACCGAGCTATTCAAATGAAAAATGCCATACAGTACCAAAGCAGTGGAGTATATGTTGATCTGTCTTTTATGACCATGTTTAATAGGTTTATACTACCTAGAGATGACATGTGGAGAGGATACCAACAGTTGGACATTTTTAGTCAAACTAAAAAATGTCCTGTCCTAATATAAACCACATGGGATCAGGGACTTTATGACTGCCAAGTAAACATTTTACACTAATATCACTCAGGCACATCATCTGGCATAGTACTACTCTCTATTACTCCTGAGCACAATCCTCTTAATGCAGCATGTAAATCTGCATGGAAGTGATTTTTACATGATAATCCCCAATCTACATTGGCGTTGCACTGTACAGGGTTCCAACAAATATAAGCAAATGCAATTCAATGACCTCTCCAGTCATGATTACTAGATTACACCCCCCCCCCCCCAAATAACTTCCAAGATGTGGGTGTCTTATAAACATCAAGGTAAATGTTTCCATTAAGACCCTCAATGGAGAGATGTGTTCTCAAGCAGACTTGAGACCAAAAAAATCTATCCAATGAAATTGTAATACAAATAAAAAATGTACACTCAATCTACAAGTTGAAATGGTTTATTCATTTTTACACCATTTTTGTACCAAAAGTAAAACAAAAAAATAATTTACAAATCAGTTCCAACAATGAATGAGATGAGACATTAATTGGTTTTATGTGGCATTGTCATCATTGGATTCTTTAGCATAAAGCAGACATAGATAAAGCATCTAGGTAAAAACAAGCCTGTGGCACATATTCATTCATAATTAGAATGTATGCTTGTCAGGTTTACATTAGACACTTAAATTGTATAAAAATGCTATAAAAAAGGCAAAAGAATTCTACTGAAGCATTATGGCTCCATGTAAGATGAGAGATTTAGCTAAGTATTCTGTGGTGAAAGACTTTCTAACTATACTATAGATCGCATCTTCAATAAGCAAGGCCATCATCAATAATCAACGTCAACTCACTCATGAAATCACTGCGTCTGACTGCAGCAAGTCTTAACTTTTGCCACAGTTCATATTATAACAATCTAATTAACCTGTTCTTCTAACATTAACCTTACCATCTCCATATTACTCCAGGTACTGGCTTTGATGGGGAAACAAATAAAATAAAAAAGGAGAAAGCTATTTATTTACATAGTAATTATGCAATATGCAAAGGCTTTATGTTGCTTTGGGCAACCCTATATGTCATCTATCAGAGTTCTTTCTTCAGCTCCTAAACAAACAGATGAACATCAGTAAAACACAATCATATCACGATGTGTCAGACTGAGGGCATGATCCTGACACCCTTCAGTTCTCAGTTAATGCCTCTATAAACGGGCTCCACTCATTCTTCGCTGGGTCATACGCCTCCATGGTGTTGAGAAACTCATTGCCATCAAAGCCCCCAACAGCACAGAGCACACCGTTCAACACAGCCAGCCCTGCGTTGCTTCGTGCTGACGTCATGCTGCCTAACATCCTCCACTCGTTCTTGGCTGGGTCATAGACCTCCACACAGCGCAGAGCGTGAGAGCCGTCAAATCCTCCAACCACAAAGACCTTCCCTGGAAGCAGTTGGAAATAACTTATTTGAAGGCAAGTCCTGAATTTAACAAGCTTAAAGGGATAGTTCACCCAAAAATGAAAATTCTGTCATCATTTACTCACCCTCAAGTTGTTCCAAACCTGTATGAGTTTCTTTGTTCTGCTGAACACAAGATATTTAGAAGAATGTTTGTAACCAAGCAGATAGAGCAACTATTGACTACCATAGTAAGAAAAAAAAAATACTATGGTAATCAGTAGTTGCTCTATTTGCTTCGTTACAAACATTCTTCACTCCATCTTCTTTTGTGTTCAGCAGAACAAAGAAACTCATACAGGTTTGGAACAACTTGAGGGTGAGTAAATTATGACAAGTTTCATTTTTGGGTGAGCTATCCCTTTAAGTAATTTCCTACCAGTGAGACTTTATAACCCTGCTGAACTAGATGGCCATCTATACAACTCATTTTTCATAAGTCTACACTTACCTTCATACACAGCCACACCAGCTCCACGACGGGCCACATTCATGGGGGTCACCAGGGTCCACGTGTTGTTTTGTGGGTTGTAGCGCTCTACGGAGTTTAAGCAGTTCCAGGACTCAGCGCCACCAATCACGAACACAGATCCATTTAGCTCGCACACTGCAGCCTGGTGCCTCCCTAAACACAGAAAAGAGAATGTACACATTCATGTTTGTACAAAATAAATCAAAGTCATTTTCATTTCATAAAAGTGAATCGACATACTGATGTTGAGGGGTGCGCAACTGGTCCACATTTTTGTCACTGGGTCAAAGGAGTCACAATTCTTCAAGCCCTTTCTGCCACAGGGATCGGATCCACCCACCACAAAAAGGTTGTTTTGCAAGGTACACACACCTGAGAAGCAAGAAAAGAGATTACCCACCCCTTAAAGAGAACACCTCTGTTTGATACGTCACTACTACAATCTCTTTAAATATTGATAATGAACACAGTACATAAGTTAAATGTTACTGAATATAACAATAACATGCTGTAAAATAAATTATATATATATAATCCTTAAAAAAGTAGTCCAGAATAACTGTGGCAACGTCTCCAAGATGTTTGAAGAAACCAACCTCCAAAGCTACAATGCTGTGAAAAGTTTTAGTGACTAAAAATGCTGTAAAGTCAGGATGCTTTCAAACAATGTCATAAATAGATTTTATTTATGAATTAATTAAAGTCAAAATCACCCAATGGTACATGTTTTTCAGGTAGGTTGCTTGGAGACGTTGCCGCAGTTCTTCTAGATTTAGTTTCTTCATATAAAAAAAAAAAAATCACAGACAGACTTGATGATGGAGAGATCAGATCTCCATGTGGAGAATTCAGGCTGTTGTCAGACAAAAATCTAACTGGATTATTACAGTTAAATGGCAAAAGGAATGTTTGGAAATGTAAACTGATATTTTCTACAGAGTCTGACACACTACAGCAAAATATATAACGTGTTTAAGATTTTTGCACAGTACTGTAAGATTCCGTAAATCAGATTCCATAAATTAAGTACAGGTAATTAGATCATATTACATTTTAGACTACAGTCACTTTTTGTTGATTACATACCGTTCACAAAATGGCAATTAATCATTCAAAATGTTTTGATTCTCCCTTATTATTCTTTCATGTTTTTAAATTCTCCTTTCTAAAAAGCAGAAAGTCTTCTAGATTTGTGAAATTGCACACAGAGCAGTCACTAGTCTGGTGGCTATAATTACATGGAAAATTAAGAGGCCACAAAAGATTTGACCACTGGATTTGTAGAAATTTGACTTTTAAGGAGTGTTCTCAACTTTGCATATCAAATAAACTCCTGATGAACATTCATTATTTGAATCACTCAGCAAGTAATTTAACCCTGTATTGCTATGTGTTTGGAAAGCATTTGTCTTTCAAACTAATTTGTATAATTTTTTAATTACTTATTAGCTTTTCATTAAACTCATAAAACCACCTGTAGGGTTTCCCAGACTGGGGTTCATGAAGGAACTAATGTAATGTAATGTGTATACAAACACATAACTGTATTTTTGATCAAATAAATGCAGCATATAATAGACTTCTTTCAAAAACGCTAGTGACTTTTGAACTGTAGTAGCTCAGAAATGAAATCAATCTTTACCTCAAGTTGCATAATTTGATAAAGAAAGCCCAACAGGAAGTGATGCATACCTGCATTGCAACGGTTGGTGCGGAGCTCAGGAACTTGAATCCACTCGTCAGCCTTGGGGTTGTACATCTCTCCACAGCTCAGCTCATCTGAGTGACCGTTGGAGCCACCCATCACATACAGCTCACCCTGAGAGAAAAAAAAAAAACATTCATTCAGCTCTAATAGCAGATGCAGCAAAGCTACTTTAGGATTGGAAACCGTGCACTGTCTTTACCATTAGCACAGCCATCTGGAAGCGAGCCCGTGGAGTGCGCATAGGAGCGATGAAAGTCCAGCAGTCCTTCTTTGGGTCATAACACTCCACTGTCCTCAAGCACTCTTCTCTGTTGTAGCCACCTGAACAGATAATATGTACATCACATACCTGTAACCTGCTCCTGTTTCCATCTATGACAATTTAATGCGTCATGTTATGTGGTTCTTTCATTTTTGTATTTATTCTCCTCCAGCTCCACCGCCATCAACACTCGTAATGTCATTCATGCAATTTTTGCAAAACAAACATTCAAAGGCCCACGACACACGTGCATGTTCTGCTCTGATAATAAATACAATAAAATGTATAAATAAATAAATATATTTAAATATGTAAAATGTTGAAGGGAGCTGATAATACTCTTACTGGAAGCTAAATGTAACTTTGCATTTTTAGCCTTACAACTCAACTAAGCCCTTTTGTTTACTTTAAGGACTTCTTCAATCTCTAGGCATGCACACCTGCAGCAATGAGCTTGCTGTCCAGTTCAGCGGTTCCCAGGCCTGAGCGAGCGTAATGCATAGGCTTCAAAAGCTTCTCCTGCAGATCTTCTGGTTGAGTCTCGAAGCTTGGGCTCTTCAGCACACATGGTGTAGCAGATGGGGAAGTATGAGGACTGGTGCGGCCATGCAGGGAGATCACACACAGCATGCCTCTCAGAACAGCCAGACACAGGTATGCATTGTCTGCAAAAGACATTTAGTTAATCTACACACTAAAAACAGGTTCCTCACTTCTTGTGACCATTAAAAATCTATTTTTATAGTAGATGAGGATAGATCACAAATGGGAAATTTGAGCAGATTAAAAACACCAATTCCACTATAGAAGTCTTCATCACTTTAAGCATGGAAATCATGCTTAACATAATTTCCTGATCCAGGAAATTCTGTCACTAAAACAAATTCCTTGTGTGTGCAAATACTTTGCAATAAAGCTCTTTCTGATTCAGAAACATGACCATGGGGTCTCTGCATAAAAATAGCTATGGGATTTTCCTCCATAAAAGTTTAAGAATAGCGATAGGTGAGGCACTTACTGGTGGTCTTCTCTGATGCAATGTACGTCCATTCGTGCTTGTTGAACTGGTTGATGGAGGGAGAGAGGCTGCCAGAGGTGCCTGAGCCCATCTCGTCTCTCTCTCGAGGAGGCTTCTTCTGCAAAACCAAACCAGGCAGCTCTAAACCTGCCCAAACTTCACCCCATACCTCTACTGCATGCATACAGACTTGGGGCCAAAGCTTAAACCCATTCCATCCAGTGCCAATACCACCACCATTTAAGGGGTCTTCCAGTGCAAACATAGCTAAGACAGGTGGTGGTTTTACAGATCTGCCTTTTAGTGCAAACCACTTGAAACATTATCAAATGGCAGCCATGCTATTCAACAGCAGAGAAGGCAGCACACTGGAAGGGGAGGACTGAAAACCAGTCATGTACCTGCACAAACTGGATGTGGTCATCCTCAGAGCTGCAGACATCTGTCTGCCCCTCAAGCAGGCTCCCATCATGCAATTTGTGATCTGCTGAGTAGTACAGCGTTTGCACCTGCAACAACAAAACACCAACAAAACCCATGTGGGTGTTTCCATAACAAGAACAAAGCAATGTTCTGCCTTGTTCCTTGAAGCAGCGGAGTCAGCTGCTATGAGGGAGGTCCTTGACAACTGTGTGCTGCCTGGACCTTGAGGGAGCCATAACCTTTCACATGTATGCGGTCACAGTGATTGTGGAAATTGCTGGAAGGAGAGATCATTCCTACTATAAGTAACTTCGCTTTGGGTCAAAGAGCTATCTAAACAAATGATCGCTGCACAGTGGGATTGGAAAAAAGCTCTCAGGAACAGATGGGAGCACATGGCTTTTGGTAGGTTGGCTTAATACCACTGATGGTTGTGATCTTGCATTCTTCTTCAGGGCTGGACAAATCTGCTGTTGATGTGTATACTAAACCTACAGGAGATATGGGGAGATCAATGGGGGGGACCAGCCATTAGAATCAAATTAATAATAGTCCTAAAAGCCCTGTCAAGGAGAAAATGTGTCACAAAGACAATTCAGGTAAATACAGTCAAGGGAAAGAAAGCGAAGGGGGAAAGAAATCAGACTGAACAGTTTGTTCGGCTCACCTGAAAAACCGTTCAGTTTTCAGTATTTTGAGGAGCACGTACTGCAAAATTTACAAGGTTAAGGGCAAAATTTTGGGGTAGGGGAAGGGGAGGGGGGGCGCGCTGAGTCAATCTTTGAACAGAAATTCAGGAGACATGAGCGAAGTGAAAGGAAAGGGTACATATAAAGCCTTAATACTGACCTCTTCCATTAGTTTCTCTAGGCGATCGCCATTCTTCCACAGGCTGCGCTGAACCCAGCTTATCACCTTTGAGTACAGTTTGCCATTACCAGGCAAGTTCAGGTTCTCCTCTAGCATAACCTCCAGCTATAAAGACACAGTTATGAATGCAATTATTTAAAAAAGAAAATGCAAAAAACATTTAAGTAATAAATAGATAGTCAGACAGACATACTTTCAGTCGAGGAAGTTTAAGGAAATCATCTTGTTCTGAGATCACTTGAAGATGGTCCTGGATATAGCCATCAATCTTGCCCAGAAGCCGCCCATCAGCCATGCTACTAGCAAAGTTGCGGTATGAAATGGCACTTTGGGAGTCAATTTTTGATAGCAGATAGTCCCCACAGATCTGCAAAACAGGATTCAGGATATCAGGGGACAGTACTGTAGTGTATAATTCTGACTATGTAAATCTGTACGTCTGTATATACCTGTTTGACTCTCTCCAATTTGAGCCTCTTTGCTGCAGAATACACATCTCTGACCAGATCTTTATCTGCCTTCAGTCTGTCAACAGGGAAATATGGGGATATATGAAATCTGTGTGTCCTTGACATTATAAATATGTCATGAAAAGCTTAAATGCCATGTAAATATATGTACTGCGCGGTGTAGGCATAGTTCAGCAAGATCTCCACAGCATCAGGGTTGAGGTCATCGAATTTAACCAGTGAAATCCCACCCTGTGGCTCAGAGTCAGCATTGAAGATTTCAAAGAGACAAGGACTGCAGCAGGCCAGCACAGCCTTATGGGCCATAAGCTCATGTCCACAGACCTGCAGAAGAACCACCATTATTAAAAAAAACATTGTGAGTGGGTACAGAGAGCCTTATACAAAAGTTTGGGGTCAGTAAGATATGACAAATTGAAATGAATAAACATTCAAATATGCTGCTGAGCAAGCAGTCATGGTATAAAACAGCTTTGCAAAGTCTTTTTAACCACACACTGTATCATTCCTGTGTTAAAATAATTCAAATTGTCAGAAGTACTTGGATAAGTGTATTTTTTTTTTATGTCTACAGTAGCACTAAAATAGCCTTTTGAAAGTAACTTGAGGCTTTAATTAAAGATTGTATGAATTGCATCACACCGGTAGGTGGTGACATGTAACTTGATGTATTTGTCATTCAATCGTTCAAGAGATTCGTTCAAAAATGCTGATTCATCCAGAATTGAAACAAGTGATGATTACATTTTTTTTTTTAAATAGACTGCAGCAATTAACATTTTGCTAGAAGCTCTAGTAATTGTGTTATTTTGTTTAGTCGTAATCACGGTTTCCACAAAAATATTAAGCTGCACAACTTTTCAAAATTGAGAAATGTTTCTTGAGCAGCAAATCAGCATGTTAGAATGATTTATGAAGGATCATGTGACACTGTGAAATTCAGCTTTGCCACAGGAATAAATTACATTTAAAAATATATTAAAATAAGTTATTTTAAATTGTAAAATTCTCACAATATTACCGTTTTTACTGTAGTTTTGATTAAATAAATGCAGCTTTGTGGAGTTTATAAAAAAAAAAAAAAAAAAGTCTTAGGCCCCGATCACACAGAACACGTTTTTCAGGTTTGAAAATGCGAGGCGCACTGCACTGTCTTTTATTGGTCAACGTTTTTCAATTTAGAAAATACCAGAATGCTGCGTTTTTTTTTTATGTTGCTAAGAAACCCCCGGATCAGCTGTCCTGTCAGTCTCATCAAGTTAATGTTCACCACAACGGTTGGCCCGCCTCTCCATTCATTCGATTGGACAATAGAAAAAAAAAGAAGAAAAAATAAAACCGCGATGACGTCGGACGCTTTTCGGAGTTAATTTTTTTCCAACTTCAGGCGCTCACAGCACTCCTTCTAAACGCGAGGCGCAGCAGGCGGTTTGAACGCATAATGCTCTCAGCCAACAGAAAAAAAAGTCGCCTCTCGCTACAAAAACACATTCTGTGTAATCGGGGCCCTACTGACCCCAAACTTTTGAACCGTAGTGTACAGATACATACACACACACACACACACACACACACAGTATCACAAGTTATGTTTATTTTTTCTGAAACAAAGGGGGTCTTACCAACAGTCTGACATCACAAAACTGGCCGCTTTTACGCAAAGCATTCATCTTGGCCACAGTAGAATCAAGGAAACTCTCATCCTCAAATATTAAATATCCGTTGGGGGTCATTTTGATGGATCTATCAAAGATAACATAGCAAAATGAGAACTGCTCCTTTAGCATTTACATATATGTGAGGAGAAAGCCTACATGAAATCTGTGCCATTTTGTACCACATTTTCTGCAACGACTGTGTGGGGATATCGGTGTAATGGATTTAAACATGGATGGTTTACCCAAAAATGAACATTCAAACCTGTATGTAAGTTTCTTTCTTCTGCTGAACACAAACGATGATATTTTAAAGAATGTTGGTAATCAAGCAGTTGATGGTAGCCATTGACTTCTATAGTACTTCCATGGGTTTGGAACAACATGAGGGTGAGTAAATCATGTCAATTTAAATTTTTGGGTGAACCATCCCTTTAAACTGAGCTGAGAGTACTACACTTGTATTGGAAGCTTAGGGCATCATCAAAAGTAGCTAAATATTAATATATGAACATGTAAGGAGTGGGGGATGCGAAGAACTCTTTAACACTTGGTTCAATTGCCTGGTCCGAACAAGAATTTGGCAGCTGTTTAGTGTTTACCCCTGTTGCTTTGTAACGACGACACGGGAGAAGGTGGAAACATGCATAGTGCTGCTCACCTCTTATTTATATTTTGGCTTTTTAACCTTCATTTTTTTTGTTTTCAAAGCATCAGCACATATTGGCACCTGCGTCCATCTAGTCGCAAATGTACTACAAAAGAACGCGGGAGTCCATTTCTGCTAAAGGTGAGCAGAAATTAAATTATAAACATTCTCTCTGCTTGCAGTGCGTCAGTCATGCTCGTCAGGAAAGTGAGTAAGAACACCCACAAGCACACAGTTTTATCGAATCATACGTCATCAATAGCAGTTCACTTCCACAATTTAGTACGATTGTGTTCATATCAGAAGTGAACCGAACTGGAGTTCATATGAACCGCACCCAGGACTATCTTTTTATGCTGACTCGAGTATGGTTCGTGGGTGCCCATCCGAGTTCAGATTACAGTGTTCACTTTTTCCAATTGAACTGACGTCAATCGAAAAAGGGTGCGCACCAAAAGTGCTAGTGTGAAAGCACCCTGAAATACTGCAGAAATTCCCACAGATTGCTTTGAAAGTTTGTGGACACAGATTCCATGTATGAAGAGACACACCTACCAAACAGATGTAACAGAAGAACAGTCTTGCTCTAAGGCACTTAAGTAGACCTTTCAACAGAGAAGAAGCAGCGGCTGCACCAATCGTGTCTGACGTCACTCAGTGGGTTAAAGAATACAAGTTCTACAACCTTGATTATGCATGATGACCTAAAGAAGTGAAAGAGAAACACACCGAATTCAACCATGACAATTCAACTATAGCTAATAAGAGGAAATGATTCTTGAGCACCAAATCAGTATATCAGAATGAATTCTGAAGGATCATGTGACACTGAAGACTGGAGTTTGGCTGCAGAAAATACAGCTTTGCCATCACAGGAACTATTTAAAATATATTAAATGGTAAACATTTTTAATTGTAATATTACTGTTTTTACTATATTTTTGATCAACTAAACAACCTTGGTGACAACCAAAACAACCTTTTTTCAAAGACATTATCGAATACCGACCATTATGTTCAGTTAAACATAGTCAGGGCCCCACACACACACACACACACACACACACTGAATTTCACTGAGGTTTCCAGTAGTTTCAGATTCCTGGAATATTTAACTATACATTTTATAGCTGTAGAAAACTTTGTAATATTGATTACTGAAAGTCCCTGGTCTTTTCCAGGCCTGGAAAATTCCAATTAAGTCACCCTGATATTTGTAGGTTTTCCAAGGCTGTGGAAACCCCGAAAGGGTTTACCAAAATTGTAACCACCAACTTGGATCAGTCAAAAAGTATTTTCGGTTTGTATCAATGATCTCGGGTCGTATTATTGCTTTTAAAAATGGTTTAACTGTAGGCTAAACAACTGCAACATTATTCAGAAAAAACCTACTGGTGTTTAAAACCTAATAGGCCTACTTTCTAAAACCTAATACATTTAATGTCCATAAGCAAAAAGGAGCCAGAAAAAAAAACAACTGCTAAAAACTAAAACAAAACTAAAATCCCATCCTTCCCACGTGACAAAAGTAGTACGTCCAAATTCACAGTACTCAATAAAATAAAAAGAGTAGGCAAAAAGTACCCAGATGACCTACTTCAAGCAAGATTCTGAAGTGTGCATATGATGGACACTTTAATATCCCATGAGGCCATGGGAGAGGAATTATGAATGGCAGTGAAGCAACTGCCGCCCCAGCTTACAATTTTTGGTTCCCAAAACATGTATTTGTAATGTTTGTTTTTGGTTAGCCAGAAAGATTTTCGTTATGGAAATAGAAAGTTTTTTTTTTTTGGTTTGCAAAACGTTTCAACATTCTGGAAATGTTTCAAAACGGGAACATTTTCTTTGGATTCTAAAAAATCTTAAAGTAACCTGCAGGGAACATTGTGGGAAGGTTCTTTTAAATAATAACCTGCAGGCAGAGTTCTGGAAATGTTCTCTTTAGGTTATAAAATAACCTGCAGGGAACGTTCTTATTTGGTTCCCAAGAAAAGAAACAAAAGGGAACCATATGGGAACGTTCTGTGTTTGCTGGGGCTAGTAGGTCACATGATAATGTAGTAGGCCTACGTCCAGATTACATCCATACTATATAGAACGTACTTTTATAACCGTCGCCAAGTAATTAATTACTCAAAATAAGTACCTACTCGAGAGTATGCGATTTCGGACGCAGACATCAACTGTTGAACTGACAAGTGTTTATTTATTTATTTCCGGGTTTAATGCTGCCTTCACGTGCTATCGGAATAATTGTAAATAATAGTTTCCTAGTTAAAAATGGGACATGAACGCCCTATCAAATTAAAATTTAAATGCAATGAGCTCTTAATCACGACTTCAGAAGTGGGATTTCGCCGATAGTACGTGAGGACAGCGTAATGTTTGTTCAAGGCGCGCGAGAGACACGCAACCCGGAGCGCGAGGAGGAACTGAGCTTTCTAGATTAAACCAGTACCGCCGAAACAAACACACGTGACCTCTCATAACCTTATATAGACCCTTTTACAGCCCACGTGATCAAATAGTTGCGCGCGCATTTTGGCAACGGAAGTGGTGTTGTTCCCCAGTGGTTCTAACGTGTTAGCAACTCCGAAAGTTTATCAAAGCGGTTTCCCAGCATCAAAATGTGTGGCTGTTGCGTTTTTGGTTGCACTAATCGATATTCCACCAATGGGCTTAAGTTTTATAGGAGTCCGACAGG
The DNA here is from genome assembly GCA_023566225.1 of Romanogobio albipinnatus. Classification (NCBI taxonomy): domain Eukaryota; kingdom Metazoa; phylum Chordata; class Actinopteri; order Cypriniformes; family Gobionidae; genus Romanogobio; species Romanogobio albipinnatus. Next base: position 13,878,715 of record CM042244.1, read on the forward strand.
ATCATGGCCGTTTCAGAAGAACCGGCGGCACCTATGGCTGCAGGCGATTAAACGCGTTGATTGGAACGAGGACATAATAAAAAATGCTCGCGTTATGCTGTGAGGACATAGTTCTCTCGTTGGTTGATTATTATGGCGTTCCGAAGGGTTCTTTAATATGACTTTCGGCAGACGCAGGCGACACGTTCATTGAGACGAGTGCATGTTGCAAAGTCATATTAAAGAACCCTTCGGATCGCCATACACAATTGACTTTCTCTTCACTCATTCCTCGCAATGAACGTGACATTTGAGTCTGTCTTATGCCGTGACGTCTGCGCCTGTGATTTTATTTGAGTGTGTAAATGCGTGTGTGAATTCTTGTTTAATCCCACAAAGATAATATGTGGGGCCTATATATATATATATATATATATATATATATATATATATATATATATATATATATATATATAAATAATTATTATTATTGGGGTTGTTATTGTAAATAACCCAAGCTTCATACATCGTTGTCTGAATTTCTGATTTTAACACACAAAACTCCGAGTCTATGTCATGGTATTTGACGTTCTGTACATGCCCACAGACAACATATTCATAAACATCCAGTGATTTATATGCTCGTAATTTCTCTCGGGTGTACATGTTCGGTTTCTCAACTAAATACGTATATATCCGGCCACTGTATATTTGGCCATCTGCTAACGTCTTCTATCCACTCCACTATAGTACACGGATCTGGTAGCTGAATACCATTTGATAAAATCAACTTTTTAAAATAACTTTCTCTGTCTGTGTTTCTTAATCCGCTCGCGTAGCTTGACAAGCTGCTGATTCTCGCCATAGTTTGTTGCCAAAATGCGCGCGCATACGTTGCTACGTCATCATTGTGTACAAACAGTAAAAGGGTCTATTCAAACGGGTATAATATACACATCATATTACAGGTCCGGAGCAAAGTAGTGGGTCATGTGACAAAAACAAGATACTTTATACTTATTAAGATGAGACATATTTATGATTTAGGCAGAACGAAAGCCTCATTATTTCGCCATTCAACGGAAGTGAATGGTGACTGAGGATGTTGGTCAATAACATTCTGTCTAACATCAGTAATTTTCATATTTAAGTGAACTAACGTACATCTTTAACGGTCTTAGAAATCGGACATAACATGGTGTTAAACGGTCAGTTAAAGTGCTATTCAGGTCCATTCAAGAGCAGAAGCTGGGTCTCTTTTGTACACTGAACCATTCACCAAAACAACCATTAAGTAATAAGTAAAACTGGATATCTTATTGATGTTACTCGTCCGAAAGTCAAGCTGTAGGGCAAACGTTCAGGTAAAACAGCAAACAGATACTAAAAGTAGCGTTTCCTCAAACACAAACAGGATTTTTCTAGTCACTTCACAAGCTCGACTAACTTTAAAACCACTTGAACCTTCCTCTAAAACCCCTTTCATTGTAAAACACAACATGAGAAACACGTCTTACCGATTTCCTTTGTCTGTTTAAGATCGTGAACAACATCTCTACTTAGGAGAGTGATTATCTGTCCAAAGAACCGCCGTTAACGAGAGGTACCAAATGACACCGAAGTGCGCGCGCTTAACTATGCTGCGTCACTGATGACGAGAGCACAGTAGCACGATGGGAGGGGCAAACAATGGAGCTCATTTTTAACTTGCTTAATGATAATTTAGCTATTAAAACATCTATAAATGTTGCTAAAAATATGAATTGTATTACATCTGGATCTATATTATGAGAAACGCGTTGCACTGAACGAATATGAGTGAATATGCAGTGAGCATGATTGGCTGAATGCCACCAAACATTATTCACTTTAATCACAGTAGCCCAGTTCTTACCCCCCACCCAGCAACATGAATACAGTCACATTCATTCATGCAGAACAGATGTGTCCTGACACGGTCTATATCAATATTTTAGGTGTTACGTTTTGAAGCAGGAGCAAATGCTTGGGGTTTTATGATAGTGTTGTTGTGTCATTCAAATATCTTGATTCGATAGATAGATAGATAGATAGATAGATAGATAGATAGATAGATAGATAGATAGATAGATAGATAGATAGATAGATAGATAGATAGATAGATAGATAGATAGATAGATAGATAGAAGACCGTAAAGAGTATCACTGCACAAAACAATTAGATGTCATATTGCCTGTGATGTCATTTTGCATTTTGTTCCATTTCTTCTGTGGAGATCCGTATTATGTAACCACCTCGTCATCGGCCCAACTGAAGCGCCTCCATCTCAGCCTGCTGTCTCCATGGTTTCCAGCCACTTAGAAAAAGAAACATGAATATGTAGACAGACTTGCCTCCTCTTGCCTTCTCTAGAAGGCTCCTCAGTCGAACCAACTATGAACTGGGACTAGCTCTGGCTCTGAGCTAGCTCTAGCACTGCCTTGGTGGAAAAGAGGTATATGCAAACTTGTTCAGCTGAGCATGGGTTACATAAGGCACTCAGCTGAACCATGTGTGACAACATACTAAGTTAAGCTCACTTCAGTGATGATACAGTCTGCAGATACACCATTAATCTGATGAATGGTTTTATTTGCAGTAATTATTGTGTATAGTATATATATATAGTATATCACAGTTTGATTGAGAGGAAGATAAAAAAACAACAACATTTGTCAAGGAATATAAGAATAATAATAATACTTTATAATAGGATAAAGTAAGTTTCTGGCCACCGGAAACAAACTCTGCAGATATTTTAAACTGTGCTCTATGGGATTTAATTTAATTTAATTTAATTTAATTTAATTTAATTTAATTTAATTTAATTTAATTTAATTTAATTTAATTTAATTTAATTTAATTTAATTTAATTATGTTATTTTATTTATATTATTTTATTTTATTTATTTTTAATTTTAAATTAATTTTGTTTTATTTAGAGACAATAGTGCAGTATATTAAATTTTACTTTTTATTTTAACAGTAGTATCATTAATTTAATTTGATAGTTTTATTAATTAATTCAATTATTTAATTATATATTTTTTGGAATTAAAATGTTTGTTTGTATTTGTGTAATATCTTTCTGGGTAGATAAACTTGCTCACTTGAAATTGGTTGTCTTGCATTATTGTCTCTAAAGCTGGTTTGGAAGTGATAATCATTATGAAAAGTGGTAGGCTATACAAATAAATGTAATTTTGTAAAAAAATATATATATTTTTTTATTTTTTTTATTTTGCCATATAGTTTTATTTTAAACCATTATTTTCCAAGTAATTCTTTGTAAAAAAAAAAAAAAAAGAAACAAAAAGAAAAAAAAGAAAATAATACAGAACGGTAAAAATTGCTTTAGTAGAATAATAAATAAAATCCAATTATTTCAAACTGTTTTCTATTTTATTTAATATTGTACTGCTTTTATATTTTAGGAATATTTTAGTTTATTTTGCAACAACGATTGGCCGACTGTACATTGCTCCTTACTTTGTAAGCATGGAAAGAAGTGCTTTGGTTAAGCCATTTAAGTTTAGTAGTATAATTGTGTGGAAAATGTTGTGCACTCTATAGTCTCCATAGCAACTGCCACACACACTTAACATTGCTTGTTAGAAAACAATGCCGATTCACTTGTACAACACAATGGGCTAATAAAGCCCCTCTGCTGCTTCTGACAGGTGACTCAGGATTACTCATGGAGATCTATACACACACTTGTGGCATGACAACAGAATATAATAATTCTCAGATAGTCACACAAGACTTCTCAAGACTCAGGAATGAGCTATAGTTTTATTATGTAATACAAGTGTTTCATTGCTCTAATTCAGCTGTAAGTTAGTCATATTTAGGCTTATTTATAAAAACACACGGGCAATTTTTATGTTTGTTTGGAAGCAATTAAGTATTCAGACTGCATTTATTACAAATTATGTTGTGCTCTGAATATATATATATATATAATATGCCTAAAATGTGCCATTAGAAAATATAAAGGTGTTTAGTGTTTATGTTTTATTGTCCATATTGAATTTTATTGCCATATTGGGGTATTGTTTGTAATATATCAAATTGCAATTTACGTACCACAAATAAGTTATCAGCAGTCAGTACCTCCTCACACCTGAAATCAATAAATGTTTGTGATTAAATATACAATCTGGTCTTCTTTTTTGGAACAGACTTAAAAGTTTTTAATCTTGGGTTTGATCATTTGGATTATATTTTAATCAAACAGCAGCATTTTGTGCTGTATTGTGTAAGAATGTATATTTAGTTATCCACCCACTCCTGCTCTGGTTCTCTATCTTATGTAAGACTTCAGAAATGCCATATTTAAAACCTCCTCCCTCTACAATATTTTTTGGATGCATTGGTTTCTAAGAAATCAAATGAAACACATGCCTTTATTGCTTTAGATCAATGACCTGGAATAAGGGCAGAGTGATTCATTTGAAATCACAAACCCATAAATCTTTAACTTCATTATCAGTATTTCCAAAGATACTCACTCCACATACATTTTCATTGATCTTTGAACTTGTACATGATGCCACTGCTTGTGAGATTTTCACATTTATATGAGATGATAATATGAGTCTTTGCATGAACAAAGTACACAGAAGTATGTAAGTGCAGACTCAGAGGAAACAGCGCCCCCTTGTGATTGCTACACTCAACAAATATTTTAAGCCTTTTTTTTTCAAGATTTACGCATCTCAATAATCAATTAACAGTAAAATTCCATCAAATTGAATTGAATAATCCTTACATATTTTAATTGAATAATCCTTAGCCTACATATGCTATTTTTTTTTTTTTACATAAGAATTATTCAATTCGATGGAATTTGATTGTACTAATAATTGAATTGGCTACAGTCTTATTCATGCATGTCAAGTCAAGTCACCTTTATTTCTATAGCGCTTTTCACAACACAGATTGCTTCAAAGCAGCTTTACAGTGAAGATAGGAAATTAATTTTGTTTTATATGAAAAGCTAAAGTAAGTTTTTGATTAATTTCTGTTGTAAAAAAAAAGTATATATTTATATTGCACAAAATTAAAACAACAATGTAAATATTATTATTATAAGTGTGAATAAAAAAAATTAAAAGCGCATTTATTTTATTTTTGTGTGTGTGTGGTTTGGTCATAATTTAGAATTTTTTTTAATCTAATTTCAGCTTTTATCTCATAATTAGGACTTTTAATCATAATTTTGACTTTAAATCCAAAATGTTCTCAGGATTTTTTTAAAGTCATCATTTCAACTGCTCATCTCACAATGACTTAGCATGTCATATTTTTGACTTTTTATCTAATAATGAGGACTTTATGATAATTGAAATGAGCTGATCAGTAATATAGTCGAATGTTTAGTGTCCCCAACTGAGCAAGCCCAAAGCCAAAGGCGACGGTGGCAAGGAACCAAAACTCCATCAGCATGTCTCATTGTAAAGACTGTGATGTCTGTATCTCATGCTTTTATAGCTGCAAAAATAGAAAGTCGTGTAGGATATTTCAACAGCCTGAATATTGAAAATGTATCTTCAGTGTTTTTAAAGATGCACTTTGTCTTTGAAATATGTGAATATAATGACAAATTATTTCAGCAGTGCTAGTGTTCCCTGCAATCTGCAAATTAAACCGTTTGCAACATTAATGTTTTCAAAAGTAATGATTTTCATTTTAAAGATACTTCCAATGTGTTGCACCCTACATAAGAAGTAGCCACACTTCTTTCGTTTTGTTTCACAGACATTTACGCATTTGGCAGACGCTTTTATCCAAACTTACTTACTTATTACAGGAGCAACATGGAGTAAAGTGCCTTGCTCAAGGACACACTGATGGCGACTGCTGGGATTGAACCAGCAACCTTCTGCGTATCAGTTCAGTTCAGTTCAGTGGTTTAACCCACTGGACCACCATCTCCACCATCTCCACAGACACCAGTGTTATTTTAGTATCATCAAATAAATCATTTAATTTTAGTTAAAAAATTTTTTTTTAACTTTACTTTTAGTTTTTATAATTCGTTTTTAAAATTAGAAATTTTGGCTTGGCAACTAGCTGAAATAAAACTGAAAAAAAAGTTTTTAAATATTCTTTTTTCAGTTATTATTTATAGTTTTGGTTTTAGTTAACCCAGACACCAAGTCAAAAAAATAAGTGTAGAAAACATCTCACGCCAAAGTCTTCTGGTTTGCACATTTAACCCCCTGGTGCTCTTCGTTTGGCGGTTCCTTTGGTTGTCTTCCTAGTCATAAGTAACAGGACACCTAAAAATGTAACTTCCTTCACCCCAGTAAAACCAATGTAATTTATTTTTCTTCAATAATATTTATTATATTTTCTTTTGTATTTTGAGATGATTTGATGGTACTTGTTAATATTTATGCAATAATTATGGTCTATTTTTGCCATTGAAAATAATTTAAAAAACATTTTTTAAACAGTATATCAGGTTAAAATAGATTCTATGCCTTAAAAGAAATTTAAGGCAGATTAGCGCCCTCTGTTGGAATTATTTAAGAAAACATGCAACCATGGGTGTAACCACTAGCCCTCATTTGTGCTTTGGGGTCAATATGACCCCAATCAACTTTTCTTTAGTTAAAAAAATGGTTCCCTTTATCTCAGTGGAATAAAATCTTGTGACTTTTTCTAAGTTATCTATCCATACACACACACAAAATCTGGGCTTGATTCGGTTGTTCTAAAGGTATGTAAAAAAAAAGTCACACTCATGACCTTTGGGGTCAATATGACCACACCACATTGAAAAAAAAAGTCGAAAAAATTTTGTTTTTTATTTTTCATTTGTCAAAAAAAAATCTATAAATCCAGAATAAATCTGAAAATTTCCATACCACAAGGAAGTCCTGGTCCTAGAGCACAAATGTAATGTGGAACGAACATGATCACTTGCACACACACATGCTCGCGCACACAAACACACACACAGGTGTGACTCCAATTGAAAGCATTTTTTTTTAGAAATTGGCAAATCAAATCAATAATTCCAGCATAAATCTGAATTTCCACACAGAAATGAAGGCCTGGTACTAGAGCAAAAATGCAACGTAGAAAAGACATGCTCGCTCACTCAAACAAACAAACAAACAAACAAACAAACAAACAAACACAAACACAAACACACACACACACACACACACACACACACACACACACACACACACACACACACACACACACACACACACACACACACACACACACACACACACACACACACACACCTTGTCATTCCTTCAGGTTTGTCTTTGACCAACATATGGCAGAATTGTACAGCTAACACCTAGATAAATATCCAGAAACAAATTATTTTTAATTTAGATCATCATTTAAGTATTTTTTTCATAAAAAAATTATATTTTACACGCAAGCTAATGGTATAGTTGAGGAATTGTGTGGTAAATAGGTACAAAAGTACTTTGTATATCCAAAAACACAGCATTACTGTATAGATGAGAAGTAAACAAAAACAATAATATATAATGTGTATTATTAACAATTTAAAGTTTTTTTACAATCATACTTTAAATTTTGGGGTCATATTGACCCCAAATGCACTGAGTGTAAACAGGAAACTAAGGACATATGAGGGCTAGAGGTCTCTATGGAGAGGCTTGTGAATTCCATAGTTCTCTTTTGAACATATTTTTTTAAGATTGAACACATCTTTAATATATCCATCTTTAATATATATATATATATATATATATATATATATATATATATATATATATATATATATATATATATATATATATATATATATATATATATATTTAAACAATCTCAAAGACTATTTTTATAAAGTTTTAGATTTTTTTTTTTTTTTTTGAAATTGTGATTTAAAGTGTTAGTTTTTGCATTATGATTATAATAATAATTATTATAATTATGTATACAGTCAAACCTAATCATTGTGTTAGGAAGAGAAGGAAACATTTTACTACCCATATATATATAAAATCATACATGTGAATTATGTATGAGCTTTTTCTGCATTAGGACTGAATTATTGAATGGATTTCACGTCCCATAAAATTTGCTCTGTTCGGTGAATTGTTGTTTTTACAGATTTCCCATTAATTTCCTATGGTCGGTCATTTGTGACCGAAGATAATGAAAGGTAAACTATTTTTAACGACCAATAACCATGCTCGAATCATGCCCTCAATGTTTTGTGTGTTCACAGCCCTAATGATGCCAATAAAGTCACCAAGTTTCATATTATTCCGATGAAGCTGTGATTTTTAGAATTTGAAATGTTCTCTTCCGGTTAATCAACACAGATGAAAAAAACAAGATTGTATCCATTTCATTTATTTTTCAAAAGGACCATACAATATAAAAGGAACATTTTATAAGGCAGTTGGTAAACTAGTTCATAATTTTTGCACTTAATCAAATGATTGACAGGCGTGATGCAAACTCAACATTCATTTATGCTGCCTTCACGTGTTCTCGTAAATTCCCCACTTCTGAAGTCGTTATTACTCTTCTTCGCATTCAGATGTTGACTTAATAGGCCGTTCATGTGTCATTTTTTAACTAGGGAACTAGCATTTACGATAATTCTGATAGCACGTGAAGGAAGCAAAGAACCTCTAATGAACAAGCGGAGACTTCCTCGCGCTGTTAATGTATGGCAAAAATAAGTAGACCACAGTGGAAGCAAAATTCTCCATTGCAGCTTGAGCGCTTGCTGCGGTTTGGTGGGAATTGTGAGAATACACAAACACTCGTGTGTCTCAGAGGTTAGCTATATCATCAGCACCTGACATAAAGTCTGAGTTCAAAGTTGAGAAATTATGTTAATTATGATCTACTATTGGTAACACAGTTCAAAAATGATGTGATCAAAATATACATACGCTTTTGCTGGACAATGCGAATAATACTCATCGTTATACAAAAAAAAAATCTTTGTTTTTGTAAAGAGTACAAAAACACACTAGTATTAATCAACATTTATGACAATCAAAACCTTTTTGGCAACTTAAGAAAAGTTATTCCCTTTTTTGTTTCATAAAATGTGATCCCAGTGTGATATGAAACCAAAGAGATGATGGAAACGTGTGAATTACTGAAGGGATTGTGGAGGAAAATAAGATCACAAGAAATTGAGCTGGAAATCTCCCTCCTGAAAGCGTTCAAATAAGGCTAGATTCAACAACCAACTCTGAACAAATATATTACGAAAGTAGGAAAAAAAGCAAATACTGATGTTGGCGATAGACCAGCTCTGATTATGCTTAAAAAGGTGAAGATGAGGAAGAGAATGTAAAGAGAACATTCTCTACAAACTAAAGCTTGATCACCTTCTTAAAGCTTCACCCAAAAATAAAAATGCTGTCATCATTTATTCATCCTCATTTTGGTTAAAACCTGAATGAGTTTCTGTCTTCTGTGGAACACAAAAGACAACATTTTGAAATAAAACATTTTTGGAATGTTGTTTGGACTCAAACGTTGAGTCTTTTGTGTTCCACAGAAGTCAAAAGGTACAGGTTTGGAATGATATGAGAGTGAGTAAATGACAGAATTACATTTTTTTGGGTCAACTGTTCCTTTAAGTAAAACATAAATCAACACATTCCATCATACGCCATTGCAATAACATGACTGTGTAATGATTCAGTCATGTGATTACATGTACTGTTTGTTCTGCTCTATTGAGACGTTACATCGGGACAGGTATGAGAATGTGAAGTATGCAAAGCGGACGAGTAAAGAGACGTTTCCTTTGATAATAGCTAAAATGTCTGTGCTTAATATCTACTGAGGTCAACAATAACATTTTCTCATCACCATTCTGTCAACACAGATCCAAGGTGCTTATCTTCACTGCAACCAATCCAAATGGGACTGTAATGTTTGATCGTTTAAAAAAAAAAAAAAAGGTTTGAGGTGAGTGACTGGACATCCTCCACAGTTTGGCAGTGCGGGCAGAAACCAGACCATGAGGGCTTGTGCCAGCCAGTCCCTCCACCAACCCTGCCACGGTGCTGAGGTGCTGAACATTACACGGTCTTCCTGGCCGTGAGCACTCTGACGATGGAGCCCACGCCACCTGCTGAGAGAGCCTATGCAGACAGAGAGAAAAACAGGAGTGAATACATTCAGAATGATCAATTTTAGGTGAATTATTCTTTTAAAAAATGTGTTTACCTTTTCATGCCACTGAAGTAGGATGGCACTACTGTTGTCAGAGGGTTTTTCGAAGCCCTTGTAGATGTACTTCATGAGCAGATCGACTCCAGTCTTATCCAGAGACTGAACAGCCTTTTCTATATCGCTAGCCTTGAAAGAGCTGAGCACTTTCAACACGAGGCCTTCAGCCCGGTCCTGCACGCACGCACGCACGCACACACACACACACACACACACACACACACACACACACACACACACACACACACACACACACACACACACACACACACACACACACACACACACACACACACACACACACACACACACACACACACACACACACACACACACACACACACACACACACACACACACACACACACACACACACACACACACACACACACACACACACACACACACACACACACACACACACACACACACACACACACACACACACACACACACACACACACACACACACACACACACACACACACACACACACACACACACACACACAATTAGCTACCCTTGAAAATACTGTATTGTTCCAAATACAAGACAAAAATGGGTTCTTCTTATATTCAGGGTCTAGACATTTACATGAAAGAAAGAAAGGGGGTTTTCTTTTACATGAAAGTGAAGAAAACCCCCGCAACAATAGGTGGACTTATATTCGTAACAATACGGTAAATGAATCATTTGAGATGATTACACACCTCCAATCTTATATGGCCTATATCCAAACAAGAGAATTTTAAGCAAATATAGAAATGCCATGAAATGTGCATCTATAAACATTATGAATTACATTTAATTATACGGAGTGTCGATTCACACCAAGTGCAAATAGCGTGCCTTGTTGGCAAGTGCTATCCGCACTAGCTCCGTCTAACAATGCCTGGTTGGGCCAAACAAGATTTAAAAAACTGTGCACATGTCAACATCTTCAGTGGCGTAACCAGTAAAGCGTAAGGCTTAAGGATCTTGGTTTTGACACGATCGACCTGGCTTCGAATCCGCCTTTTGCAGAGCTCGCTCTTATCCCTTTTGCCATCACATATCATATCAGAAAAGCATTTACTTTCAATAAAAATTAAGACATTTTTCTAAAAGTGGAAATAAAGTGCGTAACGAAATGTTTAATAATAATAAAAGTATTGGGTAGGGTTAGGGGGAGGTGTAGGGAGGGCTTTTATTGTCCCATTAAGGCGGCATCCATTTAATAATTTTAATAAATATAATCATTTACACTATGTTATTATTGCATCCTGTTAATGTACAACAATACTGGGGTGCAAATAGTATGTATCTGTCAAAATAAAAGTATAAATTAGATGTAATTACTATTTACACATATTGCAAAGAACTGCTTATTTTATATGGTGTAAATAGAGTATATCACTATTTTCACTTAGTATGCCATTTCACTTAGTAAATAGCATCTATCGCTATTTGCACTTAGTGTAAATAGTAATTATCGGTAAGAAAATATGCTATTTTTACAGTGTAAATAGAATCTAGTTGCCATTTACAAGTGCTGCCTTAATTATAATACATACAAATACATACAGTATGTATAATTATTTGCTTTTATTATTATTTGAACTTTTATTAATAGCCAATCCCTGAATATTGAATTCATTTCTTATCATTTTAAACCCTAACCAGATAATATTCATTAAGAATATATACAGACTTTATATTACTGTAATTGTCTAGATTGGCAATATGTAGATTAAATATTTTCTTTTCAACACATGTAATGTTTTAAACACTTCTTTTTTTTTAACTCTTCATTTGTACAGTAAAATTAACTTTGAGGAAGATCTACATTTAAAACAGCTCAAATGTGCATTTTAGTCTTAAGCCTTGTCTCTGAAACCAGGCAAAAATTATTTAAATAAGACAAAACAAGCATAAGCTTTAAAAAAAAATCTTATTTCAATTCACCCCCCAACAAATGTTTTTTTTTCACACTGTCTTTAAAAAAGCTAGTTAGATATTTCTAGACCTGGAAAACTCATCATGTAAATTAATAAACGGAGTGCAAATAGCATGCCTTTGTTGGCAAGTGCTATTCGTACTAGTTCCGCCTAACAATTCCTTGTTGGGCCAAACAACATAAAAACCCCCCTCATATTTAAACATTTTCAGTGGTGCAATCAGTAAAGCATATTGCTAATGGATCTAAGTTTTGACGTGATCGATCCGGGTTAGAATCCGCCTTTTGCAGAGCTCGCTCTTATCCCTTTTCTCATCACAAATCACATCGGAAAGGCATTTACTTTCAATAAAAATAAAGAAAATGTTCTAAATGTGGAAATAAAGTGCCTAACGAAATGTTTAATAATAATAAAAGCATTTATTGGGTAGGGTTAGGGATAGGTGTAAGAAGGGCTTATTGTCCCATTAAGGCGGCATCCATTGATTTAATCATTTTTATAAATATAATCATTTACACTCTATGTTTTTATTGCATCCTGTTAAATGTTCAAATAAAGTATAAATTAGATGTAATTACTATTTACACATATTGCAAAGAACTGCCACTTTTATATGGTGTAAATAGAATATATCACTATTTCCACTCAGTATGATATTTCACTTAGTAAATAACATCTACAGTGTAAATATCATCTATCGCTAGGAAAATATGTTATTTTCACTGAGTGTAAATAGAATCTAGTGGCTAAGAAATCTAGTTGCAAATAGCCTCTGCCAATAATAAAAGCATATAACTCTACGTGCATTTGTTATACATTTTATGAAGATGCATTTTATAGGTCTAAAATGAGAGTAAAAAATATTGTTTAATCCTTATCCAGTAAATCATGAACAACTGGAAACGTCATGGGGACTTTGAATAGTGTTAGGGACAATAGGAGATAAAAAAAGAGAACCATTGGTAGGGAATGATTCTGATACAAGTTTAACATAACTGATACTTTAAGTTACTTCAGAGTGATTTAGCTTTTACTCACCTTCACATTCTGGTTCTTGGTATTGATGGGTGGATTCTTCAGGACAGCCTGCAAAGCCCCCATCAGGTTACCTGTATCAGGCACTAAGGAAAGCACCGCAGGACGCCTGAAATCATATCTACTCACTAATAACAATCATACTATATTATAATTATCACTATGCAGCCATTCAAATCTGTGGGAAATTATACATTATAAGTATTATTTTTTTGTACAGCACCCTCAGATTACAATCTTGCAACCGGAAGTCGATGACATCCGGAAGTGTTTCTACAGCAACCCTGTTCTCTAAGTACTTGCCACATCTATAGGGCACAGCTTTATACACTCTTCAAACATTATAGCCGCAATGTGGCGGTTTAAAAAACCCCATAAAGATTTGAATCCGCAATGCAAACTTGTGGTGACAATGTGAAATGTGCATGTCCTAAATGAATGAAGTGACTCTACCACACCCATGTCTGGACGAGAGTACAAACATAGTCCATTTTAGAAACTTAACGCCAACGCATCAAGTGTTTTTAGAAAACGACCATTCAAATAGCCATAGTGCAAGTAAGCAGGACATCTATGAAAATTACCCATAAAAGTAATGGAACTGAAAGGATATGATCTGATGAGAGAATCCACCTCAGCCTCATCCGGACCTAGTTGATTTTCTCCGCCGTCCTCCTCGTCGACAAACTTGTTTTCGTCGTACTCATCTATATCAACCTTTCTGAATCGATCTGAAACGGTGTTCTTCGACATGGCTGGTTCGATCGATCGATCAATCAATCAGAAAATGCCAGTTTATACGGAATAGTCCCAGCACTTTCAGGAAGCAGCTCTCGGTGCTTGTTGACTTCCGCACAGAACGCCCCCTAGTGTCTGTGGCCCGAATCAACACCTACACGTGTCATCTCATGTCTATCTCTGGACGCCATCCAAATCAATCAATTATTAATACTATTATTAATATTACTAATTAGTTATTTCATATTTATCAGAACTTTTGCACCTTTAATGTAAAAAATACAATTAAAAATAACTGCATAAGTATGCACACTCCTGAACTAATATTAGAGGGGTGTGTATGCATACTCCCAATTGACAACTCCCAATGACTCCCAATTTAGTAATCTTTTGGGTGGGACATTGTATATTTGTTATAGCTGTATATTTACCGCTATCATGTTTCAATTTAATACTTTTTTAATTTAATTTGTTACTTCTTTTGACCTCGTTCTTTTTAGTTTCAATCAGTGAAATGTAGTTTTTACTCTTAATAATAATAACAGCACTACATTATAGATCATCTCCTCATCACTGACTCTCAACACTGGAGCCCCTCAGGGCTGTGTTCTCAGCCCACTCCTGTACTCCTTGTACACACATGACTGTGTGGCAACCCACAGCTCCAATACCATCATCAAGTTTGCTGACGATACGACGGTGGTAGGTCTCATCACTGACAATGATGAAACGGCCTACAGAGAGGAGGTGCATACTCTGACACGGTGGTGTCAGGAGCACAACCTCTCCCTCAACGTCAGCAAGACCAAGGAGCTGGTGGTCGACTTCAGGAGGAACGAGAGAGAACACCGCCCCATCACCATCAATGGAGCACCGGTGGAGAGAGTCAGCAGCTTCAAGTTCCTCGGTGTCCACATCACAGAGGAACTCTCATGGTCCGTCCACTCTGAGGCCGTTGTGAAGAAGGCTCATCAGCGCCTTTTCTTCCTGCGACGGCTGAGGAGGTTTGGAATGAACCGCCACATCCTCACACGCTTCTACACCAGCACCATAGAGAGTCTGCTGACTGGCTGCATCACCACCTGTGAATGTTTGCTCGAACTGCACCTAAGAATTTCACCTACTGTTGCACTTGTGCATATGGTAGAGTGACAATAAAGTGATTTGATTTTGATTTGAGATAAACATACTGAGTTGGGATTTCTCCAGCAGTCCAGCAGATGGCGATATAGGCTAAATAAATGCGTTTCCAAAGTTGAAAAGCGCTCGTGGTGGCCTTTTTTTTTATTTTTACAGTCTATGGTGGTGACATATATTTTGCTAGCAAGCCATGCCAAAATGTTCTAATGTATTAGGGGAGATAACAGGTTGTACAAGTACATCTGAGTAGATAGACATCTGACATTTTAGTGTTAACAACCATAAAAATAAATAAAAACGTTATTATGAGTGTCATGGGTTGAATTTGATCAACTAACCACAGCCTACACATTAGCCTACGTTTTTGGCATCAAACTAATGCTTTTCAAACTAATTGCAGTTCACACACTAATATGCTGGACTGAGAAAAAGAAAAGAGATAGTAGGCCTAAAGTACTGAAATAGAGGAAAAGTACAACTATGCGGAGTTGGAAGAAGAAGAAGAAGGGAAAGATAGACCAAGAAGAACACTCTGAGATAATAGCCCTGTTCATAAAAGATGAAGGGTGTGTGAAATAAATCTGTGCAGGAATACTTACCTTGAAATCTTGTCAGCCATAGGTAAGATAGGGAGAGTGGGGTAGGATGAGCCAGTGGGTAAGTTGCCACGCCGCCTTTCTCTTGGCAACTGTACACTTTTGTACCATTATATTTTGGAACCACCCATCATTTCTACCAGACACCCATCTACTTTAAAATGTAAGCATAATAAATGTAATTGCTGTACATCAAAGCAAATTTGTCCAGGTCTAAAATATTTATGATCTATATTGGTGATTTAGCCAAGTAGGCCTATAAAACCATGCAAATCATTTAGCTAAATATTAGCCTGAATTGGTAAGCTAACTAGTTTCGTCCAAAATGGCATTTGGGGCAAAGTGTTACTTTTTTATTTTAAATTTTTATTTAATTTAATTTTTATTTTATTTTATTAAACAAACTCTGTTTAGTCTGTTTTCGGGAAGGTTACAACTTTGGTGTTCAACATATTTTTTAAGAAATGCAAACTATTCAAAATTTAATTCAGAAATTAAATTTCAACTTCATTTGGTTGGTTTTATGTTGTTTAAGTTATAGCTTAAAGAAAAGTATGGTGACGCATTGCTGCCACATACATATTATTTTTTTTCACTCAATTATGTCATAATAAGATGTTATGACGTTTTAACGACATATTTTCTCGTAATAACAAGATCTTATGCATGTCGTTAAAACGACATCTTTTCTCGTAATAACGAGATCTTATGTTGTTAAAACAACATATTGTTCTCGTTAAAACGACATATAATTTCTCCTAATAAGGACATGTGTTGTATACTGATGTGTGTATATATGTCTGTATCCACATTAGAGAATTTATATAGCCCATGTGCATTTGTCACACATTTCAATGTCTGAAAAGCAGAAGCAAGCTCAGAGTAAAATATGCTCTTAAGCTGCCTGAATCAGTGGCAATGCCCATAGCAAGAAAGTATTGTAATTTAATTATGTAGCCTGCAGTTCATAACAGCCACGGTTAACAGGTGCCATGGACCGCTCATGTTCGCATCAGTGGCATAACTTTAACCTAGAAATCACGGACCCAATATCATAATATCATAATGATATCATAATGCACAAATATCATAACTATCTAGGCCTACTGTAATATATTGTATGTTATACTGTAATACATATATTGTAGAAATGTATTAAAAAGAAAGACGCTTTCAGCCTTACTCAAAGGCTGCGGAAACATGGCCAGTGGGTTTGTTACGCACGTCAATCCATTCCTGGCATTCTTATTTTGCTTCTTATGTATTAAATATAGGCCTACAGGCAATTAGTTTATGGAACCTTGATCAAAATTAAAATACAATTTATAGAAAACGAAATTCACTTTAAAGAAATGATTTCTGCAAAACAACACTCAATAAAAATCATGTCTGACACACTTCGTTATTTTGCCTTGGAATTTCGTTTGTTGGAAATATTAACTGAATTTATAAATTAAACGTGAAATTAAAAACTTTGCGTTTAATAAACAAAATACATTTTTGAAGCGTTTGCAGTGGAGTAGGCTACATGCAAAACGTAGCCTATTTAGATTCATAGTTAGGCTATATGTTTAAATATTAGCCTATTATAATATTGTTTTAATTTCATATGTTGATGATGAAAAGTGAGCAGCATGAGTAAGATATGAGGCTATAAGATGCGCAATATGTCTGGAGACATGGAGTGGGGTCAGACATGATTTTTATTTGTTTTGTAGAAAGTATTTCTTTAAAGTGAATTTCGTTTTCTATAATTTGTATTTTAATTTTGATCAAGGTTTCATCTAATTGCCTGTATATTTAATAAATAAGAAGCGGACAAAGAACGCCGGGAATGGATTGACGTGCGTAACGAACCCACTGGCCATGTTTTCGCACAGCCTTTGAGTAGCCTAAAGCTGAAATAGCATCTTTCTGTTTTTAATAATTTTTTTGAATATATGTCTTAATTACAGTAGGCCTTATAGATAGTTATGATATTTGTGGCTGCACCGGGGTCCATCATTACTAGGTTAAAGTTACGCGCTAAACATGAGCGATCCATGGCACCTGCTAACCTACCCATGGCTGTTGTAACAATCACCAGCTGGAGTGCCCTTGAGAGCCACCAGAGGGCACTCCACACATGACTATTATCACTCACAAACTACATTTCCCATAACTCACTGCCCGGACTCATCATCACTTATCACTGATCACATTCACCTGTACCTCATTCACTGATTGCATTCACCTGTGTCTCACCATCCTATTAGTGTCTGTCTATTTATACCATGTTCATTCTTTCTCTCACGGCGAAGTCTTGTTTAGTGTTTTGTTATTTACTGCATTTCTGAGCGTTTCCCTGTTTTCATGTCTCTGGTTTTTTGGATTTCTTGCCTGTTCCGTGGATTACCCGTTTGCCTGTCTCTCCTGCCTTGTTTGCCTGTTTGGACTGCTTACCTGTGTATGACCTGTTGCCTGTTTTTTGACTACGATTGTGGATTACCCCTAACAAATAAAGCTGCATTTGGATTCTCAACCTTCTGACTCGGAGCAGTTCGTAACAGCTGTTAAGAACTGTAGGCTACATCAATAAATTACAACAATTTCGTGCTATGGGCACTGCCACTGATACAGGCAGCGGAAGAGCCTATTGAGCTTGCTTCTGCTTTTCAAACAAGTGTGACAAAGGCATGGGCTATATACATTCTCTAATGTGGATACAGACATATACACACATCACTATACAACACCTTATTAGGAGAAAATACATGTCGTTTTAACAAGAAATATGTTGTTTGACATAAGATCTCAGTTTTAACGACATAAGATCTCGTTATTACGAGAAAAGATGGCGTTAAAAACGGCATAACATCTCGTTATTATGACATAATTGAGTGAAAAAAAAAAATATGTAGCCTATGTGGCAGCAATAGTAATGTGGCAGCAATAGCAACACTGTAGTATGGAAATATGACTATTTGTAAAAGGAGATGTGATCATTGAAGGTGTTTTAAAAGAGGTAAATTATCTTTAAAATTACACATAGGTTTGATTCAGATTAAATTAGATGGTCCGTTTAAACCCAGATGATACAATTTACCCACTGACTCGGCTCAACTTACCCCTAACCCGGGGTAAATTGAGCCACACGAAAACTTTTTTTCACCTTTGTCTTAGATGTATTCTGATCATTTATAATAATAGGAAACATCCTGAAATTACTTTAGATACTTTCATTGTACTTCTGCCTTATTTTCTCTTATCTTGAGGACCACATAGTAAGTAAAAATGTCTCATCTTACCCCACTCTCCCCTACAAGATGCTGAGGCGGAATGAATGGGATTTTACAAAGTATTTAATATAATTTCTCTTATTTTACATAGGCTAATGTATTATTATTATTATTAACAACATGTTGCTTTTCAGTTGTGAGGTTTTGCATTTTAAATTCAGTTTACTGTACAGTACTTTCAGGAAATTCTGAACAACCACAGTTTTTCCCAGCAACTAGACATTTTCTCAAATGAGGTGCCTTTTTGCCAAAACTATATATATATATATATATATATATATATATATATATATATATATATATATACATTTTCACAGTAAAGTGTTTTGGTTTTGTATAAAGAACTGACAAAAGTCACATTTGTCAAAACAGGTACATTAACAATTTTTTGAAAGCATAATATTGCCATATTTTGGAGTATCATTTTCTGAAAGTAAACACTTTGTATAATTCCAGAAGTCCCCAGGCTATTCATTGGTATGAATATCCTTTTATTATGTTCATGCACAAAACTACACTACATGGGCTAGTAACATCACTTAAAGGTACATGACACTTATAATTCTGTTGTGTACATGAATACAAACATACAGTACATCTCCACTTTCAATGGATCTGACAGTTGTGGTGTTCGCAACATCATGAACCAAGTTCAAACCCAACTGTACAGACCACAAACAGCAAGGAATATGTAAAGGTTGATATTTATTTTGGAGTTAAAGTGCACTCGAACACTTAAGGCTCACACAACCAGTCTATACATCCCACCTTCATCCTACTGACCTCAGTTGAGTTTTATGAATGACCTTATCTGCTCTACTTTAATTGCTTTATTCCCATTTACATTTATTTCAAATGTTTGATTTTGAGATGTCCAAAGCTTAAAATGAATTGTAAAACAACAGTTAAAAAAATAACTACACAATAAGCATACAAATAAATAATCTTGTGTACACTTTCATTATAAAGTATGTAAACCAGAGGAATTACTACGTGGGAAGTTAAATATTGTATGTGCCATAGTTTGCCACAAATATCTGATACAAACAGGAAATGAGAAGATTTTCACAACATGTCCCATCATGTCATTGTTCCTGGCACCTCACATAGAGGTAGAGGTGGAGTCCTGCGTGAGAGGGGTGAGGTGGCATTTCACCTTCTTCCTTTCACCCCTTGGGCTGGAGGCAACATTTGTAAGCAAAATAAATAAAAGCAGATAAATCCAGTTCCTAAGTGGTGAATCTTTCGCTAAAATATGAGATGAATCCTGTCCTTAAGGCAGGGCTTACCATCAACCTAGTGGTCATTGGTGCGTCACAGTAGAACTGAACGGAGAGCATTTGTTTTCTAATCACATCGGCAGAAACACATAAGTAACAGCGTGTCCTGAGGCTCAAGCTGCCACTAAGACCATAAATAACTCTTAGAACAGTATATACTAAGTGAAAACAAAGCTCCCAGTATTTGGCTCCGCAGAGAAGCACACAGTCAGAATTGTAAGCATTTTAACATTAAAGGTGCGGAGAATTTGACCACATGGTGACTTATAAATCATTTTGGAATGAAGTTCACAGAATAAAAAGGAAAATGGTCCACACGGAATCACAAAATGGCTATCATTTACAAATAGTTTCATGTCCCCCCGGCCCATTGAGTGCTTGCTTATTAAATATTTTGGCTAATTTGATAAGTTTTCAGTGACCAATTAAGAGTGCAGTACTCTCAGCTCTCAGATCAGTTAACACATTTTAACATATTCAAATCTATTCCACAGAATTTCCCCCGAATGAGTGCGAAACATACAAAAACGTCTGTAGTGTCCCTGATTCCGCATTCCAGAGGTGGCATAACTTGAATTGAAATGTCCATTTCCCACCTTTAGATCATTCCAAAAAACCTGACTCTCAGAATTGTCCCACATCTACTTCAAAATAACCAACTAAATGTTGCTTTCTCTGCCAAAATCTTGAAAATGACATCAAATGGTGTTTCTCATTGAAGCCAGGGTTGATACCACAGTTATTTATTTTTTATATTTATGGTTATTTATGTAAAAATAACAATAATTGAATAATATTGGAATTATATCATCACTTCTTTAGGTTATAGTCGACACTGTGCTGCTCTGTTTGTTGATCTCTCAAAAGCCTTTTATTCTGTAGATCACAATTTTGTTGGATAGTCTCAGCTGCGTAGGTTTTAGCAAAATGAGAATTATTTATCAGATAGAACACAGTGTGTCTCAGTCGAAAATTTCACTTCTATAAATTAACAAAATAATAAAGGTGTCCCACAGGGATCAATCTTAGCACCAGTTTTATTTTCAATATATATTAAAGACCTAGGTAATGAGATAACTGCAGCTAAACTGCATTTATACGCTGATGATAAAATTATTTATACAGTAGCACAGTCCATGAACAAAGCCATAGAGCTATTACAAGATTCCGTTCAGGTATTGCAATCTTCATTGTTCAAATTCCAATTGGTTATAAATACTGAAAAAAACGAAATATATATGCTCTTTACTCGGCCTCATACTAAAATTGTGATTCCACCTATTTTAACCTTAGAAGGGGATTGTTTAGAAAAAGTTAACAGCTATAAATACCTGGGCATATGGCTTGATGAAAGGTTGAGTTTTAATATTCATATTGAAAATCTCTTAAAAAAGCTCAGACCTAAATTGGGGTTTCTTTTTCGTTTAAAGAAATGTTCTCCCTTTGAAGCTAAAAAGAGAGTCATCCAAAGTTGTTTTCTCGCTGTGCTGGATTATGGCGATGTGATCTATATGCATGCAAATCTATCTTCACAAAAAAAAATTAGATTGTATACATCATGCTGCAATACGATTTGTGACTGGTGTTCCTACACATACTCATCATTGTACTTTGGTTGGCCCTCCTTGCAGCAGATGAGAAACATGCATACCGGTATGCTGCTGTTTACTGCTAAGGCTCTGTTAGGCAAACTGCCTCCATATATCTGTAGTCTTTTATCATACTGTACTTGTGCTTATAAAACCAGATCATCTTCAAAATTACTTTTAATTGTGCCTAGATCGTATTCTGAATTTGGCAAAACTGCCTTTTCTCTTATGCTCCTAGGCTATGGAATGAAATGCAGAGTATTTTGATGCTAGAAGTGCTCCCATCTTTAAATATTCTTAGAAACCTTTTGGAGGTTTATTTGAAAATATCATGTTCATGTTTTACTTAATTTTATATGTAATATTTATTTATATTTTTAGCAATTATTAAGAACTGTAATTGTATGAGTGCCGGACAGAACTTTTTGTATTTCTTGTATTGTGTGTCTTTTGGATTTAATTTTTGCTGCGATTACTCAATGGGATTATTTCCTGGTTAAATAAAGGATAAATAAAAAGAAAAAAAAAGTCTGGGTGTCTCTCCCCGCAGCCCGGCTCCGGATAAGCGGATGATGATGATGATGATGTTATTTATGTGTTATTATTTTAGTATCATTGATATACTATTATAGTTTCTGTTAACAATTTGAATTAGATTTTATTTTTATTTTCTGTTTTACTTTTTTTGATTAAGTTTATTATTTAAATATTTGCATTCAATTTTAGTTTCCTTTTTTAAATATTTGATTTCAGTTCATGAAAATGTTGTTTTTGGAGTTTATGCTAATAACCCTGGTTGCTTTGAATTGAGTGTCCGACCACAAGCATCTTTCCAGTGGTTATTTTCAAGTAGGAGGTGGGAAGATTCAAAGTCGCCTGGGATGCAACATAAAAATGGCCCTGTAAAAAGGTCAATCCAGTCTTGTCTGATGAATCTGCTCACTGATTCCCATCAAGCACCATCGGACCTATGCCGTCACACGTCGAGGCTTTTGCGTATAGATGTTTGCATAGCCATCTATTAGGCGTGTCATTTTGCAATGCTGGTATCTCGTTTCAGGAACTTCTTGTTTTCAATTTCATTGAGTGAAAGCGACACCGAACAGCATGATGGGTTCTCTCGTCTCCGCAGAATGCTGTCTTTAATAGCCTCTTTTATGACCTACAAAACAAAAAAAGTTGTGTACAATGAAGACCAAAAACTAACTTCAAAAACTGCTGTGAAGGTGTTTGAATCAGCATTTGAAGGATTAGAACTGACCTCAATGTTGTTGAGCGTGTTGAACTCCATGAGGTCATGAAGCCTCTTGAAGGCCTGGTTGGAGTATTTGAAGTTGAAAGTAGAGAAGGGAGAGGCTGGATCGTCAAATATGTCGAAGTCGGCAAACTCTATATCCTTGTCTGAATCCCTAGGAACTCCTTCATGAAAATAGAAAAGAGAACTATTAAATCTGACCTGTTCTACAAAGAAGTTCACATGATCCATAATACAAATTTTGATTAGTGGCCTAGAAATAGTGCAGAATCTGATTCAATTGACATCATAAACTAAAAGCTGCTCACCAAAGCTGCATTTATTTGATCAAAAATACAGTGAAAACAGTAATATTGTGAAATATGATTATAAATTATCTATTCAGTGTTATAATAGTTAACTAAAACTCAAAACATTTTCATTACTTGAAATAAAATAACTGGGTTTCGCTTTATTTTGAAGGTCCCTTTAACACATTCTGTTGACTATAAGTAACGTTACACCTACATGTCTACTAACTCTCATTAGTTAGTAGAGTATTAGTAGACTGGTAGGGTTAGGGTTAGAATAAGTTGACATGTAGTTGCAAAGTTACTTATAGTCAGTAGAATGTCTGTTTGGGAGTATCACAATAAAGAGTTAGCAGATATTAAGCAGACAGTCTAATAAAACTTATAGTCAACAGAATGTTCAAAAGGGACCATCAAAATAAAGTATTACCATTAACTGAAATAAAATATTAAATTGTTTTTATTTTTATTTCAGCTAGTGGCCATTTCACATTTTCATTTAGTTGAACTATAAAAAAACTATAGTTACTATACCTTTAGTTTAACTATTAAAAAAAAGAAACTATAAATGTTGAAAACTTGTAAACACCTTTTTTTTTTTTAGGATACTTTGATGAATAGAACATTCAAATGAACAGCAATTATTTGAAATATACATCTTTTGAAACATTATAAACGTCTTTATTGTTACTTTTGACCAATTTAATGCATCCTTGCTGAATAATTGGTTCAAAAGTTTGGGGTCTTTTTTCAAAAGGTTTTAGTTAGTCAGGTGCACTGACAAATAATATATTGAAACAATGTTCTATGGCGTTTCCCTTGTTGACCTCAAACTAAAAACAAACAAACAGCACAATATGCAGCACAATTTGCAAACAAATCACTGTGGTTCTTGTTTATAATTAAGTGTACCAGATTGGTCAGTCAGAGTGAACTGAACATTGGAGCCACAGAGTCATATATGAATAGTACAGTAAACTAAAGCAGTCAGACAACTCAATACTTGAATCAGCTGGAATGACTCACTCGCTAACACAGCCACAGTTTACTGCAGGTCATGTCTGACTTAAAATGAGATGAGAACGGTTTCTGTTATTTAAACTTAAAATGTTAAAAACATAAATTCATAAAGGTAGTGAAACTTAACTACTTATTTACTGACTGGTTATTCATATGCATGTGTAACATTATAAGGACATGCTCTCACCTGGGGCTTTAAAGTTCCGGAAGTTGATGTTGGCCAAGACGAAATGAATGATGGTGGGGCAGTTCTTTTCTCCCTTATTGGGTTTGAACACATAGCACTCTTTCAGGCCCTCTCGGTCAAATACTTTCGAATCGATCTTGGGGAACGGCAGCTTATTCATACGGGCCCATTTTTCAGCCAGCAGTAATTCCTAACACAGACAAACAAGGACACAATTAGATGACAGAGAAACATACACTAAAGTTTGGGGTCATTAAGATTTATTTTTTAATACTTTTATTCAGGAAGCACACATTAATTTGATCAAAAGTGACAGTAAAGACATTTATAATGTAATATAAGATTTATATTTCACATAAATGTTGTTCTTTTAAACTTTCATTTCATCATTTCATTAAAGGAACATGCCACTATTTTTGAAAATAGGCTCATTTTCCATCTCCCCTAGAGTTAAACAGTTGAGTTTTACCTTTTTCGAATTCATTCAGCTGATCTCCGGGTTTGGCGGTAGCACTTTTAGCATAGCTTAGCATAGATCATTGAATCTGATTAGACCGTTAGCATCTCACTCAAAAATGACCAAAGAGTTTGGATATTTTTCCTAGTAACTACAGAAGAGTCAAGTTTTAAATAGGAAAAATATCGAAACTCTTTGGTAATTTTTTTGAGCAAGATGCTAACGGTCTAATCAGATTCAATGATCTATGCTAAGCTATGCTAAAAGTGCTACCGCCAGACCCAGAGATCGGCTGAATGGATTCGAAAATGGTAAAGTTCAACTGTTTAACTCTAGGGGAGTTGGAAAATATGCCTATTTTCAAAAATAGTGGCGTGTTCCTTTAATAATTTTGATCACCAAATCTGCATATTAGAATAATTTCTGAAGGATCATGTGACTCTGAAGACTGGATTTTTGATCAAATAAATGCAGCCCTGGTGAGGATAAGAGACTTCCTTTAAAAAAAATTATTTCCGACCCAAAACCTTTGAACAGTAGTGAACATAACCAAGACTCATTCTGCTATTCTCAGAGCAAATGAGCTTAACAAAGGCAGAAACCATGAAACCAATGAAAGCTGAATTTCTCTGTCTACCTTGCATTTACATTGTGTCACATTTTCTTAGTTTATCTGAACTGTAGTGTAAATCCACATTTGGATACATTCAAAATATTCTTTATATGTAGATGTCATGCACAAGCCTCATGGCAGACACTCACTTTAAATGGCGGGCTGGAGTCACTGGGCCTGGCTGAGAAGTCAAAGGAAATGATAAGGTCAACTCCTCTCTGAGGTCGCAGAATGAGAGGATAGGGAAGGTTAAAGGTCAGTCCGCTGTCCACCACATGGATTTTTTTACTCTTCACATCTAGGGGCTCATAGATTCGCTCAAACTCATCAGGATCTGCAGGAAAGATTCATTTGAAAGTTACCGTTGTGGCAATAACCTATAAAGGAACATTCCCCTAGTTGTTTGTAAAGATTCTATGTTGCACGTTTTGCAACAATGTCATCAGTAATTCAACATTACTGTACAAATTCCTACAAGAGCTTATCTTTTTTCTCACACCCAACTGTCAACAGGAAGCTGCATACGTCTGTGCTATTATTATCAGTAATTATCGAGCGAGACCCGGCCTTCACTGATCAGTGAGTTTAACCGGATGACAACTTAGACGGCACTCAAAACTGTCTCATTTTATCACAATCAGTAATCTTGTACTGACATGCATGTGCCAAAGTAGCTTCCTGTTTGATGTGTTTAGGTATATCTGTACATTTACCCCCTGGGAAAAAAGTTGATCTGCTGTGGGTGTGTTGGTATTTCTTAGATGTTAATTTGAGCTTAAGAAGAAAAGTTAACTGACTTACTCCCACTCAGGCAGCAAATAATGTTTGAAAGCCCATCATCAAGTCCCGTGCCGCCTGACCAGATTTCAGCCTATTGTTCCACCTAAAGTACGTCACACCCATTTCTTTTAAACCGCATACTTCACAAGACCCGGTTAAGTAGAGGTTTCAGGCACTAAGAAAAATCACAGAGTAAAATTCTGGCCCAAAACGTTAAAGGTTTAAAGGGATAGTTCACCCAAAAATAAAATGTATCCCATGATTTACTCATCCTCAAGCCATGTATATGTGTATATGACTTTCTTTTTCTTTTCAAACGAACACAATCCGAGTTATATTAAAAAATGCCCTGGCTAATCCAAGCTTTATAATAGCAGAGAATGAGATTTGAAGGTCAAAAAAGGGCATCCATCCATTCTAAAAGTACTCCACATGGCTCCGGGGGGTTAATAAAGGCCTTCTGAAGCGAAGCGATGCATTTTTGTTAGAAAGCCAAATACACCTAGGATAGCTTGAGGGTGAGTAAATCATGGGATAAATTAAATTTCTGGGTGAACTTTCTCTTTAAATCTTGCGAAGGGTGATCCTTGAGTTTTCACTATTGTGCTCTTGAGCAAGGCACTTTATGGTTGGTTGTACTGTGCGTTGTGCTTCTTTTTTTCTTTTAAATCAGTGTTTATCTCTCCCTTGCAATGCATATAGTTTCTAGTCATGTTGTGTCTGTCTCTATTTGTCTCACTGTAGCACTTTCTTGCTCACTGGGGCGTTTTAAAGCAATACTCTTTATAAAGTGCTATATAAATACAATAACACAAAAAAGGCAGGTCCCAGGCTCTTGTAGCTTTTTAAAAGATGACTTAAGCCATACCAAATAAAGGCTTTTTAATTCATTCCTTCTCCTCTTTTTACGTCTGACTGAGTGCCTGGGACCTGCCTTTTTTGTGTCATTGGATTTTTCCCTACCCCAAGAGCACCTATTACAGACTATTTAACTCTACCTGACGCCGGGTTGAACCTTTTGCAGTGCTGTATAAATACATTTGAATTTAATTGAAAAGGTTTCTCTTTGGGGTTTGTACATCTAATATTACAAAAGATAAAGCTTCCAGATTTTATCCCTTCTTTTATCACAGTTTTTACTCATAGAGTATAATAATGTTTGTATATATGAAAATAAATGGATTTCTATTTATAATAGCCTTTCTATTTTAGGAAGGGGGTCCTCGCAAGGGGATCATCATATTTGGGCGTTCTTGGCATCAAAATGTTTGTAAATATGCATAAAAGTGGCATCTAAATGATTAATTATTACCTGTAACAGCATCAACTTCCTCATCCACAGAGGTCTGGCTCATGAGGTTGCTGAAGGGAGAGAAGGGCAGGGAAGAATTCAGATTGAGTCCCAGCATGAAATTGTGCACCTTGCCGGCACGGCCCTCACGTGTGGTGAACAGGGTGCTGTCCCCCATAATGGAGGTCAACATGCGCTGAACCCAGCTAGCCTGGGCATGACGCTGTCGCTCATCTTCAGCCTCTGCGGACTCTGTGCCTCCTGGAAGAAAGAGAAACACAGACAAACGATGAGTCCTTTGCTCCTTTTTTACAGATTTTGACCTACTATGCCAATATTTTCACTGGACCAAACGCTAAAAAATATTTTTGTAACATTTTATATGCATCAGACAGATATACTTATATAGATTTATATAACTGTATAATTTTTTTAATTCATTTTATTAAATAAAAATACAATTATTATGCAACTACAATCAATGAAAGTCATGAATACACACACACTTTTACTGGAAAATGATTGCATATGGTGCAAAACATTAGACAGTTGGATAATGCTACCTTGGTAACAAACAAACAAATAAATAAATAGACAAAACATTAAACAGTAAGATAATGTTACCTTAAAAAATAAATAAATACCATAGTAAAGGAAAAAATAAATAAACAGACAAAATGTTAGACTGTTAGATAATGTTACCTTGGTAACAATAAATAGATTGACTGAAAATAGATTGATATTGTTGAGCCCTGAATTGAACTGAGCATGTCTGTGTGAAAATAAAAGTGAGTGAAGAGTTCATCATCACCTCTTTGAGTTTCCTCCTCATTATCTGCTGAATCATCACCCACAATATGCTCTGGCTTAATTTGCTCTGAAAAACAGAAGACACAACAGAAGACCGTGTTACCCACAAAGCCCCTTTCATTTCCCTGCCCTGATCTCACAAAAAGGCATTTGAATTTTGCATTTTGTTGACCAAGTCTTTGTTAAACTGCAAGCACATGATCTACTTAACACCTTTTGCAAGTGTAAAACAAACTTTTTGCAAAACGCTAAAACACAGTTCTCTACATTAGACACATTATTCAAAACTAACAGCTCTTGTGTTTCATTTGGAAAACACTGCCATTTAAATGGCACGCTCATTTACCGATTAATTACACACCAGTGTTAATTTTGACAGCAAATTTTGATTTAGTTTTAGTCATAGTCTTTTGACTAAAATGCCATTTAGTTTTAGTCATATTTTAGTCACCTGAATTGTTTTAAGTTTTAGTCGACTTAATATCATAAGATTTTAGTTGACTAAATCTACAGTAGATTTAGTCTCCTAAAATCTAATTAGTTTAGTTAAATTGTAATACATTAAGCATTTAAGCCTTACATAACTGACTGTCACTTAAACTGACATTATTTTGTTTTTTTACATTAAAAATACATGAAAGAGAGCTCAATTCACATTCAAACAGCTATATAGTTTTTATAACTTTTTATTTCTGTTTTAGTTAGTAGGCCATATCAGGTTAAGCTAAAGCTTCAAATAAGTTTTTTTTTTTAAATTTTTTTTTTATTTCAGTAAACATTTATTTAATTGCAAGTAATGAAGATTTTTTAAAATGGTTTTAGATAACTATTATAACACTGATACTTTATTGAATATGTGTCAAATATTGGTCTTTCCTCCTGACTATGAATGAAATTAAATACAGTTTAAATACAGGTTTGTACACACTGCAGGAGGGATTTTGGCCCACTCCTCCACACAGATCTTCTCTAGATCAGTCAGGTTTCTGGCCTGTCGTTGAGAAACTCTATTGGGTTTAGGTCTGGAGACTGGCTAGGCCACGCCCGAACCTTGATATGCTTCTTACAGAGCCACTCCTTGGTTATCCTGGCTGTGTGCTTCGGGTCATTGTCATGTTGGAAGACCCAGCCTCGACCCATCTTCAATGCTCTAACTGAGGGAAGGAGGTTGTTCCCCAAAATCTTGCAATACATGGCCCCGGTCATCCTCTCCTTAATACAGTGCAGTCGCCCTGTCCCATGTGCAGAAAAACACCCCCAAA
Source organism: Romanogobio albipinnatus (assembly GCA_023566225.1). NCBI lineage: Eukaryota > Metazoa > Chordata > Actinopteri > Cypriniformes > Gobionidae > Romanogobio > Romanogobio albipinnatus. The sequence continues at coordinate 13,908,483 of CM042244.1, forward strand.
GCATGATGCTACCACCCCCATGCTTCACAGTAGGGATGGTGTTCTTGGGATGGTACTCATCATTCTTCTTCCTCCAAACACGTTTAGTGGAATTATGAATAAAAAGTTCTATTTTGGTCCCATCTGACCACATTACTTTCTCCCATGACTCCTCTGGATCATCCAAATGATCATTGGCAAACTTAAGACGGGCCTTGACATGTGCTGGTTTAAGCAGTGGAACCTTCCGTGCCATGCATGATTTCAAACCATGACGTCTTAGTGTATTACCAACAGTAACCTTGGAAACGGTGGTCCCAGCTCTTTTCAGGTCATTGACCAGCTCCTCCCGTGTAGTTCTGGGCTGATTTCTCACCTTTCTTAGGATCATTGAGACCCCACGAGGTGAGATCTTGCATGGAGCCCCAGTCCGAGGGAGATTGACAGTCATGTTTAGCTTCTTCCATTTTCTAATGATTGCTCCAACAGTGGACCTTTTTTCACCAAGCTGCTTGGCAATTTCCCCGTAGCCCTTTCCAGCCTTGTGGAGGTGTACAATTTGGTCTCTAGTGTCTTTGGACAGCTCTTTGGTCTTGGCCATGTTAGTAGTTGGATTCTTACTGATTGTATGGAGTGGACAGGTGTCTTTATGCAGCTAACGACCTCAAACAGGTGCATCTCATTTAGGATAATAAATGGAGTGGAGGTGGACATTTTAAAGGCAGACTAACAGGTCTTTGAGGGTCAGAATTCTAGCTGATAGACAGGTGTTCAAATACTTATTTGCAGCTGTATCATACAAATAAATAGTAAAAAAATCATATATTGTGATTTCTGGATTTTTTTTAATTTAGATTATGTCTCTCACAGTGGACATGCACCTACGATGACAATTTCAGACCCCTCCATGATTTCCAAGTGGGAGAAAACTTGCAAAATAGCAGGGTTCAAATACTTATTTTCCTCACTGTACATAATTAGTTCACTTAGAAATCAAAACTCAATGTTTTGAGAAAGAAATAATTTATTTTACCCCTTCGCATTTCTGTTTAAATTGCAAATGTAACCAGTCCTACTTGTCCCGCTACGAGCGGGATTTGAATGGGGGTCTCTGGCGTAGGAGGTGGACGCGCTAACAAGGACACTAAACACCACAGCCGCTAACACCAATTGCTAGCGCGTCTCTTGAGGCCAGGGGAGTGACACCCAACCGGGTCATGGCACCCGACATAACCAGTCCTACTCAATCCGCTCAGAGAGCGAATCGAACCAGGGTCTCCGGTATAGGAGGTGGGCTCGCTTACAAGGACGCACGCTAAAGACCGGTTTACACTCACAGCTCTTAGAGACCTACATCCATTACATAAATATACCTAATTTGATCACTTAGAAATCAAAACTCAATGTTTTGAGAAACAAATACATTTTTATTTACTCTTGACATTAACTTTTTTTGCTCACAGCCACTGTGGCTAGTGGTTTTCCAAATTAGCCACTCAGCATTTTCACTGGCCACAATTTTGACATCAATACCATGAGGGAAAACTACCAAATAGATAGTATTAAAAAATATCTCATAATTCGGCAGCAGGCTGCTGTCACTTTAAGACCAGACACACAGACCCACTATACTCGTACAAATGCTTTTTCTTTCTCAACTGTTTACGTTCCCTTAAACCATAACTGACTGTGTTTTCGTGAATACTTGCCAAGACCGGCATTTTGACATTGTTTTGTGTGTATTTCACTGTTTAAGCGCAATAAGCAGTGAAAAAGAACTCTGTTTAGTACCGAAAGGCGACTTAATGTGAGCGCACTTTGGGTGTAAGCACAAAATCTGCGGGAATGGGTCAAATTATGCACACAAATGAGTGAGGGGAGGCGGTTTGTGTGTCAACTGGCTGTCGGAGAGATGACAGAGAGAGAGAGAGAGAAAGCACAGATGGTATTGTGTATCTATTCTGCGGAAAATGAATATTGGAAACATTATTTCAGTATCGATATGTATCGAAAAATCTATATTTTTGACAACACTACATTGCACTTAGTTTATTATTTCAGATGCCTTTTTAAAAGACTACTATATAAAATTCAAAAAAAGTGTCTAGTGGGAGTAACTGCGTTACACACCACTGCTGAAAGCCCCCTGCATTTGGCGTGTGTTAATGTCGATGGTTTACTATTGAGTTACTATGCAAAAACACAATTTTTAAGAGTTAGAATAGTTTTGAATAACAGTTTTTTACGATCTCTTTTACAATTTTTTCAATACTTGTAACAATTTTCCTAAACTCTTAACACACCAACACACCTACATCACACAATTGCCAAAACAGTTAATTTCATGCTCAAAACCACACATTGTAAACTAAACTCCAACACTAATTTTCAAAATAGAATAATTCACTAACACAATACACTATGTCTACCAAAACCCTAACACATGTTCTCTTATGTTCTCTGCATAACTTCAATCAGCTGTTTCTCAGTACCAATGAAATAAAATACAGGAGATATAGATATAACTTTAGCCTATAAGGTTAGGTTTAGAACAAGGTGTTATCTGTTCTGACATACAGTGTTAAAGCATTGGTAAATTTGGCAGTAAAAATCCATTGTTTTGGTCTTGGTTGAGCTTGTGTGTAAAATAAGTTCAGGCATTTTAAATTTGTGTTAACTGTATGCATTTTGTGTAAAAGCAACAATAAATGTGTTAATTGGATAGCCTACACAGACAGATGTTGTGCTAACTGCGTTAAGAGTTTAGGAAAACTGTTAAAAGTATAGAAAAAAATTGTCATAGCGATTGTAAAAAACGAAGTATTTGCTTTCGCAAGACGTGTGATGTTTTGCATGTTGTGTGTGTGTGTTTTGTGGTTTTGTTTGTATAGTTTTGAGAAATAGAGCAATAGTTTCAGAAATTGTAAGCAATTTTTAAAAACTGTAATAGCAAACTGTATACAAAAAACTAGTTGTAAATGTAAGTGTACATCATGATAGTGTTCGTTGTGCTGAATTAATAACTTCATAAGTATAATAATAATAAGTAATGAGAATATGATGGAAAATAAAGTCTCAGTGCAGAAAATATATAACAGCCCTAAAGTCTTAAAATGTTTCCTTTTATTTATGCAAAGTGCAACATAAACATGAACATACTGAACAAACTGTAAGTGTAAGCAACTGTATGTTGCTTTACTTCAACTTTGAATATTTGCTGGGGGGTTGACTGAGGTCAGTGTGTTAATCTTATCATTTCCACAACAACACTATGCACTCAACTGTCCGTTTGCACTAGAAGAACTAGTAATGGCACATTTTAGTATGTTACAAGGATACAAACTTGATGATATGATAATCTAACTTGTCCTACATCTATGTTCTCCTGAAATACGGTGCAATTTGTCCCTTTTATCAAGTTCTTTGTCTATGTTAGCTGGAAGAGTAAGAGCAACAATCTTACTCACCCAGCTCCTCTTCCATTGTGCTACTGCTGGTTGTCTCCTTCACCCCCAGAACCCGGTTAAAGAGGATGGAGAAAGCACTCCCCCATACACCTGCAGCACACACACTTGCATTAAACACTTCACATACCACAGCAAACAATACCTGTAACTGGTAAACAGGGTTATGATGGATTATATATTCTGATGTATATCTCATACTCAAACTCTTCAACTAAGAAAGAGTGCAAGATGCTTGTGCAAGATTATTGAGCTTGATCCAACATAAGATACATTATATAAAGCTGCTCATAGTGAGAATAAAGCATGCAGAACATGATTATATCTCAGTATGTTTCAGCCTTTTGATGACATACATTTCAGTATTCATGTGTTCGCTTTGAATAGATGGGTTTTTTTTTTAAATCAGAGGAACTATCTTTTCAACTAAACAGCTGCTGTTGCTAAGTAATTCAAAATCTTTATGTGAGAACTAAAATCAAATCAAGACATGTTTTTCACAAATTTAACAAAGATGAATGACATTTAATCATTTTCACTAATATCAACTATTATAACAATCTTTTATGCTCACTGAGGCTGCATTTATTTGATAAAAAACACAGTGAAAACAGCAATATTATGAAATATTATTACACTTTAAAATAACAGTTTTCTGTTTTAATGTATTTTAAAATGTATTTTATTCCTGTGACGGCAAAGCTGAATTTTCAGTGTCATTACTCCAGCAGGGTTCCCAGTCTCTTTCAGCGATTATTTTCCAGGACTTACTATGACATGCCAAATATTGCTCTGTAAGTCTTTAAAAGGCGTACAGTTTATTGCCATGAATTAACTATAAAATTTTTAATATGAGCTCTTAATCATATATATGACAATGGCAGATTGTTTCCGCCACAGAGCCAAAAAGAAAAGGTAATTGCAACTTTTTATCTCGCTATTCTGACTCTCGCAATTGCTCAAGTTCAAAAGGACAGCATTTCTTTTAAACAGAAATCTTTTGTAACATTATAAATGCAGGGTTTTTCCTGGGTCAAAAATGGTCTTCGGTGGTGGCTGACAGACATGGTCATCCATACAAACACACACGCACAGTAAAAAAGTACTTACCCATGTGATCTGCAAGCGCAATACTGACAATACATTTTAAATAAATTCAAAGAAAGTTTGTAATTTTTGCTTAGCTTATTTTGATACCTTGATGTTTGTTTTTGTTCCTCATTTTTTACACTATTTACAGATTATTGATTTGGTATATAATCATATCAATATTAAAAAGTAGTATTAAAAAAAATGAACTGTCTTTAGCAATATAAATGACCAAACTAAAAGCAAATTAAATCATCATGATAGTCGTGTTGATTAATTCATATCAGGACTATTCAACATATCCGATGGAAGTATGAGTAATTGTAAAGTACACGAGTGACTGTGTTTCCAGTGACACTACATAGGTGTCTGAATGAGCAAACCCTTCTGTTGAAATTCAAAGCAGTCCCAGTCTTACCCATGAGGAAATGTAAGGGGTTTTCCTCATATTGCTTCACAACACTGCCCATGAAGAACTTGCTTCCAAACAGCCCCGGTGACATGAAGGTGCCGTATTTGGCCATGCCAATTTCATACGGGGTGAACTCCACCCAGTCTGATTGAGACAGGAAAAAACAACAAATATTAAGTGAAGATGACATGCTAAGACATCGCAAAATATTACATTGAACTACTAAAATAATAGCATATGACTCAAGTCCACTCAAACGTAAAGAGTGATGTACAATAAGTGACTCGTTCGACAAATATTGACTGACAAATACTTCCACTTTCACCATCACCTGCTTAGTCATATGCTCTGATCCCATTCAACAGAAAACAGTCAACCCACACAGTGACTAGTCTCTAAAAATAGTGTCTACACTTGTCTTGTGGGAGAAGCAGTGGAATTTCAGACTGACTTCACAGTGGGTCAATAATTAGGCCCCATAACAAAAATTTGCATGTTTTCCACAGTATTAAGCAAATCGATAGTGTTCAGCTTCCATGGAGGCCAGGAGCAGGTGTCGCACAAATTTGGACTATTTTGTTTATCATGACAAGTATTGACAGTCTTTTCTCATTTAATTTAGATAATAATTATATCTTCTTACCAGCAAACATGAGCTCAGAGACATCAGGTTTGACGTGCAGACAGGTGAAGAGAGGCATCGGGCTCTGACCTTCATTAATTTTTCCCTGCAAGGCGCTCAGTTTAGTGTCCATTCTCTGTGCAAAACACACAAAAAAAAACACAAAGTTCAAACTTTTTTCTTTAGGTGTTCACAGCATCTGTCGAGGCAAGTCAATTTTTTTTTCTTTTTTACATAGGGTTCTCTTGAAGGTTGGTACCAAGAGTGTATTATAATCAATACACTCTTGGTTTCTGCAGGGTTTTATGAAGATCATTTACCTTTGTAAAGACCTTTTTAAGACCAAGTAAAGAAAAATTAAGGCATCAACTGAAGAGAAAACAATACGTCTATATTGTCACGGTTCATGGGTTCAGTGATTCATTCTCTCTGTGTTTGTGTGGTGGTGTGGAGGCGTGGCTACTGATTGCGCTTCTCCTCATCATCTCCAGCTGCACCTGATTATCTCCCCTATTTATTCACCTCACTCACCTACTATCATTGTTAGACCGTTACAGGCTTCCTGTGTGTGTGCGTGCGTGCGCTCTCTCCCTTCCTTCTGGTCTTCATTCCTGGTGGATCTTCTGCGTGGATTACCTATTGTGTCCCAGTCCTGCAAGCCTGCTTCTCCTGCCTGGGATCCTGTCTGCCCTGCTGCTCTGGACTTTCCTGTTAATCTTCCTTTTTGTGAGACTTGAGTACAATAAAGCAACTAATTTGCATGTGATTTGCATTTGCAACACTTACTTGCAAACCAAAAGTAGCTTGAATCGCTCTGCTCCCAACCACTAGAATATGGAAATAACTTGTACTGTACCTTCTGATCGCACTGCAAAAAAGTGATGTTCTTCCTGCGTATTTTGGTCTTGTTTCCAGTGCAATCATCTAACGATTCATAAATCAAGATACATTTACTTGAGATGCAAAATGACATAAAATATAAAGTCTTGATTTCTGTGAAACTGATTAAAATGAAGCGAATTTTTGATCAAAACAAGAACAAATATCTGTAAATGGGCTCAGAAAAAAATCAGCTTAATTCAAAGGGAAGTTTTCATTACTCATTGACAGATATTTGTTCTTGCTTTAAAGCATAAAATCACTTTTCTTTTTTTTTTCAAGACTTAATTTTACATATGCATCTCAAGTAAATTAAAGACATCAAGTTTAAGGCGCTGACGCTTGCATACAGAGCCACCACGCGCTCCGCTCCTGCTTACTTTGACTCCATTCTACAAATCCACACCCCCACCAGAAGCCTTTGCTCAGCTAAGGAACGACGGCTTGTGGTACTATCACAGAGGGGGAAAAAATCCCTTTCCAGAACATTTTCATTCAACGTTCCCAGCTGGTGGAACGATCTTCCCAATGCCATCCAAAACGCAGAATCATTGACATAGTTCAAAAGCCAACTTAAAACTCAGCTCTTCCGTGAGCACTTAACCTCATAAAAAAATAAATAAAAAAAAACCCTTTCCTCTTTCTCTTCCTTCTTCCTTCCCTACTCTAGCCTGTGCTACACTGAGCAATGTACAAGGTCTCAGGATTTCAGGCTCTTATTGCGCTTCTCGACTCTTCATGACCAATCGCTTCATGTACCCCCAAGTTGTAAGTCGCTTTGGATAAAAGCGTCTGCTAAATGCATAAATGTAAAATGTAAAAGTCTCATCATCATTTACACACACCCTGCTGCAAACCGATATGACCATTTTTTCCACGGAACAAGAAAAGAACATTTTTAAAGACTGTGCTAGTCAGATATTTTCTAATTCTTCTTTTATGGTGATTTTGTGTCTTGTTTTAAGCTTAAAATCTCCTCATTGCCCCCATTAATTGTAACTGCATTACTGCAAAGACAAAAACAACTAGTAAAATCCGCAACAATTCTCCTTTTGTGCTCCATAGAGGACTGAGTTTGCTCGAAAAAGCATGAAGGTGAGTAAATGACGACAAAATATTTGGGTGCTGTCAAGAAAAACTCTTTTTCCATTAGATCAAATTTGGGTCCATTCAAGCAATACTGATAACAAGATAGTTCAAGCAACATAGTTTTCCTAAAATATCACTTGGTCATCATGTGTCAATGTTCCATTATCAGTGTTTAAGCTGCATATATATGCACATGTTATAAACTATAAATTAAATAATTCATATAATTGATAAAAAGTCTTCCTATCTTACTGCAGTCAACAGATAAGCAACATGAATGCAGAATATCAAGTGAACAGTGCAGATACATTACTGTTCAACCGTGATACAATTTTTTCAAGTTTATTTGATGAATAGAAAGTTAAAAAGAAAAGCATTTATTTTAAATAAATTTTTTTTGGAACATTATAAATGTTTAGAATTTGATCAATTTAATGTGTCCTTGCTGACTAAAAAAAGTATTAATTTATTTCTTTCTTTAATAATAAAACCTCACTGGTAGTGGTAGTGTACGGTAGTGCCTTCTTATATTGGAGAAGTATCTTCCTGATTTACAGGGACAATCCTCCCCAAAAGAGAAGGGTCCATTTGCATTGGGATGCATAATAGACAGACAACATACAAAGGAGTCTTTGTACTTGAACAGTGTATAAATAGAGTACAGTGCAGCGCAGCGCAGTTCATGCCGCTCTGCAGTAAAAACTCTCAGTAAACCATTTTGTATTCTTGCACACAGTATCTCACCCCTGGAATAAGAGTCTCTCCTATTAACATCCCAAAGATGTCAGTAAAGGTGACAGGCTGTCCGGCTGATTTCTTCTTCCACAGCGCTTTGACGTAGCGGTTGACATTTTGGGGCAGGAGCAGTTTGAGTGGATTATTGCTGACCCTGCTCATCAGCTCCTTATTAATATCCCCTGGTCCTTTAGCAGGAAACTCAGGGTGGGAGTACAGCATGGACATATACCTGTGGAAATATAGCCAATATGGACATTCATGAGATTTGTATCACTTGCTCGCTATGCAGCTTTTTGGAATGGATTCAAATGGTTGTAAGCAGGTCTATGGGATTTTTGCACCTTTTTAAAGCAAAAAAAAAGTGAATATTTCAACTTTTACTGACCACGTTGATCCAGAAAGTCCTGCCATGTATGTTGCACAGTCAAGCACCCCAGATTCATACAGAGCCTTCATCACACCAGAGAAGCCCACCATTGCACGGAAACCCCCTCCAGAGCCCACTATGGCGATAGTGGGAACCTGAGCAAAAATAGAACTGCAATCACACAGGATTTCTGACACAAGCCACACAATATTTTTTTCGTATAGCATGGTTCATAAGGCAGTTTGTATGGTTTTTGACTTTACCTCTCTCGGTGAGGCTGGAAGAAAGCGTGGGTTTTCCATTTTGAGAAGCTTCTTGATGCTGAGCATAACTCGGTCTCTGCGTGTCTTCATGAAAAGCTTTTCCTGATCACACAGTGCCATGCTGAAGCGCAAGTCTGTGGATGAACTGTACAAAAATTCACTTTCAATCCCTCATTCATTGTTATTCGATAAACCATTAAAAAAAAGTCAATATAGATTAGCACAAAGGGAGCACAAATATCCACTATGTGCAGAAACATTTTTTCATACATACCACACTTCTAAGAACAAGTCAAGGAACACTTTGGTCGTCTGTAGCAAAAATGAGAGAATAATAGTAAACAACATTACTTAAAATTACTAACCATGATACTTAAGTTAATGTATGAATTTAATTCACAAAAGGCTCAAGATGTAAACCAAAATTAGCTTTGGGCTGTTACCTTGCCGATAGAGAGGGTCACTCGCTCTGTCTGCCCCACTTTGAGCTTTGTGAGGGAATATTTAGCTGTGCCCAGAGTTTCATCCATTACATAATTAGCATCCATCAGTGTCATCTAAATAAACAACATTCAAACAGCATTATAACATACAGTAGTGCTGATGTATTTTCCTATACTTCTTAACTGCAATGCAATCATCATCTTTGGAACACAAATGAAGACCTTTTTGATCTTTCGGTCCCACTTATCACAGAAGACTACGCAACATTTTGATGCTTTAAAAAGTTCATAAAGAGATTGTAAAATGAATCCATGTGAATTAAACGGTTTATACTAAATTCTTTGAAAAGACATGATCTCTTTATATGATGGACAGATTGAATTTAGGCTTTTATTCACATAAACACATTAACATTCATCAACTCACACATCAGTTGTGGTAAACGGAAGCTCAGAATCAATGTCGTGTTACGCAGCACGTTTGAGCTTCCACAAGAACCAATGAGGTTCATTCTGCGTAACACGAGAATGTTTGAGCTTCCACAAGAACCAATGAGGTTCATTCTCGTGTTACACAGCACGTTTGAGCTTCCACAAGAACCAATGAGGTTCATTCTGCGTAACACGAGAATGTTTGAGCTTCCACAAGAACCAATGAGGTTCATTCTCGTGTTACGCAGCACGTTTGAGCTTCTGCAAGAACCAATGAGGTTCATTGTCGTGTGTTACGCAGCACGTTTGAGCTTCCACAAGAACCAATGAGGTTCATTCTCATGTGTTATGCAGAACGTTTGAGCTTCCACAAGAACCAATGAGGTTCATTCTCGTGTTACGCAGCACGTTTGAGCTTCCGCAAGAACCAATGAGGTTCATTGTCGTGTGTTACGCAGAACGTTTGAGCTTCCGCAAGAACCAATGAGGTTCATTGTCGTGTGTTACGCAGCACGTTTGAGCTTCCGCAAGAACCAATGAGGTTCATTGTCGTGTGTTACGCAGCACATTTGAGCTTCCGCAAGAACCAATGAGGTTCATTGTCGTGTGTTACGCAGAACGTTTGAGCTTTCGCAAGAATCAATGAGGTTTTTCTCGTGTGTTACGCAGAACGTTTGAGCTTCCTCAAGAACCAATGAGGTTCATTCTCGTGTTACGCAGAACGTTTGAGCTTCCGCAAGAACCAATGAGGTTCATTCTCATGTGTTACGCAGCAAATTTGAGCTTCCGCAAGAACCAATGAGGTTCATTCTCATGTGTTACGCAGCAAATTTGAGATTCCGCAAGAACCAATGAGGTTCATTCTCATGTGTTACGCAGCAAATTTGAGCTTCCGCAAGAACCACTGAGGTTCATTGTCGTGTGTTACGCAGAACGTTTGAACTTCCGCAAGAATCAATGATGTTCATTGTCGTGTGTTACGCAGAACGTTTGAGCTTCCGCAAAAAACAATGAGGTTCATTCTCATGCGTTACGCAGAACGTTTGAGCTTCCACAAAAACCAATGAGGTTCATTCTCATGTGTTACGCAGCAAATTTGAGCTTCCGCAAGAACCACTGAGGTTCATTCTCATGTGTTACGCAGCAAATTTGAGCTTCCGCAAGAACCAATGAGGTTCAATGTCGTGTGTTACGCAGTACGTTTGAGCTTCCGCAAGAACCAATGAGGTTCATTGTCGTGTGTTACGCAGAACGTTTGAGCTTCCACAAGAACCAATGAGGTTCATTCTCGTGTTACACAGATTGTTTGAGCTTCCACAAGAACCAATGAGGTTCATTCTCGTGTTACGTAGCACATTTGAGCTTCCACAAGAACCAATGAGGTTCATTCTCGTGTTACGCAGAACGTTTGAGCTTCCACAAGAACCAATGAGGTTCATTCTCGTGTTATGCAGCACATTTGAGCTTCCACAAGAACCAATGAGGTTCCTTCTCGTGTTACGCAGCACGTTTGAGCTTCCGCAAGAACCAATGAGGTTCATTGTCGTGTGTTACGCAGAACGTTTGAGCTTCCGCAAGAACCAATGAGGTTCATTGTCGTGTGTTACGCAGAATGTTTGAGCTTCCGCAAAAACCAATGAGGTTCATTCTCATGTGTTACCCAGCACGTTTGAGCTTCCTCAAGAACCAATGAGGTTCATTCTCATGTGTTACGCAGCAAATTTGAGCTTCCGCAAGAACCAATGAGGTTCATTCTCATGTGTTACGCAGCAAATTTGAGCTTCCGCAAGAACCAATGAGGTTCATTGTCGTGTGTTACGCAGTACATTTGAGCTTCCACAAGAACCAATGAGATATGGTCCAAGAAATATTTTTGTGAACCTCTGCCTGCACTGCCTTCCTTCAGCTCCTCCTACGCTTGCTCCGCCCATCTGCTTGGATTCTCCTTGAGCTTCGTGTTCGCTAGTTCAGCCTTGGAGTGCCGACCCACTAGCTCTGCCTAGAATCTACAGGCCCATAACTCCACCTTGGCCTATCGAGCAGTCAGCTCCACCTTGATTCCTCGCCACCTTGACTCCACCTGGGACTGTTGACTCCCTGTGACTCAACTGGGCTTCCTTGTCCCTCTGGCTCTGCCTTGGTCAGTCATCGCTCTACCTGTGCCATGGACTTCCAGGACTTCAGCTGCGTTTCGTCGCTCCACCTCTTCGGCTCCTTCTTTCCTCCAGCTCTGTCTTGGTCCTCAGTCGCTCTTTGTCCCAGTTCTCTGGCACCCTGGCTCCACCTCGGTTGCTCATTGCTGCGTCTCCGCCCTGCCCTTCAGGACTTCTGTGTCACCCAGTCCCTTCTGCTCATCGTCTTCACCTAGGTCTCCACAGCCAGCAGCTTCCTCTCAGCCAGTCGTCCCCTGGTTCCAGCTGCCAAGCCTCTACCATGCCTCCTTCCTCCCTTGACGCTGCCGTGGGCCTCCAACGTCCACCCTGTCTCCTTCCGCCTTCATCTCCAACCCTGGACCTGCCTCTCCTGTGTTGCAAAAAAGGCTGGCTGTTCACAGAGCACTGTGTCCAAGCACATTAATAGAGAGGCACCCTGGAGAGGATTGTGAAACAAAACCCATTCAAAAATGTTAGGGAGATTCACAAAGAGTGGACTGGAGCTGGAGTCAGTGCTTCAAGAACCACCACACACAGACGTATGAAAGACATGGGTTTTCAGCTGTCGCATTCCTTGTGTCAAGCCACTCTTGAACAACAGACAGCGTCAGAAATGTCTTGTCTGTGCTAAAGACAAAAAGGAAAAAAGTGGTCCAAAGTTATGTTCTCTGATGAAAGTAAATTTTGCATTTCCTTTGGAAATCAAGGTCCCAGGGTATGGAGGAAGAGAGGAGAGGCACACAATCCACGTTGCTTGAGGTCCAGTGTAAAGCTTCCACAGTCAGTGATGGTTTGGGGTCCATGTCATCTGCTGGTGTTGGTCCACTGTGTTTTCTGAGGTCCAAGGTCAATGCAGCCGTATACCAGGAAGTTTTAGAGCACTTCATGCTTTCTACTGCTGACCAACTTTATGGAGATGCAGATTTCATTTTCAAACAGGACTTGGCACATGCACACAGTGCCAAAGCAACCAGTACCTGCTTTAAGGACCATGGTATAGTATGTGTGTGTGCACTTCAGATGCGAGCGCGAAATCTGCGGGAATTAGTAGAATTAACGTTATGTGCAACCCCGCGCGAAATTCAGACCGGTCACACCAATACTAACCAAAATCCAGCAGAACACCCGTTCGCAATGTTCAGAGGATTAAACGGACTGAATGAGAGGAGGCGGGTGCGTGTCAACTCGCTGTCGGTCGGAGAGGAGAGCGCAGCTGATATCGATACTGTAGAAAATGAGTATTGTATCGTTTCAGATATTTTAGCATCGATACATAGCGAAATATGGATATTTTTGAAAACACTAGTAGGCATACATTACACACAGGTTTGAAGACTTGTTCTCTTGCCCCCTACAGTGCAATTCGGCTAGGTATACATTGGCGCTAAAATATCAAGGTGAAAGTCATCATAGCTTGCGTAGTATAGACCCAGCTCCCAACCCAACTTTGAGAATAGATTAACGGCGATAAGAGTCTCACGTTAACGCAGCATGTTAACGCCGATAACGTTCCACCACTAATATTATATATATATACACACACACACACCGGGAACTGTAAAGTCTTAGGCACATTAGTATTTGTCTGAAAACAGCTGGTATGCTCCACACAGAGATCTGATCTCATCATCATCGAGTCTGTCTGTGATTACATGAAGAAGGTTTCTAGGTTTTTTCAAGTATCTTGGAGACGTTGCCGCAGTTCTTCTGGTTTTAGTCTGTCAGTTTTTTCTGTTTGTTCATGTAATCACAGATAGTCTCGATGATGGTCAAATCAGATCTTCATGTGGAGAATACCGGCTGTTGTCAGACTCCTTGTTCATACACAAATCTCTCCGGATTATTACAATTAATGGCAAAAGCAATGCTTCCTACTGACACATTACCACAAAAGATATAAATAACTGGCTTAAAACCATTTTTTGTGAAAACACTAATGGGTCTAAGACTTTTGCACAGTACTGTATATAAAGTAATTTATAGTATGAATTTTTCACCTCCAAAACATTATGTTGATTGGGATCCAATATAAAGTCAAATGTTTCGTTCCACTTCGGGTTAATGTCATTATTTATGTGGCGTGTTCGTTTTCTTGACTCTGGTGTGGTTGGAATTGACAGTTCCACGTAAGGGTCTGGGGTGTCCACTGTAAACAAACACACAATCACTCAAGAATGAATGCTCATTTGAGAATTTCTTCAAACAGCAAGAAGACCATATAAACATATACTCACATAAATCACCAAATGCTCCTTTAGTCACATTTTCAGCTTTCACCACAATCACTTTCAATCTATGAGAATACTGATGCTCGACCTGCACATTTAAAAGATCCACAATGGCAGGGATTTAGAGTGGCAAAGGCATCTATGTAGGCTATAAAGGAAGCTAATTTAACTACTGACAACAGGTGATTCCCAAACAGAATTATGGCTAAGCAGATGTCGCTCTAATGTCATAATTTCAGCATTTTGTTGCATGCAAATGAATCCAACCACTGAAGCTTTAAAGTTTTCCGTTTCTAACTTTCTTAAGAGTCTAAATGTTAAAGCATATCGACAACAACCACAAATAAATGATGACATAAATAAATGTTAACATTAGTGACTATAATGAACCCTGACCTAAAGCCTTTGTTATGCATGCATGTTAATGTCTACTTTAAAACGTTTCTCGTTGGCATGATGCTTTAAACTTAAAGAGTAACTTACTATGATGTACTGATAGGGGTCTATGGACGACATTCTGACAGCAGTTTGGTGGTCAAGAAAGCACTTTATTTCAGTCCGGAAAACAACTGTCAAATTAGACAGTACAAAAAGAGGAAGAAAAAATGCACAAGAGGTTGAAACATGATACTGCCTTGTCGAATAACTCTGAGTTCAACGTCTTGAGACCCAACAGATCACACTCAGTTCAGAAGAAAGTATGATAGAAACTGTTGAAACAGGTTAAGTTATTAACACACGTGGATACTCAAAGTTTTACGACTCTACAGAGAAACGAAACATGCAAGAACTTACCATAACTGGTGGGAAAGTGATGTTGGACCCTCTCCGAGAGGAAAGTCTTTTCAGGAAGCCAAGAGGAATGCTCATTCTGGGCGGACTAAAGATGTGTCTGAAAATGAATCGTTCACTTGAGACTGTTCGTTGTAATTATTCGATCGAATCGATTCGCACAGCGTTTGTAAGGGAGAATATACGTTAAATAAAAAGGTAGGTGACATGTTGGAACCATAAAAATAGCAATATCTTTAGATTATCTGGAAAAACAGTAGGGCCAACAAGGTTTTAATTAGACTGACTGGACCACAAAAGTAGACTAACGCTAAATACAATCAATATTATATCAGTTTTGAACAACCAATACTGAAGTATTGAACAGAATTGAACAAAATATTTATTTAACCACAAACAAGAAAACGTTATGGGACACTTGATCGATGACTCAAATGTCGAATGAATAGGTTTCTTGAACCGGTTCAAAGAAATGAATCATTCAAACGAATCGATTCGCTAAAACCAGTTACATTTTGGGCGGACGCAAACTCTTCCCCGCCCCAGCTCTTCATATTTCGCAAGGACTCTGATGGACACATGAAATCCTTTTCATGTGTCCATCAGAGTCCTTGTGAAATGGAATCCATCTCCGATGGGAATGGTTTTAGCCCTAGTCTGTTATTTTAAGCTTCTTTTTTTCTCATAGCCTAATATTGTAGCTAAATGTGATATCGATACATGCAAGTGTTTATGTTTTTAGTTGAGATTTATTTCATAATAATAATAATTACATTTTAACGCCTAAAATATACTCAGAATACATGCAAGATTACGAATGGAATGTAATAGTGACATTTGCTCTAGGTGGCGCTCGTGAGCTTGAATTCCCTTATTATCACTGGAATGCCTGCATTATCTACATCAAATAGTCTTTGTCTACATCTTTGCTTTAGTGTGGCGCCTGGTTTTGACCATTACAGGGGTTAATTTAGTCAGACATTTTTCCCTTTTGCCACCTAAAGGTCTATAAAACAGTTACTTTACATTTAGGAAGTACACACACAAAAAATATTTATATAAACATTTCAGTGTGCCGTTGAATATATTCACTGTGAAAATTTTTATTTTTATTTTTAAAAAGTCCGTAAAAATAGGGTACAATGTAGGTCTACTGTATAAAAATGAAGGAATTTTACGTATTGGTTTTTTTAACAGGTGTTAAAAAAACAACCTGTATTTTGAATTACACATGGCATTGTTTTTTAAGGGTTAACGGAAATGTCCATAAAAATACTGGATAATGTAAGCTCCTGGCAGAAAATTACCAGTAGCCAACATTTTCCGTTTTTAATTTTTAAAGTGTTCTATCCTGAATATATTCTAAATCTGAATATAGTTATAAAAACCATTAAAATATTTTTTATCTTAATTTAATTAAAATATTTTTATTAGGTTTATTTTTGTCAACGGTTACCAACAGTTATACATAAATATATGTTCTAGCCTAATTAATAAATTACTTTTTTTATTTTTATATAATAATAAATGAATACATTCTCCCGGATATAAATCCTTGTTGAATGTGTAACCTGTGGAATTTTGCAGTCGGCTTTTTTTTTTTTAAATCATCCCTTTGGAAATTGCGCAAGAGTACTTCCTTCTCAAATGGTTTAAAAGGCGCTGGATCGCATGAAGGCGCACAGAATTCCACGAGTTTTACCAGAGAAGGTAGCTACGCGTCTCTGCTTCGGAGTAAGACATTCTAGATAAAACCTCTGGAATGAATAGACTGGTTTGCCTGGTGCTACTTTCAAGCTTTTGGATCTTTCCCGGTGAAGGATGTAAGTTAACTCGGCTTTAGCAATGTTAGACTGCTTCTTTCACAGTTTGACTGTTCTACCAAAATGCAATAACCTATAATCATGCATGGAAATAATCTTCACTTTTTTTCTTTATGGTTTCGTGCAGACGACCCTTGCTGTGCACAGCCTTGCCAAAACCAGGGTGTGTGTTTATCCAAGGGAGCTGATGCTTATGAATGTGATTGTACCAGGACAGGTTATTATGGTGAAAACTGCACTACACGTAAGTCTGGTCATGGATTGTCTTTACAGAAAATCTTACATAGTGAAACTTTGTGCACTCAAAACTCTTTTTTTTTTCTTCTTCTTGCCTCACAGCTGAACTTCTCACACGTATCAAATCAACCCTGAAACCAAGGCCAGACATAGTGCATTACATTTTAACGCATTATAAATGGATCTGGGACATTATCAACAACATTTCTTTCCTGAGAGATGCCATGATGAGATATGTCTTGACATGTAAGTTGAATGAAGTTGCTTTTTAAGTGGATTCATAGCAAAACTGAATGCTATTTAAACATTGGAATAAATAAATGCACAAAGTAAAAACTATTGCCTTTTTCTTGTTTTACAGCAAGGGCCCATTTGGTCGACAGTCCACCGACGTACAATGCAGATTATAACTACAAAAGCTGGGAAGCGTATTCTAACCTGTCCTATTACACCCGCACCCTCGCTCCATTGCCCCAGCACTGCCCTACGCCTGATCTCCCAAATGCAAAGCAGGTGGTGGAGAAAGTGCTTTTGAGGAAACAGTTCATCCCTGATCCACAGAGATCCAGTCTCATGTTTGCTTTCTTCGCTCAGCATTTCACTCATCAGTTCTTCAAGACCGACTTTAAAAAAGGACCAGCCTTCACCAAAGCCCTGGGTCATGGAGTAAGTGTCATTTAAAGCTCTAACATTACCTCCATTTGGAGGGAACATTTTTACATCCCATCCAAAATGTATATGAAACTACAATGCAGTTTCTAAAGGTTCTGTAATGTTTTAGGTGGACTTGGGGCATATTTATGGAGAGACGCTGGAGAGACAACACAAACTTCGTCTATTTAAAGATGGAAAGCTAAAATATCAGGTTTGTGCTATAATGAGACAAATGATAGTTCACCCAAAGAATCATCATTTACTCACCTCATCATGTTTCAAACCTGTATGACTTTCATTCTTCTGTGGAACACAAAAGAGGGTATTTTGAAGAGAGTTTTTGTCCATACAATGAAATTCAGTAGGGACCAAAAAAAAAAAAAAAAAAAACCCCATTGGACCCCATTGACTCTCATTCAAGACATTCTTCAAAATATTTTATGTTCCCCAGAAGAAAGAAAGTAATACAGTACAGGTTTGGAGCGACATGAGAATAAATGATGAACATATATATATATATATATAAATATAATATATATATATATATATATATATTTTTTTTTTAGGGGAACTACAGCTTTTAAACGGACAAGTACTGTTGGTTTAATGTGAGAAAAAAAAAAAGTTAATGAGAGAAATGATTTGACCCGTAGGTTGTGGATGGTGAGGTGTACCCTCCGCTGGTGAAGGATGTCCAGGTGGAGATGCACTATCCTCCTCATGTCCCAGAGGAACAGAAAATGGCTGTGGGCCATGAGGCCTTCGGTCTGGTTCCAGGTTTGATGATGTATGCTACCATTTGGCTCCGTGAACACAACCGCGTATGTGAAATCATGAAGCAAGAGCATCCCGACTGGGATGACGAGAGGATCTTCCAAACCACTCGTCTCATTCTGATTGGTGAGTCAAGGTCACATCCTCTAAAATCTTCACAATCCCCTAATCTTCACAATTTTGTGGAGAGATTAAATATCCACGTTTATTTCTCGCAGGTGAGACCATCAAAATCGTGATCGAGGACTATGTTCAGCATCTGAGCGGCTACAACTTCAAGCTCAAGTTTGACCCAGAACTTCTCTTCAATCAAGGCTTCCAGTACCAGAACCGCATTGCTTCCGAATTCAACACTCTGTATCACTGGCACCCGCTGATGCCCGACACGTTTCAGATCCAGGATCAGGTCTACGGCCACCACCAGTTTGTGTTTAACAACTCTATAGTGACCGAACATGGCATCCGAAACTTGGTGGAGTCTTTCACCAAACAGACGTCTGGAAGGGTGAGTCTCACTTGTAGAAAGATACTCATGTTGTTCAAAACCTGTATAACATTCTGTCTTCTGTGTAACATATAATGAATACGAATGAGATCCAGTGTTGCTTTGGACCTCATTGACTTTCATTGTATGGACATAGGCCATTGTCTTTTGTGTTCCGCAGAAGAAAAAAGTCACACAGGTTTGGAAGGACATGAGTGCATAAGTCTTTGTCTTTACATTACTGTCTTTGCTAATTTTTCTCATTTTTGTGTGAACAGGTATCTGGTGGACGTAACCTGCCGGGTTCAGTTCAGGCCGTGGCTGTTAAAGTTCTGGAGCATTCAAGACAGATGCGCTACCAGTCTTTCAATGCCTACAGGAAACGCTTCAACATGAAGCCCTACTCGTCTTTTGAGGAGATGACCGGTAAGACAAACCGCTAACATCACTGGTGTCCATCCTAAAGGCCCATTCACATCAAAGATGATAACTGTAAATAAACGTTTTATTAATCATTCCAATTATATGAGAATACGGAAATCCACACTGCAACTATAATGATAACGACACAGAAGAACTATATTGTTGGAATCACTCTCAGAATGATGAACGATGAAAACAGCCAATCAGAATCCACCTGAGTTTAAAGAGCTTGCACATTTAAAACAGCTGACGATTTTAACTGTGCGCTTATAGTTATCGTTCTTAGTGTGAACAGGCCTAAAATATTTTATATATATATATATATATATATATATATATATATTAGAAATGAGAATATTAGGAAAAAATTCACCTCTTATTCAATTGGTACTTTTTTTTTTGTATGGTAAAACAGGAGACAAAGAGCTGGCGGACGAACTGAAGAAGCTGTACGGTCACATAGATGCGGTTGAGCTGTATCCTGGCCTTCTTGTGGAGAAAACCAGACCCAATGCTGTATTTGGGGAGACTATGGTGGAGATGGGAGCCCCCTACTCTCTCAAAGGCCTGATGGGAAATGCTATTTGTTCTCCTGAATACTGGATGCCCAGCACATTTGGTGGGAAAGTTGGATTTGACATTGTTAACACAGCCTCTCTGAAGAAGCTGGTGTGCTTGAATATCAATGGACCCTGTCCGATGGTGTCCTTCCAGGTGCCTGAGGGGAAATTTCAGAGTTCAGAAAATATGAATTCAAGCTCTGTGCACTCCACACAAAATAATATTAATCCAACGGTTGTCTTGAACGAGCGGAGTTCAGAGCTCTAAAAGAGTTTGAAGGTCTCACCGCTTTCACCTTGATACTTGATGTCATATTTAAATTTGTTACTTATTTATTTGTTTATTTATTTATTTCAATAATTTATTTCAATGACGTATTTATTGCTAATATTTTGTATTGTTACTGACATGCAACACTCAATGTAACATTCTTTTTACACATACTTGAAAAAACATCTAGGTGTTTGCAGACACTTTTGTGTTACAAGGGTAGATTTTTATATCAAATGTTTTTGAAAATTTCAAATGCCTGTTAACTGTTGACAGTAATGTGCATTTCTTGAATAAAAACATTTGTATTTTTTTGATAATATGCTTTGTATCAATTTTATTATTCTTACTTACACAATGGGAAAATAATATATTGCATAGAAATATTTACACTGCCATTCAAAACTCTGTGGTCATGGGGAAAGTTTATTTTAAGACATAGATTAAGCAAGGAAGTGTACAAAAATACAGTGGTTACTGTTAGTTTAGGGCAGGGGTTCTCAAACGAGTCCAGGGACCCTCAGGGGGCCGCAAAGGAGTGAGATTAACCTCTAGAGAAAAACCACACTGTAAAAAACACAAATTGAGAAGTTTTGTTGGTTCAGCAAAAAAAAATCTTAAATACTAATTTCCCCTAGATTTTTCTTGTTGACTCAACTTTTGTAAATAACAGTTACAGTGAGGAAAGTATTTGAACACCCTGCTATTTTGCAAGTTCTCCCACTTAGAAATCATGGAGGGGTCTGAAATTGTCATCGTAGGTGCATGTCCACTGTGAGAGACATAATCTAAAAAATAAAATCCAGAAATCACAATATATGACATATATATATATATATATATATATATATATACACTGTAAAATCCAACAGTTGTTCTTACTAAGACTTTTTAGTAAACTTTACTTAATGTCCAATAATTTGTTGAACTTACTTAAAACAATTAAGTAATCTGAACTATTAGCATGCTATGCCTTCGTTACTTAGAAAACTCAAGTAAACATTACTTGACTGGTTTGAGTACCATTTTGCCAAAGCAAAAAAACAAGCAGGCGGACGGTCGGGCGGGCAAAGTGTTTTTGAGGTGGTGCAATTTTGTATAGACTTATCACTCATTTCCTCCACTTCCTCTCACCACAATTGTGATTAGTGTTCCCTTTGGTTGGACACTTGGAACTTCATTCATATTATAGTAATTAACTTCCTATTAATGCAGCAATGCAACAAGAAATCATAGTTGTATGATTTCAAAAGAAGGGAAGTAAAATATATATATATAAAAATATAATATTTGTCAATTAACGATGTATAACATAACTATATTTAATGTCAAATAATGATCTTTTAACATTATTTTTGCTAATATTTATGGCATTACCATTTAATTGAGTTGATATAATCCCTCTATATTTGTCACAATATAATTCGACCATGCTTGAGTGTGTCACACACAGACTTCAACATTCAGCATGCAAAACACAACAATGGTAACAAGGACTTTTTTTTATTATTTTTTTTTTAATTGTTATTATTAATACGACCTTTACTATTTTACTTGCTGTCATTATTCGGGTTATACTGACAAAAGACAAATAGTAAAATAAAGCTAAAAATAGTAAAATGAAGCAATTAATTTATTCATGCCACAATGCACTCTGGGAGTAGGCTACACTTCCTCAGATCGCAGATAGAATTAAGTTGACAAAACTTAAACGGTTTAAGTAAGAACAGCTTAATGCAATTAAGTAATGCTTACTTAATTGTTTTTAGTACCTGTAGACTATTGATAAGTAATAAAGAAGTGTTGAATGGAGTTCAGTTGTTGCTTTTTGTCTTCACTTATTTTTTTAAGTTCAGCTTACTTGAGAATTTTAAGGCAATCGGTTTCCTAATATTTTCCTAGTAATGTGAGCACTAATAACAAGTTAACATAACTAATAATTTTGAGTTAAGTATACTTCATTAATAAGTTTTCTGTACAAATTTTGTTAAGTTTAGCCGACAAAAAAATAATACTCTACTTTACTTGAAAATTTTAAGGCAATCGGTTTCCTCACTTTTTCTAAGTAAAGTCAACTTATTATGTTTTACAGTGTATATATATATAGTGTGTGTGTGTGTGTATTATACATATATAATATACTTTTAGTTACATTCAAAAATTGTATAAAAGATTTCTATTTCAAATAAATGCTGTTCTGAACTTTCTATTCATCAGAATAGTAAGAATACTAAAAAACAAATATCAGCGTCTACAAAAATAATAAGCAGCACAGCTGTTTTCAACATAATACAAGTTTCTTGAGCAGCAAATCAGCATATTAGAATGAATATCAGAAGGATCATGTGACACATATAGACAATGCTGAAAAATCAGCTTTCCCATCACAGGAATAAGTTACATTTTGAGATATTAAAATAGAAAACAGTTATTTTTAATTGTAATAATATTTTACTGTATTTAGATCAAATAAATGCTGCTGTAGTGAGCATGAAAGACCAAAAACATCTTACTGACAACAGTGTATTTAAAAATGTCCTGCTAATTTTGTCCAATCTTAACAAAAGTTCACCACACAAAATGTATTGGATGGATATGGAATACTGAGGAGTACAGATTATCCTAAAATAATTGTTCTACTGTTCTCGGATTCATTGGATTGTGCTAAAGTTATGAGGTTTCATCCACTGTGCTTGGCCCTGTAATTGCTGTAACTGCTAAAACTTTTCTTACATTACTTTTTCTAAAAGTCTTTCCAGGGGAACTGCTGAACTCTCTGAACTTGCAAAGCAGTATATTTGTCAAAAATGAGGCTGCAAGAAAGGAAAAAAAAAAAAAAAACCACTGTGTGAATCTCTTGAGCCAGCTTCAACTGATCCAACTTCCCCACTGATATTGCATGATGTGATGAATACTGACTGCAATGAACCCAGACAAAATAACACCGCCGTATTGACCCGAGCCAACATACACTGTCAAGCTCCATAACAATCAAGCTGGAAAAATACACAGCAAACTGCTCATGGTGACGTGCAGGAATGAGCAGGAATGAGCTCTTTTGTAGGGCAGGAAAATGTTTGCCATGGCAACACTTCTGGGAAAGTGATTAGCGCGTTAAACGCTCTAACCGGAAGAAAAAAGAGTTTCCAATCGAGCTGAGTCTTCCCAAAATTCACATGCAGAAGATCAAAGTTTCTCTGTGTGGAGGAAAGATTTCTGTTGTGGGAAGCATGGAAAAATACAGTGGTTAGATGAGGGATTCTCATTTATGAGGAATAATTTGTGGAGTTTGGGAAATGAAAGGGTGAAACGTACATAATTATACCTGAAGAAAAGGTTCAGGCAAGAAAACTGCAGTTCACTACACTGAAAGTGTGTCTGCCCATCATAAACTAAAAAGAATGAAATGTTTTATAAATCAAAGAAATTAATTAGAGAAACTGGGCTACCATTGTGTTGAGACAATTCTTTGGGTGGTACTGGGAACTTGCAGGAAAGGCTCTGCAAGCACCAACATGCCAAACAAAACCTGCTGAAAACTATCTGATTCACTGGTGAGGTGAGCCAAAATACCTAAGACGAAAGTGAGATGGATGTTTAGTCTAAGTAAGAGAAAGGAAGAGCAGAAGTCACAAAGGCTTGGACTTATACAGCTCATCACTCACAAAAGTCAGCTGGGGCTACACACTCATGACACGTGTGTTGTATAAGAAACAGGAAAGATCTGGAAACTGACTGGTTAGAAAAGAACAGTTGGCTGAGGATCGTGTTGTGACCAGCCCTGATTATAACAGACAGAATTTAGTTCAGGATTTGGCTTAGCAACTACAAAATAGTAACCTAAATTGTTCATATCTATAAATTAAATTGGATTTGAGTCAAAAAATTACTTAACATCGCTGAATCAACCTAAACACACTAATTTATACAACAACAACAAAATTTAAAATAAAACGTTTGGGTGCAAGTTACCACTTTTTAGTCTGTTTGTTTGATTAAAAGAGAAAATCACTAAATTGATGTCTTTCGTCCTGTTGTGAAGAAACATG
The DNA here is from genome assembly GCA_023566225.1 of Romanogobio albipinnatus. NCBI lineage: Eukaryota > Metazoa > Chordata > Actinopteri > Cypriniformes > Gobionidae > Romanogobio > Romanogobio albipinnatus. The sequence goes on from CM042244.1 coordinate 13,932,708, forward strand.
CACTGTACTGGTCAAATTCAGAAAGAGATGATCAACTCTCAACATCTAAATACATTTCATATTAAGCTCAATTATAAAGCTGAAAACTCTAGAATATGGAAGCTTATTTCCGCCACCGAATAAAAAAACAAAAAAAGGTAATTGCGACTTTTTATCTTGCAATTTTGACTTTATTTCTCGCAATGGCACTGTAAAATCCAACAGTGATTCTAACTAACACTTTTTAGTTAACTTTACTCTTAACTTAATTGTAAAGATCTAGTAATCTGTACTATTCACATACTATTCCTTGTTTACTTAGAAAAAACAAGTTAAGATTAATTGATTGGTTTGAGTGCCATTTTGTCAAGTGCAAAACCCTCACCATTATGGTGATCAGTGTTCAATTTGGTTGGGCACTTGGAACATTCATATTATTATAACTCTCTTTCTGATGCATCGATGCAACAAGAAATCACAGTTATATGGTTTCAAAGGAAAATAATTAATAAATAAATGCTTTTAAAAGTTAATGATTTAGTCAGAAATTAAGGTCACCTTTTAAAAGCAAATATTTCCCTTTATGTCAAATATACTGAACGTTTACAATTCTATTGCTAACACTTACGTCATAAACACCTGTGAAACCTTTAATTGGGTTAATCTCTATATATTTGTCACAATATCTTTGTTTTTCATGCTTGAATCATACACAGACTTCAACATTCAGCATGCAAAACACAACAATGGTAACAGCTATACTAATTCAAGAGTAATCTAAAGTAAAAGATCAAGTACTCTCTACAGTTCTTTTTTTTAGTTACTCTTGTGTAAGTGAACTATACTAACTAAGCATTTGTTAGCATAACAAACTATTCCTATTTCACTGTACTAGTTTTTTTAAGGCAACTGGTTTGCTTGCTTTTTTCAAGTAAGTCTAACTAATTCAATCTTACAGTGTATAACTACCGCAATTCTGACATAACTCGCAATTTCGAGTTTATATCTCTCAATTCCGACTTTTTTTTCATCAGAATTGCGAGTTATGTCAGAGATATTTGAAGACGAAAAAGTCAGAATTGTGAGATTTAAAAAAATATTTTTTTCACAAAAAGATTAAGCAATCTTAAGCAATTATCCTTTTTTTTATTCTGTGGTGGAAACAAGTCTTTAATATTCTCTTCACAATTGCTTCAGGGATTTAAAACTAATGAGTCAGATGGTCAAATTTTAAGCAGTGGTCTTCAATATGAATTGACACGACTTTTTCAGGTCTAGAAAAAAAATCCCTTTTATAGAATACTCTCATTTATTTTTTTCTACCCAAAAAAGTTGTTGAGGGGGTGAATTAAAATAAGAGGTCTCTTTATCTTTACTTGTATTTTTAGTGCATGTTTTATATTATTTTAAAACATTTTAAATTATCGCTGTCAGAATTCTGTTTGGATTCATTTATCACGCATTTTGAAGTATCGCATTAGAAATGAGTGATGGAAACGGCAATTTCGAAAAAGAAATCCCTTAACGTTTTTACGCTCACTTGAGGTGGTTTTTGACTTGTGCAAAAAAGAGATCATGCGAATAATGGGAGATGGAAACACATTTGCTGAATAAATTCTGACGTAGCGAATATAAACCCACGTGACTAATCGGCTGTTTCCGCGGATGGTGTTTTATTTACTGTTTTTTACTAGAACAACTTGATGGAAACGCACCTAATTCGCATTCATTTTTTTGCTGACTTTGAAAAGATTCACTTCAAGTTTGGATTTTTTGTTCATGTGTTCACTTTGTTTCTTGTGTTTCCTTTCCATTTAGTCTTGTTAATGTCCTTGTTTCCTTAGTTACTGATTAGTTTCACCTGTGTCTCATTTAGCTTCCTTTGTTTGCCCCTTGTATATATAGCCCTGTGTTTTCAGTTGTGCGTTTGTCAGTTCTTGTCTTTGATTTGTGTGGTGATATCCCCTGCAAGCTCCTACGTATTTTGGTTATGTGATTAAATGACAGGATTCCTTGTTCATTTAAAATAGGATTCCTTGTTCGTGCGTGTTGTTTTCCACACCACAATGTAACAATCTTGAGGGCCCCTTATAGATGTTTGCAGAGGGCCCCTATATGGGCTCAGGCCCCCAGGCGGAGAACCACTGCTTTAGCCAAATTGTATTGCCAACAGCTTCTACAAAATTCAGATTCTGTTTGAAAATAGCCAAAAATCAATAGATTTTCAAAAGAACTAAAACCAAAATAATTAACTATATGTAACTATCTATAAGTAGGGGTGAGCGGGGCACAACCTAACGCAGGGCTAGTTGTAACACACATGGTTTAACACTTTCCACCATGCCAGGATGATGAAACCATTTACTAGGTGCCATATCTACACTATTTAAAGAACAAATTGCACCAAAATTCAAAAATCTTTGGAAGATATCACTGAACATTTATTTAACCATAGCAAAATTAAATGTCTTACATTAATTTTTCATCTCTGTTTTTTGTGTTTATTTAAAATAAAACAAATCTGATATTATTTTAATCTTATACCTGTTATTTAATAGTTGAGATAGTTCTTTAATTCTGATCTAACCAGCAGAAGACACGAGCCGGGTTTATATTTGTAGGTGAGGTGCATTGTAACACTGCGTTACAATGAGCCCCTATTAGAACTATACTATTCTATTCTATACTTTTATGAATTCTATTGAGAAAACCATGAGAAAAAGGTGAATAATGACAAAGTCGATGTTCAGAAGTTATCAATTATTATTATTGTTTTTAACTATGCTGTATAGTTGTGCTTTGCGGTGTGTTTGTTGTCAAACTCAAACATTATTTTATTTTGTAATGATAAAAAAATGCCATTATTTTAGTTGAAAAAGTTAATAATTGTATTTTATTGACAAAATATTTTAGTTTGTCTGGGATATTTTTTGATTATGTCAGATAACATTTTAAGCTGTCATATGGTCATGTTACATGTGCCCCTCACATGTTATAATGTATGGGCATGTTGTCACATTTCACTTCCATTATTTCTTGGTAAATCAAGAAAAAAGTATACACTGTATTAATGAAACAAAACCACATTATTGATGTGTGAAATTAATGTGGGAAAAAATAAATACTCTGAAGCCCAAGTGGATTTACACAAACTGAGAAAGTCAAAAAGCGTTAGGTTGTGCCAAGCTCTCCCCTAAAGACGTGAAAATATATTTTATAATATAATAAAAGAATAAAGAATTTAGCAAAACATTTCAAATCTGACGTTACATTATTGCAACAGACACGTGTACATTCACACATAAACACTTCTCAGTTAGTTGAACAATTTCACTTGAAACCCACTCAAAACAACGCTAATAGTTTGTATAAATAATACAGATTGCGTAAAGTATACGTCAGTTTTGCATGAGGACATTGTTATGAGACTACAACACACGCAACAAATTGATGATTAATACACTACAGAACAGATACAACATGACAAGCAGTGACGGAGCTGTCATTAACAGTCTAGATTGTCTAGATAATGCAGGTTTCCACATTACCATCACTCACTTCACTGCTGTGATTATGTAAAGGATAACAGGTGAATA